>CM077593.1:117341412-118541412 GCA_039654915.1 Aquilaria yunnanensis
ATCTAAATCTAAAATTTCAGGAACTATAATCAAGTATTGGGTCCAACCTCTTTAATCCCAGGAGCATTTGTTTCCTTGTTTCACAAGAAATCACCACTCTAAGTGAATTGATAAGGATCTTTTCACACAAGTTAGAACATTATTAGCAAGATAAACAAGATACTAAAAGTAGGTGCTTTTTGATGTCATGATTAGCATACTAACTTTATATTTAAGCCTAGAGTTTTAGGAGCTATAGTACGTCTTGGTTCCATGCTCTATAATCCCAGGAACATTTCCTTAAAAAGGAGTTGGAAAAATTTTGAGGGGCCAAATTCCAATTACCCTTTATTTTTAAGGCTGCAACCAGGAATCTACCATTTAGGGGGTTCGGGCCCCTGCCTATGCCCCTTAAGGTCCTGCCCTGATAAGCAAGAAAACTGAAAGTAGCGTGTTACAATCAGCCAACCATGTGTAAAAACCCGAGCTAAATCAGTGTTGGCACATCTTTATTAATCCTGTATCTTTGTCCAGTTAGATGTATCATAATATTTTATTGGTTAAATTTTGCAGATAAAAGAAGTTGATTTTACAGACTTAGAAGAGTCGCCTTTGGACAAAATGTAAGAAAATATCCAATCCTTTGAAGGCTCTCTTGAAGTGCTTTTCTTTGCAAATGTCGATAACAAGTTCTTTTAAAAAATCCTAGGTTTATAAATGTTGATGAAGAGGAACGTCTTTATGGGGTTCCTGGAGGTTCTGGAGGTTATGCTGAAGTTATTTTCCGATATGCTGCTAAAACACTCTTTGGAAGGGAGTTCCAGGGGCCACTTGACTTCAGAATAATGAGGAATTCTGATTTCCAAGAATTGACTCTGGAAGTAAGTTATCTTTTTATTTTCATAATTACCTTGTGGAAGGCTTTTGCTTTATATATTTCTACAACTCTTCTATTCATGGTTTTCCTTTGCTCTAATTTTCATCCTTTGTAAAAATTCAGGTTGATGGCCAAATTGTGCTGAAATTTGCATTATGTTATGGGTTCCAAAACCTGCAAAATATTGTGCGGAAAGTTAAGATGAGTAAATGTGATTATCAATTTGTGGAGGTCATGGCATGCCCGTCAGGTGCCTGAATACACTGTCTTATGTGCCGATCTTTTTTCTTCTTTTTTTTTTTTTTAAAGAAAAGGGATTTGCTGTCCATTTTAAGATTTCGGAAGTTTAGAATTTTATCCTTAAGTATACTAAGATATTAACAGCAAAGTGTTTTGAACTTACAGGCTGCTTAAATGGTGGGGGTCAAATCAAGCCAAAGCTGGGGCAGTCTCCAAAGGAATTGATCAAAACATTAGAATCTATCTACATGGAAAATGTGAGTTTTTCATTCGGCACATGATACTGGCACGTTTATGTGCATTTTTTGATGTCCTTTGTGGGATGCAACAGATTTGACCAATTCTTGTTATGACTTTGAGCAGGTATTAGAAGCTAATCCTTTTGAGAACCCTATGGTGAAACGCTTGTATGATGAGTGGCTTGAGCACCCAGGTTCGGAAAAGGCTAAGAAGCATATGCACACTGAATACCATCCTATTGTGAAAAGCATCACTTCTCAGTTGCATAATTGGTAGAGTCCCGAACTTCTGGTCCAGTACCACCCTGCAAGTCCGTGCACGTTCCTATTTGGCCTGTTTTTCAACCAAGGCACCATAGGACCTTCAAAGTGACCAGCTATGGCTGGTTTCTGGCAGCTTTGTCAAGGGACTGCATTTTCAGGGAAGGTCAATTTTGATGGGTTAAAGAGGGAAGTCCAATTTTGAGGGTAGACGACCCTCGCTCACCCTTTATGTGGAATTGTTTCTGAGAAGCTAATTGTTATACGATTTTGTTTTCATATCCTTTCCTCACGTGTATACCCCTACAGAAAAATTGGCAGATGAAGAAAATGATTACCTGATAATTGTAGAATCAGGATAGTAGGTCAGAAGTAAGCTCTTGTTATTGTACTGGCATGTGCTTCTGCTTTATTTTCACCTGTAGAATCGAAGTTTGAAGATTGCTGCAGAGAGGCACCCTGTTCAAATTGTTTTATTGTAAGGATCCTAACCGTGATGAAGCCTGTGTGCGCGCGTATAGAGGTACCTGCGAATCTGCGATTAAGAATTAGGGGGCGCACGAAAGAAAGCAGTAAAGTTCGTTTCCAATCGCTGGCTATAGTTTTGAACTTTACTAAATTAGGAGAGTAGAGAAGAGGCAACAATCATGGCTCTAATTTTATTTACTGTCGTAATTCTTTAGATGTAAAAATAGAAAAGGCATTTTCATATATTCCCTTCCCTTTTTTGTTACCCCTCTCTACAATTACAGAATCCAAAGATTAACTATGGAATCCAGTGCCGACGCTTTCCGAGGAACAGAAACTAAACCACAGCATCTTTTGAAATTTTCTCCTCTCTGTAAACGGACGTACTTAAGCCTGTTACACCAAGGATCTTCAACTTTCAAACACAAGGCATATCTAACTCCGATCGGAAATGGTGCTATATCTTCTGTTCACGGACTTTAGTTTTTCTGCTGTTAGAATTAGAGTAGACTACTAACTTCATGGTTTCCGTCTCTCAGACCACCTCAAAGCGTCTGACTGAAAGGAAGGTGGCCAAGTTTGAGAAGAGCGTCACGAAGAGGAGAGTCACAAGAAGCTTCATATCTCAAGTTTTTGGCTACCCAGTTGGCCATATTGTGTTGGGGTTCCTTGTCTTCGTCGTGCTTGGATTATGTAGGTATCTTATCTCTGTCATCACGTTACTGGTTTTCCTACCATGTACTTTCTGCTTTTCCTTTTATCTACATGTGACAACGGGTTTAGGATTTCGGATTTAGGGCCCAATCAGTTCAAAAATATCATCATTGATACCAAAATCTCCAGGTGCTGGTTCGAGTTGTTTTCCCAATCACCAGGCTCATCCTAAGAGTAGAGTCCATCTGTCTGCTCAATACCCTCATTTGATATTTTTACCTTCCCTGCTTCTTATGGGAGGCTATTAGATGCGTATTCCTTCAATTACTACTTCATCAGTCCGTGACACTACAAAACATATGAAGCTGCTGTTTATGTTCTAAGCTCTTGTCAGTATAAATTGCATTCATAAATTAGTCAGTCATCCTAACAAAGTCACTGACCAAATGACTCAAATTTCTGTCAAATTTTCCTAATCATATCCTCCATCTTTTCAGCTCTTTTTCTGGTGTTCCGAATGGCAACCACGGGAAGCATGGCTTGAGGAGATGAAGTAAAAGATGGAGGTCTTCATATTATATAATGAGCTGGCTGCATCGGATGATATATTTTTGAACTCATATTTGACATTATTGAATTCAGAAGGCCCTCAGTTCTTGTGTTTCTCCGCCCAACATGTGAGATAAAATGAGCAAATACCATTTGTTGTTTCAAAATTACAAGTACATGAAATAACTGGAATGCACGTCCTTTATTTGTTATCCACTCTGTAAATAATTCTTGCAGGGTTTCCTACTGCAGTACGATTTGAGGGCACTTCTTTTAGGACCACTGACCCTGCACCAATCTTAGCCCCGTCTCCAACTCTTATGTTGCCAAGAATTTTTGTACCTGCCCCTATAAACACCTCGTTCCCTATCTTTGGATGCCGGTCCTTCCGCTCTTTCCCACTGCTCCCCAGTGTCACATTATGCAGAATCATGACGCCATCTCCTACAACAGCCGTTTCTCCGATGACAATGCCGGTAGCATGGTCGAGCACTATCCCCTTTCCCATCTTTGCTCCCGGGTGGATATCCACCGCAAAAACCTCCGAAACCCGACTCTGGATCATCAATGCCAGGGCTTCCCTGCCTTGTGACCACAACTTGTGCGCCACCCTATGCGCCTGGCATGCCTGGAACCCCTTGAAATGTAGGAAAGGCTGCACATAACTCCTGCAGGCCGGGTCACGTTCCCTCACAGATTTAAGGTCCCATCTCAAGGCCGCCCTGATTTCACAATCTTCCGCGAGAACACTATAGAAAATACCATTAAGTGTGTCAGCAGAGAGATGCGAGCTGCTCAGCTTGCTCGCCAGCAGGTTTGCCAATGCAGCCTCTAGTGAACTGTGTGACAAGACCGAAGAAGAATAGTACTGGAACAAGACAGGCTCTTGAACTGCATCAAGCTGGGCTTCATCTCTGAGCTTGAGCCACAAATCGTCTCGGGTTTCTCCCGTACGACAGATAGTTGAACAAGCTGGAGTTTTGAGGGCAGCCCAGTTGGGAAGCCGGCGTGGAGGTCTGCTGGACCTGATTGAACATAAACTTTTGGTAGCTTGGCACCTCGAGCGGTCAATGCAAGCAGCCATTTGGGTGTTTGGGTTGAGGAAGCAGGAGGAGTTAGAGACTGATATATAAAGACCTCAGGCTCTGAGAGTGAGATTAAGAGGCATAGTTAATAAGTCAGAGAAGCTAACTTGGAATTTGGGGAAGAAGAGTGGGGGCGAAGCAAACAAAGAGAGGCGCCAGTGAACGATGACGTTTGGGATGACGACTATGGATTACACGATTGGTTGGTCCAATGTTGACCCAAGAAGAATTGACTTTAACAGAAGGCTTGAATGAAATGAATTGGCCCAAATTCTTGCGCCGCCACTCAAATCTAAATTATCCAACTAGATTACCATATCCCTGACCCTGTGCGATACAATAATGTTGATGGTTCATTGTGGGGGATAACGGGAAGAAACTAAGAAAAGCGATCTGGTTCAAAATAGTTGGAGTGTCAGTTAAATTTGATTCTTCCCACTTTGGTATTGAGAGTTCTATTTTTGTCTTTTGGCTTTTAATCTCCCTTTTCTCTTCATGTTTTTAGTTTTTAGCTTTGTGCTTCCAATTTATTTTTCCCAGATTTGTTTATATCTTTAATAAAATTTGTGGTTTTGTTGTAAAAAAAAAAATAATCAATTCATCTCACTAGTAAACTAACGGATGAGTCATTTGAAAGGGACTAGAATTAATACTCATATGCTGCAAGTTCTTTGCAATATTCACTATTGGCAACAATTAATTATGATTTAAATCTTCAATATTTTGGTATATAAATGTGAAATTTGTATCACAAATGATAACTAATTTCTAAATATGATTCTTTTGGCCAAGCATAGAATACTAACAAAGTACGGCATATTTCTACAATTTGGGTTTATTTATAAGTTTGTCGCAGTCACAGTCACTTCGTCCTCCCAATTATTGCACTTCTTCTCTCTCTCATCCGATCTTCTTTTGTTCTCATATTTCTTGTCAAAATGGGCATCTCTCTATGTCTCTCTCCATTCCATTTCCATTTCATTGTGTGGAGATGGATTTATGATCTAAGAATTTGTTTTGTTAAGATATTGTGGCAATTTCATGAATATCACGGAAGTATGTGTGTAACACTGTACATTGGTGTACCAAGTAGCTATTCATTTGTAATATGTTTTGCCAAGATTTTTTTGCCTAAATATATAATTCATCTCCAAACTTTACTGACTCAGACACTTAACCCTTTTAACTATGACTTGAGGTAATTTTGCCCTGAAACTCTGTAAACTAGGACACATAACCCCTTTTTACTGATGACAATATTCTTTTTGATTTCCAAATGACTTAAATGACAATAACATTGAACTTGGTGTTTGAGCATATTGCTGTTTAAAATGCCATCTTTTTTCCACAATTTCGTATGCAGGAGGTTGAAGAGTGTTTTGAAAAATTGGGAGCATCCTTAGCATACCAATTGAAGTTGCGGAGGAAGACACACTCTCAAATAGTAGGGGTGAGCATGGGTTGGGTTGGTTCGGTTTTATGGTGGAACTGAACCAACCCTAAATGGCATCGGTTCCAAAATTTGTCTACCCAACCTAGAACCGAGAACCGAACTGAACTAGAACCATGGTTTTGGGTTTCTCGGTTCTGATTCTCGGATTTTTCGGTTTATACCATATACCTATAACAACACCAAAATTCAATAAATCTACATCCATAATCAATTTTATGACATATTCAACATAATATACAATTAAATTAATATTTAAATATATGTGCTTAGATACATTCAAAAGAGTTTTAAATGTTGTTCTTACAAAAATGGTTTAAAAGAGTTGCTTGTGGGGTATCTTTTATCTCACCTAGTTTACTTTATTCCAGTAATTTCAATATTGGTATGACATTCAATATAGAAAATTAAGCCTTTAAGACCATCTTTTTCAGTATCAAAACCTAAAATATGTTGATGTCATAAATTTTTAATTTTGCATGACTCAAATGATAAAAATATCATAATTGTGTCGTAAAGAGTAGTCTGAAATGAAAGATCGAAAGCAAAATGACTTAGGAATTGTGGGTCTATGAAGCAAAGTGATTTAAATAAATATGGAGAAATTTCGTAAATGATCATACAACTTCCATACTGTTTCAATTTGGAACATCGATTTAAGAGTTTAATATAAAAACACAAAATAACCATCATAATACTTCAAAGAAATATGTGTGTGTGTGTGGATATATTAGTAATACTATAATTTTTATTATATAATTATATATATATCTCGGGTTCGGTTCCACCTCGAGTTGGTTCCATATGAAACCAGAACCAACCCAAAAACCGTCGATTCTCCTATATGTAGAACCAACCCGAGAACCATGATCAATTTTTACCCAACTCAACCCAACCCAATGGGGGTGGTTCGGTTTCGATTTCTGTTTTGGGTTTACCCAACCCATGCTCACCCCTATCAAATAGTAATATGTTAAATGTCAAGTTTAGCCCCTTTGTTCAATATTGTTGTTATTTAAGCCCTTGGGAAACCAAAAATAATATTTTTATCAGTTAGAGAGGCTGTGCATTCTAGTTTACAAAATTTATGAGCTAACTTGCCTCAAGTCATAGTGGAAGGGGTTAAGTGTCTGAGTCAGTAAAGTTTGAGAGTAAATTATGAGTTTATGTTTTTTTTTTTTTAAAGAAACACCTAAGTGGATGAACATTGTTTATTTCACCAAAAAACCTTAATGACACTTATGTTAGCCAAGGTTTTAATTGGAATTGACAAATCAAACAAAAACAAGCGTTGATGAGTTTGGAAGGTAATTCTTCATACAAGAATTTCGTGCTGAACATAATGTAGAGATGAGATGATAAAATGGGCAAAATTCGCAAATGTTTGTTTGCATTGGCCAGTGGCCGTCGTCATAAGATTGGACATTTGTATTGCTGTCAATTTAACTAAAACGTGCACATATTATGCAGCTGATTCTCTCGAGTGTTTTTTTTTTTTTTTTGGCCTCTCTTGTTTACTTTGTTCCGTACGATGAGAGAGTTGTATTCTATCAGCACACAGTGCAATGGGGGTTTGAATTTTCTAAATCCTCTCTCCTATATTTTTTGTACCATTTATTTATTAATAATTAATTTATAATTTTTTATTTTTAATATTTTAATATATAAATGAAGAATTTTTATATTAAAATAATAAATTAAGACATAGTTTTTAAATATTTTTTTTTAATTTTTTTTAAATAAATATTAATATAAATAAATTTAAGATAAATTAAATAAAAAAAATTAAATGATGTAAAAAATAAGGAACAGAGGAAGTAATAATTAAGGTTTGTAATTAATACTAAACCATTAAATATTCTCGTTCTCAAAACATTCTTCGGGGGGAACAACGGAGCCGAATTCAGTTTTTCTTTTATTTTTTTAAATTTATTTACTGTTAAGAGTTAGAAACAAAATGAGGAAATTCTGATAACAAGGAAACCACTGCCTAAGAAAGTTAAAAGTCCCCTCGGCTGGCTGGACCGTTGCTTACGCGAAGCTTTTGTGTCGAGTGTCGACCCTCGACTGCTTACACCTACACAAATACACAATCTCACTATTTCGTTCCTCAAAGAAAAAAAAAAAAAGGGAAAAAAGGTTCCTAATCTCATAAAAATTGGAACTTTACATTAATAGCAGAATCCCACTTCCAATTCTGCAATTTCTCGGCCGTTTACTTCAATTCTGCTTCATAATCGTTTCACGCTTCGTCCAGAAATCTAGGTTTAGCAGTGGCCGCTCAATGCCGGTCCATCTTCTTTTTTCTCAGCTGACATTTTGCTGCTAATCTCGGCCTTACCTATCTTAAAGCAACCAATGGGTCGTTCTCGTGGGAATTTTCACTCAGATGACGACCCCACCCAAAGGTTCTATTTTTGCCTTCTTCTCTTTCTGGCGTTTTGTTTGCCTTCTTTTACTTGGTTATAAGAGTTTCTGTGTTAGCTTGATGGAAATGGGGGATTTCGATATTTGGTTATACTTGGCTAGGAATAGTAGTTTTTTTTTCCAATTTCCTTATCGACTAGGATGCTCTTATCCTGTTGCATTTGGTATTTAGTACTGTAATGCAGCATTGTCCAATTAGAAATGATTCTTCATTTTATCTAGAAATTGAGTTAGTTTTTACCACATAGTTTAGTTGGGAATTTTGGATTCTTTTTTAGCCACGTTTGCATACCACGAACATGTTTGTGGCTATTGATCATGTTTGTGAGAAACCTCAGTGTTTTGATTATTGCTCCTGTGATGATTCTTATATGAGTTCCTACCGTTTGAAGTTTCTTCAAACTTTCTCTATTAGTCTGGTCTGAAGAAGAAGAAGAAGCTGCTTCCTTTATTAGCATTAACACAACAAGCAGTTAGCTTTTGTTCCTAGCCAATTCTTCTAGGGTATCATGATCATTGCGGCTCCACTTCCATGGATTTCTTTTTAAGGCATTTCATCTACATATACTTTCTTTCATTGCAGATCAAGGAGAAAAAAGAATCACTCTGCAGAGAATATAGACTCTTCAACTCTAGGTATTCTTGTACTGTATATCTTTCTTTGATAGAAACAGTACTGAGGCTGCTGTGCCAAATGGTCATGGCTAATAACGAGGAACCCTATACCCTTTTTTTCCTTTATATGTTTATGCACAATATTTCCTTTTGAGACAGGTCAAGGAACAGTTGAAGGGAAAAAGGCTTTGTATCATTGTAATTACTGTAACAAAGACATTACAGGAAAGATCCGTATCAAGTGTGCTTCATGCCCTGATTTTGACCTATGCATAGAGTGCTTTTCTGTTGGAGCCGAGGTGACATCTCATAAAAGCAATCACCCTTACAGGGTTATGGTCAGTAATTTTTTAAATTTATTTTGTTCTTCTCTTAAAATGGGAACTCATATTAGTTATCACTGATAAGTAATTTGCAACCTAGTAGATTGGTTTGCAATTCTTTTGTACCTTCGCCATCAAGAATCATGTTTTTATTTAATTTTTTCCCTTGAAGTACTAAACTTATGGGATTCAAGCAATTCCTGCCGTTTTCATCTTACTTGCTAATATGTCTTATCCTTATATTAACAGAATTCTAACTAGTATATTTTGAGCTCTATTTATTAATTAAGTTACTCAAAAGTAATAGAAACGAGCAATTCTTTCCCTTATAAATTTGATAGTGTTTCCTTGCTAATTTGATGTGACCTCCAAGGTTGTGGTTTGAATGCTATTGCAAGATACTGGTGGCAATACTTAGTACAAGGAATTTGAAATATTGTCTTAATAATTTCTTACACTTCTGGTTTCGCAGGATGTTCTGTCTTTTCCTCTTATTTGCCTGGACTGGAATGCAGATGATGAAATGTTGCTTCTAGAGGTTCCTTAACTTCCACCAAACTTCTTGAAATCTCAGTCAAAGATATTCATGATTTCTCAGTTTTCTCAGCCTTGTTTTTTATACGCTGAATGGTGTTTTAATTGTGTCCAATTTTCGTTTTGTGGAATTTCCTAAGTTCAGGGAATTGAAATGTATGGCTTGGGAAACTGGGCAGAGGTAGCTGAGCATGTTGGAACAAAAAGTAAAGAACAGTGCATTGAACACTACACAAATGTATATATGAATTCCCCATACTTCCCTCTGCCGGTAAGATTATTGGAACATGGTAAACTGGTACTTTCTGTTTCCATAACAGCTTAACAGCTTCATGTGATATAATAATAGCAATTAATGTGTTGTTCCCTCCCCTTTCCTTTTCATCGATTTTAGGATATGTCCCATGTTGTTGGTAAAAATAGGAAGGAGCTCCTTGCAATGGCTAAAGGATATGGTGAGGAGAAGAAAGGTGAGTATTAATAATTAGTACTTTCATCCTTCTTACTGATATAATCATATTGTATTTCTTTTCCTCTGCTTGCATGCATCAATTCTCCTGTTCCCTTTTCTTTTCAGTGAGTATCTCTTCGTCATGATTGAATGGCAAGTCATTTAATATTAGAGTAGCAGTAGTGGCATAATAAGCACAATACTGTTCTACTTAAGTTAAATATGCGTGTTGTGTGTGTCTATAGAGAGAAATCTGAACTTGTGATCTTACAAAAATCAAACGGTCATGTTTGATCTACTGGAATGCTTGATGGAGATGTACTTTATGTGATAAGTTCTCATAGTCAATTGTTTGTGAATATCACAGGACCACCTATGCTTGGGGAGCTTACTCTGAAGGAAGAATCTTCATTTTCTCCTAGGAACAAGTATGAACATTATATTCTTGTATATGCATGCTCCTAGCGAATATTCCTTCTGATTTCATTTTCTTAACTACTCAGAGTTGAAGAAATGCAGAAAGTTGGTCCTTCTGGCCGATTAATGTCTGGATTAAATACTGGTAAAAGTTCAACGGTTCTACGATGAATCTTAGTTTTCATCAAATATTCTTTTAGCACAATCCTTAGATATCATCTTTTTTCTATTTACTTCAGATTTGGAATCTGGGATACGTTCCAGTGGCATAAATACAGCATCAGCAGCCACTGTTAGTAAGCCATCCAATATGGGTCAGGGTAAAGATGGCCCCAACAACATCAAAATTGAAGGTCTGCTATTGTGGACCATTCTATTAACATTTTTGTTTTTACTGATAGGTGTGCATGCACACATTTGTGTGTTTGTGTAATCTTTCTTGTTTTAATGGCGTATTTACTTGGCTGTGTTTAGTGTGGAATTGAATTCATCATAGTTCACTTTAAAACCGAAATAATCTACCAGGACTTTCAATTCTATGTGAAATGCAGCCAAGTAAACATCCCTGAGTTCCTAGGCTAGGTGTGGTTCTGCTAAACATGAATCCACTGAAGCAAAAAGCTAGCACTATTGCTGTTACTTTGCTGCATGATAACCTGATATCTTGCAGTCCATACTGAAATTTTCATGACCATTCTGCTTTGTTGAAATTACTTCGTAGTATGAATTGCTGAAATTATTGCTTTTGAAAGACAAAAATGTCATTGATGACACTGGTGGTGGCCCTGGCTGACTTGTGTTGTGTGCATCATCATCATGCTGCACCTTAATCCCAAGTATAGCAGTGCATATGAATACCGTATATAATCTCATTTTCTGGAACTATTTTATAGATCCTCAGACAGACAGGAGTTTTGGGGTGAAGAAACCAAGTTCTCTGGGAAACGATGGTCCATCTTTAGTTGATTTGAGTGGTTATAATCCCAAAAGACAGGAATTTGATCCAGAATATGATAATGATGCTGAACAGTTACTGGCTGAAATGGAATTCAAAGAGACTGATACAGAGGATGAGCATAAACTTAAATTGAGAGTGTTGCATATTTACTCAAAGAGGTAGGTGAGAACAATATATGCACTAACAAAGAATGCTTTCTAATAATAGACCATTGTTAGCCAATAGCTGACAACGTTCGGAACACAACTGTTCTCCAGGCTCGATGAGAGGAAGCGTAGAAAGGATTTTATTTTAGATAGAAATCTATTATATCCAAATCCTTTCGAGATGGGCTTGTCACCTGAAGAAGGCGCCTTATGTCGGCGTTATGATGTCTTCATGCGTTTTCTTTCAAAGGAAGAGTATGATGAGTTGCTTCAGACTGTTGTTGCTGAGCACCGAACTTTGAAAAGAATACAAGAACTCAAGGCATGATTTACACCTAATTGCTTTGTTTTGCTCTTTTGCTGATAAATTTTGGTTTTTGTCATTTGTTTTGTTTGACCATACTTATGATGGTTTCTGTGAAATTACCATCCAGGAAGCTCGAGCTGCTGGTTGTCGTACATCAGCCGAGGCAGATAGGTATCTTGAGCAGAAAAGGAGACGAGAAGCTGAAGAAACTTCTCGGAGAGTAAAAGACGGGATCCTTGCTGGTCCAAACAGTCAGGAGGGTCCAAATGCCTTCACTGGTTTGGAGTCTGCTGCAAAGGACACAAATTCAAGGCCTCCTGGGCAGGCCTCTTCAAGCTTTGTTAATGACTGGGAGAAGATGGGATTCCCTGAAATAAACTTGCTTTCCGAATCGGTAAACACATAGTTCCTAATACCCTGTTATTTCTGTTTCTTGTATCATTGGCTGTACATCTTCCTGAATGTTGATCGTGATACCTTCATCCTTTTCAATTGTGTTTTGGTTATAATCAGTCATCTAATAAAACCAAACTTGATGGTGCAGACCAATGACGTATTATTGGTAGTTTTGACTTTGGTTTATAGCTGGAGGCGGGATCATGTTACACTGCCTCCGTCTCTACACAATGCCTGTCATTTTGTAGTGCTCATTGCTCTCTGGCATGAAAGTTTGAATTTTACCTTCACTGTTGAAACTGCTGATATCTAACGTGGTGACCCTTTCAGGAGAAGCGACTATGCAGCGAGATAAGATTACCACCGCCACTTTATCTGAAGATGCAGCAGGTTATTTCACAAGAAATCTTTGGGGGTAATGTGACTAAGAAATCAGATGCATATCAGTTGTTCGAGATTGAATCGAGCAAGATTGACAGAGTTTATGATATGCTTGTGAAGAAAGGTCTTGCTCCACCATGAACTCTTTCAGGTTCTGATATGACCTGTACCATATACTAGATAGCTCTATGTAACATAGGAAACCATGATTATTTGGGTGTAACAAAGACGCAACCAAACAGGAAAAACACAACATTGCAGTTGTACTGCCAGTGCTAACCATTTTGTGGTGAAAGCATACATTTGATCTTTGGGATTGCATTTACCAGTCATTTGGGGACAGGTGGCCTTCCCAACCCCATCCAGCATGCTTAAGTTAATTAGTTGGATAATCCTATAAACTTAAGAAAGATCCATGAAAGATCCGTGATAAAGAAAATGTCATCTTACGGTTTCAAAGTTACTTCTTTTATTTTTTTTCAATTGTTTGTTTTCCCGGTGAAATCAGTTCATGAAATGCATAGGCACCTACTCGAATCACATTGGTTATCCTTTTTGAGTAATATAAAAAACAATGCCTCACAAAAAAATTCGTATGATAGGGGCTATCCTTTAGGAATAATATAAACGTTGTCATACTAATATTGGAATAATATAAACGTTCTCATACTAATATTTTGAATAAAATCATTGAGCACATAAAGGATTAAACCGAAATTAACAATCAACCCAAAAAAAAAAAGAGAATTTGTCCAAGGCATGGATGTTTAAGATGGTCATATAGCATAATGACAATTACAACTCTTTACCTACTAAACTGAAATTTTAGCTGTGAGAAGTGTAACATGTTCGTCTACTCAATAGGTAAGAAGGGAATAAGAAAATAAATGTACAAAAAATTAAAAATAAAGATAGAAAAATATATATACTTTCTCATCCCATATTATTGAAACATTTCGGTTTGATGTAAAGATTAAAAAAGAGAAAAAAATTTTGCTCTTCTTTACACTTTTGTGCTCTTATTTTTATGTTCGAATTGATAGAACATCAAAAAATGAATATTAAAAATGATAGTTTTTCAAGAGAATATGATTAATGATGCAAAGCTTTGAGATGATCTTAAAAAGTACATGATACCTCCTCTGTCCCATTTTAGATGATACGTTTCTTTGTACATGGATTCAGATGTGTATAATTTATATTATTCTTCTCATTTTTTCCCTTGAAACTAAAGCAATTTTTTTTTTGTACAATAAAAGCTTAAATGAATATTAGAAAAAAAAATTATTTTTTGATTCGTATATACTCTGAAAAGGGAAATAACACATCTTTTCTAGGATAGCCCACTAAGTAATATTTTCCATCCTTTTCGTGACAAAGAAAGAATAAAGAATACACTAAGGATATTATGCGCATGGGTCTAATTAGACAGTCACAAAAATGTTAGTTTTACCCCTTACAAACCTAGTTAATTTCTAGTATATCCCTACCTTTTCTACCTACCTACAACTTGTTGAAGGAAATGAAGCTCCCGTTGTCGCCGTCCTTGTCGAGCGCCTTTATCAAATCCCACTCCTCCTTTAGGGCAGTCGAGCACTTGTTCCAGTCATAGAAAGCATCGTCAATGGACTTATGGACGGTAATGAGACCATTTCTTGTCGAAGAGGTTGAAATTGTAACAGAAGTGGACAGTACAATAAGATGAGAAGATGACACCAATGAAAGATCGCAAGGGCAAATGAAGACGATGAGATCCTAGAAACGAGCGACGATCAACATGATGTAAAGGTGAGCGGCATGATGCGAAGACAAGTACTGGCGGCGATGGTGAGATTTGAAAATTGATGAGGAGATGACGATCTATTGTGCCCTAAAAAATGAGTGATATATGTCTTTTAGACACTTTTATATGCTGCTTAAGACACTTCTAGCTATTTATTTAGACACTTTACTTATTAGCTTAGACTATTCTATTTGTGAGAAAAAATAAATTATTTGCATATTGTTCAGACATTTTTGTATATTTGCTTAGGCAATTTTTCATATTTTTGTAGACATTTTTACATATTCATTCAAATATTTTTAATTATTGTTTTCAGACATTTATTTTAAAAAAGAACAGATTGTTTTAGAAACTTTTCAATATTTATTCAAACACTTTTACATATTATTTCAAACACTTTTACCCGTTTACATATTGTATGAAGAAAACAAATGTCTACATAAATATGTCATGCACTTTTATATACTTCTATAGACACTTTTATCTATTAGTTCAAACACATTGGACATTCAATTCAGACACTTCGAGATATTGTTTTAGACATATCTTACTTTTTCAATGAATTCAGATGCACAAATAGATAACAAATTGTCTGCATGTTATTGTAGACATTTCTTCATATTTGTTGCAGACACTTATACAGGTTATTTCTACGAACAGTCCGGCAAGGGAGGAGTGGCTTACTAGTGGTGTTGGGGTGGTGGTGACTGAGGCGATCCTAAAGCAACAAGCAACGTAATCCAAAGGTGACGAATGGTGCGATCCGGCAAGGAACGATGTTAAGATCTAGAAGTGACTGACAGTGCGAGACTTGAATACATGTCGCAATTTGGAGGCAACCGACAACGATGGTGCGAGTTGGAAACAAGTGACAGTAAAACGATTTAGAGTCAAGTGCTATGATGCGGTCGGGAGGAGACAATTAGTTGGAGACAAGCAACAAAGTCACGATAGGAAGACAATGGTTGGTTTGAGATTGTCCAATGTGAAGGCATCAATGGGAGGAGCTAGAGGAACGATGGCAAGAGGTGGCTAGGGTGAGGTATGGTTTTCTTGAAAAGCAAAAGAATAGGGTAATTTGGTAAAAAAACCTAGGCTAGTTGTTGCTTATATATATGTAGAATTAAGGGAAAGATTAATATGTCTAATTAGACACACACATATACATATACATACATACATACATACATACATACATACATACATAATTGACATGAGTTGAATGAAGTAATATTTTATTATTTTTTCAGCGCAGTTGTAAAATCATGATTTGGCAGATGAAAACCTCTTCAAATAAATGCATCAAACTAAGGAATTCACATTTAACATATGAGCATCTACTCTTGCAAGTAAATATCTAAACTAAACCTCTTTACAGAGTACAATGGATATAATACACATATGTTTAATTAGATATAACATTGATTTTACAATTTTACCCCTTACATTAATTCCCTTCCTCAAGCAGTTTTTCTCCCTTCTTCCCTCCTACCACCGTTTCTTTCTCTCTCTCTCTCATCGCTGCAACTAATGACCGCCGCGGTGGACTCTAATCTCCGTTGTGCACTGATCTTTATTGCGCACAAATTTGGAGGCACACCGATCTCCGTCGTGAACCAATTTTCGTCGTGCACTGATCTCCATCACGCACCAACATCCAAGGTGGGGCGAGGTGTCGTGATCACATTCAACTATGACCGAGGAGAGGCAGTGCGGTCGGAGGAGAGATAGCGTGATCTAAGATGAGGCCGCGTGATCCTAGGCGATTCGAGGCGAGGCCGAAGAGGCGGACGAGCGAGGTGGTGCTATCGGAGGAGAGACGATGTGTTCCAAGATGAGGCCACGCAATCCGAGGCGATCCAAGGCGAGGCCGATGAGGTGGATGGGCGAGGCAAACGCGCGTGGAGGGAGGGTCGCTGTGGAGGGAAGTGGCGGCGGAAAGAGAGAAGAGGCAGACAATTTGCAAAGATTGATTTGTTTTTCAAAAGGAAAAAATATATATTTTTTTGTTATTGTCTAGACACTTTTATGTTGTACTTTAGACATTTTTAAATTTTTATTTAGACATTTCTTCATTCATTGAATCATATACCTTTATTTAAATACTTTATTATTATTATTTGAACACTTTTACATATTTAGTCAGACACTTTTTCAAAATTATTTCAAACAATTATTTTCTAAAAGATAACAAATTGTTCACAAGTTATTTAATCAGACGCTTTTATATATTTTTTTAGATATTTTTTAATATTCAATCAGATATTTTTTTCTTATTGATTCAGACACTGTTTTAATTATATTTTAAAAATAACAAATTTTTCACAAGTTGATTCTATCATTTTTGTTTAGATATTTTTATATATTTTTTTAGACATTTTCCAATATTCAATTAGACAATTTTACTTATTGATTCAGACACTTTTTTTTATTATATTTTAAATATAATAAATTGTTCATAAGTTAATTGTGTCATTTTTTGTTCAGCAATTCTGTCATTTTTTGTTCAAACACCTTTACATGTTTATTTAGACATTTTACAATATTCAGTAAGATACTTATTCTCATAGCTTTAGACACTTTTAATTTAACCTTATAATAATTTGTTTTATATTACTTTGTAGACATTTCTACATACTGTATTAGACACATTTATATTTTATTGCAGACACTTTTGCTGTTCAGAAGCAACAAAGACGCGCTTGGAGGAAACAATCAGTGGCAAGATCCGGCGGGTGATCGACGAGATCCGGCAGGTGATAACGAGATTTGGCAGCCAATCGATGAGATCCGGTGGGTGATCGACAAGATTCGGCGGGTGATCGAAGAGATTCGGCGGTGACGACGAGATCCGGCGGGTGATCGACGAGATCCGGCGGGTGACAACAAGATTCGGTGGGTGACGACGAGATCCAGAGCCGAACAGTTGTGAGATTTGGAGGCGGATGATGATTATAAATCTAGAGGTGGTAACGGTTTATCAGATGAGGAGATGGCAGCGGCAGCGGCAGAAGCAACGACAGAGGTGAGTTTTCAAGAGTGAGGGTGAGTTTTGGTCCAGGGGTAAATTAATTAATTTATTTATTGAATTGTGAGTTATATATAAGAAATTATAGTTGGATTAGTATGTCTAATTAGATATATGTCTACAGTATAATAACTGCAGACAGAGACCCAAAAAATAAACGATGTAGTTTGGATCACCGACTCATGTCGCTAGTCATGGCAGTTTGACTCTCCCCGGAAGCGCTGCAGACGAAAAGAGGGAAACGCTGCGAGATGATTCAAATTCCAAGCTCTCTAGAAAATTAGGCTTCTTTCTTTCGATGAACAAGACGATGGACGAGCATTTGTGCGCTTGGATTCTGGAATTTATCATTCAGCAGCCAAACACAGAAACCTTGACGAAGACCCTCCTTCGAACACTTCCCTTCCCAGACGCCAACCCTCGCCTCCAGAAATTGTTCCTTCTTCGCTCAATCCAGCAAAAAGTCGTCGATAACTGCATCTCCGAAAAGATTCTCGAAGAACTTGATGTGATCGAGCAAATTCACTGCAACCAAGGCACCGCAATCAGCGAGTCCCTGAAGAGAGCTTATTGTTCCGTCCTTTTGGACTGTACGGTGCAGGCTTGTGACAAGCTTTGGGCGAGGAAGAGTGGGTGTTTGGAGAAATCTACGATGAGGGAGTTGGTGTGTGAGAACTTCGGGATGCGGAAGGAGGAAGCTGGGACGGTGGATTGGGACCCGGCGAAGGCCAGGAATTGTGCCTTGACGGCAGTTACGGAGTATTTGGGTGAAGCTTTCGCGCGTTTGGGTCCGTCCTTTCTGGGAACAGCAGCCAACGATGAGAGCTTGGTGAAAGAGTTGGAGAATACGGACGAAAATCCAAGACTGAAAGGTGAGGATTTTTCATTTTCCTGCTCTCATGTAAATTGAGACAATGCAGTTTAACTCCATTAGCTTCTTATGCTTCCACGTCAATATATATATGATTGGCGTGGTCAGTGTTCTGGGTTTATTTAATGTTTGCTTCTATTGCAGAACAAGCACTTCCACTGAGGCTGATTGAGACCCAAAATCCAGTTAGCTCCGAAGACCCTCGAAGCAATGCTAATGAACCAATTAGGTCAACTGAGGTCCAGATGGTGAATGAACCAATTATTAGCTATGGAGATGCACAAAAGGTGAATGAGCCAGTTAGCTTCATGGATACTGAACAGGTGCATGAAGTAATTAGCCCTGGAGAGAGTCCTAAGGTAACTGAATTTGATACTGTCGGAGACCAAACTTGTGAAATAAATATCCTAGAAGCAATTGTGATTTTAGTTTGTGGACGACTTTGCATGTATATTATGATTGCCTTTAATGCTAGGCCTGCTATCTTTGTTCTGCTATTGTGGACCAAGTAGCTTTAATGAGTTGCGTCAAGGCAGAAAATATTGTTTAGCAGGCTCAAGAGAGGTGCGTCTATGAACCCAGGTGCTGTAAGAGACCATTTCATATTATTGAGCCCGAAGAGACTGTTGAGGAACCATCCTGTGGTGCAAATTATTCTCTGAAGAGTTCTGAAGTTCATAAAATTAGAGAAGCTCTTAAAGTCAGTTATCAGGAGTTGAAAGCAGTTGTGACAGACCCTCTTCCGGAGGCATTTCATGTTTCTGAAGCTGTAGTGTCAGAGTTGGCAACCAAAGATGCTACTAATGAGCCTGTTGTACGAACTCAGAATGAACTGGATAAGGATGTTCCAGCTCAACCATTAGCTACTGACAACGAGGCTTTGCAATATGTGGAGCGAGATCAAGTAAAGCAACATCCTCTGAACAGTCAACTCATTGTTCTGTGCGTCAATGCAAATGGTGAAATTTGTCAAACTCAGGAGGTTGATCAAGGGAAGAAAGCTTGCAATGAGTTGAATAATGTGCCCAAACCCAGCTTGATGGAACGGAATGGGACTGCACATACATACGAGGTAAATGCCCTTTCATGTCTTTCTAATAACTAGCATTTGCAATGTAGTGTAACGCTTTGTGTTAAGATCTTTTCTTGAAATACTAATAAAAATAAACTTGATGACAATGAACTGATGTTTGAGTTTTCATGGACATTATCTGTATGGTGTATGGCTTTGAGCTTGTGACGTTGTGCACCACAAGCTTGTCTTGATGGAATTTCTGAAGTTTGAACTGCACTCAGAAAAGCAGACAATTAACTGTGCATTTTTGCTCCTATATCTTCTCTCTATAACCTGTAGTTCTTTATGTTACAAAATTGATTGGTTTACAGTGGGAGGACCCAGTTGCTAGCTGCTCTGAAGATTCATCTAGAAGTAGAATTCGCTTACCAACACCCAACAGGACGCTTGTATCTCCACTAAAAAAGGAAAAATTTATGAAACTTGGAAGGAGGAGAAGGAAGAAGTGGAGCTTGGAGGAAGAAGAAGCTTTAAGGGAGGGCGTTCATACGTATGTGGTTCCTTGAGCAATGATTTTTCTTCTCTTTCTTTTTTATTAGTAATTACCACTTGAAGATTTACCACTCCTATGTACATGATCATCAATTTACCTTGCTAGCAGCACTCCCTGGTGAAACTTTTGTTGCTTCTTAGCATTGGTGCATGCCATCATGTGGAAATGAATTGATGTTTGAAAATTTGTTTCTTTTCGTGATAAGGTATGGTGTAGGAAGCTGGGAGCTCATTTTGAAATCAAATCCAACAGCATTTGCAGAGAGAACAGGGGTAAGTGTGACTTGCTGTTTCTGATGATACTTGCCTAATTTCCTTTTAAGACCTCTCTTTTTAGTGCTTAGTATTGATGGTAGTTATATACATTTCCTCAGGTTGATTTGAAGGATAAATGGAGAAACATGACACGATGTTGATTGTGATTTGTGCGTAATTTTGCGGTCAATGTTCTACCAGTTTCCCTATGGATTTAGAGCTTGTTTGGTGGAAATGTGTGTTGCAGCTGGTTATATGGCCTTTGCAGTACTGAGATATGGACCTTGCGATTGAAATGGACACTCCAGTGTGCCAAAAGCGTTCTTTACTCCTACGTTTGAGAAGAGTCCGCACGCCAAAAATAGGAAATCTGGTCCTTGGGGGTAAAATCATTATAGTTGTAGCTATGTTTGTTAACTTGGAATGTGTTGCAGTTTTTAACTTGTAACATGGGCTACAAAAAAAGAAAAAGTTTGTAATTTACAACGTTGCTCGGGTCTGTAATTCGGAAGGCAAACTGTATATGTGGAGGCAGCGTTGGGGCGTAGAGGCAAAACTGTAAGATAACTGTAATTTTTTTAAGAATTTAAAAGCAGGTGAATTTCAGGTCATTTTTAAAATTGGTCAAATTATCTTGTAAGGACTATAATTTAAAAAAATAATTGTAGTATTCTTGCCTCTGACCTTTAACCATCTCGAGAGTTTTTATTTTTTCTGTCCTTTTAGAAGTTTTTAGTTTGGAACCAAAATGAAAAGAGAGGTGCACTGTAGTACTCCTACAATTTCAATTTCCGGGATTGGTGGCGTCGAATTCATAACTGTCCGGCACTGCTAACAAAATTACTGCTGTAAAAGAGAAAAGTTGCTACCTACGCCTCATCAGGACGGGTAATTTTTTACGTTCGGAACTTAAATCGACTTAGATTTTCTTATTCTTACACGGTTCTTGACTTTTAAGTACGTCAGAATTGCAAGATTTTTATCTCTCATATGTACATAACAGTAAAACTATTATATACTCATGCATCATTTAATTAAAACTTGACCGAGTCAACTTTCAGTTGAAAACAGCAAATCCTTACACCAAAGTATGGCTTCTAAAGGATAGATGGATGGTAGTGTTATCTTACACCAAATGGTTTTCTAGAAATACAAATAAAATAGCAGAAAATATGTCTGGGACGTAGTAGCGGAAGCTCATGTAAAATTCTGGTGTATCCTAAATGCTTTATGCAATTCCTCAAACATATAGCAAATCAAGTTATACAAACACTTGGAAGAAAAAGTCCATTGATTTACCATTTTCCATGCCAACAGAGAAGAACATATAGCTCAGTAAAACAATGCCGTTCCTTTACAATTAAGGCTAATTCTGTAAAGTAACTAACCTATGCAAAAAGGAGGCCTAATTCTGCTAGTTGCTAAGCACCTGCACCCCATGTCACCCCTAAACTCTGATAACTATACTGTGTTCACCTAAGCAGCTCTGAACACTCTACGGAATTCTCTCCCTAATCCCTAGTATAACTGTGGCTGAAATGCTTTACATTTCCTGGTGCCAACATTGGCATTTACAAAAAAAAAAAACCTACATGCAACCTTCAAGACATTCCGATGACGACAAGATAAACTCCCTCATTTTTGTACATCAAAAACCATGTTAGTGGGCTTCTATACCTGTGCAATCCTTAGTAGCAGTAGCAGATTCATGAATTTCCCCCATCACATACTCTGGCTCTCCATCTTGAAAGAGAATTGCAGTTTCTTCAGCATTGTTCTCCATTACACATTTTCCGGTCCCCTCACTTTCTTCATGAGGCCCCTCCAAGGTGGTTTTGCTAGCAGCAGTGACAAAAGCAGGTGACTCCTGTTCATCATCCAGAGGAGCTTGATCCCCATGTTTGGATCTAGTGATGACGTTAAGCTCAGCTGGCAAAATACCATTGCATCCAGCAGCTTTGGAATTAGAAGGGCATGCTGACCTTCCATTTTTGGATAAATAGGAGAGTATGTCAGGCCGTCTCTCTATTTCAACCCATTTGCTATAGATCCAGTCTCTGGATGTCCGAACATTCTCCCTGTGCACAGTCAGGCATGTATCTTCACCTAAAAATCATGAACATAACCACATCAGCAATGTAACTACAAGAAGGTAACAGCATATGAGTACTGAAAATAGGAAAAGACAAGAAAACAAAACAGGCGGAAGAGAGCAAGCACAGAAGCAACAGACCCCATGCATCAGAGATGTGCTGAAATTTACCAGGGAGATAAACTTTCAGGTCACCATCACAGGAGACGCCAATTTCAGTTACGACACCTTCCCACCATCCATTACTCCACCACACATCAACTGCACTGCCAACTTTACAATCACAAGCCACACAATCTTTGGGTGGACAGGGTCGAATAGTCAAGCGACCTGGAGATCTCATGCCAAGTTTATCAGGTGCTGCCTCTCTATAAGAAGTGACCCATTCCTACACACACAGACCATGAAAAATCACTTTGAAATACTCAACAGCATCCAGAAAGGAAATATACATATGTACATACCTATCCATAACATAAGCAAAGAGGAGAAAACAAACATGGGAATTGGAGAGGGGGGGGGGGGGGAGAGAGACTAGAAAACAATGCATCAGTATCATCTCTTGTCAATCCATTAAAGCATTATAATATACATACATCTATACATACATCTCATGTAATTGCAGTCCATTGAAACCACTCCACTCCACATATATCTTCTGCCACCATTCGAGCTTACCCCCCCCTCTCTCTCTCTCTCTTCCCAATTCTCACAAATTCAACTCCAACTGGGACTCAATTCTTCTTTCAACTTGATCTGATGGTTGAGTTTCTTGCACAAATGCAGCACTGGATTCCCATTGCTAGTAGTAATTATGAAATAAAATTGTAATTACATACCTCTAGATTTTCAGATTCATCAACATTCATCAAATCATCATACTGGATTTTCAAATGCTTCTTGGATGCCTTCAATACTCTGCACCTGAACCAGCAGCCTCGAATACCACTGTCATGGCAAAGGAATTCAATTTTATCACCTACCTTGAAACACAAAGGACTTCGAAACTGTGGTGCAGCCGTCATTTTTCTTGAGAACCTTAGTCTGATCTTTGGATACTTGGCTTGAGGGGCACTAATTTCATTCCCATTTTCCAAATTCTTGACACCAAAAGCACTTCCAGGTTTGTCTTCACTATCGCTATTTCTAAATCTCTTACTGCTAACTGTGATAGGATCATTTGGATTCCATCTTCGGTTACCATCACCATTAAAGCTGGGGTACTTGACACTTTGCTTGGAGACAAGTGATCCATCAAAAGACGAAATGATTGATTGATTAGAATATCCACGCAATTTAGTTAGAGTGAAGGGCTTCACCTTATGGTTTTTAAACTGCCTAGAACACACATAGACACCAGATGGCAAAGTGCTGTGGACACCCATCATAAGTTTGTCATAATGTTTAGGAGTCAAGACGGTTGCCAAACCATCAATACTATCAGCACAGATAACTTGAACATGCGGTGTGATGAAGACTTCTCTGGATTCTGAATTTAACTGAGGGAAAAAAAGCTTAACCTCTTCACTGTGATGAAACCACCTCACTTTTGCCTTCTTCTGCCCCTTCTTGTCTTCATACATATCTTCCAAATATCCAAGGTATTGGGTTTCTTCTTCAGCCATTACAAAAACAAAAGAATGAACCTGAGAAATGGGGAAGAAAATAATTGTTGAACATTTGAGTGCGGAAGAATAAGAGAAATTTGGTCATGTTGTGCAATGAAACTGACGAGTGATACTTACAGTTATTAAAGAACCATTCCTATAAAATGCTTGGTAGTGCTTCAGCTGCTTAGCACAGGACCATGCACTGCCAGACCATACAATGTCAGAATACTTGACTTTCAGTTTTCTGGCGACCTGGATTGCAAAAGGCAAGTCCAGTTAATAGTTGTAAACAATGAAAAAGGTCAACAACTTGCATCAATATCAGAGCAAAATATTTACCATTTGATTTGGGGAATAGGTTTCACAGCCATTGGATTCAAAGCCTGATTCTTCAAGAGATTTTAGACCCTCCATCGACTCATCCATGTGCAATTCTGCTGCACAACATTAAAACTTCATCAGAAATTTGTTTAAGACTAATAAAAGTACAATGCCTGCAGGCCAGAGCAGCTTGCTCAGTCTTTGGTCATCTATTAAAGTCAATCCGTTATCTAAAGCGAAAAAATCTATTGAACCATTCACATGACAAATGCTACAACAAGAAATGACATGCACTACAACAGAGGTTATATAGATGAATAAGCTTATTCCGTAAACTCTGCTGTTCATTATTGTACGTAAGAATTTCAATAAGAAAATAGTGAGTGATGGTGGCTAATAATTTTTCTTCCAACAATAAGATTTGTACAAGATGGCATCTAGGGGAAGCCACCTTGAAACTCCATGCTCAAGAGATCAAAAGATCTAGTAAATAGTACCTCTCCCGATACAGGATTACCATCATCAGATGGTGAGAAGGATGTGCAATAACAACTCTTCTTTTCTTATTGAAAAAGGAATGTGTTTCCACACATTCTCTGCACCATCTGATACTGGTAATCCTGTATACAGAGAAGACAAACAATAACAAAGATCTTCATATGTGACAAAAAAGAAAACCTAAAATCTCTATAATGTCAATCTCAGTCCTTGGGGATTGAATTATTTTCTTTCCTTCAGAAAAGTTGGGTGCTTACCCAACAGACATCTCCGACTAAAGTCTCCACAAAGAACGTGCAAAAATTAGGTAAAAATCAGAGGAATCAAGGCCAGCTTCTCTCTCTCTCTCTCCATCGTCAAAATAAAGGCCCAACCAAGTTCATACAACACCATAAATGTTTTCAGAGACCAACCCTGAAATTGCAAGAGCTAGCATTGTAATTACTAGAATCCAGGACTTGCTAAGAACATAATGGAGGGCCCTAATAGAGGTACCTCCCTTCCCTCTCTCCACAGGTTCACCCTTGCCTTAAGTAAAACAACACCCCCCAGAGCTTGAGAAAACTGCTCTTCAATTGTACAGAGAAGGGCCTCCAGAGATCTTTCTGGATCAAAATCAAGTAGTGTTACAAAGGCAACAAAGGACAAACCCTCCAGTTAATTGATCCGATAACACTTTTGTTTCATTTTCTATTCAGTTTAGGTATATATAATAGCAATTTAATTTAAAAAACCTACAAAGTTATAAATGCTTCTAGCATCAATCAGGAAAAGAACAATGGTTTATCTGAAGTTGATGAATTCTCGATCAGACATTTCTGTAATTAATGTGCAGAGGCAACCAAATCAGGCACTTAATAAAATTCTTAGAAGAGCACAAAAGCAT
This sequence comes from Aquilaria yunnanensis, assembly GCA_039654915.1. Taxonomy (NCBI): domain Eukaryota; kingdom Viridiplantae; phylum Streptophyta; class Magnoliopsida; order Malvales; family Thymelaeaceae; genus Aquilaria; species Aquilaria yunnanensis. The sequence continues at coordinate 117,367,081 of CM077593.1, forward strand.
GTTGCTTTTATCTAATAAATTCGATTGATTGATTGAGATTGAGATCGAGAGAGAGAGAGAGAGAGAGAGCCTGCAAGGGGGTGGGCAGACTCAGACAAAGTAAAAATTACACAAAAATTTCTCAGTTTAACTAATGAAGGAGCTCAAAATAATGTGGGCATAATCCCAGTCCTCAACCAGAAAAGAAAAAAATAGGTTCAACATGTGCAAGGAACAGTATCTCTACCAGCAAGAATAGCAAAGATGAATGCAGAAACTTCGAAGAGGGGACAGGAATAACAGAAAAGGACATCCAATCATGATAAATGTAAGTTCGTATCAGGAAGATATGTATAGAAGCCTTGAAAGGAAAATAATTTTACAGCTACAAGTGGTACTGAATTTCTTGTAGAAAGCCGAAATTCTTGCAAATGAACTTATCACCACCATCTATGATGAGGAATAAAGGAAAATTAATGAGGACCTATAACATGATGAAAGATTGGATAATAGTAAAATAGAGCATCAAAGTAATAAATGCTAATATTACTTCAAAGAAAGATGGGTGTATATTATTGAGTTCAAACTATGTACAGAAGAAGGTAAGGTACCAAGCTTGATATTCTTCACCTATTAGCACTTATTCCAGTGGGAGCCTTTCAAGCAACTACAATTAAAAGCACTGCCAGGGCAGATGATTTGAAGCTAAACAATTTCTCTAGAGTTGTTTCTTCGTTTTGGGATAAATAACTTTATCAGGAAAGTGTTTCTTTGTTTTGGGATAAATAACTTTATCAGGAAAGTCTTTTTGTTGTCAATATGTATCTCTGCACATGTTTATGACGAGCTAACATGATGTGGCATGCATAGCACAGCTCACTATGACGAGTTGCATATTTGGAAACCAAAAGAACGGTCGTGGCAATTTTAGTAACGTAAAGTTACCTTTTCGGGCCAAGTTATATCTGTAGTGTTCTCACAAGGTTAAAAGTAACCCTAACGCCAGGACAACAGAAGAGTAGTCTTACCAAGTAAACTTATAAAAGACAATATTCTTTTCTTTTTGGCCAATGAAGGCGATGGTCACAATTTATATTTTTAGCTTTTTTTCCGAGCTTAGGCAATGCGGAATCCAATCAAAGCATAATGATTGTCCCAATCCCCTTGCCACATATACATCCTTATGTGAGAAACAAGTTTATGGTAGTATTGCCGCTTGTTAAATTCCTCACATCTATTCAACAAAATAAATTCACAGCAAAGTGGTACGCTAACAAGTCCCTGGGACGATATTTATGATCCACACTCCTCCATCCATCCAATAGACTTGTAAAACCATGCGTCCAATAAAAAAAAAACATCACAATCACATGTGACAAGCAAATGTTAACTAAAAGGCAAAACATAACGTAACTGCTTGACAGTAAAGGAACCATGAAATACACCAAATGTCTAATCTCTAGCAATACAAAATACTATGTATATGCACAATTTACAATAGTCAAATCTATAAAATTAAAACCAACAAAAAGAAAGCAATAGTCAAGACATAGGTAACAATGTAAATTGAGGAAACAAGGATAACTTCATATAAAATCTGTCCGCCACCCAGACAATTGATTACAACAAATAATTCTCAGGCACATTACTTCATCATGACTCTACGGATGAAATATAGAGAAACAGCTCGAGCTTGACTTTATTACAAGCTCGTTTATGGCTCATTTATATTCTTTTCATTTCAAGTTTCAACAAAATTTCAAGCTCGATGCAGAAGTCAAACTAAACTTGGCTTACCCACTACACGGTTTGGCTCAGCTTGGTTTTAGCTTATTCCTTTTATCCAAGCAAACAGCTAAAGTTCAGCTTGCCCTCGATCAATTTAGAGCTCATTTATGGTTTGTTCATATTCTTTGCAAATCAAACTTGAACAAAATATCATATTTGAAACCAAAATTGATCTACCTACTACTTGCTCAGCTCGTTTTCAGCCTTACACTACTCAACAGCAAGAGATACATTTGCTCAGCTAAATTAGCAATTATGAAGGCAATGAAAAATCAATGGCCGAAAGTACCTCCATCACCATCATAATTAGATCCCAATATCTAAACGAAATTTATCCAAGGATAAACTACTCAGTTCACCATGAAGTTAGCAAAGCTACGCAGCAGCACAGCTAATAACTGATGGAAATAAAGATGATACATGGTCTGGAAAAAGAAGATCCTACATACCTAGCAGCATCCGCTCTCTTGAGATCAAGGTCTGCAGCCATTCCACAACCTCCCACCTTGCTCGCCACTTCATGCCGGACTGAATGAACGATTTGGAGCCATAGGCCTTTGCAAACTCACCGGAAACCACATACATCATATGCCTCACACTCCTCTCAAATCCTACTACCGCAAGCAACGAATTACCCGACGATTCCTTCAAGTAATAATGCACAACGCGTCGGCCGCGCTCATGGCAGATAATATCCTCCTCCCAGGAGACAAAGATAGGGTTAGTGTCTGACATTTCGACCGACACCCTTCTCACACAACCGAAAACCCACCCAGTTCGAGCATAAGCTACCTCAAGGACAGAGAGACTGCGGCAAATGAACTAAGAATGAACGATCCAGTTGAACAAATAGCGAAGAACGAAATGATCAGTTTAAAGCAGCTTCGTTGCGTCAGTTTTGAAAAGTTGGGGTCGAGAAAGAAGATCCCAGATGGACTTGATCGGAAACGGGAGAAGTGAACGACAAGAAACAGCCCGAAGCCATGAAGAAACGCCCATGGCGGAGGCGTTGAACAAGGTCTCAGAGGTTTTAGGGAAGGAGCTTCGGAAAATAAAAAGGGTGGAAGAGAAGGGCTGTTCCGGGGAAAGTGGTGATGGCTTGTCTATGTTGAAGTGGGTTGAATCGGTGGCGAGGGGAAACAAAGAGGCGGCGGGCAAGGAGAGGGCGGGGCAGCCGGCGAAATGGGGGTTAGGAATTAAGAGAGGCCCATGACCGTGACATGTAAGGGTTACGGCAGAAGGAAACAGGGTAGGAAAAGCGACGGGAAGGGGCAAAAAGGGAAATGTGATAAAATGTTGATGTTGCGTGTTGGGAGGTTCTCGGGTGTGACGGTGGAATTCTGCACTTGGATTCTGGGCTAATAAGCACGTCGGGTTTCCTATGCTGAGCTGGCTTAAGACAAAGACAAAACTACCACAAAAGTTCCTATAGTTATAACGCTAGAAACATTTTGTTATCATTCATTTAATTGATGCCAAATTTATAACTGAAGTTTTATTTTGACCCCAAATTTATCATTGAATTTGTTAGTATTAATGACCTGTAAACAGAATGATGATTTGGCTAATGACCTAGTATTACTCATTGTGCCCAAAGCAGAAGACAAAACATCTAGGGTGCTTGAAAACACTTTGTTAGTGAGAGAAAATCCCTAATTTGGTTTATTGAAGGATGTTCATTTAGGTGAGGTAAATCAAAATTAGTTTCTTAGTTTAGGATCAGTGGCGGTAAGCAACATCTAGCATTACTTATCCCCGCCAAAAGCAGAAGACAAAACATCTAGGGTGTTTGAAAACACTTTATTAATAAAGGAAAATTCCTAATTTGGTTTATTGAAGGATGTTTATTTAGGTGAGGTAAATTAAAATTAGTTTCTTAGTTTAGGATCAGTGGCAGTAAGCAACAATGGCTAAACCAATGGAAGAGGACGAAGAATCAATCAGATGCCAATGACATACTCAGCTCAAACCCCACTGCAAGTTTTCCAAAATCTTTAAACCATGTTTCTTCTTAAATCTCCAATTTCAACTCATAAGCTCTAAAAGTCAGAAATCCCTAACTCGATTAAATCCTCAAAATCCCCAATTACCACATAAGTCTTGTGTTTTGCCTAATTGGCATATCATTTCATCATTCATTACCCCGCAATCGTCTTTTAATTGCCACATAATCATCTCCTCATGGAATATTCTAGCATTTGACAAAAAGTCTTCACCGCTAGTTACAATGGTGATGTAATTGGTCCTATTTCAAACATTGATACTTGATTTGGAACCAAACTTTGTCTTTACTGATGAATTTGAGTGTTTTATAATAGTTTGACTTTAATTTTAACCTTTTGAGATGCAGTGTTTTTAAAATCTCATATCCTACCATCTGTTAATGTTTTGTATTGGTTGCATCAGTAAAAAAATAGTATGTCAAATGACTTGTTTCCATCCATCTTTTACAAACATTTTATATCAGTTGGCACTGAATACTTCAGTCATCTCACATTGCACCATACTAAAAATGTTAGTGTTGTGCCAAAAAAACCAATCATGAGATGATTGTATTTTTTTTTGCACATTGAGTCATAATATTTTATTAAGGCATTAATCCAGCAATTATGTTTGTTGTTTTATTTCTGCGTAACGTAATAAACATAATTGTAACTCTAGAATAATGATATTCTTAAACGTCCCTGGTCTAGTATTATTGTGGAGCGGATTCCAATAATACATAACGACTAGCATATGTGGAGACTAATATGAGATATGTAGTCTACATATGGGTACAAGTTAGAGAACTTGTGCACTGGACCGACCCACCATGAGAACACTTCATGGATCGTTATATGAGTGTCATAAGTGATTCTCATAGTGATCATGGTATATGTAGTCCTTCAACCAAGGTTTCTTACATGTGAGTCACATACTTTGATACTTTCCTTTGTTGCTCGTAACTGAGTGAACTTGAAGGAGGTTATTGGGTATGTCACATATCATGCGGAGGGATTTGTATGATCAAGATGGGATTTATCCCTCCTATGTAACGGGAGTGATATCTTCGGGCCCCTTGATAGAGCGAGACTTAGAAAATGCATGGCCATGCTCGGATGAGTTGATATACGATATCAATGTCATCAGCTTAAGTTAGTATACTCGGTAATCAAAAAACCAAAGATTGGGCTATACGAGAGTGACACATTCCATATCTCGTACTTAGTCTTGATATCTTGGACAAAAGGACAATGACATATATCGGGGATGATCATAAAAGTTTAGTCGAATCATCGACAATCTTGTCACTTGGGTAGCAATGATGTGTTACTAGACACCGCTTATTGCTTATGATCATAAATGTGATCATTGCCAACGTGGCAAGTGCCTATTGGGTCACACACATAGAGCTATTTGGATCATCAGAGTGCATGGGCTAATTATTTGGGTTATGGTTTAACTTTAATTTCGTATTAATAATGGGCCAAAGAGTTGAGCAATTATTAAGCCCGAAATTAAAGCTTAATTGGATTAGGGTTTTGAAACCTATTAGGCCTGAAAGTTGAGTCTTACTATAAATACAACTTTTAGTGAGAAATTCACAGGTCTCCTTGCCCTAGCCTCCCAAAAGGACAGCCACACTCTTCTCTTGCAATTCCTGGGAGGACGCAAGTTAGCACTACGAGCGCAAGAGAAACGTATCTGCCGGGACGTGGTGGAAGCGTGGTGATCCCTAGAGGCTTGTGTGGATACCATAGAGAGCATGAACACGTCAACTGTTCAGGTTTTGTGATTCGACTCTACAGTTGAGTAAGAGATCTCAACCGAAAATTAGGTATGAAAATTTTCGAACACCTGATTTACCCCGTTTCACTTGGATCCTAGAGGGTTTTGGTTAAATTTTGCTGCGTTGTTTGACTCCCGAAACCCAACAAAAAATAGAAAAAAATGTATTTTTAAAAAATATTTTGTTCAGTTTTAAATAGTTTTAAGTAAAATATATAATTATTATATATAAATAATTACTTGTATAACAAAAAATATTTGATATTTAAAATATTTTTACTTCTTTAATACGTTACAATTATGTTTTTATTTTATAAGATATATCATATATATGTGTGTGTGAAAAAAAATTGATTAATCTACATACATTGTCACTTGCACTACACATATCCACATACTTTTAATAGTTGATATGCTCTATGTGTTCATATATTACAATTATATGAATGTGATTCCTATATATTGTCATATGACAATGTTGAATACCCTTACAAACCCTGCTAGAGTACGATGTGTGTAGCAAGTGATTATATAAGGATTCAATCCCACAAAGTGTGTGTGGCTATGTGTGCGTGCACTTGTGCGTGTGTATGGCAAATACCACAACTATTAAGCATTACTTCAGCTAGACTGATGCTAATTTGGAAGAAAATGAAACTAGAACTACCTAAAAGTAAACTACAACTAAGCTAAAAAAATATGAATTAGGACTTGTATTAAGACAACTAACACTACCTAGTATTGCTCCTATATTGACCCTTTGTAAATGGCTTGCCATATCTCTAGTCCCTTACCTCCCTATTGTTGGTTTAACTCCTATATGTAGTGATTTCTTTACCAACTAAGAGAAATAAGCACAAATGTTCATGGGAAATTGAGAGAACTAGAAAAGTATGCATGATCGATCAATTAGATTAATAGGTTTATAATACTAGATAGTAAAATAAACTACTTCATAAAAATCTTCAATATATCTCTATGTGTAATTCTAGCAAAAACATAGCGAGATATAAGAGAAAACAAATGATATAACCCAAAAGATAAAGATTTACAGCCTTGATGAGCAACTATCCTTGGTCTTTTTCAAGTCCAAGTGCCACTTTCCAAGATCTAAGAAGCCTTCTCAAGATGAAGATGGAAGAGGAATAAGAAGTTGCTGCAAGATTTTGTGTTTTAAAAATATTCTTCCTCTTCCTCCCTTTAGATCTAAACTAACAAGCCTTTTGTCTTGGATCTAAAAAGTTCATATTGTTTTGTTATGTTTGCCCAATGAAAGTGAAGTTGGGTTTGGTCCACTTTTTGGTAATGACAACATCTTTTGTGCTTAACCAACAAGGTAAGTGTGTGAGTAGTCTTTTATAAGGCTTTTCGACGTGGTGTTAGTCCATCAAAATTGCAACAAAAACATTTAGCTATTTAGCACGACTACACAAAAATTTGGTGCAGTTACCTTGGCCTATTTTGCCCACATGAAGGCTTAAAACGCTTACACCAAAATCTTGTACAACTGCATTTAGCTACCTTCACTTGAAATGTGGTGATATGTTGAGGTGAAAGTTTGGGTTAGAACCTAATTTTTACTATATGTAGCTTACCCTATATACCTTAATCTCATCCAACCCTAATTAAGGAATAAACATAGACCAACCACTTGATTAAAATCAAGTTAAGGTTGGATTTTTCAGTTTTACCCGACTTTGCTGGGGGCAAGTTTTTCTCAAAATTTCTATTAAGTGTTTTTTTTCCTCATGCCCTAATAACTGCTATAGTCATCCATAATGAACTTATTATTTGTGAGCCTTGCTCAATCATGCTTTAATATGATGGCTTGTGTACATGCAAAATAAGAAGAAAAGAAAATGAAAAATGCAGGAGAAAAAAGGGAAAATAAAAAAAACTTCAAATTTTAAAACTGTTGAGTGGATTTTTTTTTCTAGCGTTAAAGATGAAAGAAAAGTGTGAAAAATATTGGGATAATGTTACAAAGATGAATATGTGATATACATTGAGTTATCCTTGATTCATGACATAAATTAAAGTATGTTGAGTTCACTTTGGATGAGATGTATACGTGGGAATAAGTCAAAAGGTCAAAGATATTTTGAATGAAATATTCAGTTGGTATGAAAAAATTTGAAACCAAAATCCATTGACTCAATTGCAAACAAAAAACTGCCTCCACATAAGAATCTAAAATCTAAAAGAGGAAAAGGCAAAGTTCAAAATAAATGAAAAAAAAAGTTCAAGTTACTAATGGAGAATAATGAAAACTTGCTAGGTTTGGTTAGATATTTGAATGAGCAGTGTGAATTTGACAAGGATGACTTTGATATCTTAAAGTGGTAAAAAATGAATAGCGGGCGTTTACCTGTCTTTAGTCAAATGGGCTATGATTTGGTGGTGGTTCATATATCTTCAGTTGTTTCATAATCAACATTTGACACTAGATGAAGAGTTTTTGATACATTAGGAGTTTATTGACTATCAAGATGGTGCAAACACTCATTTGTTATCAAATTTGGCTTATGACATCAATGCTACTTATTGATGTTGAGGAGGACTTAAAGAAAATTGAAAAACTTGAATAAGGTATTTGTTAAAGTGACATTATTTAATATTTGATTTTCTTGAAATATGTTTGCGGTTCATTAACAATTTAGTCCTTGTTGATACTATGACATTTTGTGTGCTTATTAAACAATTAAAAATTCTTTGTTGATGGTTTTTATGTAAGAATTGCTTTGAGAATGAATGGTTCTACTAGGTGACTGAAATATGCTTATGTAAGAATTGCTCAATTGGTCTTTTTTATAGAATTCGATTGACCGAATTAGAAAATAAAAACTATTTTTAAGTTTTCCCATTTTTTAATTTTAAAACCTTATTCAATTTATTCGGTTTCCTATGTCTATGACTAAAAAATGACTAATTTATTAATGTTGATTTCAATTAAAACCGAACAAAAATGAATAAATAGTCTTAAATGAAGTTGAAAAAAGTTTGGGTAATGTTAGGTTTTTAAACCTAGGGTGAAAAGTGTAATTATTACCCAATATAGAGAAGAAAAGACAATTGACCTAGAAATAATGATCATCGCTAGCAAAAGAAAAATTGGAATATTATTTTGATAATACCATAATTTGGACTAACAAATTTTTCCTTTGGTAGTTTTCTTATTCTCAGAATATTTACAAGTTTAAATGGTAGATTGTATTTGTATGTATAAGGGAATAAGAGGTGTCTCTTTTTCTGGGATTTGGAAGGCCAATAAACCAACATATGTGGCATTTATGGGAAATTTGATAAGGAAAGTTCATAGTCCCAATCTTCGCTGGGTGTCCTCAAATGATAGATTTTTCCTTTGGTTTTAATTAGGCTTTTATCACAATGTTTAGAAATCTACACCTACTTTCCTGCGTTTCTTTACACTATCTAGTATTAATTTTTATAACTATAGTTTAATGCATTTAGATAGCTATTTTCAGTATATTTTGAAAATTTTTATTTAAGTAGATAGAATCCCTTAATAGGAATTTCAATACCAAGAAGGGCTACACTTTGAAGTTGTTAAAGAAATCTTGTCATTTGATGAACTCTTTTCAAAATTTGCTTGCTTAAGGTTTTAACTCAGATTTCTCAAAAGTTCTTAAAAGTCTTTGGGATTCATTGATTCCTCTAAAGATTAAAATTTTTATGTGGAAATATTTAGTCAATGTACTTTTGACAGTGGATAATCTTGCTATGCATGGAGGCTTTATTGGTCCCTAGTGTGGCCATTGAAGAAGGTCAACAGCGACAATTATGCACCTATTTTGGGAATATTCAGGATTCTCAAAAGTTTGGGTAATTTTTGGTTTTCCTTTATTAATAGACAATTTCCTTCTTTCGAAGATTGGCTACTAATGTTATTAACCTTTCAACCGAAATGGCTATTTGAATGGCTTGCTTATTTGGTCTCTATTCTTTAGATTATATGGTTAGGAAAAAATGAGTGTATTTTTCATAATGCTACCTTTCATACCCAATCCATTATAGCAATGAGGGATGTTTTTTGGCAAATTGTTATTATGGCAAGATACTACTAAGCCCTTGTTTCATCACTTCCATTTAACTATCCAAATCCTTTATGTCACTTGTGCAGAACTTCAAATATATTCCTTATTGATGGTGCATGGTGTAGCTCTTGTGCGATAAATGCTCCTTTATGCTTGGCAGGAGGCTATTTATTACCCAGCTGCTTTTTAGTACTACAAACAGAGTTATCTGTTTTTCTTGGAGCCATTCAGGTAGCTCAGAGACTTTATTTAATGCTTATCATTGTGTTAACCAATTGTCCATAAGTACTAGCTGGTCGTCATGATGATGTCCTACTTATTCCGATTGCAAGGGGTATCGTTCATGAAGCTTTAGTGTATATGAAGTCTTTCGCTCATTGCTCAGTAGTCGTTGTTCCTTGAAAACGTGTCACTCCAACACATGAACTAGCTTCTTTCTTCTTTCCCTAACTTGAACATATATTTTAGAGTATTAAAAAAATTTATTTTTTCCATTAATAGAGAGTTTGAATTTTTTTTCCCTTAATATTATTTTTTTCATAAATGTTGAAAAAATAATAAAATAAATTTCTAAAGTCCAAAATTGTAAAGTGGGTATGTAATTTATGCTAAATCTTTGGCGAAAGTGCAATTGATTAACGCAAAAATAATTTCAAAAATTTAATGTTTCTCTAAAATACTAGTAATATTTATAATTTTAATTAGATCTATATTAACAAATAAGTTACCTTGCTTAGCTAATTCATAAAAGTAAGTATAATATATACCATACCTCTTATCTTTATATATATTTGTATTTCAGTATCACCTTTTATAATATAAAACAAGTGTAGACATATCAAATTCTCTGTCTCCCAAAATTAGAGGTATGTAAAAATTAGATACCCAATGTGTATAAACTTGATATACAAAGAAAATGATGAGTCTATATAAATAATGTGTGACATGTGTACAAACATGATAACGAGATGTGTTTTTAGTAGTATGTACAAGTTCAACTTCTCATAAAAAAATCAGTGTGAATGCTTCGAGTCTGGCTTTCCACCAAAATTAAAGATATGTAAAAATCGAATAAGAGATATGTATAAAACTTGATATATAAAGCAAGTGATGAATATGTATAAAACATATGACATATATGTACAAATTTAATAAGAGATATGTTACAGATATGTAATTGAATGAACTTTTACATATGAACAATAATGAACTTGACATTATTTATATATACTAGTTTATTCTTTTATATGTATGTAATATTAGTACAATTATGTTTATTTATTTATCTATATTATAACGTGGTATTAAAATTATTCATATATCGTTATATATGAATGTAAGTTCGTAGCATTGTTTATATCATTTTTTTCACATGCACACATGTCTCGAAAAACATAATAGATCAATTTGAAAAAGAGTAAGAAGATCAGGGAAAAAAAATAATTTTTTTTGTAAACCCTAATTATAATCTCTCCTGGCTGCCACATAAGGTTTTAAATATCATACCTTACTGGCTAGAACATTTTGGTACGGTTGCTTAAACAGTATAAAACTAGTAAATCTCGTTTCATCCTATGTATCAGAGTATATCAACCGATACATTCATCTTGGTTGGTTCACTATCTTGACTAGTACACGCAATACACATAAAATGCTTCTTGAAATAAGGCTAGGCAGAATCAAACCCTCCACCTCATGGTCATGGGGAGAAGTTGCAGCCATTATGTGGCTGGTTGCTTTTTGTCTTATTATGGGTGACTAACGAATTAATTTGGTTTGAATTTTGAAGCCTACTAGCTGTTTTTGGCTCAATAGCCACGCCTCTCATCCAACTTCCAATAAGGCTGGATAGAGACAAACCCTCCACCTCATGGTCATGGGGAGAAGTTGCAGCCATTATGCCGCTAGCTGCTATTTGTTTTCTTATGGGTGACTAACGGATTAATTTGGTTTGAATTTTGAAGCCTACCAGCCGCTTTTTGCCCAATAACCACGCTTCCCATCCAACTTCCAATTTGTATTTTTTCCAAAATTTAACTACTTTTTTAACCAATTAAAGATTGTTACATTTTTAGGGAATCAATTGTAAATAATTAAATTTTATTTTTCACAAATGTTTAACTAGTTTATTCTTTGTATTTTTTTTGTATTTATTTGTAATTCACCACAATGCCTTTTTTCTGAAGAAACTTTACTATGTTTTTTTATTTGTTGAATTAATGGATAAAATGTTAAAATGAAGATTTGATTGCTAATGATTTTTTTTTATATTTTGATAACTTGTTTGGCCTTATGTGTGACTTGGACCTTAGAATTTTTAATTTGTTGGTATGTTCTATTTATAATTTAATATGTATGTAATTACACACACACACACACACACACACACACACATAACCGATACATCTAAGTTGATATGATACAATATTGGTAATGTATCCTTCTATTGAAAAGAATGATATGTTGTCCGGTACAATATTTAAAATCTTGCCGCCATCTCTCAAATCTCTCCCCCCTCACTTGCCATGCAACTCCTCCTACAAAGCATCTCTGCATCTTATCTCTCTATCGACGGAAATGACAACTCAGCCACTGTTTAGCTCCATCCGCCACGTCTCCACCTCTCAGTTCTCTCTCCAACAAAAAGGCTTTCCTTCTTTCCTAATATTTAGAATTTGACTTTTGCAAATTGTTGACACAACACAGTCATTGTTCTCTTTGTCAGCACTTGTCTAAGGATTGTCAGTGTTGTTCCATCGAGATCCAACATGTTGCCAACTCCACATGCTAAGACCATCGTGAATCAAAGAGAAGAAAAGGAGAAGCTGAATTACAGAGAAGCAAGACATATTTGATATCTTTAAATTTTAATGAGGGAAGAGAATTTATTATATGGGCAGTGCATTCATAAGTTAAGGAGCATAAAGACAAGGGAAAATTACAATTAGCCCTTTGAGGTTTACCTTAACCTATAGTTTGCCTCTTTATTTTTGAAATCCTACACTTTGCCCCTTGGTTTTTTATAGTGTCCGATAACAACTTCTGAAACTGTAATTTAAACTGTACGATAATCATCTTCCAGTAATGTTAGTCTCTCTAATATTTTTTTATATTTAATAAGTATTTTAAATTATCATTTTTTTCTTTTTGTAAATACATTTTTTTCTTGTAAATGAATGCATGTATTTTTTAAAGGTCAGTTAGCTATGAAAAAAATATTAAAAATTTTGAAATTAGTGGAATATGGCCATCAGATAGTTAAATTTAGGGTTTTACAAGTTATTGTGGGACGCTATAAAAAAAGTAGGGGGTAAAGTGTATATTTTTTAAAATAGAGGAGGTAAAGTATAAATTAGATTAAACTACAGGAGGCTTTTGTAATTTACCCTAGAGACCATTCCAATTTACAGCAATTTTTGGTTTAAAATGAAGAAGATAATGCGTGAAACAAATGGAGCACCCAACAACCACAAGCTTGGGGTGAGGTGAAATCTACAAGCTATCCATTAACACAACACGAGACCTAGCTCCCTAAAAGTTATCCCCAACCCAAATGAAGACCTTAGCACTAAAATTTCACATCACTCCTCTTACGAGGCAAACCATTACAGACCCAACCACCAATCTTTTCTTCGCATTAATCCCGAAACGTTCTCCAAAACCCTCAACAAAAATCACAGCCGGTACCAACACCAAAACCAGCACCCCAGCAGCTTGTGCAGAGCCACCCAGGAAAGAATCCGATAAAAAACCCGAGGATTCCTCAAATGGGTACTCGAAAGCTCTGATGTTGGGAGCGATTACGGTGGGGCTTGGGCTGGTTTTGGCGGAGCAGAAGGCGTCGGCGCTGGGGCCTGATGGGCCGTTGGCGGAGGAGTTCTGGGATAATGTGAGGCGGTACGCGTTGTACGCGCTGACGGTGAGCACCGGAGCCATTTACACGATCACGCAGCCGATCTTGGAGCTGCTGAAGAATCCCATATCGGCGATTCTGGTATTGGTCATATTGGGTGGGACCGTCTTCATTGTTTCCCAAGTTCTGTCCGCCATGGTTGGTGTCACCGATTTTACCTATGATTATGGGTATTGAATTGATCCCCGTCTCTGACTTTGAAGAAATCTGGGCAACGATCGAGGATAAGCTTTTGGCGACGCATATTTTTGGTAGGGGAATAGACTCTCGAAATATCCGTACTGGTCGTGTATATGTATGTGTAGCTGGGAGCTTTGTGAAATCTTAATAAACTCCAGAAGCACATAATAGTGTTGTAATCTTGGAATAGGTCTGGTTAAAGAAATCCTTGTGCTTAAATCTTAATGTCCTCCATTTGAAGAGACTCCATAACATTCATGAATCGTATTGAGCGTGTCAAAATGGGGAGACTCTCGTATTTTATTGTTATTGTGCTAACAAGTAACCTTTGATTATGGCCTAAATTTTTCCATTAATGTTCAATTGTTAGGGCAATTTTGGCTTTAGAATGGCAATAGTTTCGCTGGCTACCATCGAACATGTTCGATTACACCCTGTCACTGAGAATACTTGTAGCATATCGGTAATGTAGAAAACACTAGCACTGCCAAACCCATAACTTGATTCCCGGGGCCCTGTTCTGCGGCCGCTGAAAGTGACGATTGCCACCGCCCAATTGACTCGATTTTGCCGCCATTCTTGCTCCCAAACTGTTGTTACCTCCCTTTGAACTGAAGTCAAGGCCAACGCTTGAAGCTCTCCCCTGCCACCATGACTCGACCTAATCCAAAACCCATCCAAGATTAACATACATAATATAGTTCCATCTGTTTCTTTGCTGCATGGCAGATTTGCTACTCTTTAAATGAAACATTGCACCAAATCTGATTTGTTTCTGCCAAATTTGATATGGGTGACAATTTTTTTTTAATTTTATCCTTAACGGCGTGCAATTAACTCATTTTGGGAAATTTTCTCTCTCTCTCTCTCTCTCTCCCCCACTTTCCGTTTGAGCCTGGTATTTTCTTGGACTATGGCTGTTAATTGGCCCCGAACAGGGAAAACAATTGGGCTCGCCATTAATGTTTTGAACCCAAAAAGTTCCAGGGCCCCCAAAAACTCAAGGGACAATTACCAAACTCCCTCTACGATATTAGTGAACCTACATTTGTGTTTCCACTGTTTTAAATACCTATATTTACCACCCTTAAAAGTTAACATACCTACACTTACCCCCTCCAAAGCTAACTCTGCTAATGATCATTAAAAAAAATGGGAAATACTTGACTTTGTCATCCTAATCTTCTTCCTTAGAAATTTTGCCCCTCAATTTATGCATCTAACAAGCTACTTAAGTTATTCTTTATTGTCTAAATCTACCCAATTCTTCTTTTACTCAATCGAGACCAATCTTACCTTCGCCAATTCGAAATGACAAAGATGCGACATGACGCTGATCCTTGGATTGCTGGAAGAGTGCTTGTCCTTCATCATCTCCCTCACCTTGTCTCGAGATGCTTGTTAGATCAACCCTCATTTCCCTCTTTTTCAAGTCGACAATAGATTCCAATGGCATCTACAAGAAGCTTATGTTGCCTGATTACGAGAGCATCATTGCTCGATTGTGTGGAACCCCAACCACAATCCTAAGGTCCAAACAAATCGGATGAATCATCGATGGAAAACCACACCTCCAGCTTTGATTGCTGACTCGACCCCAACATTTTCCTTTCCTAACCTTAATGGCATAAACTACTAGTGCGGCCATACCCCTAACTTTAAACCCTAAAAATACTTCCTATCTCAAGAGAGCACTAATCCCTTCACATGTAGCTGCACACCAATGGGCTTGCCAACAAATGCCAAAATGATAAGAAGAAACCAGATGTGGCTAGCATTGTGGAAGAGGGATAGCAAGAGCCGCCACTAGAGGGAAGAGGGAAAGGTTTTCTAATCAATGATCACCATGTAGGTTTGCGAAGAAAGGAAGGGATGTCAGAGAAGGGGGTAATTTGGCACGATACAGTTGGAGCAAGTGGCCGCCAGTGATCGTGAACGGCTAATGTTGGTGGTGGGTAATGATCTAAGGTTAATGATTGTGAGATGAGTCAGACTAGGGGATAGAATGAGTTTGGGGAGACATAGAGGGATGGGGGGGGGGGGGGCAAAGTTATCAAGTGAAAAAGTTTAGGAGGATAAAATAAATTTTTTTTCTTAACGATCATTAACGGGGTTAGCTTTAAAGGGGGTATGTGTAGGTGTACTAACTTGTGAGGGGGGTAAGTGTAGGTATTTGAAACAAAGAGAACACAAATGTAGATTCACCTATACTTCAGTGGGTCTAATTAATTTTCCCAAAGTTCAAAACTGCATATTCAAATCTAACTACCGTGATTTATTTCTCAAGAGAAGTGGTGCAAATGTTAAATACATCTTGTATTTTTAAATATTACTCTATTTTTCAATATTCTTTTTTTACAAAAATTAGGAGAAAATTGAGTCAAAGTATAAGTTATAAAGCAACGAATATAACAATTATATGAATAATGATCCATGTAAAATCTAAAAAGTGAGTCCAATATTCAACATTTTTCTTTCTTAAGTTCTCTTAAAACCAAATAAAGAATAGAATATCAATGCATAATCATCAGACATGAGAATGGAAATTTCAATTAATTCTTTAAATTTAAATGGTAAAAAAAATAAAACATGTATAATTGAGATGATATTTTTATTTTTTATATAAATAAATATTTAATAAAAATAATTAAATTAGTTGTTAGTGTGCAAGAGAATAAAAAGGTAAACGGAGATTGTGAAAATAGATTAATTTTATTTTCTTAGCTAAAAAAGAGAAAAGATTAGTGTAGTAAAATTTAAAATGACATAATTAATTACCTCTAACCACATCTCAAACAATTTTATGAAGCAACTGAAACTATTATATAGAAAAAGTACAAATTTATTACCACCGATGCAGTAAGGATAGAAATATTAGATAGTAAAAGAAGTTTCTTTTGTTCAAAAAAATAAAATAAGAAAAATAAATGATTATAATATTACTTGAAGTTATATATCCAAAGTGTAATCATTAGCATTGTATAAACTTGAAATTTTTTTGTTTTTTTCTCTAACTAACAAGATTAGATTAATTATACTAATTATTTTTTTGAATTACTATGTAATTAGTTTTAATTTAAAGAGTTGAATTGCACAATCAATGTGTAAAATTTGCATAATTGGTGCATTAAATTTATTGTCTAATAAATATTAGTAACTAAAACATTAAATAAAATACTCCATCCGTCTCGTAAAGCTTGTCCTCTTTACTATTCACAACAATTAATTCATGATTTTCTTTCTTTAAGAATTTATTATAGAAATATAAATTTTTTATATGAAAATAGTACCTTAAAAGACTTCAATTTATAAATATAATTTTTAAATTTTTTATAATGCAAATTAATATGAATAAATCTAAGTCAAAATTTAGTCAAAAAGGTAAAAAGGTCATCTTTTATGAAATGGAGGAAGTAATAAGTAATTTTATTAGTATTACTACTATAATGCTCTAATTGGTAACAATAACTCTAAAAACCCCATAAAGAGTCTAATTATTTCAATCATTAAATTGATAGGTTATATGAGTAAATGATTAACTATAAATCCATTGATTTACTTTAATAGATAAAATTATGTTTAAGATGGATAAACATAGAAGATGAGGAGCAAATGACCACTCAACAAAGATTTATGATGATAGTAATACAATAAAAACCCAAATAATAAAGTGTATTTAAAGGATCCCTAAACTATTTTGGTATTGAAGAACAAGAGTATTTCCAACAACTTCCTCATTTTGTACAATTTTACTGTTTTGAGGAATATTGATTTTTTTTTTCACTCCCATAATTTCCTTATCTCATTCGCTAAAACAAGGAATGAGATGAAAAGAAGAGTCAATTCTCTATATCTGCAGAAACTCTAAAATTTATTCTTTTTGCCCTCATCTCCTTCCAATTTACTTACTTTTCATTTCTTTTTCTCCTTCACACTTTGACTTTTCTCACTTATCCTCAATTATATAGGTTATTATTGCTTTTAATATAGAATATTTAATTATTGTAATAACTAAAATGTTCATTAATTTGAATTTACTATATATACATAATATTTAAATATTATTATATAATAAGTGCAAGATTTTGCAAAATAGGAAAGCTATTAGAGTTAAAATAAATTTTTTTTGAAATTTTGATTTTGATTTCCCTATTTTACATAAATTATAGAAAAGTTATTAAAGATGCTCTCAGTCAAAAAATTTTAAAATGATAAAAAAAACACCTATTGTTTAGCTTTCTACATATGTGTGTGTATGTGTGAAAAGGGGTGTTGACTCTGGAATAAGAGGGCGTGTGTATGTACAGGGATGTTCACCCTGGAACAAGAGGTTCCTTTTTTAGGTACGTACAAGTTTTTTTTGGCGACATTGCAAAATGCAGTAACATTTTTTTTTTTTGGGTACACTAATTGCATTTTGCTTAGTGACGTAAGTTTTATACATAGATGACAAATTATTAAGAGGGAGAAGAGATTAAGTTCCAGCGCAGACAACAGAGGAGACGGAGAGGCGGTAAGGGAAGGTGTTGGCGTATTCGAAGGCGAGGGTCTGGCCGGGAGGGAGAGGTTCGCCGTCGTTGACGAGGCAGTCGTTGTAGAAAACTCGCCGAAACACTCTGGGGTTCACCAATCTGGCGGAGCTGAACCACCCGCAGTTGACGTGAATGTCGGCGATGCTGCATCCGGAGACACACGTGTTGAGGATCTCCACCGTGTACGACGGAATGCCGTTGGGCAGTGGCACTGTCGGCCCTTGAAATATGGCTATGTCCTGCTTCGAGCACCCCGTCCCTATCCTATTCGCGTCTCCCCCACCATCTACAAAATAATACCGGCATATATATGAGACGTACACTAATGTTTTGCTCAGTACCTTGGACAAAAGAATTGGCTTCCGAATCCAACAAGAATAATTCTTAACCTAGAAATAAATTTGCAAAAGTGAAGACCATAAAGTGTTGTTTGCAGTGGAATTGTACATGGAGGCTGTGCGATACAACTCTTTGAAAATAGTATATAGTTTAGTTGTGACTTAGAGGGTTTTACAAAAGTAAATCAATTTCCCAAGTTGATGTTGGAAGCATTTGAAATGTCAGGTTAAAAATTGAAAAATCCTACATATAAAGATGAATGGGGAGGGAGAGACTGAGAGTGAAATTAAGAAAGCTGAAGTTGGGTAGTAGGTGCAGGGAATACCAGAAGACTGCAGCAACCTCCTAGTCCTAGTGGAGAGGCCGATAGTAGTGGCGTTACCCGTCTCGGGAAGGGCCTTTCTTTTGAGGGGTTGTCTAGTCTCGCTAACCGCTTCCTGATCTTGAATTAAATCCTTACCTGCATAGAGCACATTTATCAATAACACATATATACTGCTATATAACTATCTATACATATATATATATCCCAGTCCCAAATTTATTGACATGTTTTTATTTTCACGTAGTTCAAGGAGACTCAGTCAATGCATTTGGACAAGAGGATCGAGTAGTTAATTTATTTTAAACAAGAAAAAGGAGCTTTCTAGCTGCGAGCAACTACTTGAATATATACGGAGTTAATGGGTGCCAACTTCTTGCCATTTTCTTGGGACACTGCAACACTAAACAACGGCTGCATAACGTTACTGATCAAAGCAGCTGTGCCGGCCACATTACCTTCTATCTAGCCAGCGTCTCCGCTTATTTGGTTGCTTTGTTTTAGTTTTGAGTTGAAATTTTTTTATATAGGTCATTCTGGAACGAAAATGAGGGCCAACTCGGCTACACTTAAACTTGTGGCTTTTTCAGGTTGAACGGCCGGATCAATACTTGGTTTCGATCTAGAAAATATATACCCTCCCCTCGTCTTCATGATAATTGCAAAAAGGTCATGATTCCACCTAACTCAAACCTTTTTGTCCTTGGTCCTCACCCAACCAATTTCCCCTTCGCTCCCCCCCCCCCCCCCCCCCCCCCAAACCGTCCCCTGGCTTCCACCATGCACCATCCTGCCCCCTCCACCCACACCCCCAACCACTCCCGGCCGCCCCGATCTGTGGTACCAAGTCATACATAGAACTCCGTTCACTACGCATTGTGGATCCCCAAGCTACTGGACCGCTCCATGGAGCAACCTGGTCCGCGACGCTCCTAAGCGCTTGTGGCTCGTTGCTGCATCATGAGGCAATGTGGGACTTCCCCAGTCAAATCGGGAAGGATGGGACAAAGGGAAGGCCTCGGGGATGGGAGAAGGGAGGCACGCACGGGAAGCCGAAACGGTAACCTGCAAGAGACGCTTGGTGGGTTACAGTTATTATTTGTGTTAGTGGTTGGGGAATGATGATAGGCTAAGATGGAGTTTGTTAGGTCGGGTCGAAAAGGGCTACAGATTAAGTCATTTAATTAAGTCTAACCAAATTGGGTAGAGTTATATTAAACTACTAATTTTAATTTAATGATTAAGTGGTATGTACTCTTGTTGGATATCATCTCCAACTAAATATACAATATAGTCTGAAAGTCACGCAAATCAGACCGTTAATTATGCCAATGTTGGGATGGTGACTATTTATATATAGAGTCTCTAAAAATGTTCTACAAGAAAGGAGCATGCATGTGTGTGTTTGCTGGCTGTGTTGTAATATAAATATATATAGGAGTGTATACCAAATAGAAGAAGCAGAAGCACAAAAGCAGAAACCATAACGGTAAGCGTTAAGCCAAGTCTGCAATTATTTGAAGCGCTTTTGATCAGTCTCTGCTCTCTTCTCATCTGCATGCGTCACCAAATTAAGCATTTTAAGAAGAAGAAGAAGAAGAAGAAGAAGAAGAAGAAACTAGAGTGAGTGGAAAGATATAAGTCAATATTGTTTAACCTCGTAAAGTAATCCAGAACTTCCAAAATCCGATAGATCGATTTCAACTGTTTCATAGAACGAAATTAAATTAAGCAATGAGGGAAAACGATAAAAGAGAAAAGAATCTCGCTTGAAAATAGATGATGCATGCAGCAACCATATTTATACCCGAAGCTAGTCTTGCATGGATACTCTAAATTACAGGAATGCCCCTCGAGTTTTCTATTGCTATGCACACATTTATGCCTGCACATGGGAAAATTTGACAATATAAACAGTTTTTCGACTAAATATTGTGAAGATAGAATAAGTGTGTGTGTGTGTGTATAGATCATCTATTTGAATTTAAATTATCTACGTAAACGCATTATTCTATTAAACGTTTTGTACTATGTTTTAGTTGTGGACATATGAAATTCACAGGTAAATTGTATATGTTACCTCCAATATTTAATTATTATATTTGTTTTAACCCCGGTCTTCACTTTTAGTACAATGTGTCCCTAATCTTAAATAAAGGTTTTTTTTAACCATTTTTTGGATTAAAAACATTACATTGGATGGAAAATGTCATGTCAATGTAGGACTCTAGAGAAAAATGCTAACTTTAACCTCTAAAAGCTTTCCATCTTACTATACAATCCTTAAAACTTTAAAATCTAACAAAAAATTTCAATCTCTGCCTCTCTCTCAGACCAACCCTCTCCTTCCCTCCTACCACTGCCCGTCCGCCGTCCCCAGTTGCCGATTTTTGTCCCCATCCCATCGTCGCTCCAACGAATCGACCAGAAGCAGTGCCGCCGTCGTTCGTGCCCTCCTGCTGCCTTCTCTTCCTCGCTGTCACCCCTCTCTGCTTCGCACAACAGCAGAAGTGCCACCAGGAGCAGCGCTGGCAGTGCTTGCTGATTTGATGGGTAACAATCACAGGCCGAAGCACCAAGGGTTGAAGCGGCGTCAAAGGTCGATGGGGCTTAGCGTATTTTGCGTACTCCTGCTTCCATGGCTTTTCGATTGACCGAGAATTCGCGTGCTCCTCCTTCCATGGCTTCTATGGCATCGCCATTTTTGCTCTATCAATTTCTCGCTACCCAACAACATTGATGCAACTGACAATCAAAGGGTCGAAGGACCAATGGTCGAAGCGCCAAGCCTCCATTACGATCCAAATGAAGAACTGTAGGAAGCCAATGTGTTCGATAAAATGCCGCAATGAGGGGCTGAGAAAAGAAAAGGGCCAGAGGATGTAGGAATGTCGAGTCGGTGGTGGCCAAAGTGGGAAGCCGAGAATGGGGAGGCCGAAGTGCATAGGAATGGCGAGTTGGTGGTGGCCGAAAAAGGTACGAGTATGGGATGTGAAAATGGAAGCCAGATTATCAGATAAAAAAGTTTTAAGTTTATTTGGTAAAGAAAAAAAAATTCAAAGGTTAAAATTAACATTTTTCCTACAATTGTACGCTGATGTGTGATGCTTTCCATCTAAGATAACATTTTCTGCCCAAATAATGGCAAAAATAAAACGTTTTATAAAGGTTAGGAACAGAATAAGTCAAGGTTGGGGTTATAACAGATACAATAATTAAAGGTTTGGGGTAATGCCTGCAATTTATCTTAAAATCTACGTTTTGTTTAATGTATTTCCCTCAATACCGATTGCATGGAATAGGTTTTGTTAATAAAACAACAAGGTTTAAATACCATATTAACATTATGAGCCCCAGATGAACTTTGAAACTAGAGCATATGTCCGTGATACCAGTTATTCACTATAGATCTAGAGTATTTCTTTGTTTTGACACAACAAAAACTTTTACAGTATTGCTAACTTGAGTGTCAGAAGGGTCTTAGGAGCATAACCGACAATTACTCATAATGCCATTCTCCATTTCCTTTTATGCAGGCAAGCATAAACTATTTTTCAATCCATAGATTGAGTCTGTGTTGCCCAGTGAGTATTAAAATCCAGGAACTTTAATGGTTGATAAAGCCATGAATTAATCTACTTGGTTTTTACTATCTATATAAACAGGCTTATATTACTAATTAAATCTGGATATTTAGATGTGTGTGTGTGTGTATGTGTGTATTATACGTCAACTTTCATGCAAGAACCATGGCTTTTCTCTCCCATAATTTTGTCATTTGATAAGAATTTTGTTCTAATGTTACAATTTTAATCATAGTCCAATCATAAATTTGTTGGGGAACGTTACATGCATATAAACTTTTAATGTAAACTCTTCCGACATGGTTATATTATTATGCCTAAATTCATTTTACACTCTCGAATTATGATGATACTTGATTATTCTCATCTTTAAACTGTAACTTGGGTCAATTTAATTATCGGGTTAGTGAGTTGATCCTAAGTCAAAAAGTCAAATATACTAATCTCTCTATTTCATAAAAACTGACACTTTTACTATTTACAATAATTAATTTATAATTTAATTTCTTTCAAAATTTATTATAAAAATATAAATATTTTATATGAAAATAAAAGTTTAAAGATAATAGTTTCTAAATATCATTTTTAAGAATTTTTCAATACATATTAATATGAATATATTTAAGTCAAATTCAATAAAAAGGTAAAAGAGTCAATTATTGTAAAATGGAGGGAGTAATTTAAAAGATGAGTCAATTCAATCATAGTTCATGAGTTTAAGCATCTGAGTCAACATAGTTAAAAGATACAAAATTTATTTTAGACTTATTATTACTCTTCTATTATGTTTATTTGATTATTTCTTCACATAGTATTATTTGCAACTTGATTGGCGAAGTATATTCTAGAATCATTTATCAAGTAAATACATGACACAGAAATCGTTGGCACTTAACTTAGGGCAAAGGTCAAAAAAAAGTCTTATAACTTTCAAAAATTTTTTAAGTAAATTCTATATTTTTTTGATTTTTTATTTAAATCCTATATCTTTCAAAATGTGATTTTTATTAGTTCTATAGCTTAAAAACTTGATAGAAATCCTATGTGGCGTATAACTAACGTTAAAAACAATGGAGAAATATCAAAATTAGTCATCTAACTTTGTAATTTTTCTAATTAAGTCACTAGGTTTCTATTTTCTCACAATTCACCCCTAGATTTAAAAGAAATATAGAACTGTGTAATTCTAATTGAAATGTGCAAGTTGGGTTATTGCTTTTGTGCTTGGAATTTTCAGAAAATGTTCAAAATAAACAATTTCTTCTTCTTCTTCTTTTTTTTTTTTTTTCTAAATAAACTATTATATTTACTATTTTTGAAATATACTATGAGAATCGGGATATTATGTCACTTGAGCCATTTAAAAACTAGCACTTTACCTACTAAACAATCACTTTAAGATTTTTTTAGAAAGTAATTAATTATTTATGAGTTATCGAAATTAAAAAATAAATTTTTAAAGAATATTTTTAAAATATTTTTTGAGCATATTAAATTATATAATTTTAATTGATGTACAAGTCAAATGAAAAATTAAAAATATTAATTAATAATAGAGTATTAAATAGCTTATCACTTAATATTTCACAACCAATTTTGTAATATTTCATTGCATATATATTTCATTATACTTTTTGGATTCCATGATAAGATAATATAATCTTCTTCACATTAATTCTTCATAGTTTTATATAAGCTTGAAAGAATAAATTACGATTTTTGGTTATGAGGGGCAAGCTTAGAGGAGAGTTGCGGCATCATAGTGAGGCAAAGCTGAAGATTGAGACTAAATCGTACCAATTTAAAAATAAGGGAGTAACTCGTACGAGTTGAAAAAGTTAGAGGACTAATGATGCATTTAGGCAATGTTAAAATTTCCGCTTAAGGCTAAAGAGAATAATTACTCGTTTGGTCCATATTTTCTTTAAAGTCTACCTTACTGCCTTCTCATCTTTATATTCTTCCATCATTTTTTGGGGGGAGGGGGTAAGAATGCATATCTAACACCTAATTTCTTTTGCATACCAATTAAGTATCTATTATCTAAACCTTTCCAAAATTTTTTGGGGGGCAGGAGGCAGGTGGTCCGCCACTGTATATATATGCATTGGTTTTGCTAATGATGATGATTAGATTTTGCTAATGATGAAAAAATAGATTTATAAACTAATGAATATATAGATAAATATGAAGATTAATTAATTATAAAATTTTGAGGCAGTATAATCAAGTCATCAACATCTGGATTAGAATTGTGGTCATTTAGCTCCCACTTTCTCGCCGGAACATGATCCGACAGTTGCTTAGCTGGAGGTTTTTTGTTTCACTTCCGATTGGGAATTCTCAATTTCCAAAAGCTTTGTATGTTTGTAATTTTTCAATCGTAATTATTGTTATCACTTAAAATTTTGTACTTTGTGATTGAAAAGTATGAAAATTGTTCCTTGTACTTGAGAGAGAATGCAACGGATTTGTACTTGAAAGACAACAGCAGCATAAGAAAATATTTAAAGTTCTGGGGATGAATTGCAATAAAACAAGAAATTGGTAATTTAATTAGATAACATACGTTATCTGCCACATAGAATTTTCGTCAAGTTTTTTAACTATAGAACTAACAGAGATCACATTTTTGAATATATAAGATTCAAACAAAAAATTATAAAGATATAAAACTTACTTGGGTAAATTCCATATTTAGTCCCTCAACTTTAAGGGTCGTCCTAATGTGGTCCCTTAACGCAAAAAGTGACTTTTAAAGTCTCTTAACTCAACTTAAGTGTTCTATTTTGGTCCTTACCATTAGTTCTTCCGTTATTTTGGATGAAAATTGATAAATGTTAATTTTGTGGTCAAACATGTTGACTTTTTATCAACTTTGACCACAATTTTCTACCTTACCACTCAATATTTTTGGCCGATTCTTGCTTTGATTCTTCATTTTGTAGGTTGGAGAAGCGGACCATAGCATTGGAATGGCACCGGGACGAGCGGAATGAAAAATGGGAACGCAAAAGTCAACGGAAATTATAACTGTGAGGCCTAGGCCCCAGGAGCGAGGCCTAGGTGTGGCGCCTAGGCCTCCAAGGTGCATTTTTTAGGCAGAGAACTTTTGTAACGAGCCTGGAGGCCTAGGCCCCCAGGCACCCCCTCCTGGGGCCTAGGCGCCAGAGCACCATCGAGCCTAGAAGCCTAGGTGCCCAGGCACCCCTTCCTGTGGCCTAGGCACCAGTCACCCGAAAATGTGGTCCTTTACCTCAAATTTGAACTCAAGCTTGCTATTGGCCAAAGATTTCTATCCAAATGGTTTGGTGAGTAAAAGGGACACCTCCAAGAGTAGAAGAACCTGGAACCTAGCAAGAAGAAAGACTCTCCATTTTCATCTTCTCATCTTAGACTTAGGTTTTTCATCACCATTTCTTGCATTTCTTCATCTTCCTTGGGAGCATTTATGGATTCTTGCTTGGAGAATGCTTGGAGGACTTGAAGACTTGTAGGAGCCTTGAGGAATCAAGCATCTAGAGTCTATTGGGTTCCTTCTTTCTTTCTTTTATCTTGTATTTAGACATGGATGCTCTTTTATGTATTTTCATGTTTATATTTAGTTTGATTATGGAGTAGTTTTCTCTACACTTTCTATGGTTGTAGCTACTTGAATTGGTTATGTTGGTTAGATTAATGGCTATTTAACTTTGGTTTTCCTTCATTGCTTGTTTACTCTTCTCCTTGAGTTTATTGTTGTGTTGATTGATCAAGGGCCCTAGTCAATTGCACTTTAGATTTCTTTTAAACTCTTAGAAAAGATTAAAAGGAATTGGAATTAGGAGAAGAGTGTAGTGGCCATGGGCTTGTTGGGAGACTAGTCTAGGACACTAGGTGAAGGTAAATTGAACTTGTAATGCCCCTCTTGAACTAGCAATTTGGATGGGAGTCTATTCTAGTATAAGCTTGGGAGAGTGACCCTTTCACTTGGGAGAGTAAGGATCCAATTAGTTAACTTCACCAACAAGTAGAAAAATCAAGCTATTAGCCTTAATTCACTAGCTAACCAAGTCAAATAGTGAAAACCATAGGAAGTGTGTTTTGTTAATTTATTAGAAAACCCCTAATTTGCATTGTGTTTGTTGTTCTTGTTTAGTAGTAATTTAAGTGGAGTTGCAAACTTAGTTATTTTCATAGTGAGTAAATCGTCAATTATTGCTTGTTTAGCTAAATTGAGTATTAAGGTAGTGGTAATTAGCAAATAATACAAATCAATCCTTGTGGGAACGATATCTTATTCACCCTATCTGCACACGTCCCGTGCGCTTGTGGATTAGGGTTGTAAAACTCACAACAGAAATTGCCTACGTGGCATGTATATTGCCACATGACAGTCTTTTTATGATAAGAAGTGATTAGATTGGAAGAACAATAGAGTTCAAGCTAAAATTGGCACAAAAAGTAATTTTAGGGACCTAAAAGCATAGTTAAACCAATCTTCAATACCGCTGCCCCTCTCCGATTCGATCGCTGCCGCCGCCGCCCCTCTCCCTCTCTTCACCGGTGCTTCATCTTCCTTCTTCCTGACCGACGCTCCACCTCCCCCCCTTCATCCAGCCCTCGCCACCTCGTCTTGCTCTAGAGCCGCCGCTGAAAGAGAGGCCCGATTACAATTCGCCGCCTGCATCCCATCGTCTATGCTTACACCGCCGAAGCCGCCCATCGACCTGAAGGTCGCCACTGTCATCACCGGTGCCTCGCCACCCTTACCCCGCCGTCTGGTAAGCCATCTTGGCTTGTTTGTGTCGTTGGTGAAGCGTGGGCAAGCTCGAGCTTCGGGTGGAAGCGTGGAGGCATGAATTTTTGCGATAGACGCTGACGACAGAGAGGCAGTGGAGGTGTGGATCAAGCTGGACTAGGAGAGACGGAAGCGGCGTAGACGGAGGGTTGGCGAGATGGGTGGAAGCATAGAGAGGAAACGGGGAAGATGGATAGACGGAGACAATGAATTTAGGGTTAAGTCCCTAAAGTTATTTTTCTGCTTTAATTCTACCCCGAAATTTGTTATTCTTTCAGTTTTGTCACTTAAAGCCATGAAAGAATATGCCACGTGGCAGTTTAGGTGCTACGTAGGCAATTTTCATCCAAAATAACGTCTAAACAAACGATAAGGATCAAAATAAAATACACGAGTTGAGTTAGGGGACTTTAATAGTCACTTTTAGAGCTAAGGAACCACATTAGGACAAACCTCAAAATTAGAGGACTAAATTTAAATTTTAACCAAACTTACTTAAAAAAGTATTAAAAGTTATAGGACTTTTTTTTAACCTTCCTCCCTTAACTGACTCATAACGACGAAGATCCACTTTATTTATCCCGAGAAACTAAACGCGCTATTTCTTCTTCGTCTTCTTCTTCTTTGTTTATTATATTCTCCATCCGTCTGAGTTTTTTGGTTTGACTTTTTTAACTGTGTTCATCTCACTACATTTTTCAGAGTTGTAGAGTTCAATACTAATATTGTATGCTTTGCTCCGTTACACGTAAAATGCTAAGTCTGTGTTTAGATATAAAAAAAATTTTCATTCTTATTTTCTAAATTTTCTTTGATAAAATTTTGATGGTATAGTTTGTTTTGAGTTTTAAGAATATTGAAAACCTTATTTTCCAAAATTTAGAAAATTAATATGCTAAAAGTTAAAATATTTAAAATTAGGTTTTCCCTTTAAATACATATTATTTTAAAGTTAAAAAACAAGGTTTTTAATAAAGTGCTGCTTGCTGCAAGAAAACTAGAATTAAGTGCTGCTGTCTGTTCGGTTATACCAGCTGCTTGGTAGTTCATCTGTTGTGTACAATGGTTTTTGCAGATTTTGTCATTTTTTACGGAGCTGATAGTCCTACGTTTGTAAATGCCGTTAGGCTTTTTGTTGAAATGGAAAATATACACTCATCACAGTGTTTCAATCATAATAATAATAATAACAACAACAACATTTAATTATACTATGAATAAATATTATTTACTGGACTATTATATCTATATAGTATTTACTTTCAAATTACAGTGATTTAAGTTGAACAAACTCTATTAAGATTTTACGTTAATCTAATTTAAATTAAAATAAGTTGCCTCTAATTTTTTTGTGTTTTATTTCTACATGTGTCTGCTTTTTATTTATTTCCAGACCATAACTCATGTCTAGCCTGTACCAACAGTCGCATATTGTTATGGCCGGCTAGCCTATTTAATTTTTGGGTTTTTAACGGTTACTCTATAGACGATATCACGGTTGTTACCAAACATTTTAAAAATATATACTTTCTTCCTTTTGTTTACATCATTAATCAATCATTAGTCAAAGTTACGGATATTACAATTGTACCATCCAAGCTTTGGAAATCTACTCTTTCACATCTCTCTCTCGTCCGAAAGTAGTTTTTGAAATTTTAGTTTAAGTGACTACTTTCCAATAAATGAATATTTATGGACTATATTTTTTGCAATCTATACAATATATTTTTTATAGTTAGCGAACATTATAAATGTAAAATAATATTTCTTAAATTATAATTAATTTTTGAAAAATACATAATAAATTGAAATTATATAACATAGTTATTAGATAGGTTAAATTAGTATTTCAGAAATTGTTACTATATAATATAAAAAAAAAGAAAAAAAAAAGCATATTTGCAAACCTTAGGGTGTAACTATAGTAGCATGCAATATTATTTAGTACTTAGAATCATGAATACAAGTGTATAAGGTCTGAGGTAGATAGTTTATAGCATTTTAATAGGAAAAATGTCAGATTATTCGGGACTGCACAGACAACCAAATTGAGCTAAATAAAATTTTGTAAAGTTGAGAAAAATGGGAGGGGATTTGAACCCAACCGTTGCCGAGGAAAGTATCATCTCCCTCATGCCACTTTACCGGGTGCTTGGGGACCGTGACCAAGTTGTGGACATGTTAAAGGCTACTGAATAGTTGAAGACTTAATTAAAACCCCCAGAGAAGAAGGGTACCACTACTGTGGGCCGTGGGTTTCTCCTAATTAATACTTGCGCATATGTGCTATAAATAAATCACTGGAAAGTGAGTTGGAGGAGTTTCGCTCTCATCGTCCACAAACACATGCATATGTCTCCATTTTGGTCTTGGATGACGATACCCCTTCAATTGCTCCTCACATACTTACAGAGGCAAGCATGTGTTTGGATCCATATTTATCCAACAATAATTTAATCCCGCATGCACGTTACAAATTTGAAGCAAATAATATAGATAAAATATGATTTCTGAAAATTCTATATATATCTTCAAGTATTTCTGACACAACCACGCCCGCAAATGATCAGAACAAAATTATTGGGGAATTGAAGGGTAGTTGATAGATATTTTAATATATTAAGGCAGGTGCATATATTTATAAAGGTAGAGGCGTTTAGTGAGCCTGGCCGGGTAGGAAGAGGCTTGGGATGATTTGTAACGGTTATGGGGCTGAGAGAAGAGGGGGTCTTGTGTAGGCCTGACTTGATCTAGCTCGTAATGGATCCCATGCCCAGAACCATTTCAGCTCAGGCACGGCTGGCTTAGGCTTGGCTTAGCTTGATTGAAAGATTTCAAATTTTGCAAAAAAAAGTGAACAAATTACTCTCTAAGGCTCTCCAACTTATTTTTTTTTACCTTAAATTACCATTCTATCACTCCAACAACAAGTAACAACTAATTTTTAAGGGTTTTTTTTTTGGTAAAAAAATGAGATCTCCTATAAATAGAGAGAGACTAATTTCCTACATTTTCTCACACCAATATCTACAATTTCTCTTCCAAATTTCTTCTTTATCTCTACTATTACTCTCTCACTAAAGGCATAAAGAGAAAAAAGAAAAGGATAAGGGTGTGGTGAATTCCTTATCCCACATTATTAGAAATGAGTTTTTTTTTTTTTCGTAAGAAAGATAGTCTAGCCGACAAAGGCATCTATGTCCAAGTTGTAAAATCCGAGGGAAGGCCACTTTGGGCATTGCCAGCATTCACATTTCACTTTGATAAGAATATGATGTCCAAAATGTGCAAACTTTACAGGGAACTGATAGCATCTGCGCACATATAGTTAACCATTGTAACCAAAACATATTTTAATTCCTGGAAAATAGGAAAACTGGATAAGTAGACGTGGCTACCATCTGAAGAGATTTGTTGGTGCAACTATGATTAGCCTAATGTTGCTTTTTGTTCTGACGATAAGATCCCTATCAAATGAAGATTACTGGTATTCCTATCCGATAATTGTTGGAACGTTTTGTTATT
This sequence comes from Aquilaria yunnanensis, assembly GCA_039654915.1. Classification (NCBI taxonomy): domain Eukaryota; kingdom Viridiplantae; phylum Streptophyta; class Magnoliopsida; order Malvales; family Thymelaeaceae; genus Aquilaria; species Aquilaria yunnanensis. The sequence goes on from CM077593.1 coordinate 117,397,846, forward strand.
TCCTCATCTATTATATGTTTCAATTTTTGTAAGTGTCGTTTGATTTTTCAATCAATAAAATATAATTTGATAGCCGTGTTTCTTTCTTTAGAAGAAATAATAATATAAAACTAATTAAATATATTTATATTTAAAATAATAATAAAAAAGGGCCCAGGCCCAGATTAAGTCTGGCCGGAGTTGATTCTAGGCCAGATAAGCTCATTGAACACCTCTATGTAAAAGTGCAAGAGAAGGGGGTGGTGAAGGCGAGGGCAACACCAAGGCATTATAAGGGTGGTTAAAAGAGCAAAGGGACCACAGATACACACACAGACCTCAGATGAACATTGAAGCACTTGCGACGGCTGTGTATAATATAGACTGCCTCGGCCGATGTATCATCACCACTCCCGGTTCCATGTTTCAATTTGGCAGGGATAAGGATTGAGACCACAAGTTGTACATATATTTCTCTCTCTTATACAAGACGCACATGAAAACTTATTTATAGAAGTTCTATAAATTTTATGTGTCATAGTTTTCGGATTGATGATTCTATTTAAAAAAAAAAAATTAAGCCGGTTAACTTCTCTCTCTCTCTCTTTCTATATATATATATATATATATAATCATGTTTTTATACGTACAAATCAGTAAAGTTTTATAATATTTTTAATACGTTTAACATTTCTCTATTTGTTTTCCCCTGTAACATATTTCGAAATGCGTGCCTTTAATTAGGTTCCATTCTTTAGAGACATTATAAGTTACGTGTAGCCATGCATATCATTTAATATTCACGAATCACTACATTTACTAACGGACGAATTCCATTAGCAAAAGTTTAAAATCTGTTCATAAAACCAGCGGCGGAGATGGGGAGGAGTTGGGTGTCTGCCCTCCAATATTTTTCACAATCATATATATAATGTGTATTTTATGAAGTATTTTATAAAATTAAAAAGTAAATATATATTTATATATATTATACTATATTCGAAAGAAGTGAGTTTTACTGTTCATCATCAACCGTAGAATCCACTGGGTCCTTTTTTTTTTCCTTCCAACTTATGGTCAAACGCCTCTTTTGATCCTAAAATTTTTCATATCTGCCATAATAGCCCCCGCTTTAGCATTTTGTTGCCAATAAAAGGTATGCATTTATTGCCAGTGACCTGATTGTCATATCATAAAAATTGAGAAACATTACTAGATGTAATAAACATTACAAGGACCCCATAATATTTTGCCCCTTTTTTGTGATACGTCCGCCCACCATTCTAGTTTTGTTTTACTCTCCTGCAAAATGGTCAAATCTCTTCTTTAGTCCCTGGATATAATATTTCTGCTATAATGATCCCCAACTTTCATGATCTGTCATATTTTTTTTGCCCTTTTGCTAATCAAAATTTTTGTATATACTAAAAGTCAAAGGTTTTTAAGGAGGTGGGAAGATGGCCATCTTAATCCCTAGTCGTAGGCGTGACAAACTTTTATATACACAACATGAACTTTTGGAAAATAAAAATTTTGATGACATATTTAAATTCAAAATGATAAAATCTTAAATGAAAGTGAATGACATGCTTTTATTAACCATGTTAAATATCAAAAGCATTTTCTTTTGTGTGGTTTGACTCAGAGTTTTAATTATATAGGTTTAATTCAAAATTTTAATTACTTGAAACAAATGCACACTTTTCATAATGTATAAGCACTTTACATAGATTTGATTTATAGTTTTGATTTGTTGAAATAAGTGAACAATTTGTATTATGCCTAAGTGCACAATTATTTAAAGGTTTTATTTTATCACTAATTCATTAGTGACCAAAAAATCTAGAAAACTTATGCATATATATTATGCAATATTATCCTACACTATGAACATCAGAAACTTTCTTTCTCTTAATAGTTTAATTGAATTGATTAATAGAATTATTTTAATTATTTTTTGTTTGTTATCTTTAATGTTTTTTTGATACTATATAAACACATTTTCAGTTGACTACTCTATGTGCTTATAATTATTTAGACTTAGATTTTACTTAATGTCAAGGTAAGTCTTATACTTTTACATTGTTCTATCAATGACTTATATTGATTATATTACTACTAACCCACATACCTCGCTTACTTCTAAAAGTTGTGGGATTTTTAATGTTCATCATTAAAGATGAACAGTTTTTTTCCCTTTTTTCAAATACAATTGACTATTCCTTAAGTTCGATTCTTTTTTCACAAGGTACTCACATTTTTTAGGGTCCATTTTACAATTTCTCCTGTTTCAGGTTGTCTGGTTAAATATCAGTTTAATCCCTAAGCTTCTACTCTTTTCCACATTCATCTCTATTTTCATCCATCTTTTATTTTGGTCCTCAAATTTAATAAATATTTAACTAGATTATTTTTATTTATTCTCTTGGTCCCCAACATTTTTATTGTTTTTATGTACTATATTCTAAAATAAGACATTAGTTATCATAATTTATTGTTTTTGTGTTAAGCCATTTTTGTACATTCATTAAATCAATTGTTAAGCCTTTAATACCTAATATTTTTTCATTTTCAATCTTCGTTCAAACTTTTTTTGTTTCTTTTCTTTAAATTTTTTCAAAATAAAACTTTAATCATTATAATTTACATCCTTCTAGCTATGGTTCTAATTGATTCGGATTTAATTAAATTTTTTATTTTTATCTTTATTGAATTAATGGTTAAATTGTAAATTTATTAACATAAATTAAGCACAATTCTGTGTTTCAATCATATTATTTTATTATTCTTGATTGCGTATTGTAGTATGAATTCTTGTCTATGGTTTAATAAAATAATTTGGTCTATAATTACCAAAATTGAAAGTAATATTTTCTAAATAAATTTCTCATTGATATTAAAAATTAGAATTTAATTTGATAAAAGAGGGAAATTTTTAGTTATGTTATGTTTCTATTTACCTAATTTCAATTATTGTTAAGGTAGTTCGGCTTTAATCATTTTTTTTCATATTTTTTAATTATTTATTATTTAAAATTTTTATACTAAATTTATTATAAAAAATACCTACTACATCGTGCAAGCAAGTGTACCTCGTACATATCTACACACACACACACACACACACACAAAATAAAAAAAATACTAATTTTAACATTTTTTCATATAAAATTTATGTTTTTATATTTATCGAATGAACCTAAGAATATATTTAGAAAAATTTACCGTTAAAGTTAAGAATATATTTAGAAAAATTTACCGTTAAAGTTACCAGTCCTCACTCTCAATTTCATCTTTCTCGCGTTAAGATCCCCAATGTTACACTCCACACCTTAACAAATTAGCAGCCACCATTTGACTACCAGTCCACCACAACAACTATTGTTTGTAAAGTTGCAATTGCTTACAAGTTCTCTAACATCCAACAAGCCCAAGCCCCAATTCTTTCAATTTTTTACTATTATTTCTTTATCTTATTGTTTATTGTTATCAATTTTGGAGATTTTCACGCTTAAATTATAATTTTTTCTTATTTTTTATTCTTATTTGGTTTGCTGGTACTCTTGCTTATAAACTCAAAAAATAAATTAAGTGAGATAAAGATTTAGTATTTTCTAATTCCTAAGTCTATCTCCTAACTGGAGCATCTTGGCTCTCCCCCTTAGTAGAACCCTTGGAGAGTTGCTCCAATGGAGTAGAGTTCCATTGATAAAGACATCCTAGCCAAACGTTATAGCAATGAACGCGATGTGCTTTTGGAGTAGTCTAAAAATCTTAACCAACAGATAATCGGGCATTAGTAAAAGGATATAGACGACTTTCATCCATTAGTATAAGTATGCATGGGTTAAGCTGAACATACACTACAAAATGAATGCAAAATCACGATTGAAAATAGCGGCTAAAAGTCAATCGCTAGACATTTTAGTAGCTAATCAGTCAAAATTAAAAATGTTCACTTTTTGTTGCGACTTATATGTGATTGAAAGTTTCAATCGCATAAATGTTAGTTGCCTTTTAATCAGAAATGTTTAAGAGAATTTACTATAGTCGTTCTTTAGTCATTTTTTTAGATGTCCAATTTGTCCAGTTGCTTTTTTAGTTACTAAGTTAATTTAGAAATTTTGGATTTTTAGGGTTTAGGGTCTTTTAAAGTTTAGGATATGTGTATTATGACTTTTTTTTTGTTTTAGGGTTTGCAATTTTTTTTTAGGATTTAGGGATATAGAATTAGGATTTAGAGTTTTTAAAGGTTTAAAGGTATTGGGTATAGATTTAGGGTTTGAGATTTTTCTATAAGGTTTAGGGTTTGAAATTAGTATAGGACTAGGGGTATTAATTGAATCAATTTAATATATATATTAGGGTTTTGAGATTTATTTTAGGATTAATTTAGAGCTTTTTATGATTAATTAGGGTTTGGGAATTTTTTTTAGGGTTTAGGGATATATATAGGATTAAGATGGTTTAAGGGTTTTTAATTAAGTATTAGAGTATTAAAATTTAGGGTATGGGATTTGCATTTAGGGTTTAGGATTTAGGGTTAATGGTATATATAGATTAAGTTTAGGGTTTAGGGTTAATGGTATAAGCTAGTTTTAGCATTTAGGGTTTAAATACGGTTTTTATTTGGGGTTTTGTGTTTAATTAGGGTTTAGGATTTGCGGAAGGTTTAGGGTTTAATTAGGCTTTGTATTCAGGGTTTAGGTTTTAGGGTTAATGTGGTAATTAGGTTTGGGGTTTAGGGTTTAATTGATAGGGTTTATATTTAGCGTTTACGGTATAATTAGGGTTTGTATTTAGGGTTTAGGGTATAATTATGGTTTGGGGTTTAGGGTTTACAGTTTAGGATTAATGATAGTTGGGGTTAGGGTTTAGGGTTTAGGGTTTATATATTTAGGGTTTAAAGTTAATAGTAATTAGGTTTAGGGTTTAGGATTTAATTAAGGTTTAGGTTTTAATTAGGGTTTTTATTTAGGGTTTAGGGTATAATTAGGGTTTAGGGTTTGTGTTTTGGGTTTAGAGTTTAGGATTATTAGTAGTTAGGGTTATGGTTTTGGGCTTAATTAATAGGGTTTGAATTTAGGGTTTAATTAGTGTTTAAGTTTTAATTAGGGTTTAGGGTTTAGGTTTTAATTAGGGTTTCTATTAAGTGTTTAGGGTTTAGAGGTATACGGAATTAGAGTTTAGGGTTTAATTATGGTTTAGGATTTAGGGTTTAAGGTTTTTGTGTATGTATGTAGTTAGTGTTTGCATTTGTTTTAGGGTTTAATTATGGTTTAGGATTAGGGTTTAAGGTTTAGGGTTTGTATTTAGGGGTTAGGGATTGGGGTTAATAGTATATAGTTAGATTTAAGTTTTACAATTTAGGGATATAGAATTAGAGTTTGGGGTTTTAGGGTCTTAGGGGGGTTTTAAGGTCTTAAGGGGTTTTAGGGTTTAAGGGTTAATTTAGCATTTACATGTTTAGAGTCTAATTAATTGTTAAGATATGAGAATTGTTTTTATGGTTCTTACTTTTCTGTATATGATATAATTTCTTTATTAATTTTAATTTTTGAAATTATGTATATGGTGAAAAATTCATAAACTTATATATATTTATGATTGTATCACATATGTAATTGTATTCTTGTATGTACACACACATATTTATACACATATTTATGATTGTACTATATATATATAATTATATTCATATATACATATATTTATATTTGCACTATATATGTGCGTGAGTGTGTGTGTGTGTTTGTATTTATGAAAATATAAAGAAAAAAATTGAAAAAATGATGAACATAACAACTGAATTTTGACTAAACTGCGTCTACATTCATGACTTTTATGACTGAACTCCAATTGTATTAATGACTTTTACGACTGAACTTTGACTGCAACCCGACTAAACCTTGACTGATGGAGTTCAGTCGCTCCAGCTACTTTCCTTCTACTTACCCGGCTGTCTTACATCCCTTTCAAACCTTTCATGTTTGTCTTTCACTTTCCTCTTTCATCTCTTTCAAGCCTCTCACTATCGTCCTGCATATTTTATCCACACCACTGGTGGTGCTGGTTTATCCTCGTTTCTTGCCTCACCTCACCCTGCCATCTGCGTCACCGCTTCTTACCTCACCTGTCCACCTCAGCTCGTCACCATTTCCTCGCTGTCACTGTCCAAATCAGCCTCCCCAGCCTTGTCAACATTGCCTTCTTGGCCTACCTATCTGTCATTTCTCACCATCTCCTTCTCTACCTCCTCCATGGCCTCACCACCATCTCTTCAGTCTTCTTGGCCTTACCTCCGCTTACCTCGATCTCCTCCGCCCCTCTCGTCCACCACAGCCTCTTACAGATCTTAATTTTAAAATTTTTGAATTCGTTTCTAGATTTGATTTTTAAATTTTGTAACTTTTTTAATTTTATATTTTGAATTTTCTCAATACATCAACTGAATTGTGACTGAAAAGGCAGCTGCTACTATAGCAACTAAAAGAATCAATCGCAAATTAACGACTGAATTTTGACTGATACTACCAATCGTATTTTTCAATCAATATTTATTCGCAAACATTTGCGACTTGAAAAAATACGACTGCCTTTTTTTAGTAGCAAGACAAGAACTATATAGCGACTAAAATCTAACTGAAATGTCAGTTGCTATCTTGCATTTATTTTGTAGTGATACGTATAGTTATGTTTGTAAGATTGTAAGCATATCTATTATTGTTGTTGTTGTTGATGATGATGGTGATACTATGTAATAGCTAATACATATAATATTTTCTTATATATTCTCACAACGTATTTCATATAATTAACTACATTGATAAAAAAAATTAGGTGAAATACAAAGTGAATACAAGATGTTTCATTCTTGAAATAATATCCTTCAAGCTAGGTTGGATACGGAATATTTTTTTTCAAAAAATAATTATTTTCTAAAAACTTCTTGTTGAATTGATTATTAGACAGATTAGATTATCAGCGTTTAACTGAGTTTTTGCGTTGAAAAGGAACAATCAGAGCCGCCTTAATCAATAAACTGAAGCTTAGTTAAATAGTTCCTGTTGATAGTCATAGCCCATAGGAAGCTTGTATGTGGCCCGGTAATGATCTGTCTTGGACGTGCCCAAAATTGAGTGCCCGCTTGCAATCGTATCACCATCAGCAATTCAGCATCATGAACTACGAAGAAGATCATAAAATACCATCAAACTTTCACAAATATGCCCAACATACCACCAATATATAATTTTTAAGCTTATTTCCCCATCAACTTTTTAAAATGCCGTTAGCATAGCTGATAAAATTTTTAAATTATGAACGAAAGCCTAATTTTTTTTCTAGATCTAAAAACTCACAGATGGAAAGTAAAATATTTTTCTTTGTAGTAATTGAGTGGTTATTGAGACCAGAAAATTATTAGAAATAAGTTTTGCACTACTTGACTGCATCCTTTGTGAGTTTTATACATAAAAACAATAACATTTTTAGTTTAGAATCTCTAACATTTCAGTTAAGGCACCAATTAGTCTAGTTGACTCAATTTTGAGGTTCAATGGTTGGACAAGCATGATATAAATTTTGACGTGCTGTTTAGGGTGAAAATGAGAGTTGAGTCTCTTATCAAAAAATTTGAGCTCAATTTTGGTTTTTTCCCCCCTATTATTAAGCTGAGCCAAATGAGTCTCGAGCCAGTTTTGAGTTGTATTATAGGTTTAAACTCTTAACAAATTGAAGTTCGAGTCTGATACTATTCGGCTCGAACTGTTATAAAGCCTAACGAATTTAATATTTTTTAACATAAAAATAATAATATTTTTTTTTAATATAATTAAACCCTAAAATTCTAATTTTTATTCTTCAAAATGAGCTCAAAGCTTGCATCGAGTTCAAGCCAAGCTCAAACCTTAAATTGAGCTTAACTTGAAATTGAACATCAAATCAAGTTTCAAGTCTATCAAATTACTGAGTTAAACCCATATTTTTTGAGCTGAGCTTCGAACTCCATTTTCTAAGCTTATCAAGCTTGAGCCAAGCTTCGAGCCTAGGCTATTTGAGCTTCATTTGGCTTGACTCATTTAATCGTTTCCACCCCTACATCTTGATGGGAAAATTTGTAAAAAAATTTGATTGGCATTGCGAGATTTTAGCCATTAAATTATATGATCGTTAGGCATTTTGAGAATTTGTTTTCAATTAATTTTCTAGTTTTTGAGGCTGGATTAGTTAAAAAGTCGATAAGAAATACTTAATTTTTACATGAAATATTTTAAAATTAATTTTTTTACATGAAATATTTTAAATTTAATTTTTTGAACTTCTCAAAGCACTCAATTGGTAAATGCGTATATGCCTAATTTTAAAATTGAATATCTGTGCAAAAAAAAATTTATGAAACCTTGTTTATCATGACTTGATCGGTACTTGAAGAAACAAGCGAGACAAATAATTTATACACAAAATATAAAATAAGTAGCACAAAAAAAAAAAAGGTAGGAAAAAAATGAACGAGGTCTCGTGTTTTGATTGCTTGACTGGACTGCTCCTTCCATCTTTGACTTCTCTCGCTCCTCATCGTTATCACATTTGGGCACATTTTGACTAGCAAAAGTGAATTTCACATCACAATCTGCTTTATTATCATTGAAAATTTAACATAATATTTCGGGAAATATGAAAAAAAAAATTAAAGCAAAGAAATATTTTGAATTTCAGACTCCGTAAACGGGAGTATTAAGTTGTAAATCACGCAAACCAAAAATCACGTTAGTGAACTATTTTAAATGGAATTGAAATTGCATTTCTTTCCGGCTAATTTCATGGCCTTTAAGCTGGTATAGAAGAACATATACAGATATACTTATGTACCAGTAAGTGAGGCAAGGGCGTGTTATGGTTCCGACCTTGTCAATCTGTGGTTGGCCACCTCAGCTAGCTTCCAGAACTAAAACTCCAATAAAAGAACAGTTATTTTCGTGCTTATCATGACGATAATTAAATTTGGATGGATCCAAACCCTATCTAAAGACTTGAAGAGCCCTTATGGTTTGACTGGATCTTTGTCGAGCTGGCCCTTCGTTAACGTTGTGTCTAATGCTAGACCTTACGAAGGCACCAAACCCTAGACCTTCAAACCCCCAACTTTCTCATCGCGTGTCTTTGATTTTTCGTCCCCTTACTTTTCAATGTCCGGCTTAGCTAGATATCTTTTTTTAAAATGTTTTTTTTTTTTTTTTAATTTCGGCTACAAGCAAAGGCCCAGGTGCAGTGCTGAAACCACATAGGAGCGGGGGCGCTGCTGCTCTAAAAAATTTTAAAAGTTATATAAATATTAGATACTAAATTGATTATTTTGTAAGGAATTAAGGACTAACTGTGAATTTTGTCCCCTGAACTAAAGAAGAATATTGAAAATGTAAATAACACCAGCAGTCCTAAATCTTTAATTTTTATTTCAATTTCGTCCTTAACCTCTCAACTATTACATTTTTATCCCAAACCACCGCCTAGTATTATAAATTTATCCTTTAACCAACAGTCAATGTTGTTAGTGATGGAATTTAGACAAATATACAAAAATTAAGAATTTATGGACGAATTTATAATAAAAAATAAATATTTTAAATAATTATTTAAATAATTTTTTACAAAAGTTAATTTTTATGAATAATTATTTAAATAAAATTTTCTTTTAAGTGCTGGCCATTACTAGTCTTGCCTCCACCTATCCCCGAGCCTAAAAATCCGGTTATGTCACTGCCCAGGCGTGTATATAAATACCCCTCCTCACCATTCCTCCTCCACTCAACCTTCCACTATAATTTCTCATTACTAATCAATATTCAGAGAGGAAAAAAGTATCATGGAGAGGAAATCAATTGCTCTGCTCTTCTTTGTCCTCATCGTCTTGGGTGCCCGTAAGTACTGGCTAGCTAGTAAATGGTGCAATAAGTACTTACAATGTTTGTATACTTGTATATGTATGTGTATATATGACTCTGTATATTGATGTTAATGTTGCAGAGGATATGGTGGTTAAGACAGAGGCTCAGAGGAGGACCTGTGAGGCGCTGAGTGGCCAATTTAGGGGTGGATGCGTGGGCTCGACGGGGAATGTGCAGTGTGATAGGGTTTGTAGGAGGATTGAGGGGTTGCTCAGCGGGCGCTGCAAGGGGCTGCAGTGCTACTGCACCCGAGTTTGTTAAGCTCATACCATTCTGCTCAGCCCGCTCTGCCTGCGGCTTAATCCCATAATTAGGCTCCATCGGGCCTAGCTATATATGCATGTGTGTAATCTACTACTTTAAATAAAATCATCCACCTCTATGAGATGAGTCGGTTCCATCTCACTATGTAATCTGGGTTGGAGGTGCTTTTCATCAATAAGTTTACTTAGCTGGATGGCTAGCTATTTTTAGACTTAATCGACCGATCAATTCGAGTTACTGCCGTTGGTTGGTTCTATACATGCATACTTGGTCGTTTAATTTACTTGCTAGTAAATCTTGCTCTTTTCACCTTCTTTTTCTTACCGTTTCTCAGCCATTTCTGGAATTAAAAGTAATTTGGCAACAACTACTAGAGAAGCACCTTATGCCGTATAACAACGTTTAAGCTATAAACCTGTAAGAAAATGGTGACGGAAAACTGGGGGGTGAGGCGTGGAAGCTTTTGAAGCTAGCAGCATGCAGTATAGTATGGGTCCAAAAATACTATGGAGCAGTGGTGGAACCAGGATTTTTGGTTGGGGGGGGGGGGAGCCCGGAGGAGAGTCGGCGGAGCCCGGAGGAGAGAGACGACGTCGCGGGTAGGTAAATCTGTAAATTGGGACTAATTCACACTAATTTAAAGATCAAGGATCAAATCGTACGAGTTGTAAAAGTTTGAGGACTAATAGTGCATTTAGGCCATGTTAGAACATCCGCTTAATGTAAAGGGAATAACTACTCAATGGGTCCCTAATTTCTTCAGAACCTACCTTACTGCCTCCCCATCTTTATATTTTTCCATAATATTTGGAGAGGTAAAATACACACTCAATCCTTAAATTTTGACAAAAACACAAAATTACTACCCCATATTTACTTTTTTCCTAAATTCCTGGGGGGGCAACAGCCCCCTCCCAGCATATGGTAGCTACGCCACTGCTATGGAGAAGATTAGGGTGCATTAAAAATGTGGTGGATACGAACTTTCATTCCAAATGTTTCTAGTCCTTCTGGAGAGCCAATTAATTTGTTCGTCCGCCACGGGGCTCACTTCGCTTTTCGAGGCCGTCACTTATTGGACCCGGATCGTTTCTCTCTGGCTCAAGCCGCTAGGTCTCTGGGCTGGGCCTCAAAGCTTTGAACTCAACTGGTCCATCTGAACGCCTAGGCCCGGTTTTCAATCCCCCAGGATCTCAAAATTGCAGAAATCGTAATGAAAATGAATTCCCCTTCTTTTTTTTTTTCCTGGTTTGTGCAGCTGCAGTAACGGTTGATGGGCATGGATGGCCTAACTCTGAGCAAACCCTAACCCTAACTATCTCAAAAGATCTGGCCATATAATTGAGGGGGCGTTGTGTGGTAACAAGTGAACTTGCAGTTAATCAGCAGAGTAAACAAGTTGGACTTTTATTAGATAGCATGAGCTTGAGTTTGATTTGAGGTTGATTGAGTCGATTGAGTCTTATCGAACTTAAGCTTGGGTTTGATACCTTAAAGAGCCTAGCTACTTGGAAATACTCAACTCATTTTGTTAACGTGACCTTCAATATATAATGCTTTAAATTAAAGAGATATTAGTTTAAATCTCTAAATTAAACATAAAAAGTTAAGTAAAAGGTCCTAATTTATTCGAGCATGGAGAACTTTCACGTCGAGCTTAAGCTTAAAAATTCAGGTTTTAGTAATTCAAACTCTATTGGAATCTTTTACATTGCTATTTGAAGCGACTTATTTATATACTTAGGCTAGCTTGATCTCATACCTCTTCCCCAATTCTAAAGTATGATTCTCTAGCTTATCAAATTGTCGGTATACATGCATTAAACATCATATTGTATTTTAATATTAACTAGTCTTAGCAATAAGTACCATTATAGTCTTGAGAAATCATTTAAATGAAACTTTTACCTTTGAACTCTAACAGTTTAATCTTCACTAGTTTGTAAATTACCAAAAGTTCTAATGCTAATTATAAAAACTCTTCTTCCCAAACAAGATATTACACTATATTCTAAAGATGAACATGGTTACTGTTGGATGAATAGTGGCAATTGTTTTGGGCTGCTTGAGCCCAGTTGGTTTTGGGTCATGGTTCAACAGATTTTTTTGTTTTTTGCTTTTTTATGATGCGATTTGCTCTTTTCTTAGTTATATCTCATTTCGTAAGGCGCTTGCCTTTCTGAGGGCCTAGGTTGCAATTTTTCTGGCTTTCGTCTGTCCCATATTTTTTTCGGTAAAAATACGATTTCATTCCCTAACTTTTTTTTTTTTTACCTGAGTTACGTTCCTGTTACGTTTTAGTCCCTGAATTTTATAATTATTTAATTAAATCTTCTATTTGTTCTCTTGGCTCCTAATTAAGTTTTTATTTTTGTTATTTTTTATGTACTATTTCCTAAAATAAGACATTGGTGACCATAATTTGTTTATTTTTTTAGTTAATTTTTTTTATTTTTTAGTTAAACCATTTTTTTTATCTTCATTAAGTCAATTGTTAAATCCTTAATTCCTAAAACTTTTCTATTTTTTTTGTCTTGATCCTAATTTTTTTATTGATTTTCTTTATTGTTGTTTTCTAAAATGAAGCTGTAATCATTATTCTTTCATTATTGATTATTAAGATTTGTAGCATTGATTATTTATTTCAAACTCTATAGTTTAATAAAGCAATTTGTTCCATAATTGTCAAATTTGAGAGTAAATTTTTCTAGATAAATTTTTCATTGAGATTAAAAATTAGATTTTGTGTTAATAGGAGATGAAAATTTTTGTTGAATTGTTTTTAATTAACAGACAAAATATGTATTATTTCAAAGTACGTAACGTGTTTTGTGTCGCACTGTTATTATTAAAATTTATTACAAAAAAAATCCACTACAATGTGTGGGTCACCAAACCTCTCCATTTTTTTGGTCTTGATCCTAATTTTTTTTATTGATTTTCTTTATTGTTGTTTTCTCAGATGAAGCTTTAATCATTATTTTTATCATTATTCTTTCATTATTGATTATTAAGATTTGTAACATCAATTATTTATTTCAAGCTCTATAGTTTAATAAAGCAATTTGTTCCATAATTATTAAATTTGAGAGTAAATTTTTCTTGATAAATTTTTCATCGCTTTAGATTTTGTGTTAATAAGAGATAAAATTTTTTTATTGAATTGTTTTTAATTAACAGAAAAAATATGCATTGTTTCAAAGTACGTAACGTGTTTTGTGTCACACTGTTATTGTTAAAATTTATTACAAAAAACCTCTCCACTTACTCTCTTGGTCTCTAATTTTTTTGTCATTTTTTTATTGTCTTCTAAAGCAAATATTGGTAATCATGATTTGTTTCTCTTATAATTCTGGTAGTAGCATTTTTTACTCCAGCCTCAATTTAGCAGGGTGTGAATATTACTTTGTTCCAAAATTATAAGGACTAAAACTTGAAAGCATATTTTTTTTATTATATCAAGTATCTACATCTTTCTACAAATTTATACAATGATCATATGAACCGTCGCAGCGCGCGGCCTCCATGCATCACGTTACTACTATATTCTAAATATCAACACTGATATTGTTGGATGAACAGTAACTCGGTTTTTGGCTGGTTGAGTCTAGTTGGTTTTGGGTCATGGTTCAACAGTTTTTTTTTTGTTTTTTTAGGATATGATTTGCTCTTTTTTTAGTTTTATCTCATTTTATAAGGCCTTAGCCTTTATGAGGGGCTAGGTTGTAATATTCACGGTTTTTGTCTGTCTCACATTTTTTTCAGTTAAAGCGTGATTTCATTCACTAACTTTCTAATTTTTTATTTTTTGGACCTGAGTTACAGCCGTGTTACATTTTAGTCCTTGAATTTTATAACTATTTAATTAAATCTTATATTTGTTCTCTTGGCCCTCAAGTTTTTCTTTTTCTTTTTGTTTTTTATGTACTATCTTCTAAAGTAAAACATTGGTAACCATAATTTATTTATTTTTTAGTTAAACCATTTTTATCTTCATTAAATCAATTTTTAAATCCTTAATGCATAAAGTTTTTTCATTTTTTTTTGTCTTGATCCTAATTTTTTCTGTTGATTTTATTTGTTATTGTTTTATAAAATGAAGTTTTAATCATTATTTCTATCATTGTTATTTCATTATTGATTATTAAGATTTGTAGCACCAATTATTTTTTTCAAACTCTATAGTTTAATAAAGCAATTTGGTCCACAATTGTTAAATTTGAGAGTAAATTTTTCTAGATAAATTTTTCATCGATATTAAAAATTAGATTTTGTGTTAATAGGAGATGAAATTTTTTATTGAATTATTTATAATTAACAGATCAAATATGCATTGTTTTGAACCATGTAACATGTTTTATATCGCACCGTTATTAGTAAAATTTATTTTAAAAGATATTCATTATAATGTGCAGGTCACCAAACCTTTCTATTTGTTCTCTTGGTCTCTAATTTTTTGTCATTTTTTTATTGTCTTCTAAAATAAAATATTGGTAACCATGATTTGTTTCTCTTATGTTTCTGGTAATATCATTTTTTTCTCCAACCTCTACCTAATAAGGTGTAAACATTATTTTGTTAAAAAATTACAAGGGTTAAAACTTGAAAGCATATTTTTTTGTGATATCAAGTCTCTACGTCTTTCCATAAATTTATGCACTGATCATATGAACCATCGCAACGCGTGGCCTCCATACACCTCGTTATGACTATATATTAATTACTGACTTTGGGAACTGTTTATGAATAGTGCCACATTTTTTAATACTTTTTTTTTACTATATTGACTGTTTTTAAGTTCGGTATTTTTTTCTTGAGCAGATAAAGCCTGAGGGCCCGTATTGCAATTTTCTTAGTTTCCGCCTACTTTACTTTTGGCTGTGGTTAAATGCGTTTTCAGTCCCAAAATTTCTAACATTTACCATTTAAGTCACTAATTGCAACCCATTTTACGTTTTGGTCCCCAAACTTAATAATTGCCTAATATTCGTTCTATTTGCTCTCTTACTCCCCAAATTTTTCTGTTGTTTTTTCGTGTACAATTTTCTAAAGCAAAATAAATTAAACACAAATTTTCTATTTCCATCATATCTTTTCATTATTGATAATTGAGTTTTTTAGCATGAGTTATTTAATTCAAAAGCTTTATGGTTTAATAAAGTAATTTGGTTCATAATTGTTAAAATTGAAAGTGAATTTTTCTAAATAAATTTCTTACCAATATTAAAAATTAGAATTTAAGTTAATAAGAAAAAAATTTTAGTTAATTATTCTTTAACAAGAAAAAAATATCCATAATTTTTAAACATGTACAGTGTTACTTTTTAAACAGTGTTGATTCTTTTTTTTTTTTTTCTGCTGGACATGATTGACTCTTTTTGAAGTTCGATCCTTTTCTTTCAAAGAAATAGTGTCTTGGGGGCCTGTGTTGTAATTTTACGAGTACCCCCTGTTTCAATTTTTCTTATAGTTAAACTATGATTTCAGTCCTTGAATTTTTTTTCTTTCCCATTTTGGTCACCAAGCTCAAACTATGTTATGTTTTAGTCCCAAACTTAATAAATAATAACTGCTTAACTATATTCTTTCTATTTGCTCCTTCGATCTTTATTTTTTTATATTATATTTTATGAATTATATTCTAGAGCAAAACACTAGTCACCATCAATTACTTCCCCTGTCTCATAATAGATGAAACATTTTTCTGGATATGGAGTTTAAAATATATGTAATTTGTATTATTTTTTCCAATTTTTCCCATGGAACTAAAATTTTATTTATTTTTTTTTGATTTTGTGTAGTGAGAGATTGAGTAATGATTAAAAAAGAAAAGATTCATTTTTGGGGTTTTGTGTAGTCAAAGATTGAGTGAAGATTAAAAAAAAATTCTTTATTAGGTTTTGTGTAGTAAGAGTTTAAATGTGGGTAAAAGGGTAAGAATCAATTCATTTTAACTTAAGTCAACTGACTTATTTTTCTTTTTATATCTTTTTCACCTAAAATCAATTTTATTTGAAAGTCAATGTTATATAAATGCAGTAATCTATTTGAAAGTAAATTTTCATGATATTGTTAAATTTTTTTGAATTTTTTTTAAGACTTTACACTAAAAAAATTCATAAAAATTTAGTAAGATTACAAAAAATATATTTTGAAATGGATTATTGTAACTACATAATATTAGTTTTTAATTAAAATTAGTTTTAGGTAAAAAAATGTAAAAAATAAAAATAATTCATTTTGTAGTCAATTGACTTAAGTTAAACTGAATTATGTGTAACTCGATTGTTTAAAATTTTCTAAAAGAAGAAGCATTTCAATCTTTTTTGGACATCCAAAAAATAAATACATTTCATCTAAATTGGGACAGAGGGAGTATTAAATTTTAATACCTAAAGCTTTTCCATTTCATCTCTTAGTCCCTAATTTTTTTTGGCCAATTTTTTATTTTTCTTTTCATCTTTATTAATGAGCTTTGTATAATGAGTTATTTAATTCAAAACTTATATGGTTTAATGAAGTAATTTTATCCATAACTGCTAAAATTGAAAGCAAAATTTTCTAGAGAAATTTTTTTGATCAATATTAAATATTAAAATTTGAATTGATATAAGGTGAAATTTTTTAGTGAATTCTTCTTTAGTGACACAAAAAATATTCATCATTTCAAAATATGTACGTGTTATATTTTGATCATAACTAATCATTTGAATAGTAAAAACATGATATAAAAAATGACCAACTTAAAATTAAAATAATGTAAGATTTTAATTTATTAGCATAAGTTTATGAAATTTTTTTTACTTATTTATTACTGATATTTATTTTAATTATAAATTTAAGAAAAAAAAATACCCGCTACAAAGTGCAGGTCAAAGAAAACCTCAGCTATATTAATTAGAGTTAACAAAATCAGATTTAATTAACACTAGGAGTTCATTCATATGCTAAATTAAGCCATTCTTATGCTAAACTAAGCAAAGTGTATCGTTTTACTGTGGATACTTTTCATGGTGTAACTTCCAATGATGTAATGAGGTGAAATTTCAAAACCAGCATCATTATATATTTTTTGAGTGAATTAATTGCTTGGATAGTCCTTAACTTTTATTTTCCATTTTCTTAACCTTTAATCTATTATTGTTCTATTTTAGTTCTAAATTATTAAAAGTATTTTATTTTGGTCCTTCATTATATAGAATCTGTTAACTAAGGCTAACTCTAATAGCCTTTGTTAATACTGTAATTAATTCAAACTATTTGAAAACTGTCATCCAATAAATTATAATTTATAAAATAATTTTTATTGTTAGTGGACATTTCAAATTGATCACCAATTTTTCCTTTCTATATATTAGACTTATTTCATTGAAGAAGAAAAAAATTACTCCCTCTATTATACTAATATTGCTCTATTTGGTTCAGCATAGATATTAAAAATGAGGAAAAAATCTGTGTTATTTTTAACTTTTTACCATTAATTTTTGCATGTAAATCAAGGATGTTAGAAAAATTGGATATTAAGTAAGTTACTAAATATGAAAATGTTGTAAAGATTTGGGAATGTCCAAAATAAAATATATTACAATAGTTTTAAGACGGAAATTTAAACTATTTGTTTATTGTTAAAAAATTGTTACATATTTTAAATTTACTAGAAAACAATTAGTGGATTTTTAAGTTAAAATTTTTTAATTTTTTGTAAGACAATTACTTTCAATTTATGGATTCCATGTAGTGGTGGAACAAAATGAAATATTTTACAGAAGTTTAGAACCAAAGTAGAACAATTAATAGATTAAGGACTAAAATAAAATATTAATTAAAGATTATGGGCCAATTTATGATCCTATATTTTTTTTCCTCACTTGTATGGACAAAAAATATAATGAGATGGAAATGGCTAAGTTACTCCTTCATCTCAATTTTATTACACTATTTTTCATTTTGGGATGTCTTAAAACTATTGTTTTATTTTCTAAAAGGATACTCCCCCTGTCCTAAAACTATTGAAGCATTTGGTTTGCATGAAGATTAAAAACAGAAGAAAAAATTTATATATTGTTTTTCACTTTTGGATTTTAATTTTTTGCATATAAGTCAAGAAAATTGAAAAAAATTATGAATATTAAGGTGAATTTGAAGGGTAATATGGTAAAAGAATTTGCTAAATATGAAAATTGTGCAAAAATGGTACTACACAAAATAGAATATATTGCAATATGTTTGAGTTAGAGGAGCAATGTAATTTCAACTATATTCCTATTTTTCTACTTCTCAAACTTTGTGTAAGAAAAAATTAACTTGAAAAAATATATATATAAAGAGCTTTCTTAAATTTTGTACATTTTGAGATGGTAAAGAAAATGGGGATAAAAAGAGTAGTTACTCTGAATGGCTATTTTCTATTATAAGATTAATACTGTAAAATTGATATCGGTGATCTAACTAGAGGTGTTCACCGGGGCAGATTGAGCCCAGCCCAACTTGGGACCGGCCTGGGTCAAACCTGGCTCGGCACGGGCCCGGGTAAGACACGGGTGAGAGAGGGGGCGGTCATGGGCCTAACAGAGGAAGAGGTTGGAAGTGAGCTCGGTACGGCCCGATTCGGAAAATGGACCCGGCCCGCATTAGGCCCGGCATGAGCCCGGCCCAAGACCGGTGCGACCCCGCCTAGCTCGGCCCAAGCCCAGGTTTTTTTACCCTTACTTTGCATAATATATCCTAGTTTATACAATATTTTTATTTACACTTTATTACACTTATCAGTTTAAATTAATATTCTCAAATTGCTGACAAATATGTTTTAAGTAGCTTGTTTGTCCCTATCATAGAATCATTACCTTACTATTAACCTTTCAATGTCTTAAGGTCCAATAATTGTGACATCTATTTCACAATTTGTTTACAGTATAGTTTATTTTGATGGTTACTTGCATTTAAATATTACTTTTTACGTTTTAAATTTTTTGTGCCATTTCAGTTTTTTAACTTAAATTTGACTTAAGTATATTTGTAATACTATTTGCTAAATTTTTTTTTAAAAAATTATATTTTAAAATTAAAAAATTTATAGCTTTTAAATATAATTTTTAAAAAATTTTATTGGAGGAAATTTTTTGCTTAATGAAACATGACAGATATGCAAGTGTCAAAAACTTGAAAATAAAAGCCTTGGGAATCCACCTGAAGGTTTAAGTGGTATTAATTGTAGTGCGTAGAATACAACTTAAAATAAGCTATTTATAGCCTAATAAAAACTAGAGTGAGCAAAATTTTGATTATATCTAAAAGAAGCGAATAACTGAAGAGAGACTTAATCTTAATAAAATTATTATTCTAACATTTTTTAGTCAAAAAATTAGGAAAAAATTAATTAAAAAAAAGACGGGCCTAAGCTTGGCCCAAGCCCAGGTTAGGACTAGCATGCCTATAGCCGGGCCGGGCCCGGTCCCTTTCAACCCAGGCCCAGGCCCGGCCCGGCCAGACCGGTCCCGGGCCAAGTAGGCTCACTATGCACCTATAGATCTAACTATTAGATACATATACATGTGAAGTGACACTCACATCCTAGTTCACACAAATATTCCCAAAAGCTAAAAGAATAATAAAATTAAATTGCAAGCATCACCCACGTGTGGTATGAGTACATATGAAACAAGGACATTAATTTCTATGTCACTATCTCCCTGAAACCAGCTCAATATTTTGGTATATCATAAACTTCTGAATTAGGGTACATTACAAGTGTGCCAAAACGCCGCGTAATCACCATGTTTAGCTTAGACATCAATATAGATAGCCATAGCTTATCTTGTCACGTAACTAGAGAAGGCCCTAAGCATTATTGGAACCTGATGTCAAGCAGATCCCAGTGCCTAATACACGCAATAAGTTCTTGTCCTCATACACGAAATGAGGCTAATTAATAACAGCAACAATAATATATCTACATATATATGGCCGATATTTAAGTGTACCAGAGGAAGCAATCTAAAAACATTAGACAAGAGCCAGCTAGCTTGCCCGCTTTATTCGTGGGGCGATCACGTGTAAATGTGGTTTACGTTTTCAAGCATAATAAGTAGCTATGCTATATATATGGGGGTCACACAAGCCTATTGCCTTGCTTTAACACAAAAACTGGCCTCTCCCCCTCATGTAAGATTAGATTACCTCGATCGACTCCCGCTTACGCCAGCTGGGAGGGGAGAGGGGCCGGTCGAGGGCAGGAACAAGTGTTGGAGAGAGGAGAGATGATGTTAATAATATTGGGCAGTGTGAAGTGGCTTGTTCATTCAGCCTTCTGTCTGGTGTTGGGGCACCCAAGTGATGGTGAGGGTGCAGGTGTAGCAGCAGGTGGCAACAAGAGCTCCGTCTCCGACATCAAATGCGTTATCGGAGGCTCTAATGGCTCATCGTTCGGATTCCGGATGCCTCTTCACTATCCCCGCTACACCAAGGCCGACTACGAGGACATGGAGGAGTGGAGGCTAGATCTGCTGCTTGGACAGTACGGCTTTAGCTACAAGGGCACCCTTCACCAAAAGAGAGCTTTCGCTATGGGAGCTTTTTTGTGGCCTCATCAGTATTAATTCATATATGTGTATTAACTGCTTCATCCTCATCTGTAGCATTCGCTTGAATCTATACACACACACACACCCACCCTATATTTTATGTTCTAAGTACGATTAAAGAAATAGGAGCAACTCTCTTGGATGTACAATTTTAGTTTGATGCGTTTATGCACCAAGTTAATTTATTGAATATTACTGATGAGGCTTGATTGGTCCACTGATATAGATATGTGCACACCTACCAGCTAGGTCGTAACCAAAATAAAAGAGTTCTTTATGAGAGTCAATTTTGCAAGATAGTGATCTAATGAATTTGCCACTCGAAAACAATGTGAGATCATCCAAGCAGGGGTCTTTGATATTAATTCCCATGCCACTTTAAGCGCCTCCAATGCCTCTGATAGATAGGACAAAGAGCTCTTAAACGCATTAACTGCCTCCAGCACCTCCTTTAATTTTGAGGTGGGAAGTCTCGCACCAACCTCGCTCTTTCCCTTACTGCCACACATTTAGCATAAAACGCCCCATAAGATCCTTGCATCGGTGCAGCCAACGCCGCCTATATGTGGCCCTGCTCATCACGAATCACTGCTCTGATCACCAGTTTGCCCTACTCCCCCACTGTTGCATCTGTGTTTCCTTTCCACCACCTAACCGGCGGTCTTTGCCATCTAGTATTCGAGCGTAGCTCTCATAGGAGAGTTAGGCATATGACATCATTGCAACTTTGCTCCACTTGCCAACAAAAGGACGATAAATCGAACTTGATACCATCATGGACTACCTTATTGCGAAAAAACCATATAGTCTAAGCCATGACAAAGAACCAATCCCAATGCTCATCGAAGTGATGCATATGCAACCATTGTATCCAATCTGCCATAGTCGAGCAATCGTTCTCCGCGGTGAAAAAGAGCCCCTGTGCTTCCCATACCGCTTGCGCCACCTACAGTTCAGTTGACACGCAATTTTATCCAGCCATTAATTTTTATTTTGTTTTGGGATAAAAAAAACTAGTTTATGGGTTATTTTTTTATTCTTAGAGGCAATTTGATCATTTTCTAGGACATATGAGGTCGTTATAGTCATTTTAGAGCTTAGGCAATTGATAGGGTTAGATGAATTTAGATTATGTAGTCATTTCATGTTATAAATTTTTAGAAATTTAGAATGGTCATCCAGGATAAAAATAAGAATTAATTTTGTTTAGGTACTAATTTGATGTCCTAAAGGTCTTTTGGGGCCAGTTTAGGTGAAAAAAAGTTTGGGTATAAATTAAAGGTTTTTAGAAATTCTTTGGCCAAAAATAGAAAATTTGGGACAAATCTGTTAACTACTAAGAGTTTGAAACAACTCTGGGCAAGTTTATGAAGTTCTGGGCTAATTTGACAAGTCCATAAAGTTTTGGGTTAGATTGAAATCTCGTATAAGATTAGGGACCAGAACACTAGCCTAAGAGTTTTCTTAGACTTAAACTCATATTATGACCAGGTTATATCCTAAAAGATTCAAATCACTTCAAAATTAGTTTGGATGAGATTTAATCTCGCCTACAACTGCCCTACTATAAATAGGAGTCACCATTTGAGGGGAAGGAGGGAGAAAAGGTTGGAAAAGGCTTGAAAAATTGCCAAAAACTGATCTTTCAAGTAAAAGGGAAAAACTACATCCTTAGTCCCTGGTATCGCAGCCCTCATTCCCAGAAACCCTAAACTCTTCAGCCTGCCGCCTCCATCACTGGAAGCTTCACCCCTGTTGGCCGACGCCATTCCGGTCGTAACCCACTGTCCTAGCCGTCTGCCCCCGCCTCGCCTTGCGCAGAACAAGTATCCCCGGCGTCTTCATCCGCCGGTGAAGGAAATCGAAGGGGAAAAGAGGAAGGCTGAATCGGATTCATTCCCAACCGCTGGGTCTTCCTCTTCGGTCAGCCGTCAGGCGCCACCGCTTCTCGCCTTCCACACCTCCGGGAGTCTCCTGTACCATCGCCGACCGAGCCCTGCTGCCCGATAGTCCCGAAAGCGCCGCCGCCGAAAGAATCGAACCTGAACCCGTCGCGACCCTTTTCACCCGCGACCCGACCCGATTTCCAAAACAGTTTGATCCGTCTCGGTATATTTTCTGTTTGGTCCAAGATCCTTTTTATTTCGTTCATCCAGATCACCAATATATTTCTCTTTTGGAGACTGGTCACTGACGGCAAACCTTTTGTTGTTTGTTTTTCTTTGTTTTTTTTTGTTTGTTTGTTTGTTTTGCCATGCATTAAACGTAGCTTCTAAATTTTCATAGGGGTACAACGTAGGACATTCTTTGTTTATTTTTAGAATAATTTAATTTTTATCTCATAATGCATCTTAAAGTTGATAATCCATAAAATTTATTTGTTATGCTAGATAATTTAATTTACGTTATTTTTTTTTCAGAAATTAGAGAGAAATTAACTTAAGGTAATCACAAAATACTTAATAAGTTTTCAAGAATCCATTCTTAGCATATTTGAAATCCTGAGATGAATTATTTGTTCAAACTTGATTAGTCTGATAAGATTCATGGTTTGAACAAAGATGTTCCTTTCAAATTTTTGGTGAATTTGGTAATGCCATGAGATTTCCAGAACATTTAAATTTTCATATCCGGTCGTTCTGGTAAGATTCACAGTTTGGAATTAAATTAAAAATAAAAAATAACTAAATAAAATTCATAAATTTCTTTTTTATCAAAGGTTAAGCATTAAAAGAATAAGAATTTGGGAAAAGATAAAATTGAACCCTTATGCTACCAAATTTTTGACACTATAATAACATTATTTTAGTGTAACAAACTTATAATCTTAAAATCTCTCATAGATCATAACAGGTATTTCCACGTTGACACAAAGGGCATGTCAGCTCATTTATAATGTATTGTTGGTGAAGTTTATCCCTAGAAGGCAAATAATCCTTGCAAGGCTGCAACATAAAGATTTTTGTCTTATTGAAGACCCATGGCCCTCATATCATCGACCACATTAACTTTTCCGATGCACCGACTTTAGAGTTTCTCAAGTGTTGAAGCATATGGTACCCACTCTTGACCAAATATTCACCATGATTATTGAAGTGCCACACGGTTGAGTCATCTTTTGCACTCGAACTAATAGGGACAACAAAAAATGCGTGCAACATCCTCCCTTAAAAAAACTTGGCACATAAGTAAAACATTCCACTCACCCTTGTCATCATGAGCTCGCTCACTGTCCACTCCTCACTACCAATAAATTATGTGGGGACCAAACTCTGAGAAGTGGCTAGAGGCCATGAAATCCAAGATGGAATCCATGTATGAAACTAAGTATGGACTTTGGTTGAACTACCTAAAGGGGTAAAACCCATAAGGTGCAAATGTGATTACCTTTAATGGTCTATTTGTTGCAAAAGGTTTTCAGAAAATTCATGGTATTGACTATGATGAAACTTTTTCACCAATTGCAATACTTAAATCCATCCAAATTTTATTGGCTATTGCCACACACTATGAACATGAGACATGGCAAATGGATGTCAAAACCGCCGTCCTTAATGGAAAACTACTTGAGGATGTACCCATCAAGAGCTGGTGAAAGAGGTTTAAAAGGTGTGTTACATGGTAACCAAGGGTCTCGCCAAACCTTGATTGTTCATCCACTACCTACCTTCCAACTTATGCCCTTTTCTCAAAACCTCTCAGCCCCCTAAAATACTTTGTCAAGTGAGTGAAGGAATCGTCTCTTTCTCTGCCTCCATAAAAAAAGAGTTTCAAAGGCACCTATGTCTTAGAACTTGTGTGTAAATGGAGGAAGGCATTATAAGTAGCCACTACCTTTGTTTTGGTAGCATCGCTTAATTAAAGTCCTTCATCTTCCTAAACCCATTCCCCCCCCCTTTCTTAGGCCAACATAAGTGATCCCACGCCAACTGGTGAATTTCCAAATTTCTCCTGTGGTGGCTTCACCAGCACTGGTTCATTTTCTTCTCATAATGTAGGTTGAGATCACCTGGGCAGCATATTTTAGAAGTATCTCCATACCTTGTTTTGGAAAATACTTATGTTTTCATCCAATTGTTGCTTTGTCAATTTTATCAGGAGGTACTTAAACGTATGCTTTTTGCTCCTTCCTAATATAGCTAGTTAGCCTAAAATATTTCTCAATATTTGATGTTGTAACTACACCAAACTTGCTCATGACTAAATTTTTTTGGCCTTGGGGTGTGTTAGGCAAGAACAAAAGCCCAATTTATCAAAGTTCACACTTTGCCCTAAAGCCATCTCGTACTTCTAAAGAATGCTTAACAAGCAATCTACCTCCTTACAGAAAAGTAATGATTCATATGCAAAAAATAGATGTGAAATCAATGGACCCCTCAGACTTATTGCCAGGCCATCCAGATTTCAATTATCCATTCCTTTATGTAAAAGACTCGATAGCCCTTCCGCATATAGTATGAACAAATATGAGGATAATGGATCGCCTTGCCGAAGTCCTTGTTGAGGAGTAATGACCTCATATAGAGCTCCATTTACCAACATTGAGTAGTGTATTGGGGAAATGTAGTGCATGACAATCAAGATAAAAGTTTCTACAAAATCAAGCCCACACATCATTTTTTCCACAAAACTCCACTCTACTTGATCATATGCCTTTGGCATATCCAGCTTGACAACACACTTTCCATGTGCTCCTATTCGCTTATTTTTTATAGTATAAAACAACTCACAAGCCACTTGAATATTGTCAGTGATTAGCTATCCCTTGATAAAAGTACTTTGCTCTATTGAAATAATGTTTGGCAAAACTTGTTTCAGCCTATTCCATCTGTTAGATGATCATGGGACTAGTTAAAAAAACATGGGTAAACATTATAGAACAAAAAAGATAATTAATTATAACAAGGTTAGAGCCAATTCATTTTAGCTAAAGTCAACTAATTTTTTTGTTGCTTTTACATCTTTTTTACCTAAAACCAATTTTATTTGAAAGCCAATGTTACATAGATACAATAATCAATTTGAAAGTAAATTTTTAGAATGTTGTTAAATTTTTATGAATTTTTTTAAGGCTTGAAACTAGAAAAATTCATAAGAATTTAGTAAGATTATAAAAATTGTAATTTCAATTGATTATTGTAGCTACATAATATTGACTTTTAATTAAAATTAGTTTCAAGTAAAAAAGATATAAAAATAAAAATAAATTATTTTATAATTAATTGACTAAAGTTGAAATGAATTGAGTGTTAATTGATGGGTCAACTTAGGTTCAAGTAAAGTTGAAAAATAATGGTTAAAGGTCCACCACACAACGACCATAAATTATACAGGCAGAAATCAGGATCAGCATACTCGGGTTTCACGGCACCCAAACAATTATAGGTCCTTTCAACCGTCGAGGCCACATTTGACCTCGCTCGCAGATTTCTCTATTCCTTCTATAATGGAACTACTGTTTACATGCCTACGTGGTAGCTAGAAGTTTCAAAGATACCTCTAATTCATGTTTTCTCTTTTTTTTTTTTCTTATACATTCCCCAGTATCTCATCTCTATATGTGAAAATTAATCTTATCTTGTATGTTGTTGTGGGAACCTCTCCCAAATTAGTACACTTCTTTTACAAGTTCTTTCAAACTTAAATAAATTTAGATTTATTTGTAATATTATTCGCTAATTTTTTTTTAAAGAATTATATTTAAAAACTACATGACTTATAATTTTTTAAATAATTTTCATCAAATAATAAAGTATATAAATTTAAATTAAAATTGACTCAAAAAATTTATAATGGAATAAAAAATTTGGGATAGAGGAGTACTAGTTTCCTCTGTTCAATTATGGCTGTTTCATCGAATTCATGATCTCTCATTTAATGTGCCTAAACTCATTCCACCTTTGTGATAAATATTCTATTGCGTCATACTTCCTCTCCTGAAAAGGAAATTTAAAATACATTTTCATATTTTAGTTGCATAAATGTACAAATCATTTATGTATATCATCGATTAAATCTTGTAATTTTTAAGTACTTTTTAAAATGGTTAGATATACAAAAGTTAAAAAATATACATAGAGGGTGTAATATACATAACTTTTTTTTTAATAAAATAATATAAATAGTTTGTTGTGCATTAATGATAAAATCTATATCATGTCATGCATATAACTGCTCTTCAATAAGTTCGATAAATTGCCCTTGGCCAATTCGATGACCATGGGTAAATGCGTAAATTCTCTATTGCCAGGGCAATCTAAGGACCACTATATAAATGGATGAGCCTTGTGTTTTCCACTCAAGACCCTGAAAGATTCTGAGGGGACACCCAGCCCTTAAAAAGTCCAACTTAACTAGCCATACTCACACACAGCAGAAAAGAAAGAAAAAAAAAGAAAAAAAAAGTTATGGACACAATTACAACACAAGAAGAACAGAGTCTCTAATAGCTGGGAAGTACAAATCCCAGAAGAAGCTGTTCCTGAAGAGGACACTGCAACTGATTGTGTCGGTTGCGCTGTTTTCTCTGTTCCTCTGCTACTCTGCTGGCTTTCCCTTCTTTCCTCATTCCTTCAACGTTTACTTCTCGACTTTGTTGTTCTCTTTCTTCACCCACACGCTGGAGCGGAAATATATGTTCCTCCTCTGCAACGGAATCCTTGTCTTGCTTGCTAAAACCTCCGTTTCCGGCGATTCTCCACCCGAAGCCTGTGTTCGGAAGCAGGACTTAACTGTGGTTGTGGAAGATGACGCGAAAGTTGCAGCTGAAGAAACTAATCCAGGAGGTGATCAGAAGTTAATAGAGAAGCCGGTATGTAGAGGAGAAGTAGTAGAAGAGGGAGAGAGTGATGTTTATGTGGTGGCGGAAGCTGTTAACCAAGACGAGGGGTCTGGTATGGTGGCGGATGTGGAGGAGGTGGAGGGAGATGCGGCAGCCGCAGGCAAAGAGGTGACGGGCGCGGAGGAGGAGGTGGTGGAGGGAGATGCGGCAGCCGCAGGCGAAGAGGTGGCAAGCACGGAGGAGTTGAACAGGAAAATCGAAGAGTTCATAAGGAAAATGAAGGAAGAAATCAGGATCGAAGCGCAAGAGCAATTAATCGAAGCTGTTTAGTACCAACTGTTACATGTAATGAGTGTACATGTTTTTGAAGCTGAATAACTAGTTCTGTCCTTTTGCCGATTTCATGTGTCTTTATTCTGCTGCCCCTATCATACTTTGAACTTCAAATTTACAAATTTCCTCTTACCACTTAAATAAAACAATACAAAATTCATCAAGCCGGCTCTAAAAATAATCGATCTTTTGTTAGATATAGGTCGAAAAATGAGCACTTGATGGTTACAGACATGTAATAATTCTAAGCTCATGTGATGACAATATGTAATGTTATGCACCATGATAAAATGACTATGATGTCTGTGACGGTATAGTTATCATATTAATACCGCAGCCCATATGAGTCTGCTGTTGCGGAGGTAAACAAGAAGTATGCTCATGAACATGTATCAAGGAAAACTAAAGAATTAGCACAAATTCATTTTAACTTAAGTTAATTAATTAATTTTTATTTTTATATTTTTTTTGTCTGAAACCAATTTCATTTGAATATCAATATTATGTAGATATAATAATTTATTTGAAAAGAATTTTTCATGATATTGTTAATTTTTTATGAATTTTTATTTTTTAATGCCTTAAAGTAGAAAAATTCATAAAAATTTAGTAAGATTACAAAAATTGTATTTTCGATGGATTATTACAATTACATAATATTAGCTTTTAATTAAAATTAGTTTCAAATAAAAGGGATGTAAGAATAAAACTAAATCATTTTCAAGTCAATTAACTTAAATTAAAATGAATTAGGTGTTAAACTTAAGGCAAAGATTAAAGCAATCTATGGTTGAAATTTGAAAGAAACTCCATTGTCGTACGGCATGGGTTCTGTCGAGTTTTGTGGAAAATGCTAGAGGAGCCCGGAT
Organism: Aquilaria yunnanensis; assembly: GCA_039654915.1. NCBI lineage: Eukaryota > Viridiplantae > Streptophyta > Magnoliopsida > Malvales > Thymelaeaceae > Aquilaria > Aquilaria yunnanensis. The sequence goes on from CM077593.1 coordinate 117,426,599, forward strand.
ATATTCCTACTTTAAAGGAATCAGGCAAATAAAAATGTTAATAAAATAGAGTATATGTAAGAGGCATCTGTAACTTGATAGAATCCAATGTCCTAAATATAATTAATTAATGCATAAGTTAATGGTTCTGAAAATCAACATCAAGACATAGTTTGGTAGAGATTATCCTGGTCAAGAACACCATTAAAAGGGAAGAATTTTTTTCTTTTCGATATACAGAAACAATTGTATAAGTCTAGATAGGACAAGAAATATTCAATAATACAGTGAGAAAGGAAGTGACAAAACTAAACAATACTCATTCTGTCTCATATCTATTGAATCATTTGGTTTGACATAAAAATTAAGAAGGTGAAAAAAGTTTATGTATTATTTCCACTTTTACTCTTAAGGGGCAAATCCCAAAACTTTCCCCTAAGTTTTGGAGTGACCTACAATTATTCCCTCATTTTTTAAATACTTACAATTAGCCCCCTCAAAACTTAAATCCATTAAAGGCCATTACCATAGAAAAGGAAAAATTGCTGACTTAGCCCTCCCTACTTTCCTTCTTTAAAACTTTGGCCCCCAGTTTCTAATGCTTTAACACTTCTCTCTCTCCCTCTCTTTACTATGGATATTGTGAACATATGTCTAATTAGACATAGAAATTATTTTACAATTTTACCCCCAATATTTCTATTCTCAACCCGTCCTCTCACCCTCTCACTGCCACCGCTCTTTCACTGCTGGTCACCGCCACTTTCCTCAACCTGTTTCTATTCTTGCTGCCACGTTTCCACCGGCGGAGCCTCGCATCATGCCGTCGCACTGCTCCTCTTTCTCTTCCTTGGCCGCCGTTCTTGAATCTGCCTTCGCAGGTCGTCTTCCACTGTCTTTTCGTCTCACCTCTCCTTGAATCTCCAGTGTCCTCGGCGCAAATCGCCACCGATCTCCAGCGATCATCGACTCAAATCACCTGAGATACCGGTGTCCTTGGGGCAAATCGCCTCCGATCTCCAGCAGTCCATGCTCGAATCACCTTGGATTTCAGGCGATCCACACCTTGCACCATCACTGTCTCCTCTTTCTCCTCCTTGGTCGCTGTTCCTAGATCTGCCTTCGCCGATCGTCTTCCATTGTCTTTTTGTCTTACCTCTCCTTGAATCTCCGACATCCTCGGCGCTAATCAGCTTCGATCTCCAGTGATCCTCGGCTTGAATCACCTAAGATACCAGCATCTTCGGGGCGAATCGCTTCCGATCTTCAGCGGTCCATGCTCAAATTGCCTTGGATTTTCAGGCGATCCACACCTCGCACCATCGCCATCATCTCACCATCTTTGCACCATTGCCATCATCTCACCATCTTTGCATCATCACTGTCATCGCATAGCTGTTCATGTCTCTGAGGGAAAGGGCGTTGGCTATCGGGTGATTGGTTTGAGAGCAAGAAGCAACAAGGAGATTAGGCAAATAGAGAGAAGCAAGAAGAATGATGGCCAACGATGAGGTCTGCTTAGGTGACGAGCATCAAAGATGGCCAAAGGAAGTGTATCATCAAGTGTCCAAAAAATTTGTTAATACATATTGTTTACATTCATTTCAGACACTTTAATTTGTCATTTTAGACACTTTGACTTATTCTTTCAGACGCTTTTAATTTTGAAGATAATAAATTTTTATATGTTATTATAGTCATTTTTATATATTTCATCAGAAATTTTTACATAATTATTAAGACACTTTTACTTATTGATTTAAACACTTTCATTTTTTAAGAAAATAAATTATTTATATATTACTTATGCACTTTTACATATTTCTATAGACATTTTAGTATATTTACTCAGACATTTCTACATATTTACATAGTATTGAAGAAAATAAATAGTCTGCATATTATTTCAGACACTTATATGTACTTATTCACACACTTTTTTCTATTTCTTTAGACACTTTGCATCTTTGTTTTTGACACTTATATAAATGAGAGTAATGACGGAATCTGGTAGCGGCGGCAGCGGCAGTGCTGACGGCAACCTCAACAACGGGGGAATGGAGGTTGGATTCCTGAAGGGAAAGAGAGAGTTTTAGTAAGACACTTTTGTCCCTTTTTTTTTTTAATGGAAGTGAATTATATATAGAGAGTTAATAGTGAGTTAATATGTCTAATTAAATATAGGTGCATAATATAATAACTACTCTCTCTTCTCTCTTTCCTCCCCGCCTCCGGAGTCTGCACCCGTCGTCGGTCCCCAGCCTACCAAGCCCTCTCAATCGAACCCCTCTCCATTCTCCCAGAATCTTTTGATAACTGCTCCCGGACCCAGTCACAGTCCTCTCTCCTCTCCGCCTCTTACCTCCCCGACGGCTTTTTTTCTCTCTTCCCTCCTCTCCCTCTTCCTTCATCTCCGTTTCTTCCCTCCTCACCCTCCTCTCTGCCTTCTTCGACCCGTACTCCCATCACTGCCGTACTCCCGCCTCAAATCGGATTCAATCGGAGACGAATCCCTCGTCGGATCTCTGTTCTTGCCCGAACCTCTCTTTCGCTCGTCGGTCGTTCAATCGTCGGACCTAGATTTCGCTCATTGGTTGTTCAATCGTCGGACCGCCTCTCCCTCCTCGCTTGTCGCTTGATTCCTTTGCTATCTGAACCCTCTGCCATCGATTTCAGCTGAACCCACTCGTCACCGATTTCAGATGAACCAGCCGCGAATTCCCCTCATCCTCGCCTGCCCCAGCCTCATCGCCCCAGTCGCAATTCCTGTCGGGTTGGACAATCGCGCATTAACCCAATGCGAAGAAGGTAGAAAGGAGGGAGATGGCAATGGCGATATGAGGGCTGATGTGAGGGTGGTGAGGAGAGGGTCTGAGTGGCGGTGATGGTGAGGGCGGCGAGGAGAGGGTTTGAGCAGCAGTGACTTTCTCGTTAATTTTTTTTTTTTTTCAGATTAATTGCGTTAATTTGAACGAGTTTTAATGGTTGGGATTAAAATTTTTAAGTAAGAAGACTAAGTGGACAAAGTTAGCAAATTTTCCCTTTTTTTGTGTTTACGGTAAATGAGGAGTTAAGTTGGTAGGGGGTAAGTGTAGGTTTTCAAAAAACGGGGTTGCAACTGTAGGTTACCCCAAACCTCAAGGGGGTCTTGCTATTTTCCCTCTTCTTAATGATTTACACGTAAATCAAGAAAATTAGAAAATAAATGATAGTATCTTCTTTTGGCAAAAATGAGTAATAACAATTTAAGAGTGAGTAATTTTGTAAATATGAAAATACTGTAAAAATTTAGGACAGTTTAAAATAGATGTATTACAATAGTTTTAGAACAGAGGAATTGGTAAGTAGAAGGAGAAGTTATGCTTTAAAAGCCTACCAAATCTAATGGCAACGAGGATGAACATGAACATGCAAGTTTATTATATGCAACATTCAATATTTACAGAAATTAGTCAATATTTGTTAGTTTCACCATTTTAATATATAAATGAAAAATATATATCTAAATGATAAATAAATATCTATAATTTCTAAATATTTGTTTAAATTTTTTTTTAACAACTAATAATATGAATGAATCAAAGTTAAAATTAAGTTAAAAAAATGAAATGTTTCAAATAATATGTAACGGAAGAGTATTTTTCTTGATATGAAATGAAACCGAGGATGCCACCCTAAATCGTATGTGTAATAGCAATAACACAGTTTTGGCTGCACGTCTTCCGTACAATACAGCAATAAAGAGGTATAAGATCACCAATTATTTGAGACTAAGAGACTTGATCATGTTTACTTACGTGTATCATTCACAACCATGACAAAAGAAAATGAAAAAGATTGTCAAAAAAAGGAAAAAGAGAAAAGAAGGAAAGAAAAGGACACAAATTTTCCTATTCAAGCAGATCCATATCTTCTCTTGGCCAAAAGCACTAGGAACCATGACAAAGATAAGATCATTTTTCTTCTAAGTCGCATGATTCGGGAAGACCCACCACCACCCGGCCAGTGTCATATGATTTCATCACAATATGGTTCTTTACGCAAATTTCAGGAAAGAGAACAAAGCTACTTATTAGCATGTGTTATGAAGATTGGAGTGAGAAAAAAAAGATTGTAGCATTTCAGTATCAACTTCCACATGCTTCTCTGCTACTGCTCCTTGAGGATGTAATTGCCCCAGCCGGATCCTGTTATTGAATATTGTTTCAACCATTTTCTGGTTCGTTCAGGTGCCTTAGAATTTCGTATAAACATTGTTGGGAAATTGCTTGTAGTTTTCTGAAACTAAATTAAAAGAGATTCTTTCCTAAAGCGCAAGTTTACTTAATTAGCTTCAAGGACAAGACTCTTTATTCGATTAGGGGGTTAACTCTATAAATATGTGTTGTATTTCTAAGGCTAGGAAAGGATAGACAGGCATTGGGATTTGTGTGGAGAATACGTTGTGGGCTCCAAATTTTTTCTAATTTATCCATAAGTTAGCGAGATATTCTTTCGGATTGTGGGAGAGTTTGTAAAGACTTTGAGATTAAGTTTTATTTTAAAGCAGTATTATTCTTGTATCAGGTTTCATCATACATGGTGAAAAATCAGATTCACTTTGTGAACATAGGAGAGTTTTGCAGAACCACAAATGTTTCTGTCCACTACTAAAATTTGGCGTCATCTTTATTTTCTTACTTTCTGATATATTTCTGTTGATTCTCTTGCTCTCTCTGAAGGAAAGATCTGGAATTTGGAATTTTAAGAATGTTTTGAGTGAATAACAAGAAATGGAAAGTTAAAAGTGATTTCAAATAATATGATCATATTATTAATTTCATTTTAGTTCTATTTATCGGGGCGCTAGTTACAAGACTTGCTGACCTACTAATTAACCCTCTCTACTCTCTTAAATGTGCCCTACACTAGTGAAGTCGGGATTCTATCCTAGGATCTCAATCTCAACACCAAAGTCATTACCAGTTAGTCGGCAACCTCCATTAGTATGATTATTATGATACTAGCACTTTGATCTAAATCGTGTCATAATGCCAAACAATGCTTAATTATGATATGGACAAACAAAAAAATCCACTCTTTTTCAACTGTATAGAAACCGACCTTTCAATCAATAACATTCTTAACACTCATGTGGCCAGAAGGTGATATTTCAGTCATGTCCTTATGTTGCCTACAAGCAAATATCAACAACAGTATCAGTAGGTCTCCCAGAGGGGATTAGCCCCAAATATAGAAGACAAGATTCAAACAGAATCAGTCATCTCAAGTGCATACCTGGAAAAGGCAGACCAGTTATGGAGGGGGAGAAATCTATAAGCATATCAGAGTGTGGATGGGATTGAAGAGCAGCATTTATGAGTTCAGGAAACATGTCACATCTGTCTGCAAGTGCAGACAAAATTGTTAGTGTCGAATAATTTTCAATAATTATAATAGTATTTTTCAATAATTGTTCAAATGGACAGTTCCTCACAAGAGGTAATCAAGATATTTGGTAGGTCCAACAGCACAGTGTTTCCATTACCTGCCAGCCACAGGGACGCCGCCCAAAAGTGAACGTTCAGATCTATAGGTAAAGAGCTCTTAATTTTACAAATCCAACAAGTTTTAATCTTCCATCTCCAAGTGAAAATATATACTATGTAAAGAAGAGGAACTAAAAAAATTGTCCTTGGGAAAAACTGAACGGAAGGGGACTACAAATCAGTTTCGACCCAAGACGATATCTAACCTTAGACAAACTCCTCACTCAGTTTGAATCTTAGTACACACGAGGTTATGTTTGACCAACACATTGTAGAGGTAATTTTTTCAATAAATTTATAATTAAAATAAATATCAATAATAATAATTTAAAAATTTTAAATCATAAATTTATGTTCATTGATTAAAATTTTATTTTATCTTAATTTTGAGTTAAGATTTTTTTATATTATGTTTTTATCATTAAAATTATTAATTATGATCAAAACATAAAACTGTGAAACATAATATTGTACATTATTTGGAATGATAGATATTTTTTTGTGATTAAAGAATAATTGACTAAAAATTTTTATCTCTTATCAATTTAAATTCTAATTTTTAATATAAATGAAAAGTTTGTTTAAAAAAATTCACCTTTAATTTTAGGAATTATTGACCAAATTACTTCATTAAACCATAGAGCTTTTCTTTTTACCTTTACTACGTTAATGGAAACCAAATGTTTTATTTTAGAAAATAATACAACATAAAAAAAATATAAAATTGTGTTTAATTTATGTTAATCAATGAATTGTTTAACCATTAATATAGTAATGCTAAAAGAAAAAGGAAACAAATAAATTAACTAAAGCTATTTCATATTAAATACCAAAAGCTAGTGACAAAAAGCGAAAGTTGGAGAGCATTAGGACAGAAGTGAAACATTTAGGGACAAAAAAAGAGATTTGACCATGGTTGACAGAAGCCAACCAAAAAACAATGCCAACAACGCATGAGAGATGAAAGGCAAAACGGAAATGATACTGTTCTGGCCTGTAGTTCGAACAGTACCAACTCGCGGTTTTTAAAAGTTAGTTTAATGCCCTGATTATGGGACCTACACGGTTTGGAAAAAGATATAAATGTTCAGTTTTTAGGCCATGCTTGGTCAAGAAATGAGAATATCTCTAATTTGATAAATACACAGCTAGGTTAACTACAGTTGGATGGTACCCATAAGTCAAATCCATCGAACTTATAGAGGTCAAATTATTGTTGCCATTGAAAGAGAAATTTTTATGCCAAACCCAACAGACTAACTGTAGCGTCATGAAGCTGAGAGGAAAGGAGAGGAGGGGGTGTAGGCAAAGCATTCTATCCAAACTTCATGAAAATTTCTGCAAATGGCCATGGAGAAGTTCCTGATATCACCAAAAAAGTCAAAACGCTGAAGTAGACCAACATGAAACAAACAAAACTCCATTTACTCAATTTGATGATCTAATTTAAATGCAGTCAACAGTATGCCTCAATTCATATTCAAATCCTAAGGAAAGAAGAATGTAAAGTGAAACCTGAAATATGCAAAATAGGACTTCAAGATCTATAACATAATACCATTAGATCCATTTTTTAAATTAGATACCTTCAGTCTCCCTGTTACCCGACCATATATGATATCGTCTTCTAAAGTTTAGAGCTCCAAGTGAGGGTGAGAAGGCAATAATAAGCTAATCTTTACTCACTTCCTCGACTGGCTTGTTTCTGGATGACAAGATGAAAAGGCTGCCTTTCAGATACATGAGAATTGAGAACAAACAACTGTAATGGTACTGCAAAGTCTTTCTTATAAAATGGAGAAAAAAACAGAAAAAGAAACGATAAGAGACAGCATGAGACTTCCAAGAACATCCCAAAAACGAAAAGGGTAACTCTTTATGGTGATAACAGGAATGGGAGTACAGAAACACGAATTCCTTACTTTCTCATGGAAAGCGAGAAAAGAAGAGTGTACATCCCACATAGGCAGACCAATTGACGGACAAATGCATTTATGAAAAAAACCATTATGGCAGCAAAACTTGGTTCTACAACATCAAACTTTCGGATGTATTCTCCCTGCAACATGATCTTCCTGAAAGCTTGCTCACCTGTACACATCCCGCGTCAACATTTTGCTAAATAATTCCTAGACTAAATCAAGTGGTTTTAGCATTATCATGTACAATTTCAGCAGTTTTAGAAGTTAACCATTAGGTGAGTAAGCAATATTCATAGGAGTTCCATCACTTTCTGGCATGTCTCTAACCTCACCAACAAGTCTTCTCAACTCCTTTGTCAGCTCTCTACGAATATAAGTTGTGCGCTTTTTTGTAACTGATGATTCCATGAATAGAGTTTCAGTTAGGGACTGGAACTCTTCAAACCAACCATCATCATGATCCTGAATGGCCTGATCACTGAAAAATACCACGGAACCTTCTTTCCGCCATCTACTGAGAAAATATTTCTCAGGAAGCTGAAAGTAATTCTTATCTATCAATATCCGAAGAGCATGTCTGCATAGCATTCCAGAAGACTCAAACTCCTTACATGAACAGTGAACTTGTTCATCTTCAGGAATCCAAATAACAAAATATCCCCCATCCATCTTCTTGAAGTGTCGTACTAAACATGATCCATTAGCCATTTCAGATGCAGCATATTGCATGCTCAATACCAATTCACATTGTAAAGCGTTGAAAGCAAAAGGTGAGAGGAATTTTCGAGCATGTTCTTCGATGGGCATGCAAGTTTTCATATGCATATACTGCATCTCTTGGCGAGGCTGGTTCTGCATATCAGCTGAACTACAAACCTGCAATGATTCGACTGTATTAAGTGTTTTTGTCTCATATTCAACCTAGGGATAGAAAAAACTTCACATACCTGCTCAAAGAAACTACGCATACATGTCTGTTGTGTTTTAAAGATCCCTTTCAACAATACATCAATGGACTTTGAAAATGCAGCTGATGTCATTCTAGCAAGAAAATAACCCCTCACATATGACAATGCCCAAGATGTCCGAACAGAGTACAGTAAAGCAATATGCTTATCTGAACTTAGTCCAAACATGGAAATCAATTGATTCCACCGCATTTCAAAATCTTCTATACTCTCCATTTGATACAATTCGTCAAACTCCGATTTAAATTCTGTGTAGCGGGAACCAAGTTCACCAGAGAACCAACTAGAGAACTTGGTCAGAATATTCCATACAGGAGTGATATGTTTAGTACTTGGTAATTCACTTCTTATAGCATCTCTTAGCCCAGCATCTAGATCAGTTAGAATCGTCTGCGGACATCTTCCTCTCATTGATCGAATGAAAATCTGCACGAGAAATGAAAGTGAATTGGTAAATGACCATGCATGGGACATATGGAAATACATGTACACTGATACAAAAGATAATATTATGAACCTGTATAGCCCATGAAAAGGAACGACTTGTTTCATCCTGCAGGAGAACACAACCAAAGAGAATTGGCCTGCCATTGTTGTCACTTCCGATCCACATTCCGCAGAGCAGAGCATATGTGAGAGATCGATTAGTAGTGTCAAGATAGACGACATCACCGAATGTTGCGTATGCACGTATAGAATGCCCATAAAACCATGCAACATTCTCAACTTTATCATTCTCATCCACAGAGAAATCATAAACAAAGTCTTCATCTGCCTCTTTGGTAGCCTTGCATGCCTCAAGGAGTTCCACCATATCATTTTCTCTCTTTTCACTGAGCAAGGCATCATTTTCTTGAACCAGTCTCTTGCGGTTCTGAACAAAATTCCTGACATCCCTCTCCAGATACGGGAGCTGACCACCTTGAATCCCCTTTTCCAACTCCATAACCTTGACAATACGATTTATTGGAAAACCAGCTTTCGCAAGCAACAAAATCCTCTCTTGATCTGCCTCATTTATCTTCCTGTATGCGGGCAAAAGACGAACTTGGTCATCTTCCAAAAGTTCATGGTTATGAATATTACTAAACTGCACAACAAACCACTGCGAGATCCCATCTATTACCTCCTTTGACACATACATCTTCGCATCACACCCACAGCGCACAGATTTTCGGTCCCTATGGTGTTCCCCTGACACCTTTTTCCTCAAGGTTGCAAAACCAGATCGATAGCAAACGAAATCACGTTTATAAATGCCCAAAAGGGGGCTCAACCTTGACCTCTCCTTCCTTATGGAAAACCCGTGTTTCCTAGCAAAGTTGCCATAGTACTCGAATGCATCATCATCAGTCTTAAACACCATCCCAACATAAGGAGCAACCACGGCTTCAGACTGGACAGATTCTGTCTTCATCAATTGGGATGCTACTGTAGTTTCTTCAGGATCTCCTTCATACTTCAAATAGCATTTCCAGTCCCCACATGGGCACTGCTGCCTCTTCATCCATATACTTTTCGACGGCACCGAAGTCATTATCTACACCTTATTGACCTTTATGTTGTTCAATCAGTCACGACAAATCCTACACTCACCATATAGCTACCACCACAAACCCTTCAAGAAAAATCAACAGAAAATTATTCAAATTTTGAGGAAAAAAAAAGAGCTACACTCCAATACAATGACCGACCTTCTAGACCAACATAACCAAAGGAACAAAAAAACAGCAAGAACTTGGGAAAATTATGGTTTCTAGGCCCTGCATGAAACTGAAATCTTATAGTGAAATTTGGAGCTTACTAATGAAAGTGACTGAAAAGAGAAGGCAGGTGCCATGCAAGTGAACCGAAGGAGAAGATTAAATCACAGGTAGCTTTCGTCGTCTTCTACGAATCTTATGCGCCCAGTCACGCTTTCTGATTTCCCTGTCTATCGCCGATGGCGGGCTGGAAAGCTGTGGAGGCGGAGTGACCCGAAGTCCGAACGCCGACCCAAAATTCGGAGTATTTAGCAAATTGAGGATTTACTGTGCTTTCGAATGTAGGCCGCCGGGTAGGCCCAATTTTCTAATGCTTCCCACTAGGGCCCTAACCCTGAGAGGGAAAGGAAGGTCTTTCTTTTACCGTCACGTGTGCCATGCCATTTCCAACTCGAGGGATAAATGTTATTCGGGGAAAAGGCATTTTTGATAGATATTATTTTATATACGTATATCTAATTAGACATACTAATCCATCTCTAATTACCCTATGTATAACCCATAACCTAGTCAAAAAATTTATAAATTTACCCCTGGACCAAAACTTACATTCAATCCTTGAAAATTATCTCACTGCTACTACAACTTTTGCCGCTGACGTTGTTGTCGTTGTCTCCTCTGACAAACCATCACCACCTCTAGATTTTGTTATCTCATCATCAACGTTCACCTTCAAAATCTTGCAGCCACTTGTCTCCGGATCTCGTCGTTGCTCACCACCCCTCGCCTCCAGATTATCATTTAGCTCCCCGATCCAGCCTCCTAAATCATCCATAATTATTGTGCGCATCCAGATCAGGCCTGATCGACAGATTTGTCGCTACGACTTTAGATTGTGCAAGAGAAAAAAACTAGAAAAGTGTTAAAAAGAAGATGCATAAATGTCTATAAAAATATGTTAAAGTGTTATATAGAAGTGTATAACATAATATATGTGTGTGTGTGTGTGTGTGTGTTTTATTTTCTTCAGACAATATGTAAACTGTAAAGTGTCTAAAGGAAAATCAAGAAGTGTCTGAACTAGTATGTAAAAATAAATGACACAACATGTAAACATTTTATTTCCTTCAGAAAATCTAGAAGTGTAAAAATATCTAAAGTAATAAGTCAAAATGTCTATATTAATATGTAAAAATGTCTAACTTAAAATGTAAAAGTGTATCGAGTAATATGTAGATATTTAACTATCTTAAAAAAATAAAAATGTCTAAAACAATAGGTTAAAGGGTATAAATGAAAAAACAAAAGTGTCTTAACAAAAATATTAAAATGTTTTAACCAAATACATAGACACTTTTTTTTCTTCACAAAACAATCTTAAACAAAAAAGTAAAAAAAATGTCTAAAAAATATCTAAAAAAATACCTGAATGAACATAAAAAAGTGTTTAAATAAGTAAAAAAAAGTGTCTAGAAAGTGCCTCGTCTTTCATCGCCTAGTCTCGTCTCCCTCACCTCCCGGCTCATCTCGTCTCCTTCACCTCCCGTATCGTCTCCTCTCCCATCACCTCCCTCCCGTTGATTGCAGCCTCGTTTCTGATCAATGCATCCACTCAACTTCGCACGAATCGATCTTCTCAGACGCTTCTCAGGCGATCTTCATCCTCAGGCTAGAATCGATCATCTCAAGCTAGAATTGCCGCTTCTCAGGCGAGTTTTGTCCTTTGATCATTCGATTAGCCCCATGGAAGGAGCCGCCGGTCTGATTTCGCGATATCGCTCGCCGCTTCAATCTGCCTCGTCTTTTCGCCAGTGACTGAGATCGCACTCCGATCTCTCTTCCCTTGGCGGACCTTGGCCTGGTTAGGCCACTTCTTACCTCACATCAGACCACCGTAGCCGCATCGCGTCGTCTTTGCTGCATCTTTTGTTTTCTCATCTCGTGGAGCACCATCGGTTTTTTTTTTTTTAGAAAATAGAATTGTGAAGAATTTTCTAGAATAATAATGGCTAAAATTGTAAAATCAGCACAATATCTAATTAGACATATGTACATTGTATCCATAATACATTTTTTGTCCTCTAATTTTATCAACTTTCCCACTTTAATCCTAAAATTACTCGAGTTACAAATAGAGTCCTCTAACGCTTATTCCGTAAGCACTATTAGTCTTATAACTCACGAAACTGCCATATGTCTGATGGAAAAATCAGATGGCACTTGACGCCGTTTAACTTACAACATTTCAAGGCGTTTTTTTATCAACTTTAAAAAGTGATGGAGCAATTTGGGGTAAAGAGAAAGATGTGGACATAGAGACGAGTTAAGCCACATCTCCCTCCCCAAAAGCACCGCTCCCCAGCACTTGAGTTGACACTCTCAATCGTCGCCTATCAACCACCACCACTCTCAATCGCCACCACCTTGATTAATTGACCCATCAATCACCACCACTTTCAATCATTGTCACCCTCATTCAACTCCACCGTCAATCACCTCTGCCGCCACCCTCAATCACCTGACTCATAAACCCTAACGTCTCTACCAACCTTAATCGTTGCTGTTCATCGAATCAGCTGGTCGAAGAAGATTTAGGCATGGAGGAGATTCAGCTGATAGAAGGAGATTCAACCGTGTTTGAACAGACAAGGGAGGCTTCATGATGGGCCAGGTGATTGTAGGTAAGGATGGTGATTGTGGCTCATCGAATCCACCACCAACGATGATCAATGCAAGTTCGACCAATGGAAAAAACAAAGAAAATAATGGAGAAAATGGGTATGATGGAGCACATAAGGAGGAGTGATTGAGCTTGGAGGAAAGGCTAGCAACTGCATGAGAGACTAAAGGTGGTGGGCATGAAGGTCAGTGATCGTGTGAACCAACTTGGGCTAAAGGTGGGCTACATCACCACCTCACTTCTTATGTGTTATAAATTTAAATGCGTCAAGTGTCATCCATCAAACACATGGCAGTTTCATGAGTTATAGGACTGACATTGCTTACAAAATAAACGTTAGAGGACTTTATTGACAACTCAAATAATTAAAGGACTGAAATTAGAAGACCAAAAATTCCCTTTTCTCATACCATTTTGCATGTCCGTTCTAAATTTGTACTATACTATCTTTTAAACTATTATTTCAATATTCAGTTATTTCATTTTTTTTAATTTATATATAAAAAAAAAGTAAAAGTAAAAATAACATAGTAAAATCGTTACTCAAGCCACTCTTTTGTCAATTTTTTCATTATTTGCAATTGATTTTTCTGATTTGTCACTGTCAAATGCCCTAATACACGTCTACAGAGACTGTACTTCTACACAGGAAGACTTCCGTGGCCGGAAAATGAGGTGGGACAAGTTGAGATTGGAGAGAAAGAGGGAAAAAGTAAAGGAAAAAAAAAGATGGCCCCACCCTGTTCTAAGTTAGCTGTTCGTCTCAAGCTTCTCAACTCATTCCTTGATCCCTGCGCCCAGTCCACCATGCCCAGTGACGAGTGAGAAAGATGTCGGAAGCAAGCAAATCGTTGAAGCAAGTATGATGCATTTTTGGCCCAGGTTGGTGTAGTGACGGGAAGGCATTTGCAGTGAAACAACGACTAGCGTCGTACAACAACTAGTCGACTTGGAATGATGATATCAAAGGCTCGTTGGGGGTGCCGGGGGTTGGCAGGCAGCACCGACACCAGTAGCATCCATATCTCAGCAAGTTTGAATTTATCGACCATTAACAATAATAATTTAAGGGCAATTTCACTATAGTTTTCCTTTGAATAGCTTCCTCAACTTTGCAAAACTTATGAGTTGGTCCATAGAATCAGACCCCTTGATAGCAAACTCAAGATTTCTTTTCCCATCATTGATATATTTTATTGTGTCATAATAAGCCAAAAGGTTCATAAATGCTTAAACACGTTATCTCATCCCCTAGCTTCTCTTTCGCTGCTCAACGACAGCGGCCACCTTTGCCTTGGTTTAGCTTAGCACCAGTCTCAGACAACCTATTTCCACTTGCCACAACAGCTCATCAGCACCTCCCTAAGTCCGCTCACGCCACCGTCGCCGTTTTCCTTGACCGCACCATCCACGGCGCAAATCAATGAGGAATAACGATAGTTTTGCAATGGAACACAATGGACTTTACGAAAACATCCAATCGGCTAAAGAATAAGTTAGGTCCCTAAACTTACGTTAATAATGAATTCATCGGGCTACCAAGTTCTAAGAAGTTACAATTAGGTCCCTAAAGAACAAGTTAGGTCATCTCACGGTCTAGGCTGGTAAGAAAGATTGGCTAGTAAGAAAGTCAGTCCCCATCTGTACTGGGTTCAGAAAGGAAAGCCATCAGATTTTGAAAATGTTACGGTTTAGCTACAGGCTACAGCAGTATGTAGGATTAGTTATTTCTCTAGTTTTGAGTTAATTTTTAATAGGTCACTCCTTTATGGCTATTCATAAATGATTAGAGCCTGATAAGTGAATTGGCATAATGACAATTAGGAGGTAAGTGGCGACCACCCTTCTACAAATTAAGTTATTTTCCTATCTACTTTTAATGATTTTAAAATAGTGAATTCTATTGAACTTAATTTGCTTGTTTAAAACTTTTAGTTTTAAAATATGATTAACTTGACCTTTTGAACTTCTTCTTAACATATATTTTTTATTTTACTGTTAGGATGTTTATACTAAAAGGTTTTATTATTTAAATTTATTGGAATAATCGTATGCATTATGTTTGAATATAATTAAATATGTAAGTTATACTTTAACGATTTTTGGATCAAACATGTTTTACTTATATTATTACAACAGTATGACATTTAGATTCTAAAAATTCATGAATATGAATATATATGTTTTCATTTTTTTTTAGTGGATGTTGTTTCTATACCCAATTATTGGGAAAATATAGTTTATGACCATTCCTACAAGGTATCATGTAAGTATGATTCATAATGCACTATTCAAGATTAGTTCTTCTAAGTGCTCTACCGATGATGATTTTTTATCGGTCTATGACATACCACAACGGCTAAAGTGTAATTAATATGAAACACAATGTGCTGCAACGGTTAAGTGTTATTATTATGACATGACATGCTATAGTGGTTAAAATGTAATAATAGAGATCACCGTTTTTACTATGTTAAGAAATAGCGTGTTTTTTTTTAATTTATTCTGAATTGCTTTATTTTAATTAATGATTTTAGGTATAAATTTCACCTTCATTTTTTTGTCATATTTTACGATAAAGTTAATTATATTAGTTTTTAACACTTAAATGACTTTTTTATTCTTACGAGTATGACTTTTCTACAAAATGAATATTCTAACTTATTTATGTGTTTATTGTGTCTTTCTAATTAATATTGGATTTGTGGTATTTCTAACAAGATTGTTTTCTGCTCGATCCCTACATTATATATTTTATGAAATTTTTTTTATGTTTTATTGAATGGTGGACAACCCACCTCTTATTAGACATTTATGCTTATCCCCCTTTTTTCCACTCACGTAGATAGCAAAAAACAACACAAGGTTAGCTAATTGATGAGTGATTACAATAGCTCAAGATCTGAAATAGCATTAAAGTGAGATTTAATATACACAATAAGCTTAGAGATATTTTATACAAAACTTTAAGTTATAGTTGCTCTATTATTCAATATCAAATGACAAATAATAAGTTTGAATTATAAGTTATGGTTATTTGAATTTTAAATATTTGTAGCTTTACATGTTCGATAAAAATTTATTTATTCGAGTGTACGGCATGTCACTGTTCTAAGACTCTTAAGATGAGTTTGGAGACATGACAAATGACTATGTCATGAGGTTAATCATGCCAGTGGTGGTGTTTCTCATCTGGAAGAGGAGAATCCAGTTCAATTTAAGAGAGGAGATGATGTGTTTGAATTATTTTTGAACTAAGAGAGCTTATTATAACAAAATAAAAAGAGATATTTGGGAGCTTTTATGATTTTGTCAACATTTCATTTAAGTGTATAGACCAACTTGTGCTTTTTGCAAAGTTGAAGAACTTGAATTTAGTACGTACTGAGTTTTGACTCAACTCATTCTAATCGGTTAAAGGAGTATTTGTACTAGTAAGACTTATATTTATAACATTTATGTATGATCATACATTAATTACTAGAAATCAGTACAATCAAATGTAAATTATATGAATCAATTTGCCTTTTTATTACAAAAGTTGAGTCTATTTTGTTTAAATAATCACTATAGTATTTTGTATTCTCTTTTAGTAACCCAGAGTGTACTAACATCAAAGGTGCTTGAAACTCTTTTTTTTTTTTTTTTTAACATAAGCACCCGTAGGATTTGATCATTGTTAAATTAGGAATAAAGGCCCATCCCAAAACCCATTAGTGAAGATATTCAAACTCATTTTGAATTTGTGTCGTTCACTTTTAAGAGTATGTCAACACCAAAACTAGCAATAAGGAGACCATCTGCTTAAGTAAGGAATCAACCACTGGAACCTGACGTTGGTGGAGACAATATCCATCCAAGTTTCATCCTAGGAGATTGCTTCTAGTATTCTCAGGTTCATGGAAGAATGTAGATTTGGAATAGCAATTTCATAGATATCACAAACAACAGTTTTGTTAATTTGTCAAATTTCGTAGTTGTTCTTTGAAGCTTCAAGTTCATTATCATTCTCCACTTTCCTCTATTTTTAATATGTATAAATCGAAATACACACTCATATTATATTCACATTAAGCAGATATTTCAGACTAGTGGAGAGAAGTGTACCTCAGAGCAGGCTAGAATGGTACAAATATAAAGTGTGTCATACAAATATTTTGATGTCTGATGTCTAATTTTTAATAAATGTTTTGTTTGGAAATAATGTTTAAAATTATTGTCAGAAATATGAATAAATTATTAATGGATATGGTAACTTTTTTAAACCTCTAATTTTAAAAGTTTCAGGCCCTTTTAAGATTCGTTTTTATGATTAAGGTTCAAATTTTGGATAATTTATAACAGGTGAAGATCAAACCACTAT
The DNA here is from genome assembly GCA_039654915.1 of Aquilaria yunnanensis. Taxonomy (NCBI): domain Eukaryota; kingdom Viridiplantae; phylum Streptophyta; class Magnoliopsida; order Malvales; family Thymelaeaceae; genus Aquilaria; species Aquilaria yunnanensis. Next base: position 117,443,742 of record CM077593.1, read on the forward strand.
AATTAAAAATAAAAAAATTACTTTTAAATAACCTTTCAAAAACTCAAAAATACCAAACGAGCGCAAAAGAGACAATAATTATGCATCCACCTCTCCCGGTCGAATTTTCCGAAATGGATTTCTAATGCCAGTGTTACAGTGGAACTGTTTCGTCCATGTGGATGTGGGTCTCCTTCCCGAGCTCCAATTCTCGACCGTGTCCGTGTTGACGAATGCGGAGATCAGACCAATCAACGCCACTTGGACGCACATGCGTCGTTATAGCCATCAACTCGCCCTCTCTCTGTTTCCCCCCCTTCTCTACTCGTTTTTGGGTTTCTCCAACTTTCCTCTGTTCCTGTCCTGTCTTTCCGGATCTTCTCTGTCTCTCCTCAACTGTTTCTTGCCCTGCAAAAATCAGGCCTAAATTTCGGTCACCACCCACCGGGGCGGTAACTATCTTCCCCTTTTTTCTTTCTTTCAATTTTGTGTCAACGTCATGACCGTCACGTCTATGATTTCATGGATTAATTCTATAGTTCTTACAACATAAAAAAAGTTTGCTTGGGGCATTGCAGATACTTGTTCTCCCGAAAATGGTAACTTATTGCATTCTAGTGAAGAATCATTAATCATGACCCGATATACCACTTTAATTTGGCAATTCAAGTCAACATAATACGCCGACAAGATATCGGATGGTAGTTTTTAGTGTTAGGGATTAGCACATGTCATTTCTATGTGCATTTATTATCCAATATTCTGGTGTCGATCATACAGGATGTTACTAATTGTGCGGGTTATCTTGGAACACATGAACCATTGCTTCAAATGCTTGTGAGCTATGGCCAATGATGAGGCGAGGCAGGCTTTGCTTTCGAACGCCACAAATTCGTCAGCAAATCCGAAGGAGAAGAATGACATCCAAAGAAGGAAGAATGGACCTCCTCCTGATGAGGCCTGTGTCCAGGACCGAAGCAATGGCGGGCAACCCCTAACATTTCTGGAATCAATATTCACCAAGGAGAGTTTTCGGTTTAGGCATGTGTTCTTGTTGTTGGCAGTCTATCTAGGTACCGGCACCTTGTGCTTTTACCTCATCAGAAACCATATTGATGGGAAGAAAACGAATGGGATCCTCGATGCCATGTACTTCTGTGTTGTGACAATGACCACGGTTGGATATGGGGTCCTCGTTCCCAAGAGCGTGGTACCAAAGTTGCTCGCTTGCATTTATGTCTTCGCGGGCATGGCTCTTGTCGGGATGATTCTAAGCAAAGCAGCGGATTATATAGTAGAGAAGCAAGAAACTCTTTTGGTCAGAGCTATGAATATCAACAACATGTTTGGTCCTGTTGAGATTGGTAGGGAGGCTGAGGAAAACAAAGCCAAGTACAAGTTCTTTTTTACTGCAATGCTTCTTTTGTTGCTTGTGATTGTTGGAACCTCCTTCTTAATGCTGGTAGAAAATCTTGGATTTGTGGATGCTTTTTACTGCGTTTGTTCCACAGTCACTACTCTTGGCTATGGTGATCGGAGCTTCTCAACAAGAGTAGGGCGTTTTTTTGCTATTATCTGGATACTTAGCAGTACCATTTGCTTAGCTCAGTTTTTTCTCTACCTTGCTGAATTTTATGCTGAGAAAAGACAAAGATCACTGGTTAACTGGGTTATTTCCCGGAAACTGACACTCTCAGACCTTGAGGCAGCGGATCTCGATCATGACAAAACAGTCAGGTAACTAGACTAGCTGTAAATTCTACTACCTTGCTTTCCATGTGATTCTTACAGTTCAAACTCAGCTACTAATTTGCTGTGCCTAAATTGGCTGCAGTGCTTCAGAATTTATCTTGTATGAGTTGAGGGAAATGGGCAAGATCAGCCAGGAAGATGTTGTGTTGTTGATGGAGAGGTTTAGAGCTCTTGATATCGACAAGTCAGGAACTTTGACCGAAGCAGATTTGGTTTCGCCCGAGCATCATAATTTAGATTAGAAGCAGCAATTTTGTTGAAGATGATGCGGCTAGTTCTATTTTTGATCAGATTCTCTTTTCAAATGATCAGCAAGATTTTATTCGACAAGTGAAATTACTCGAAACCATTTTGATTTATTTATTGGATGACTATTCATTTCCAAGGCATCAACATTTTCGTATACATTGAAGCAGTTACAATCTGCAACATATATGTGCTTGGTAACACACAGTCCTCATTCAGGTCTGGCTGCAACATAGTCAAGGATTCCCTCACCGGCCTTCTCCCCATGAGCTCCATTTGCCAGCTGTGAAAGGCCACCGAAGGCAACGATCGCCACCACAAAGACCGTTGTTGAGGCGAAAAGAGGCCAGAAATAAGCTAGAATGGAGAGGAAACGAGGGGCTGCATATGAAACCAAGCCTATAAACAACAAGCCAATGATTGCTACTGTGACCTGGTCCCTGTATTGCAAAACCTTTTTTGGCACATCCATGGCAATCCAAGCTCAAGGAGAAGAGGGGAGAGGGAGAGGTTTTAGTCCTCTTTCTTTCAGGGTATGTTGGGAGGCTATCCCTCTACTTATTTAACTCTGCTGTTCTAGCCTCTGATGCTTCTTTCTTGTGGAAAATTCTTCTTTGCTTCATAGGCAATGAACCAAAATGACATGATTACCCAACAGCTCGCATGCTTCTGAGCAGATTTTTCCGAGTAATGCGAGGGTAGATTAGTCATTAAGCATGGTTTAGATGCCTTGTCCACTTCTTCCATTGGTCGGTTACTTCATCCACTTTCCCTATAGAGACGACAGATACGTGTGATGTAGGAAAGGCATGTCTTCTTCTCAAGAGTCAGGACTTTCATGAAAAGTTGAAAAAATTAGCCTAAGAATTGGAGAAGAAACCAATTAGGCCAAAACTATTCTCGACATTAATGATTCAGCCATTAGATTCTCTAGGAGCTTTCAAGTTTGGCTTACCGTTTACATTAGGATTTTCTTCCCAACAGACATTCTTGAACTACCAAACTTAAGTTTCTTGTTTTAGCCTGCCTTGGGAGTCAAATCACTTCTGACATCTTCCAACCACAAGGCCAGGTTCTGTAGGGCAGGACGTCAGGGGACAGTGGTTGATCACACGTATCAACTAAGGATCCTTATTTCAGGACTTGAAAAACAACAGACAACCCATGAGTGATGTTTCTGTTGAATTTATGTCTCCATAGTTGATTATTTATATATTCAAATTTTATGCATGGGTTCATGTAGATGTATGAATGTTCTGGATATATATCTAATTAGACATGGTGCTGATTTTACAATTTTACTTTATCCTAATTTTCCCTTTCCAAACCATTTCTCTCTCTCTCTCTCTTGTCATTGCCACTCAAATTGTTTCTCTCTTTCTCCCCCTCTCATCGTTGCTACTAGGGGTGAGCATGGGTTGGGTAAACCCGAAATCGAAACCGAAACCGAACCACCCCCATTGGGTTGGGTTGGGTTGGGTAAAAATTGATCATGGTTCTCGGGTTGGTTCCACATATAGGAGAATCGACGATTTTTAGGTTGGTTCTGGTTCCATATGGAACCAACCCGAGGTGGAACTGAACCCGAGACATATATATAATTATATAATAAAAATTATAGTATTACTAATGTATCCATACACACACACACACACATATTTCTTTGAAGTATTATGATGGTTATTTTGTGTTTTTATATTAAACTCTTAAACTGATGTTCCAAATTGAAACAGTATAAAAGTTGTGGGATCATTTACGAAATTTCTCCATATTTACTTAAACCATTCCTAAGTCATTTTGCTTTCGATCTTTCATTCCAGACTACTTTTTATGACACAATTATGATATTTTTTTCATTTGATTCATGCAAAATTAAAATTTTATGACATCAACATATTTTAGGTTTTGATACTGAAGAAGATGGTCTTAAAGGCTCAATTTTTCATATTGAATGTTATACCCATATTGGAATTACTAGAATGAAGTAAACTAGTTGAAATAAAAGATACCCCACAAGCAACTCTTTTGAACCATTTTTGTAAGAACAACATTTTAAACTCTTTTGAATGTATCTAAGTACATATATTTAAATATTAATTTAATTGTATATTATGTTGAATATGTCATAAAACTGATTATGGATGTAGATTTATTGAATTTTGGTGTTGTTATAGGTATATGGTATAAACCGAAAAACCCGAGAACCAGAACCAAGAAACCCAGAACCATGATTCTGGTTCTGTTCGGTTCTCGGTTCTGGGTTAGGTATAAAAATTTTGGAACCAAGGCCATTTCGGGTTGGTTCGGTTCCACCATAAAACCGAACCAACCCGACCCATACTCACCCCTAGTTGCTACTATTATCGCTGCTCCATACTCTAATCTCCGTCGTGCCTCTGATCTTTGTTGCTTCGTTGCACATCTCCAAACTCCAAAATCATGCACATTCGACGTCCATTCTCTATTGCAATAGTTGATCCGCCATCATCCGCATCTGAAATCAAATCACATCAGAGCAAAGATCGTCGGTGATGGGAGAATCGGTGATGGAAGATCTTTGCCTTATCTTTGCTCATTCCGATTATCCTTGCATCGTTTCTAAGTGCCGTCGTTTACCCTCCTTCTTTGGCAACAAACCTGACAGTGACATGGGAGAATCGACTTTGACAAACCTAGACAGAAATAACACTTAAACCCAAAATAGTAGATTTACAAAACAAACAATACTTTAGACATTTTTATATTTTACTTTGGACATTTTAAAATATTTATTTAAGCTTTTTTTATTATTTTTACATGAATTTATTTATGAAGGAAACAAATTATTTGTATATTGCTTCAAACATTTTTTATTTTTATTTAGATACTTTTACATATTTATTCAAATATTTTTTTATTGTTTCAGATAGTTATTTTTAAAGAGAATAAATTGTTTACATAATGAGTCATGCACTTTTGAATATTTTTTTAAACACCTTTCAATATCCAATAAGATACTTTCTTATTACTTTGGACCATTTTTATTTTTGATAATAATAAATTATTTATAAATTACTTCAAATATTTTCAAATACTGTATTAGACATTTTTACACATTATTTTTAGTCACATTTACTTATTACTTCAAACACTTTTACATAACATTTTTTGCAGAGAACAAATAGTTTTTGCATATTATTAAAAAGAACAAATAGTCTACATATTATTTTAGACATTTATACATATTTGTTCATATACTTTTCCTAATCTCTTTAGATACTCTACATCTTTGTCTTTGACACTTATGCAAATACGAATAATGATAGAAGATCTAGTGGTGGTAGGGGCAATGGTGGTGGCAACCTCGGCAACAGCGGTAAGATTGAAGGAAAGATTTTTTAAGGGAGAGAGAGTTTTGGTGAGAGACAATTTTGTCAATTTCTTTTGATGTAAGTGACTTATATATAGAGAGTTAAGAGTAAATTAGTATGTCTAATTATATATATATGCATAGTGTAATAATTCTTTCATGTATTGGAAACAAATATATTGTAAAATTCATTCATGGTGGGAATATTCATAAAGGACCATTTATGAGAGTAGGTGAAAGGTTCAAAGAAGGTTCATGAGTGGGCTTTGATGAATGGTTCTAGGGACTTCCTTGAGCACCATATAAGGATGGGTTTGGACATGTTTTTGAATATCATACCAGTCGATACAAGTTATACGTATGAGTACTAACATGGAAACAATGTCTCAGCTATTTTCTATATTAGGCTATACTGACAGGTAATGGGTGTACCAACTGTTTTGCACAGTACCAATCATACTGTATTAGTACTGATCAAATATTTTTTTCATTTTTTTTTTATATTTTTAGGTGAAATATATTATAAGTATGTGTAATTGATTAATTTTATAACAAATATTTACTAATATTAAAAGAAAACCTATACTTTTATTTTTTATAGACGTTAAAAATTATGGTTTTATTTTACATAGTAAAATATTATATGAGAAAAACTCTTAATTAATCTATATTCATATAACTTATACTTTACACTCTTACAATCTTAAATTTTAGAATGTTCTATATATTGATATGTTATATTTATATATATTTTATTTTCACATATGTATATATGTCTAAGTTATTTAAAATTGGTGCATCTAAAATGGCACGATACAGTACCTGGACTGTACCATACCATTAGAAAATGGTACACTATCCTATATGAGAATTAAAACCTTGGGTTTTGACCTGATTTTGATCATCAAATAGTCAAAACACAAATATCTCACAAGTAAAGTGAATGGGAGCAACTATAATAGTCTATTTGGTGTGAGGGAAAGAGGGGGGAGAGGAAAATTACTATGACTCCCTTATTTGGATTGATAGAAAGAGGGAAAGTTATTATCCCCTCACTTCATTCCTTTATACGTAATTTTCATCCCTCCAAATCAGAAGAAAATAACTTATCCCTTCCTTCACCTCCATTTTCCTTATTAATTGTATCCAAATAAACTAAGTTTTTTTGAATATAGAAGCAATGAGTTGTGAGTGTTTCAAGTGTGTGCATAAACTCTTGGGGTAGAGTATTCCTCTAGGTTGAGAAAGGGTATACAAGAGTTATTCTATTGGATACAAGGACTTGGGTTGGGTATAAACTTAAGTGATATTTTTGTACTTGTTATTTCTCTCATAGTGAAGGTAAAAAATTCTATAAAAACATAGGCAACTTTTTGGCTAAACCTCGTTAAATTCTTTTTGCCTTTATAGCTCATCTATTTTATCATTCTATCAAGATCTACTACTTACAAGATAAAGGAGGAATTGAATTTCTTAACAGTTCCAGCATCAAGAGGTTCAGAAAACATAATTCTAATTCTACAATTAATGCCCGTGAATGTAGTGGCAAGCAATCTAGTCACATTCATAGGAGTTAATTAGTCCCTGATTGGGAAACCATAACATGTAACCGATGTGTTATTCAATCGAGTTGACTTCTTTTGGGTATAAAGTTTTCTTAACATGCATGTAAAGACTTGTAAGACGTTTCTAGCATAAATAACCCTAGCAAGTTGATGGATATTGATGAATATTCATAAGTGTATTGCTGTTATGGGTTTAAATTATCATTATACACTTTGATTGTGATTAATTTCTCTATTCTAAAGCAATTTTTTCACCAGGGTACTATTCACCAATTTACTATTCACAGTCACTAATCACCAACTTACTATTCATACATGTATTTTCACTGTTTGTACACATATTTACTGTACATATGTGATTTACTATTCATTAATATTAAAATATATTTATTAAATAATTATATTTTTATGTAAGTAAAATCATTACTTGGTGACCCTTCACGAAAAAAATTATATATGGAATTGTAGATGTCAGAATTGATTGATTCTAAATTTATCCGGAAGCCAACACATAGATCTTCGACCCATCTTCATTCCAAGAGGTAGTTTAATAATTTTCATTGCCAAAATCTGATTATAGATGAGACCATTCGTTATTCTGTGTGCTAAAGAGCAGTTTCGGTAGAAAAATCATAACTTGAGCTACAGATGTCCGATTTTAATGAACAAGCTATCGTTTCAAAGATAAAGAAGAGATCCATAAGTTTTGTGCTTTGAGGAAGAGCTCATTCAATGTGTATAGTAGTCAAAAAAATTAAAAGAAGTTGTAGCCTGCTTTTGTTAATTTGTATTTACCTACATTTTACTATTCTATTTTACCATTTCACCCAGACAAAAAACTTTATAAATAGACACCTTGGGAGGAGGATGAATTCATGCCATTTCTTAGGCCATTTTTATGTTCTTGTATCATCTTTAGCTTTTCTTCTTTAGTTTTGTTCTTGTTTTCAATTCCGAAGCTCTGTCTAAGTATTTTCTTTTTGATCTTCTTCTTGTTCTTCCTTTGATTTTCAATCTATGTATATTTCATCTTTCAATATGTTGTTTACTTTTATCATGTCTAACTAATCACCCTTTTACTAAGGTGAAAATGGTGAAACTTTTGGTATAAAGGTTATGATTGATTTAAACAAATTTCAAAGTAAATGGTATTTTTTTTAAATCATTTTAACCACCCTTCTTGTTAAGTGAGAGTCTTAATTCATCATAGTCAAATCATTAGCACAAAAGCTGCTTGGTTCCCTCTGTAGAACATGACTAGACCAGCTATATTGAAATCTTGAGTTATTGTAAACAAAAGTAGGCATAATGGATACTTAAATTCATTTACAAGTGTTGGTGTTATAAGATCAATGAAAGCTAATGCTAACTAAATTTTCTAATTGGGACCTCATCTATGTGTAGATCCCAGTTGAGTGGCAAGATGGATTAAAATTAATCATAACTGATATACTAAAAATAGATCCTCTAACGTTAGCAATTTTCTTGAAATTAAGTTTTTAAACAAAATTGTTTACACTTTTTGTCAAATCTTTTGTTACTTTTGTAATTTGTATTTCTTAATTTACTTTCCTGTGGTTTCATACTCAGACTCCAAAGATTTTATTACTTGTAACAACCTATACTTAGGTTACAATTGCTAGAGTACAACAGATATACCTTTGAGTTGGTTTCACATTGTAATGCTCTACTTATCATAGAATAATGAAAGGATTGGAAAAAATTATAGGAACCCCCTTCAGATTTGGCTTAACTTATAATTTACCCCATCTATTTTCAAAAGCCTACATTTTACCCCTCACTTTCTTTACACAATCGAACGATAACTTTAGAAACCTTAATTTAAACTATCTGATAATTATGTTCTAGTAATTTTAAAATTTTTGATAATTTTTCCCAGTTAATTGACATTTAGGAAATACTAATTTCCATTTATAAAGAGGAATATGCATTTACAGAGAAAAAAATTATAATTTAAAATATCTATTAAATGTATGAAAATATTAAAGAAATTGAAATTACTAAAAGGTGGCAATCATATAGTTTAAACTAAGATTTCAAAAATTGTAATAAAAGAAGCATGAGTGAAGTGTATATTTTCAAAAATAAATGAAAAAAAATATAAATTCAGTCAAATTAAAGGAGGTTATTGTAAGTTTACCGTAAGGAGTTACGTTATGGTCACTTTCAGTTCATCAACATACTGAAAACTTTTTCCAACATCCCTCGGAATTTTCAACTCTGTAAATACTCTAATTTCAGACATAAACATAACAAAATAAATTTAATCATTGATTTGGAACATGTAAATCTATTTTGATTTCAAATTTCAGGCACATGTGCATTCTTTTCGGTAATATAAGCAAGACAGTAGAGAGAAATTGAACTTTTGAGTTTTGACTACAATTAAAAGTTTTGAAGGAAATAGTTAGGGGTAGAAATTCTGTTTTGGTCGTCGAAAGTATCCTTGCTAGGGGCAGTGGATACCAATCTCTTGATTTACTGCCGTCTAACCGAGCATTTTTCATCCACAGTCTTTAAGCTTGAAATCTCTGAACATGTCACTTAAAGGCCCAAACCCAAGACAATTAACTCATGTTGATAGGGATGAATTTTTTTGTACTTCTACAAAAGTTCGAAACACTCATGTGACCAGAGATTAATGAATGTAAAGTTTCATTCGAAATCCATTTAAACGTAAACTATTTCACAATCATCCACCATATAAATTTTAAATGCTTTATTACAGGGAAAAGATTATAAATTACTCCATCCGTTTTATAAAAACTGACTTTTTACTATTTATAAAAATTAATTTATAATTTTATTTTTTAAAATTTTATTATAAAAATATAAATATTTTATATAAAAATTAAATTTTAAATATTATAATTTCTAAATATTATTTTTTAAATTTTTTTAATACATATTAATATGAATAGGTTTAAGTCAAATTTTAATTAAAAAAGATAAATTGACCAATTAATACCAAATAGATGTAGCATCTAATAAACTCAAAGAAACATGTTACTCTGACTCATCATGCTGGCGAAGTAAGCTGAAGTAGTTGTCTAGACAAGAACCGAATATTTCTATGAACTGTTTTAGCATTTTTATTGACAAAAAGTGTAAGCACTTTTCGTATGTCCTTAACTTAAAGAGAGGTTGTCCAACAATACAAACCGACCACAAACGTTATTAACTTAATTTTTCCAGTAATAAAATTTCTATACCCCGAGAAACCCAGAAAAGCCCACAAGGAAACACAAAAGCTGACTCAGCACCCACAGAAGCCACCAAAACCGTCGCCCGTTCATTATCGTTACATAATTGAGCAACTTTGTGGATTTTCTTCTGTAAAATACTCATAGCCGCCGCAGCCGTAGGAGGATTTGTACCTGTAGCCGCCGCCACCGCTGCCCCAGCTGTCGTAAACGGGTCGCCCGTAGGGAATCGGAGTTCCATAAGCCTGGAAGCTTGGTCCCCCGCCAAAGGCATGATAACAGTCGCTGCAAGTGCACCCCATCGGCGCCGCATAGGCTGCCGGGATGGCCGTAATCGCCGCTGCCGCCGCCGGAACAGGAGCAGCTTCCAGCGGCCTTTTAGCCGCCTCACCACCCTTAGGCTTGTCGCCTTCCTTGGGTTTGTCGGCCTTCTTTTCACCTTCCTTCGGCTTCTCTGCAGCAGCTTCCTTAGGTTTGTCGGATTTTTTCTCGAGATCCTTAGGCTTGTCGGGTTTCTTATCGGCCTCCTTGGGCTTGTCCGGTTTTTTCTCCTGCTCCTTGATCTCGATGCTCTTAATGGATCCGCCACCTTTGCTGCAAATCTTGTCCCTGATTTTCTCTGGACTGCAACACACGACTGTGATGATCACCGTGTTTGCCTTCTCATCGTACACCTGGTTTCTTATTTCTCTCGTTCACAAAAACCAATCATCAATTTAACTTAGCCCATTTTCCTTCTGTAACATAAATTGAATCGGATTTGGTCAGAGAATTGGAGAAACTCACGAGGAAGTTTGCAGAGAACTTTCTTCACTTTCTTGTAGCACTTGGCACACTGAAGGTCCACCTTCAACAGCATCACAGTAACCTGTATTGACAAACGTACCAAAAACCCATGTATATCATAATGGCTCAAAAGCAGACGGAACGATTCAAGGAATCAACTTTCTGACAAATGGATCAGCTTTTTGAGATAAGAACAAAGGGGTGAAGCAGAAAGATTCAGTTTCTGACATGGAAGAATGAGAAGAGATAAGGAACTGGACAGGACAGATCATTTTAGAACCACAAGAAAACAACAGGGTCTCTGTTTCTGCAAACTAACCTTGGCTTCTCCTCCCATGGTTGTGAGCGTTTGGATCTGAATCCGGGAGCAGAAAGTGAGCGAGAGATGAGGGCAGAAGCAGAGTGCGCGAGATGGGATAGGGAAGCGGGAGGGAGAGACGAGTCGTATAAATGAAGCTAGGCTCAACTGGTGAGAGAAAACAAATGGAAAAGCGATCGGTAGGTGTCGGTAAGTTGAATTTGATGGGATCATCAAGTATTGTCGTTGGGCCGGCTAACTAGAAAGATTAGTGTTAAACACACTAAAATATTTATATTAAAATTTTATAAAATGTTGATGATCTCTTAGTAAATTATCATAATACCCACCATTTTTTATGATCTGCCAATATTAAAAATTCTAGCTTATTGAAGAGATTTTTTTTGTTTTTACAGCTGAATAGAGTGAAATCTAAGATAGACTTAAAAGATTACAAGAAGATAAATTCATAGTGTTCCTCTTTTAATCTTCTCTAATTAATGCCTGCCATGAAAAATTTATATGTATAATTTAGTGCAAACTATTTAGCAAAATTCTGAAATTAACCCAGGGGTGGTTTAGTTAAAAAAGGGCTGCTTTTGAGTTGCTGATTGCTGACTTTTTCTTATATTTCCATGTGCTCCGTCTGATTGCCTTTGATAGTTACACCTCATCTGACAATAAATTATTCACCTCGCCTTTATTGCCCAAAATAAAATGAAGATCTTCTCTTCCAACTCCAACTTTGATCTTTCCTTTGTACCCTATTGTGCATGTGAGGGCTTGTACCACAACATGCTACGATTTTCTAGCGCATTGCGTTACAATTTGTTGATTTTCTGCACATGACCCCACATTGAGCATGTTTATATTATATTGCATTATAGTTTACTGATAATTTATCTCAAAAACAAAATAAGTCATCGCTCAATCTTAATGTTGCAATGAAAAATACACACACAGTGGATTGAGGATGCATCTGTTTCGATGTGATGGAAATACTAAATCATATTTTCTTAAAATTCTAACATAAACATATGTAACAATGCGCGTATAGCTCATTATAAACTTTTACACCAAAAAAAAAAAAAAACCACTACTAGATCCTGCAAATTCGTATGTTAACGATTTTTAGACAATTTGAATTTAAATGAATTCTAAAGAGAATCTACTCCAATCACTACATCTTACAAAAACACTTGAGAATCTCTTTGTTTAAATTTTCTTTAGGTTTGATTCAATGGTCAATTCAAACTTCATCTAACACAATAGATTGTGTTAATCTCAGTTCTTTTGAGGTATTAATATTTCTCGTTTCAATTCTTTTTGTATCAATTGACATTTTTTTTACGATTTTGACCATTTTGTTTCAAGACTCTTTTTTTCATTTTCTAGTGCATAAACCAATTCATAAAACAAACGAAAGCAAGATACCCTACTAAAATAACCGATTTTACCAACTGCCATTTTCCAACGTGCCGCAGTTGGTAAATTGAACTGCTGCACGTTGGTAACTGACAGTTGGTATTCGATACGTTGGAAAAATTTTTACCAACGCGCAACTAATAACACGTTGGTAAATTCCAACGTGTAGATGTTGGTAAAATACACGTTGGTAATTACCAACGGTCATGTAAAGGACTCGGTTTCCATCGCGTAGTTGTATTTACCAACTGCCGGCCGTTGGTAAGTTACCAACTGCCACACGTTGGTAATTTACTAACTGCTGGCAGTTGGTAACTTACCAACTGCCAGCCGTTGGTAACTTACCAACTGCTGACAGTTGGTAACTTACAGTTGGGTAGTTACCAACTGCCGGCAGTTGGTAACTTACCAACGGCCAGCAGTTGGTAACTTACCATCTGCTGGCAGTTGGTTACTAAGTTACCAACTGTTGGCAGTTGGTAGCAATTGGTAACTTGGCACTTGGTAATTACCAACTGCCGGAAGTTGGTAAGGTTGTTGTTATGAAGCCGTTGGTACTGACCCTTCGCGGAAGTTGGTAAATCTAGCATTTGCACGTTCGTTATGTATATTAAACGTTCCAAGTTTCAGTTGTTTCATATTTTTCCCCATTTCAATCCACATTCAAAAATAAAATACCAATTCAAAAGTACGTCCGGCTTTACTCAGCAATAAACATTACACAACTATGCCAACGTAATTGAAATAAAATATTCTCAACTACAGCATAATTAAAGCAATAACAGATTGGAACTGAAAGAAAGCATTCAACATTCAACTGCTTACACATTTCATAAATATCAAGTCAGTCTGAATTAGGTCTAAAAATTATTATGTCTAGGGCTCTAACACAAGAACTTTGGAAATGCGCTAACCTGTTGATGACGCCCATCACGGAGTCCCGACTATCTCCTCATCCTCTGAGTCCGAGTCATCAGAATAATGTGGAACTGGTTGTGCCGGCAGACATGGAAGGTTTAGCGAACGACAAATAATCTCCAACTGAGCCCGGTTTGCCTCCAATGCAGCTCTCTGAGCCTCCATCTCTGCTCTCTGTCTCCTCTTAATCCTCTCGAGCTTCTTCTCGTACTCCGCATCCCTTCGTGCATTCTCCTCCGCCATCATCTTCTGTACTTGCTTGTTGAATTGCAGTGTCTGTGTGATGTCGATAGGCGAGATGGGACCTGGCTGTCGGCATCCCAGAATAGCACACTACTCAGATCCTAATCCAAATACACAGCCTCTCCTTCTACCACCAGATGCGGTACTAATGATTGCTAGTTCATCAATGGCCTCTATTCCATCCTCTTGCTGTGTTTGCTCCTCAATCTCTGCACTGATACGAGTCTACAGAAACGTCATAAAATACATTTAGTTATGTCATAATTTGTAAAACATAGTAATTAAGTTAAGAATATTCTGCGACCAAACAGTTGTACTACTTACAGCAACTTCTTCACAGCGCTTACTAACATATTTCCCATTCTTCATTTTATGTGTCGCCTGAAGGACTTTAAACAAGCCAGGGTCCTTCTTCTCAGGATCTCTCTCTCTCTCTCTCTAATTGAATGAAACGTAACATTAATATGTAATTTAATTTCATTAGTATCTGAAATGTTGTTTGAAAAAACATTAGCGAGATACATACCATTTACTCTCGATGTGCAGACATCGAGATAGATCCCCCAGCATATGTCGCGCTGCAAGAGCCAGACTGTGAATCCTCGTCAGTCATTGTTGCTCGCATTGCCTTGAACTTCGCTGACTTCTGAATGAACTCAGGACTCTCCCAATATGCCTCCATCTCCGCATATGCAGTATCTGACATAAAGTTCGCCTTCGCTCGACGTTTAACCGGATCTTTCACACACCGAATTTCTGACATCATGCTTCTGTAATGTTGTGTTCCCAATATATTCTAAACCCGATACACCTCATTATGGTGTCTGGGATCCCACTCACTGCTCCTCTGTATAGGTTAATATGTTTAAACTATTAGCATGGGAAAATACAATTCTATATCTTATAACATTATTACATCATTATCATAGTAATATTATTGTCATACCTCAAAAACACGCCACCATTACTGCAGGTCTGATGGAGAGACGGAGAACCAATCAGAATATGGCTTGAAATGTGTGGTGAAACATGGTGTCATTAACCGTGTCGCCGCAGCTGGAATGAATCTGTGACGTTTAAATTATCGGACTTAAGTTTCAAAGAATGATTCTATCTAAAGTATTCACTCTCACTAATATTTATTTGTTTTTCTGGTATTTATCACTTACGTGCTACCATGTGGGGATATCCTCATCCGCGTTCGACCTGCTGTCTGTGACATCGATGATGGGATGTCATCAATATGTATATCATCATCTGAGGGATGGGTCGTCACTATGGGGTGCCTCAGGTGCCGCGCACCAGATCCATGTCCAAATGGCGTGCCTCCACCGCCGTCAGATCGGTGCTCATGTGAGGGGACCTGCGTGGGTGGCACTGTTGTTCCCTGCAGCTCTACATGGACATCCTCCTGTGCCCGGGATGAAGAACCCATCCTATGTCGTTCATTAAGTATTAGTTCCATTACCTCCTTAAACTGCGGAAATGGTCCTTTCCCAGGCCGGCGTTTATAGGTGTTATCCCCTTTACGAGGCATCTGCATTTATTTTTAGGTAAGTTGGTGAATTAAACATAACATATATCTACTGACATATATTGTGCAGTATTAGGGGTACATAAACGTACTCAAATATTTCCATCACATACATAAAAATTACAGGTTACCATTATTCCTAATACATGTTATCTAATCATTCATTCATTCCCACTGCTTTCATTCGACTCAAACTCCTCGGACTCTTCAGAGTCACTGTCATTGGATATAAACTCCTCCTCATCCTCTGTCTCGCCATTAGATCCCCCCTCCTCAAGTACATCTTCTTCAATATCATCACCGACACCCGGGTCAGCTAACTCCTCAATTGGGTCATCTTCAATTCTTTGACAATTAACGGATCCACTGTCTTGATAAACGTCATCCGTGTCCAGAACTGCAGCCTGTATTATCCATCGAGGTTTTATCTTCATAACAGCTGACCACCCGTTTCTTTCACGTGACTTACTCGGATATCGTGTGTAGTAAACTTGGTCAGCTTGTGATGCTAGAATGAAAGGATCAAACTTCTGATATCTGCGGCTATTCCGGATCTCAACTAACCCAAACTGTTTATGCATTCAAGTTCCACGTACAGGTGTTGGGTCAAACCAGTTGCACTTAAACAAGACAACATTCTTATGCGGAAAGCTGGGATATTCGAGTTGAATGACTTCTTCTAATATACCATAAAAATCACATTCAACTTCACTTGCACCCGTGCTGCGTATGCAGACTCCACTATTAAATGTTGATTTGTCCTTCCCCCATTCACTTATGTGAAACTTGTACCCATTTGTGAAATACACCGGCCATTTCTGAACTCGCCGTGAGGGCCCACATGTAACATCCCACAAGATGGTATCGACAATATTGTTACCTGGGTCATCAACCTATGTAAAACATATTTCAATTTAGGACAATATATATGGAGACTTTTATAACTTAACATATTGCAATACATTCTGTCCTAAAAGCACACGTACATATTGTCGGAGCCAGGCTGAGAAATTGTTTTCAATGTGTATGTCCATCTCGGACATTGTTATCTCAGGTGCAGTTTCCCTGACCATGTCCACAAACATACTGTGGCCAATAACAGAAACAATAAAAATATGTTAGTTTTGTTTGATGAGTAGTACTGAATTTGAACATAGTCACAGTTGGAATGCCTTTACATGACAGATGACTTACTTTAGGTATGGCCTGATCTGAGGACAGTTTAGAAGAACGTATGTGGTTGCAAGTCTGAGTTCATCGTCCGTGAGGAATCTATATCGGCATGCACCATATGGTCGTCCTAGAAAAGTGAATGTGGACCACAAGTCACCATTACATTGGACAGGACCACCATCGTCATTTCTCGGTACGCGGTTCATCATTGAGGGAACATGGGACTCAAAGTAATGAGAGCAAAAGATGGAAGTCTCCTCTATAAGGTATGCTTCACATATCGATCCCTCAACATGAGCAGTATTAGAAACCTTCATTTTTAGGTCATGCATGCACCGCTCAAATTTATACATCCATCGATACTGAACAGGTCCTCCAACCCTTGCTTCAAAGGGCAAGTGAACTGGGAGATGCTCCATGACATCAAAAAACCCTGGAGGGAAAATTCTCTCAAGCTTACAAATTATAATTGGAATATTTTCCTCCAACGCAAACAAGTGATTTTCATGCAACTCTGGAGAGCACAAGTCTCTAAAGAATAGACTTAACTCTGTTAATGGCTTCCAAATATTGTCGGGTAGCGCTTCGAGGGCAATGGGGAGAAGCTTTTGCATCATAACGTGGCAATCATGACTCTTCATACCATACATATTGCAACCAGCTGTATCAACACATCTCCCAAGATTCGAGGCATATCCATCAGGGAGTCGTAATGATTTTACCCAGGCGATCACATCTTGCCTTTGGTTAACATCCAATGTGAACCTCGCCTTTGGTTTGAACGAACGACCATCATCAAGTGGAACCATGTTTAACTCCTGCCGATTACAATAAATTTCCAGGTCCTTCCGTGCTTTCACATTATCTTTCGTTTTATTCTTAACATCCATCACAGTATTCCATATATTCTCAAACACGTTCTTCTCAATATGCATAACATCAAGATTATGTCGTATTAAGTTCGTGGCCCAATATGGTAACTCCCAGAAAATGCTTCGCTTCATCCAATTATGTGATTTCCCATAATCACACGGTCGATTTTGTGGACCATCGTTAACAACTGATGGTATCCATAAGATTCTTTCAAATATATCTTCGCCTGATAAGCGCGGAGGAGGCAATGAATTTTCTGATTTCCCTTTCTTAAAGCAAGTACAATTCCTTCTATATGGGTGGTTCCGGGGGAGGAATTGCCGATGACAGTCGAAAAAAAAAATTTTCCCGCCATACTTAAGTTGGAATGCGTTACTTTCACCTATACAAATAGGGCAAGACAATCGCCCATGTGTCATCCACCCTGATAGCATGCTATAAGCCGGAAAGTCATTTATGGTCTACATTAATGCTGCTCGCAGAATAAAATTTTGTTTCAATGACACATCCCATGTTTCGACGCCATCAAACCACAGATGTCGTAGCTCGTCTATGAGAGGTTGTAGATAAACATCAATCTTATGATTTGGGCTACGTGGACCTGGAATCAGCAACGAAAGGAACATGTAGGGTTTTTTCATGCACATCCAAGGGGGCAAATTATACGGAGTAACGATCACAGGCCAACAAGAGTATTGTTTCCCAGATGGTCCAAAAGGTGTAAATCCATCAGCACATAACCCCAATCTGACATTTCGTGGTTCCGAAGCAAACCATGGGTAGGTCTGATCAAAATGTTTCCAAGCTTCAGCATCTGATGGATGTTTTAACACACCTGGGACCTGTGTTTGCTCCTTATGCCACCTCATCTCCTCAGCTGTTGCCAATGACGCAAATAAGCGTTGCAGACGAGGGCTTAGTGGTAAATAATGCATGGTTTTCCTCGGTCGATCTTTACCACGACCTCCCTTTTTTGGCTTATATCTCTCAGACCCACAGTACTTACAAATACGATTGGTACTGTCATTTTTCCAGAACAACATACAATCATTCACACAAACGTCAATCTTCTCGTGAGACAGACCCAACTGGGAAACTAATTTCTTAGTTTCATACCAATTTGATGGCATCCTACTATCTGTTGGTTGACTCTCCTTCATTAGTTGGGCAATGCCATTAAAGCATCCTCGTGACATGTGATACTCAAACTTAAGGTTGAGAAGGCGGACAGCAGCCGATAACTCAGAATGACTTTCGCACCCATCCCATAAAGGAGTTGATGCTGAATTCAAAAGATTAAAAAAATTTGAGCACTTTCATTCGGCTCCACAACATTGTCTTCCGGAAATTGATTTTAACTAGGGCCAACGGCATCTAATACCATCCTTTCATATGGATTCGTCGAACACCCCGGCTCAAACTCCCTAAACCCACCCACAGCTGGAGCTGTATCTGATGCTTCATTAAATGGCTCACCATGAGCGGTCCAATTCAAGTAAAAAGGCTTAAACCCCCATTTGTACAGATGAACTCTGACCTCATTAGCCTGATTAAACCACAAATTCTTACACTTCCGACAAGGACAGCGAATGCATGACCCGCTCATAGTTTCAGGGTGGGATACAGCAAATGATATAAATTCTTCCACCCCGGTCTCCCACTGTTGTGTGTAACCAGATCGGTTAGGCAAGAAACGGTTACTGTACATCCAACTACGGGCGGATTCCATTACACACAGAATCTGTTCGTAATCATAAACACCTCAATCTATTAAATGATATATGTACTCAAGTTTATGGTTTAACGTATGTGTAAAAATAACAGAAGTATGCTTCAATGTTTACGTACTCAAGTTTACAGTATTTTTAGATAGACAAAGTGTAAGTGTAGATGTATGGTCTAAGGTAAAGGTTAGGGTTAGGAAGAAGTTTGCGTTAAAGTCATGTTTCGTACAATCAGGCTACCTGGATTTTTTCGAATGACAGTGACTCCTCCTCTTCACTGGTCCTAATTTATTTGTTTTAATATTTTCTCTATTGGTCTCCAAATTCCTTTATGAGGTATTTTTTCTGCATTATTATTGTCATATTACTAAAACATGGTTTTATTATAATGATTAAAGTTTTATTATCAATACACCATGACATAATATAACCATTTACACTAAAGCACTCCAACTAAACCATAACTACACCTATTACCATGAACTTATACAAATAATCATGCCATAAAATAATATACACAACGCACAAAGAAATTACATATTCACTATAATACAGAAGAAAAAATATGCACAGATAACAAATAATTAACATAAATTGCATATTCAAATCTAAAGCCACAGTGTTCAAACCATAGTGAGAAGTATTTGCGTTTTATTACCAATATTAGTAATTAAAACAATTTCCCTTAAAATCATCTCGTTCTAAAAAATACACGAAAACAAATATAAACTAACCTCGAACGACTGCAAACGGACACGAGAAACAATGGGTACTTCTTCACAGTAGACAGATGCATGGAGGAACTGAAAAAGGGGGAAAAATAACTTCATATCCTGCTAATATAAGAAATTTCTTCAAATGAAACAAAGTATCATTAATGTACACGATCAATTTAAACAAAATACGGTACGGAGATTATTATTTTTTTCATTACAGTTATGTATAACCGTCATGTCATAATCTTTGCTCTCTTAACACATCATTTATTTTAACTTATGTATAACTGTTTTAAATTGAGACATTTTTTTAAAAATTTCAGATAAGGCTAAAACATATTTCGTACATATCTAGTTTCCATCGTTCAGTATAGAAATTGGCCAATATACATATATATATATATATATGGCAATGAGTTTGAGTTTTTGGAACTGCCTTTTCTTAATCGCTTATTAATATCAACTTTCTTTAAGTTTTGAGATCATTATTTGAAACCAAAGTAGGTATTCTACCATATAATCTGTTTGTTAGTTTTTTAGGCAGTTTTTTGTGCACTTGCTCTGAATGCATCAAGAGGAGTTGGATTTTTTCACTTAATGAAAAACATAAGTAATCAGCTATACTTGTCTATACCTTGAACATCTGCACTTCTAAACTGTAAAGTTCCAATAATAAAATAATTGTTGAAAATAATCACTTTTTATGCAAAAACAGTTTTGAATTATTGATTAGTTTGACAAAAAAGGAACACTTTATGAAAAAATAATTCTAGTTTGATACTTAAACGGCTTACTTCTCTATTAAGATCCGATCCTTTCAACAACTTATGTTAATAAACTTAAGCAGCTAGTAAAATTTTAATAAAATTTGTTCTTGCCATTAAATAAAAATTGTTAGCTTGGCCATACATTAGTCTTGCTTCTAAAAATAATAATGTTAGTAGTATTATCATGGTCGACGCATCCAAGTGTTCACTAAGTAGTTGATCACTACTTAAATTTGGGTTTTTCGGGACAATGAAAGTATTATTACATTAAATTCTGAAAATGAGATATAATTATAGATTAATCTAAAACATTTATTTGATCACATTGTATTGCATTAATCATAAATCCTCATTTGTTTATTTGTTTCAGAAATGAGTTATTAAAAGTTCTAATGCAATAGTATATGGTTCAAGTGAACATTCCCTAATTAAAAGTAGTTGAGTATATTCCTTTGGGTATTTCAAAAAGTGATCAAGTTTCATTTTAATTTTTCTTCATTATTAAGTATTTTAATTTGTTACTTCATTATTTTAAAAATGAATCATAAAGAGTTGCCATAAAAAAGGGAACATAAAGAAGAAACATAGTAGCATCCACAAGAGTTGCACTCAGACACAATACCAAAAAAATACTTATTATATTTACATAAAAAAATTTAAATACATTGGACGGAAATATTTACAATTTTAAGTTATAGGTGAGTTCGTGAGATTATTAATAATACGTTAAATACATTAAATGCATTTACTTCTAATAAATTTTATATTTCTAAATAATTTATATCTTTGTAAATTTACTAATAATTTCTATATCTATAATGGATTTTAATATTTATAAACCAACAGTTAATGCTTGTGATTAATTTAATATTAACTTGTTTAACATTTTATTAATTTTTCAATTAGTTCAAAAAGAGAAGTATCATTTTCTTTAAATATATTTTAGCTAATCTCATTTTATTTTAAAAATTATTTTTCACCATATGAAAAAAATATAAATATTCTACAATATTTTTTCATTGCAAAATGTAAATATACTACCTAAACAAATCACTTAAAACTAATAATTTCATATTCTCTAATTAATCCCGAAATTAAACTTTAAATTGTAAAAAAATGCACATAAAAATGAAATGGTAATGGGTAACCTAAAAACTAAATCTCCAACCAAATACAACACAAAATAACAAATATTGCACATATTTCAAACCAAATTAACACGAATTAAACCGAAAATGCGTATTTATTGGCGAAAAAAAATCAAAAAAGTGAAATAAACGCGGTACCTCAAACCCAAATATTATCCTCCTTCAAACACCTCCAAATCACTTCAATCCTGCAATAAAAACCAACATCTACAACCCATTATCAACCAAGAAGCTCAAATAGGGAGAAAGAGCTTCAAAAAAACCGAAGATTTCTCGGGAAA
The DNA here is from genome assembly GCA_039654915.1 of Aquilaria yunnanensis. Lineage (NCBI taxonomy): Eukaryota > Viridiplantae > Streptophyta > Magnoliopsida > Malvales > Thymelaeaceae > Aquilaria > Aquilaria yunnanensis. Next base: position 117,465,743 of record CM077593.1, read on the forward strand.
AAAATTAATCACCTTCAGATCGTGCTAAAGGAGACCAGATCCACGAAAAACGGCCGTCAAACAAGCTGATTCCGGTCGAAAAACGACCGGCGACGTGAATGTGTGTGAAGTACGAAGCTCGGGTTGCAGGGAGAGAGAGAAAATCTGGAGCGCGATGGAAAAGATGACCAGCGCGGGGGGGGGGGGGGGGGAATTTAAAAAAGATTTTTCCAACGGCCGTACCTGTTGGAAAATTTATGCCAAAACTCACCGTTTCATTTAATCAGTTTCCAACGGCCAAAGCCATTGGTAAATGTACAGTCTGACAATTTTTTTCCAATGGCTTAGCCGTTGGAAAGATTACACATTTATCCCTCCAATTATTGTATATATTTACCAACGCGTGACACTTGGAACCTAATTCCAACGGTTGTGACCGTTGGAATCTACCAACGGCTAGGCCGTTGGTAACAGAAAAAAAAAAAACACCAACGCGTGGACGTTGGAAAAATTTTACCAACGGTTCTGCACGTTGGTAATTACCAACGGCTTGACCGTTGGTAATAGAACAGTTGGAAAAGAGCAGTTTTTTAGTAGTGATACAACAAAGTCCCCCAAGGCATGTTCCAGTTAAATCTAGGCATCTTCACAAGATGAGAGTACCCCTCAACATTCAAACCAGCTTTGTTCTCAGCCAACAGCTTGTTTCAAGATTCAATACAACAATATTCTTCCTACTAAGTCAAACAAGTTTGAGACACTTGGTGGAGGTCAGATGATCAAACCCCGCTAATATCCACTAGTACCACATATGTTGGTTTTGGTAGCCTTTCAGTGTCTTAGAAAAGTATACATTTCTTGTTTCCTTGTATATATATAAACCCTTAACCTTGTACATTTATAAAAATATTTCTAAGTAACACAAAAAATACAACAATATTCTTATTTACAATTATATTCATACTTAAAACTTACACCACCATAGAATAGAAGTGCTCTAACACACAGGCAAACATGTGCACATGACCTTGGCCTTGCAGGCTCTCGATGCAAGAAGAGAACCATCCGCCGATCCCTCACAAATGTTTTTCAGTAGTCCAGGATGGCAAGGTCAACGTTACATGTTTAGTGGTGGACAAAAGACGGTCCATGCGGTTACACCCATTTCCGAATTTGTACTTGAGCTTGTCATTTTAATGCGATTGTGATAGGGTAACCATCTGTTACCAGTAACAATTGTATTACTTTCATATGCTTTGATTAGATAAACAGAAGTGTTTTATATATTTCCTATCTTATATATGTTATATCCTTATAATTACCAATTTACCTTTGTTAAAATTAAAAAAATCTCTGGCATGTTAATTTTCCTTTTTTATTAGAGCTTCATCTTTTACTCTCACTCAGCGATGGGATCTGGCCGGAATTCGTGATATTTGTTTTTCTCCAAGATGGCATACAAAAGCTTCTCAAGGGTTGTGTTAACACCAACCCAAGCCGATTGTGAGGTGGCGTCAATATCAACAAAGGGCAAAATTTGTGATGGTAATGAGCTATGGTAGGTAACATGACGTGGTTCAAGCTTGCAAGAGCATTTTGAACAAGGTGAAAGTCGGGCTCATCAATCCCAATAGACTCATAGAGGCTGTCTTTGAACAAGAATTGCTGATGAATTGTTGCAAGCTCCCATGCCAGGGCTTGCTCATCTGGCTCGACGATGAGTGCAGGATCAACAGCCTCATGTTGTGGCAGTGAGTGTATATCGAGTTCTATTCAAGGTATTAAATACTTTTATCGCTATGTATACCACACTCCATAATTCTAATGTATACCGCATGGTACACTAAGTTGCATACCGTTATCGCAAAAAAATATTATAATATTATTTTAAGATGAAATAAATTAAATAAAAAAAATTACACCTTTATATATATATATATCCTATTTTTTGTCATTATAAATTATCAATATAAATAAAATATATATGAAAGATGATATTTTTATACAAAAATAAAAAATGTTATATGTTGAGCAAAATAAATATTACTGAGAAAAAAAAGTTAATTTATTGATACATGAGAAGAAAATAGAAACAATATTATAATTATAATACATTTTTTAATACCACATTGAGTTTTTAGGTGGCTCAGACTAACAAAAAAAATAAAGTAATTATTTATGTTAAAATATGTGTATTAATTATATTTTGATAAATGACACGTACAGTCCTTAAACTACCCCAATATTGCTTAAAAATCCCAAAATTATGTTTTGTTGCATGAATTGTTCTCAAACTATCCAATTGTTACACCCATCGGCCTACCATTATATCAGGCGTTAAAAAATGACGGGAAATGGGAGATAATTACAAAGCCAGTCCTAATACTTACAAAACTTTTCTATTTGAGTCCTGAAACTTTATGTTTTCTAAATCAGTCCTAAAATGTATATACTTAATCAAACACAAGAACACACACTTGGTGCATCATAATTAAATACTATCTTACTTATGTTTCTGGTTCCACTAAATGATTAATTGTGATAAACAAAGGGTGGTCATTTGAGCTAAGCTGTTAACATCATTGGCTCTGCCCTGTCCTAATCCTATTTCTATTTTTCCTTTGGGTACAAATATGGACACAACTAGTAGGGTTGCCCATGCTTCCCTCTTCTTATTTTTTCTTCTCAATTCCCCAAACGTTTTTCTTTCTCATTCTTATTCTTTTTGGATAAAGTTAGCTAGTTGCTTAATTGTACTTGCTTATCTACTCTATTTGGCCATAGTGATCCACCACTGTTTTGATTCAACTAAATATTTGATGCACCGTTGCTTTAATCTTTTTAGCTAATTTTACCTTACATTCTTTTTCTATCTAGAAAATTATAGTAATTCTAACCCATTCCACCACCACGCCACACCACCCAAGAAGTAAGCAACTGAACAAAACTGATAACAATAAAACAATGTGGTCAGAAATTTTGGAACTTTGGTCTTACAGTCAAAACTTAAACCACAAAAAGCCAAGAGGAAAATGGGGGATTTTGTTATCTTGATCTTAAAAGAGTAAAAAACAGGTGCTTAAGAAGAAGTGATGTTGAGGTTTAAAAACACTAGTGCTACACCATATCTAGCTAAATCCTGAAGCTTATAGGTATTAAAATAGGGACACATAATTGCTTAACATTAATATAGTTTGCAATACTAACCCCAATGCATTGAAAAAAGTTTCCATAAAACATGAAGTACATGATAGGAAAAAATAAATTAAGTAAAGGATGTTACCCAATAGTGATCCTAAGTTAATACTTGAGAATGTACCATGAAAAGGCTCAAAAAAGGGGCATAAAATATAAAAAAATCATATTCTTTGTGGTCTCATTGCAGGCATTTTTTTCACAAGATGCAAGTCATCTAAAGGTGTTTGCTTCATTTCTAGCAACTAGAGTGCCCAACAAAAAACATATGAAGGCGGGAAATATGAGAAAATGGTTCAGAGTTATCATTCTATCTAGTGCAAACACCAACTAAGAAATTAGAAAAAGATTAAAAAAAAAGTAATAAATAAAGAAGGTCATAAATGCATTCATAACTTTCTGGCAGGGGTGACATGGCGATTGTGACATGGTGAAGTGGATGGAAGGCGAGGAAGCTTATCGGAGGGCAGGTTGGAGATTAGTTATATATGTTTTAAGATTGAACTCGAAAACTGTAAAGTTTTAGAACTCAAATAAAAAAATTTTCTAAGTATTAAGGTAGATTGTGAAATTTTTCCTAAAATTTTTATCACTTTTTAGGATTTGGTATAATGGCAAAATGACGAATGCAACTATTGGGTAGTTTGAAGATGATTCATGCGGCAATTCACAGTTTTAGGATGATTAAGTAACATTATGGATAATTTAGGGATGATATGTGTTATTTATCCATTATATTTCACTACTTTACATATTTATATATAATATTTTGATGTAAAATGACCAAAAATATATATCACACATACCCTGTGAAAAATATGATACTGCAGTACATACCTCACGTTATTTTGCCGTATAATGCGATATTTTGACAAAATATAAATCAAAAGGTAACTAGTTTATGAAATTTGTGATATTTCACATGAAAAATAACAAAAATACTAAAACATTTATATCATGTACTGTTTGTCCGCAGGTGGAAAGTGATATATCACGGTATTAAAGGCAAAGCAATTGATGCCAGATTTTAGGGTGGTGGAGTGAAGTCTTTAAGATCCTTCTAGCAACAGTGAAGATGATTTGGTCAACTTTGAATCGTCATCCCTTCCTCTATGTTTAGTGAGATTCTAATTTTAGTTACATCGAATTAAGGGGTGGAACTACAAATATTCCCTAAGATATCATTAACAATATTATTCCTTATTGAGCGTGTATCTTATCTGTAATTAAATGTATATCAAAATGAAATAACCGCTTGGAATCCTACATTGGCTAGGGAAAGCTTGTTGATTTCAATAACTTGAAAATGAGCTTACCTGTATTTAGATCCTTATACCTAAAACCAAGTTTATAGTGTTAGACACAGTATGGCTCAAACACTCAAGACTTATGCATGACATAGACCCACTAAATGTCACATTTTGCTATATATGTAATGAGTATCTCTGTTATTGTTCAGTACTTTTACTAAAATAATGCATATTAACTTAAAGCGATTCTCTTAACACGAAGCCTTTTCAGTATTTTTATATGCAAGCAATTAAAGTAGGTCAGTACATTCGAACAACAAGTATCTAAAGTTGTTTGCTTTTTATTATTTTCTGTTTCGAAAGCCAATATCTCCATAATTATGATAAGCATGATTTTTATTATTTTTCCTTTTCTCCTAGAGAACATTGCTTTTAGAAGTTTAGAGATAGCCAAAGGATACAGCTGCACTTGAGTAATTGAAGATCCCCCAAAAAGTTATTGAGGCTGCTCTATTCGTCGCAAAGGCAATAGGCCTCCTTGGCATTCAATTTGGATTCCTCTTTATCCTCTTTTAGCTTATAGTGCCTATTAAGAGAATTAAATTCCGAGTTGCAAGTACTCGGAAGTACTCGAAAAGGAAATTCTTAAGAAGTCGTAGTTGGATAAAATAGCAGGGCTCAATTTTGATTTTGGGCTCAGAAGGAGGTGTCCACCATCAAAGGGCCCAAACGTCCAAACACCGCGAATATTTGGCACAGCCGATTTATCAGCGGACAGCGGCAAACCTGTATCTGCCTCTTTCAGCTGCAATTATGCTACTCGTCTAAGAGGCAAAGGAGCAAACACCTGGCGCTCGGTTCGAACTCAAGGCTCAGCAGCGTTAATCTTCTGTAAGTCACCACTTGATAAACACTTAGTTACTTCTCTCTCTCTCTAAACGCCCTTTTCCTGCTATAGAACTCGCCATTGCTTACGCAGATTTGGAACTCTTCTTGTTTGGCTCCGCACGAATTTTCGATAAAAAATGCATGCCCACATGGGATGGCGGCCGAACGCTTGCTTTTCTAGACCCATTTTTCTGGGCAGGGGGCTGAGTCAGAGTTAGCTTAGCTGTTTTGGTTGCTATGTTGTTAGTTAGTTCATTGTAGATGACAGACTTTAGATATGATGAGGCATATTTATCTTCACGTCGTTTGTGTGTCTCGAATCCTGGCAATTTGGCTCATCGATCCGGGCTCCAAGGTGTGCAATGGTTTTTCAGTTAGCGTTTCTAAAGTTCTCGGGCATTTGTCGTAAATAAATGAATTTCGCAGCTGTATCCAGGTCGAATTAGTGCATAAGTGGTCTGTTTTAGGCATTTCCATGAAATCTAAACTAGTTAAAGGCATGAACTCTCCGTCTGCTTCATTATCATTTTCATGGAGTTTCATGTTCTTATCTATCGCCCTATTTCCTCTGTTTAATTTGCAGTTATCTTGAAATGAAACTTTATCAGTCAGGACTCGTCAGTATGCAAAGTATCAAGAATGCTGTCCTCAGGCATGCTAGGCTAGGGGTTGGAGCCACTCGCATTCACTTACTCAACAAAGAAGGAAGCAGACTCAGGCAGCCAAACCATCAGATTTGTTCATCAGCTGGAAGTAGCGGTGATCAAATACTGGATCGAGTTCTTGGGTTGGTTAAGAAGTATGATAAAGTTGACGCAAATAAGGTACTATTTTGTTTCTTTACCATCCCAACTAACATTTTTCAATTGTTTGCACTGCAAAATCACAAAATATTGTTGTGAGGGGCAGCACAGCTGCTAGGTGTATCGGAGCATACAATCTGTTAACAGTGTAAGATTTTCAGTAATTTGGATAATTGAACAGGTTACTGAGAAAGCAGATTTCCAGAAAGATTTGTGCCTTGATAGCTTAGATAAGGTCGAGCTTGTGATGGCAATTGAAGAAGAATTTTTAATTGAAATCCCTGATGAGAAAGCAGATAAGCTTGCTTGCTGCGCCGATGTTGCAGAATACATTATCTCTGAGTCTGCCTCAAAGCCTGTTCAGCCCTGACCGGTTCTTAACATGCATTGGTTTGAAGTCCTTTAAGACAAATGGATCTGACTTCGTTTACATGGATCCCAAATGAAAAATATGTAGAGCTTTGTTCTCATGGCGGTTTTTTCATTATTTGTTCATGCAAGCTGTTCTTGTTAACACAAATCAGATGACATCCATCATTATCTACATAGATGCTGCATTTTTCATAGCAATCCTCTCCTGCTAAATTACAACTGAACAAATAGGATTTACAGCTCTTCAGAACTCCATGCTGTGACCGAAGCGCCATCTAATTGAGCCTGAGAGCCTCCATGTCCGTTTAGTTTAGTACTCATCAGTATGCGTTTTGGCTGCCGACCTGAGTTGTGAGGTTTTAGCTGCCAGAAGGTGAAATGTCACCTTCCCAGCTGTGTAGGTTCGTATGCCATTCCCGACAGATGACATTCTAAGTCCCTTCTGTCTCATCACATATGCGGGGCGGCAGCGCGGGTTCTTGGGTAACCGGACTACTTTAGCGTTGCATTTTCTGTGCAGTTTGGGGACTCCGTGGAGGTGGGAAGGAAGATCTATCAGGAATTCTCCATATTCATCTGTGATAGCTTCTGCTCTCCCTGATTTACCCTTTGAACCACCATGACAATTAACAGCCACAACAGCACCTGTTCCATATAGAGTTTTTCAGTCTCGAACAAGTATCGATAAACTAAAGAAAGCTCCACCCTGGAATTTACCTAGCTTTTGTTCTTGCTTTTCGTTATGATTTTTAGGAATGTTTTAAATGATGAGGTTGCCTAAATAATAAGACAGAAATAACATAAACACTATGGGTAAAATTCATATGTAGTCCCCTAACTTTAAGGATCGTCCTAATGTGGTCCCTTAACTCAAAAAGTAGCTTTTAACGTCCCCTAACTCAACTTAAGTGTCCTATTTTGGTCTTTACCGTTAGTTCTACCGTTATTTTGTATGGAAATTGCCTACGTGGCACATATATAGCCATGTGGCAGTCGCTTTTATGATAAGAAGTGATTAGATTGGAAGAACAATAAAGTTCAAGCTAAAATTGGCATAAAAAGTAATTTTAGGGACCTAAAATGATAGTTAACCCAATCTTCCCTGTCGCCGCCCCACTCCGATCGATCTCCACCGCCACCCCTCTCCCTCTTTCCACCGACGCTTCATCTTCCTTCTTCCTGACCGACGCTCCACCTTCCCCCTTCATCCATAACCTAAAAGGTGCAGACGAGTCGCTCTCGCCACGGAATCGCCGACGTCTGTCACTCACTTGGGTTTCGATTTGCCGAGAGACTATTCGCTCTCCGACTCACTTCTTCTCCTCTGGTCGCCCTATCGTTTTCCTCTGCCCATCTCTTCTTCGCACCCGTTTCCGATTTCCAGGTTCCAATTCGTGCGAAATCGTGCGATTGCTACTCCTCTCTTGACGCCCTCCTTCGTCTGCCTGGGAATCGCCGTCCCTTCCCTTGAATCCGGCTCCACCCGATATCTCCTCCTCCTTGCCCCCACCGTCGTTCCCACCCTTGGCGCAATTCAAGATTCCATCAACATTCGGGCGAGAGAGAAGTGGAGACCTCTGAGGATTCACGGATTTGCGTTGGTCACTGGTGGGACGAGGGTTTGTGGGTTGGGCGACTATCATCTGAGCGATTTCCTGGCGAATCGAGGCTGGGCACCATTGCTAGGCAAATTGAGGCGATTCATGGCTTTGGAGGCGCGATTCAACAACCAACCAGCGGAGCTGTGGATGAAGGGGGAAGGTGGAGCATCGGTTGGGAAGAAGGAAGATAGAGCATCGGCGGAAAGAGGGAGAGGGGCGGCGGCGGCGATGGGGAAGATTGGGTTAACTATCGTTTTAGGTCCCTAAAATTACTTTTTGTGTTAATTTTAGCTTGAACTTTATTATTCTTCCAATCTAATCAGTTATTATCATAAAAGAGACTGTCATGTGGCAATATACCTGCCACATAGGCAATTTCCATCCAAAATAACCGTAGAACTAACGGTAGGGACCAAAATAGGACACTTAAGTTGAATTAGGGGACTTTAAGAGCCACTTTTTAAGTTAAGGGACCACATTAGGACGATCCTTAAAATTAGGGGACTACATATGGATTTTACCCTAAACATTATACAAAAACACACATATAAAGCATACTTCCTCAAAAAACTTGTTGCGACCATATCTATCAAATACAATAACATGATAAATACATGTTAAATCAACTCTTTATTAGCGATTTAGATTACAACTTTCATGAAATTTTTATTTAAGTTAATACCTTAACCAATTGATTGGATGTATACGTTTATCATTATAATTGTGGAGCTCATTCAATGTACTGTTAAAGGACTTTTTTCATGTACCTATCGCATTTTTAAACTATTTAATGAAAAGACTTTCATTTAATTAGAAAAAAAATCAAGGATAGATTTATATTTTGTTTTTTTGCAAGTCACTTGTCAGCTATATTTAATAAGATTAATTTAATTATCACAAGCCATTTATTAGACGATGTATACCTATAATAGCTAACACAACTTTTAATGAGATAGGTTGTCATCATTTTTTTAATAAATATGAATTTATATTTAGGGAAAATTACAAAAGCCTCATGTGATTTGGTCTAACCTACACTTTGCCCGCATCTATTTTCAAAACTTACACTTTACCCGCGGTTTCCTTTATAGTGTCCAACAACTATTTCTGAAACCTTAATTTAAACTGTCTAATTACTATGGTTCAATAATTTCAATATTTTTTATATTTTTTTTACTGCTAACTGATCATGAACAGGTAAAAAAAATGCATTTACAGAAAGAAAAAACTGATAATTTAAAATATCTATTAATTATAAAAAAATATTGAAGAAATTGAAATTACTAAAATATGACTATCATACAGTTTAAATACAGTTTTAGAAGATATTATCAGACAATATAAAAAATATAAGGGGTGAAGTGTAGGTTTTTAGAAATAAATTGGGTAAACTGTAAGTTAGGATATACCTTAGGGGTAAATGTAAATTCCCCTTATATTTATGCTTGTTCTGTCAAAAATAAATTTTGAAAACTGGAAAGAAAGACACTAAAAATAATGAAGTAATCACGATAAACAAAGAGGGACATATTACTATTACTAAGGCTTCGTTTGATAATGGAGATTAATATCAGAGGTTAGAAAATATTATATAAATGCAAGTAGCTTTTAGGTTATAGAACTTGGAAGCTATAATGTTTGTAAACTATATCCCAAATTACTCTAGCACTAATCTTAAATTTGTTAATCACATAATATTAAATACGTGGGATATATTGCTTACCTTGGGTATAGGATATGACCACTTTTTGTCGTGTCAATATCCTGCACAATATTACCACAATATATTGTACTTACCACATATATACCGTTCACTGCTAATTAATTTTTTAAGTGTTTTAAACAATTTGCTGTAGAATACCGTAGTATGCCCTATACCGCAAGTTAGAAATTTTTCTATTTTTATTTTACGTAATGAACCCCGCCCCCCTCCCCACACCAAAATATAATTAAGAGACAAAAATGACAAAATATAATTAATGCGTAATTCTTATATTTTTTCACCGCTTCAATATACATCAAGAAAATATAGGGTGTAAAAAAATACATGTGCAGGTGGTACGCCTCCTACATCCCTAAATATTGCTTTACTGAATAATATTTATTTTATTCTATATATTGCATTTTTTGTATGTGTGTGTATTCTATTTATATATAAAAATTTATTTTAAAATTAATTAGAATACATATAAAAATATCTAAAAATTTATATTTGATATTTCTTATCTTAAACTAATATTTTAACATATTTGTTATGAAAATGATGACAGTAACAAATAATTTACATGTTATAATATACCCAACGGTAATGGTTTTAAATCCTTTAGTTAACAACAAATGAAACTTAATTAGGGCAAATATATAACTAGAATGTAGTATTAACATCATAGGAATCAAAAGTGAGTATAAATATCAGTATATCTTGGAATTAAAAAATGTAACGAGATGAAAATATAGTCATTAAAGGGAGGGGATCCGACAAAAAGAAATTAAACCTCACACAAGCTACCAAGTTTACGCAATAATTACATATATAGAGGAAGAACGTTACTTGATAACGAGGAAACATCTCGGAGCATGAAACGAGTTTTAAAATGGCGTTTAATTAAGACAGGAAATAAATAATTAAATAAATTAAATTATAATATATCACCAGATGCGTTTATATGTATATATGTATGTATGTATGTATCTGTTGCTTAATTTTACTTAGCATGCATGCACTTGTTTGAAGGCTTGTTTCTGATGGCTTCTCACCAACAAACTTGGCCATTTTTTCGGCTCCTTTTTAAACATCACACAGATCATCATTTCAGTTTCCTTCGTGTTCAAATTTAGCTCGACATCACAGCGTAACAACTGATGAAAACGAAAATCAATAATCGAAGAACTGATGAATTAATTAAGCCAAGTTCAAAAGCGACATCTAATTTTCTGAAAAATTTCTAATGGTAATTGGAAAGAGACGACAAGTTATAATAATGCAACATTCAATGCATTCATCTTAATTACTGAGTTTTCAATTTAACTTGAAAAACAACGGAGTTCCTGTTTTTGAATGAGTGATTGCTCAATTTCCACTACTTCAATGCCTTGGGTATCAGTATCGCAAACAAAATGACCGTTTTAATTATTGTTAATTTCATATGTAATCTTGTCATACTCATGATTATTACTAATTTTCACCTTTATTTGTAATGTACGTAAGAGTAAAGTCCAGAAAATCGTCGTAGAATATGATCGATCAAACCACGTCTTTTGTAAAGTGATGATCATATATATATATAAGATTTAATTAACCGCTAAGTTAGCCAGTACGTTGAGGATGAAGTTTACAGACCTGGAATGGGCCAGGAACGAAGGTGAGCCTGACCACGGGAACAATCCTCGCAGACGACGCTGCCGGTGACCAGAACGGTGGAGAGCTTCTCCTCCCCGTATCCGGCCACTTTTGCCATCTCCTCTCTGCTCCATAACCCTAGCAACGCGTTCTCCTCTCCTCTCGCCGCCGTCACCAAGCTGCAGAAGAGGAGGAAGAACGTGAACTCCACAAGACTCATGCAGCCGCAAATGTTGCTCATCTTCTTCTCGCGCCTAGCTTTGCTCCCAGTTTTCCCTTGACCTTTGGAGCCGATGGATATATATATATAATATATAATAACCATGTATTTGCCAAACTCATCAAATCAACCTCGTTCTTATATAAGGCCGACCAATACTCTGGATTTACCATTATACCCTTCTTTCTTCTCAAAATTTTATTCTCTACTAAAAAACAAATATATATATATATGTATGTATGTTTGGGCACACGTGGACGTCAAAATTTAATTGGGTCTTCTTGTAAGGAGGAAATAGGAAGTTGAAGTTGAGATGTTGGTTGGTCGCCTACTCTTTGATCAATTAATTATCATCTACGTTTAAACAGGAGCGCCTAGTCCAGGGTACAATTTCTTGAACCAGAGAAAATAATAAGGTAGAGAAATATCGTTTACCAAGCTGATCTCTACACAGAAACACTTGTCTGGCAAAGCAAGTTACCAAACTTGGTGGGCGGGACTCTAATTCTATTCGGCCACCCTTTCTAGCCTGCCTCAACCGTCTCTCATCTACATTTAATTATATTTACGTATATCGTTAGAGATAATTAATTGTACTATGCTATTAAAACGACAGTAACTATATAGTAATAAATTTATATGTTGCTGAATGGATTGTTTGTATAAGTAGTAGTTAGCCAAAAAGTATACTTACCAATGCATCGTGTTCAAGTTACATACATATGCATGGATATAAATAGTTTGAAAAATACTTTTAAACATATTTATGTATAAAAATAGTTTATGTTGAAAATAACTATCTTTATTAAATTTTCTCTTTTTTAGGCTGGGTAATTAAAGAAAATGATTTTTTTATAATATGGGACGAACAGATATGTAGCCTAGTTCATCGTATGTGTATATATGTATGTATAAGAAATATATAGATTAATGAAGGATTATAAAAAATTAAATGTAAATGAAATCAAGATGGGGAGTCATTCGTGTAGGGGCAGTGAAGTGTACCTTATACTGCTGACCTTAAGTCCTAACTGCCCGAGAATGTGAAAGGTAAACCCTATACAATTGGGGAAAAAGGGTTGGTGAGAGGATCTTACTTAATTCTTTTCATTTGCAGATATATTGTCCCTAAGAGTATAGTACATTACTATTAGAAGTAGGTTAACGTCCACATTCCTCTTGCTTAGTTCCGTTAATTAATCTCATTTTCTATTGAAAATTAAAAATACAGATATATCGTTTTCCTTTTTTCTTTTTTTTTTTTTTTATTTCATGATATGCTTTATTTTATATGCTATATTATATATATGTGTGTGGATATTAACTAGCTAGTGTGATTTATGGGGATGAAATTAAATTATAGTTGATATATCAACAAGATGACAATCATTAGTGTGATCGGACAGAAATTGATTTTTGAACCATAAAGTTAATTTATGTTTTGGACTGATTTTATTACGTATTAATGTGGGAGAAGGACATTTTATCTTTGCATTGCATGTAGAGCTATTTGTTCCGTTGCTTTTAATTCCTTGATCATCCCTTCAGTATATATTTTCCGGACGTATCCACCCAAAATGTGTATAAATTAAAAAGTACTCTATACTAGGACATTTATATATATATAATACGCAATTTATGTAGGAGGAGAAAACACGAGTCTGCTCAATTAGGAGGCTCCAAGCTAAGTTTGTATTACGAAGTCTGCGTGTCGCTAATTAACCAATGAAATCAGCTACAATATACACTACACCAATCATTATAAGAGAGGAAGTTATTTGAGATAGCAAAAATTGTATGACAAGTGTAGAAAATAATCATTTGTTACAATACAAATTGTAGAACAGAACTGTAAGAAATATCTATATATGTCGGAAAGAGAAAGCGTAGAACAACTGTATAACAACCTAATGAATTTTTGACAACTCGAATCTGACGGTTTTAAAATACTTTAAGACCTATAATTTTGTGACAATTTTTATCCGATGGTTTTCTGACACACATGTCCTACACTTTTGTGACTTTTTTGTCCTACAGTTTTTTGACAATACATGTGTTATAATTTTGTGACATTTTTTTTACATTTTACTTATTTTTAAAAAATAAATAATATACATAGATATATCTATATATAGTATATTATATATTAATATTATATGTACATATATAGATAGATGCAGTAAATACATATACATATAAATATATATATTAAACTAACAAAATTCTACAAAAAAAAAGAGTCTATTACAGTCAACAAATAGGTTACAACATTTCTATTCTAATGAGATCAACTAACAATAGTCAACCAGATGCAAATTCGGGCTGATCATCGCCATCTCGCTGGATATTGCCATCATTATCACACAAAGTCGAGGATCCGATTTGAAACTCAATTGGGCTAGCTGATGTAGGTATGATACTTTGTTGGATCAATCTATTAATCACGGTATTCACCGCTGCTTTGGTGTCCAATTGGCTAGACTAGCTATGCATAATACCCTCACCCTCGTGGACCCAACCACATCTCGAATCATAAATTGGTTGGTTGGGGCTTTGCCCGAGCCTATTTGTGTCAAACTCCGATGAACCATCATAAAAATGAGTGATAATTTTAACTAATCAGTCCATAATTTAGCTAATTTTATCTAATTTTAGCTAATTTTCACATTTTAGCTAATTTTTGTTTCCACTAATTTAATTATTTTTCATATTTTAGCTAATTGCATACTTTAACTAAATTTCATATTTTAGCAAATTGGAGCTAATTTTCATGTTCTAGCTATTTTTTTATTTTACCTAAATTTCATATTTTAGCTAATTTTCACATTTTAGCTAATATTTATATTTCCATTAATTTAACTAATTCTCATATTTTAGCTAATTTCATACTTTAACTAAATTTCATATTTTAGCAAATTGGAGCTAATTTTCATATTCTAGCTAATTTTTATATTTTACCTAAATTTCATATTTTAGCTAATTTTCCCATTTTACCTAATTTTTTTATATTTCCATTAATTTAACTAATTTTCATATTTTAGCTAATTCTATACTTTAACTAAATTTCATATTTTAGCAAATTGGAGCTAATTTTCATATTCTAGATATTTTTTATATTTTACCTAAATTTCATATTTTAGCTATTTTTGATATTTACACTAATTTAACTAATTTTCATATGTTAGCTAATTTAACTAATATTCGTATTGACTAATTTCCACTAATTTTCATGTATTAGCTAAGTTTTACATTTTAGCTAATATTCACAGTTTAGCTAATTTAACTACTTTTCTAATTTAAACTAATTTAACTAATTTCCACTAATATTCTATGCATATACTTAATCAACTCAAATGAAACAAGAAACAAGTAGCCAAAATTTTCATATATAATGAGCAATCTCAATTTACCAAATTGACAGCAAATAAAGAAGTGAGTGAGGGAAAAACGGACCTGGAGATTAAGGGAGAGAGTGTCAGTGGTGAGCTAAAAGATCATTGGTGGTGGCGAGCTAAGATGATAGGAAGATCACTGACAATGAGCTAGGATGAGAGGGAGAAACCGATTACGGGCAATTGAGAAAGAGGTCACTGATGGCAAGGAAAAAAGGGACCTAGAGGCACCGGTGGATAATGAGAAAAACTGAAAAATGAAAAATGAGAGAAGAGTGGACAAAGACTGAAAAGCAAATGAAATGGAGAATGGAGTCAAAGGAGACACTAACCTTTAGACGGTTTTGTTACACCAAGAAAAAGAAAAGCAAAAATGAGGGAAAATGTGCTACGGTTCTGTGACAATATTCCTTCAAAAAAATAAAACATAGAAAAGCCATAGGACAGTTTCTACGGTTTTGTAGCGAAAAAAATCATCGGACTATTTTCGTCTCCCTCCCTCCCGAATTTGTAAAATTTTTGCAATTTCCACCCATAAAAGTGAGAAGTTTTTGACAATTTAAAAAATTCCGTTCCCCCCTCTCCCCCAAAAAAAATACAATTAATATATATGTGTGTGTGTGTGTGTGCGCGCGCGCACGTGCATTAAAAAAATGTGGAAATTGATATACCCTAACAAAATCATTAAATTTACTAAATATGAAAATTGCTCAATATGAAAGCTACTACATACATATATGTGTGCAAGTCCCAAAATGAAGAAGTTTAATTACTGAACACAGTAATTGAATCACTTAATTAAGTGAATAATCGCTCCATCATCTTTGGAAGTGTCACTAAGTAACGAACTTTCATCCTCAAAGTCATCTTTGGAATTATTAATATGTAGCTATATCAATGAAGCTACATCTTCATATTCAACCACCACCAAAGGCCGATGTTACATGAATTAAAGGTAGGGTTTTCAAGGTTAAGGTTAAGATTAAGGATAATGTGTTACGAATTAGATTTTTAATTAGGGTTTAGAGTTTGGGGTTACAGGGTTTGGGTTGGTATCTTGAACTTTAGCCGTTTAGAGTACTTAGGGTTTAAGGGGTTAATGGATAGGGTTTTAAGTTTTAGGGTTTGACTTTAGATATTTAAGATTAGGACTATAGGTTGTAATTTTGGGTTTAGGTTTAAGGTTAGGGCTTATGGTTTAGGATTAATAAGATTTGTGTTTAGAATTAGGGTTTGGGTTTTAGGGATTTAGGGCTAAGGTTATAAGGTTTAGAGTTAGGGTTTGAGGTTAGGGTTGTGGGGTTTGCGTTTAGAGATTTAGGGTTTAGGCCAGCTTAAAGTTAGGGTTTGGGGCAGGGTTTAGGGTTAGGGTTTGTGTTTAGGGATTTGAGGTTTAGGACAAGATTTAGGGTTAGGGTTTGTGTTTAGAGATTTTAGGGTTTAGGGTTACAAATCGTAGGATAATTGTCACAATTTATATTCTTACAATTCTGAGACACATGTTTTGTTGTAAAAAAATTGTGAGAAAGTATTCTCTTCTTGCGATTTTGAGACATTTAATTTGCTACTATTCTTTTTTGTAAAAAAAAATCATAGTCATTGGGCTATTTTTTTGTATGAAAACAGCAGGAAATGCTATTATAGGAAAAGCATAGGACATAGATTCACCTTAAAACCGTCGGATACTTTGGCTCCATTGCATCATCCAACGATTTTACTTTAATTTATTTATTCTATAATTTTTAGCATAGGAACTGGCCATAAGAAATACTCATCTATCTTTATAATGACGGTGCCTCAAAACCTAACATTGCACCCATCTTATCTTGGCGAAAAGGTTTGCCATTGCATTTTTTGAGCCACCTCCGATCATTCAATCAAGAGCTTAGTTCTACTAGATTGCGTTGACATGAGTTTCAAAAGCCAATAGACATCTTTTATTCTTATTTTTCTTTTTTTCTGTTGTTTTTTTATTTTTGACTAAGTTGATCTTTTTTAATTATTTACATACCATATGGGCCTAAGGCTCAACCGGATCGTCTTTTGTCGTAAGAATCATGTTGTGTGTGCACTCCGGATCGTTTTTTGTCGTAAGAATCATATTGTGTGTGCACTAAGTATATAATATTCCGTTTTATTTGAATAGTTTTACTCGAATATCAGAGAAAAAAAGAAAGAAACAGTTAATATTTGAATGTAAAATTCTTGCCCAAGCCCGTATAATATTCAGGTTCTTCGGTTTCGGTCTCATTCCGAACCAACTCTTAAATATCAAGCCTGCTGGATAAACCGTTTGGGCAGATGCCTCGAAAAGGGCCTGAATCATGTATTCAAAATGTAAGAATCAAGCCCAACGGTGATTTCAAGCCCTTCCCATGGAATTAAGACTTAAGCTGAACTTTAGGCCCTCGCCAGCTTTGTCGAGTTGACAACGCAAGATGCTGTCCTAACCGAGAAGTGGATTAGGGAAAATTTTGCGTGAGCCCAGCTCAGCCATGAGCCCGGATTGGGGGTAAAAATGAGCCGAGTCAAACATGAACATCCTAAGCTTGAAATTCAACTCTTTAAAAATTAACTAGAGTCAGACTCGAACTCGAGCTCGATAGACTTGAAAAACGGCACTCAAAGCTCACCTCGAAAGGATTTGGGTCAATGGCTCAATAGGCTCAAAACTTAATTTGAGGTTTGAGCTTGATTCAATCTCAATTCAAGATTTGAGCTCGATTTGAGATTAATTCAAATTTTGAACTTGATTTGGGAATAGAAATTACAATTTAGGTATATTAAAAATATTTGACTCATTAGGCGTGATTAGAATCCGAACCAAATATTATTAAGCTCGAAACTCTACTTGTTAAGAGTTCAAACTCAAAATGCAGCTCGTAGCTCGACTCGAGACTTATTAGATTTGATTCAGTAATCAAAAATCAAGTTTGAGCTAGAACTACCAAATAAGAGCCTAATTTCATTTCTATCCCTTATCAGGGCATCAATAGTACAGATATCAAAATGATGGGTGTTTTTTTACTAAATACCTATTGCTCCCTTAAACTATGATGACTCAGACAGTTTGCCCCCTGAACTATAAAGTGAAACAACTCAAACCCTGAATTTTGATGAGCGGATCAATTCAAATCTTGAATTTTGATGAATCGGTTACTTTAGTCCCTTTAACTCAGCCTAATCCTCACGCTATCTATCTTTAATGGAGTAGCCACCACCGCCGCCCCCTCTTCTGCCCGATCTTTGCCCTCCACAACCTTTCCGGCTTCTCCTTCACCTTCATTTTCTCCTACCTCCGACGCCGAAGCAGCCTCCTCCCCTGCCCCCCTCTACCCCACCTCTGCCTAAAGCCACCACCACTCCTTTGACAGCATGTCGCGTCACTTTGAGACGGATGAATCGTGCTAGTTGTCGGGTTCAATGGAGAGCATCCGAATGAATCAAATGAATCATTAAGATGAAAAACACGCTCAACTTCCAGCCCTCTCATCTTCTTCGCATGCTTCGTTCATCAGTGGCGGCAGAGAATTGTGGCATCTTCGATTTTGCTGATATCAATCCATTATTAGATTTTTGATTGAGTCTCCAATGTCAATCTGCTATTAGGTCTCCACGATATCAAGAAATCCAATCAAAACCCAGGTGGGCTAAGGGAAGATAGATGCAGTGTTGGAGATTGAGGCGGCATCGAGAACGAAGGAGAGAAGAAAGCTCTGTTTGTCTCTTTAGTAGTTCTTTTGTCACGTGTGGCCACGTGAACGCATAAGTGAGTTGAGGGACTAAACTGGCCGATTTTTCAAATTTTAAGGTTTGAGTTGATCCACTTTATAGTTTAGGGGGTAAACTGTCTGAGTCACCATAGTTTAGGGGAGCAATAAGTATTTAGGCCTTTTTTTTAAAGGTTCTGTGATGGTGAATTAGTTAAGAGGTTCGGTGAAAAGCTGGCCTTGGGTTTGAAATTTGTATCCCGATGTCTTTTCTTTCTTTTTTTTTTCTTCATTTCCCCATTTTTTGGCCTTTCAATTTTTTTGTTATTTTTTATGTTTTAATTTCAGAGGTTTTTCCCATTGTTGTATTGTTTCCAAATTTATTCTTTTTTTAATTTATCTACCTTTTCTTCTTAGTTTAATTTTCATTATTTATTTTTGAATCATTTTTTTCAATTTTTTAATCATCTTTTATTTCAAAATTTTAACGAATAAAAAAATAACCAAATATTTGAGCTAAAAAAACAAACAATTACTTGTAAATGAAAAATACAAATAAAAAAGTAATTAACGTCTCTAGAAAAATGAATAACTACTATAAAAGAACAAATAGATAATAATAAAAAATATAAAAATAAATAATTCATCTAAAAAATAAGAAGAAACTTATAAAGAACAATAAATTGAGTTAAAAGAATAACACCCAGTTTGTTTTAACTTAAGTCAATAGACTTTAAAATGACTTTTTTTTATTCTTATATCCCTTTTACCTGGAACTATTTTTAATTAAAATTCAATATTATATAGCTATAATAATCTATTGAAAATACAATTTTTGTAATCTTACTAAATTTTTATGAATTTTTCTAGTTTAAGGCATTAAAAAATTCATAAAAATTTAACAATATCATGAAAATTTATTTTCAACTGGATTATTGTATCCACATAATATTGACTTTCAAATAAATTTTGTTTTAGGCAAAAAAATGTAAAAGTAAAAATAATTCAGTTGACTTAAGTTAAAATAAATTGACACTAATTATTTACTAATAAAAGAAAAACAATTTGCAGATCAATAATTTCAAAAGAATAAATAGCTAATAACAAGAAACAAACAAATTTAGAAAAAAGAACAAATAACTAGGTTATCCAAAAGGACAAATAATAATAGATAACAGAGAGTAAATTGATTTATTTGATGCATTTTATGTTAATTTGTATATGTAAAAAAAGAAAAAATTCAAACATATTTTTTTCAGTTTCAATAAACTAATGCGTGCATTATTCTTTTATTAGTTTTATTTATTCTTTTATAAATTTATCTATTCTGTTGGATTTGTTTCATTCATGGCTCACATTTATTTGATTTTGATGATAACAAAACATATTTGTTTTATGTGTTTCAAAGCTTTACATAAAGATTTATACATTGGTCTTTTATTGATAAAGTTTTGATCTTTCTAAGGAAAATTATTTCATAAGTATATTTGAAGTATTTATGTTAATTTAAGCATTGCTTGTGAAGGAAGAAATCATTTTGGAGAAAAATTTATTGAAGTTTGAAAGTTTGGAAGTAAGAAAATCCTGGAACTACGTTTTCATTTGAGTGAAATGTTTTCAACCGAGTGAAACTGAAGTCAGTTTTCGAACCTGAGAGAATTTTATTTCTGGACAAGAAAATCATTCGAGTGAAATTTTTTCAACCGGGTGAAACTGGACTCAGTTTTCGCACCCGAGAGGATTTTATTTCTGGACAAGAAAATCATTCGAGTGAAATTTTTTCAACCGGGTGAAACTGGACTCAGTTTTCACACCCGAGAGGATTTTATTTCTGGACAAGAAAATCATTCGAATGAAAAACTTTCAACCGGGTGAAACTTTGATTCCAGACCTGCGCGCAAGTTTCCGATTCGAAAAATCTTTGAAAAATAATTATAAATTTATGCCACATCAGATTCCACGTGTATAAAGTGTTGACAACTCATTAATTACAAATATAACCGTTGGAGGTCAAACCTTGACCTTCGTTATTAGACAGAATTTTCAACCGAGTGAAAATATTTCACCCGAGTGAAACTGGGCGACAGACGCAAAACCTGTCAAATTTGACAGCAACGGTCACCTGCTTTCTTGGAGACATTTCTGACCTTCCCAACTGTTCTTCAACGTCTCTTTGGCCCTCAAATGAGCATAAATACATGGAGAAACACCTTGGAGATAACTCTTGGCCATAAGATCAAAGATTCATCATCAAATCCAAGAGAAAAGAGCTTATCTTGAGAAATTCATTATTGTAGTTGTGCTTTCACTTGTATATCTAGCTTGAGTGCTATTGTGTGAGCTTGTGAGTTTGTAAACATTCAAAGTCTTAGAATCTCTTGAGTGTAGAGTGGTTTCTAGTGAGCCTTGAAGAAAACTAGGGAGTGGTTTCTAGTGAGCCTTGGAGAAAACTAGAGATTGGTTTTGTGTGAACCTTGAAGAAAACACCATTGTAATTTTGATCAAGAGATAGTGGAGGAAATCTCAAGTGGGCAAGCTTGAGGAGAGGATGTAGACTCCGGTTGGTAGAGTTGAACCTCGATAAATCCCGGTGCACTCTTTCCTTGCCTCTCTTTATATTTTGCTTTATACTTTCCTTATACTTGCTTACTTTGTTCTTGATTTTTGGTTAAGTAAATTTAGTTGTAAAAATTGATTTTGCTAAAGTTTTTAATACAACCAATTCACCTCCCCTCTTGGTTGCACTTGGGCCAACATATTCTTTTTTCAATTTTTATTTTTTCTTTTCTTAGGTTTTTTTTCTTTTATCAGTATATATGAGGTTTATGGTATCCACGCGTTACTACGATTTAATCTGTATCAACATTAAACATGAATATAAATAGTGGTAATTATTAATAAAGAAAAAGAGTTTTATAGAAATGAAAAAAAAAACAAGCACCAAGATAAAAAGTCATAGTGAAGTTTTGGAACTAAGAGAGCCAAAAATAAAAAGATTCTAAGTATCAAAAGATAAACCATGGAAACTAAAATTTTGTTTTAGAAAAGAAAATTAATATGAAAAAGTTAATAATATAATATAAAGAGTGGAATTTTAGTTACAAAAAGTAGGGTTTAATGATTAATAATTAAAAAATAAAAAATAATGGTCTTCAGGCTAGGAGAGTAAATATAAAGATTTTAAGAATTATAGGCTTAACCATCAACTTAATAAAGGGAAAAAAAATAAATGAAAACATTGGCTAACATGATTCAACTTAAACTATACAAAAAAATAAACAACTCATATTGGCTAAAGTTTTGTTTTAAATAATAATAATAATAATAATAATAATAATAATAATATATAAAAAGTTAAATAAAGTCACTATAGTTGATTAAAAAAATAAGTGAAACAATTCATGGTTACCAATATTGTGCCTTAAAAGACAATAAATAAATAAAATTAGGGACTAAGATAACAAATGAGGAGGTTTAGTGACTTGCACATTATGGTAGATATTTTTTGTAATAAAGTTTAATAATATCAGTATGACACAAAATATGTTATGTACTTTAAAATAATGCATATTTTGTTTCTTAATTAGAAACAATTCAACAAAAATTTTCATCTCTGATTAACACAAAATCTAATTTTTAATATCAGTGAACATTTAATCTTGAAAAAATCACTTTCAAATTTAACAATTGTCGACCAAGCTACTTTATTAAGCTATAGAACTTGAAGTAAATAATTGATGCTACAAATCATAATAATCAATAATGATAAAAAAAGACAAAATACAAGACTATGTTTAATATGTGTTAATTAATTAACAGTCTAATCATTAACTAAATAAAGATAAAAAGAAAAGAAAGTGAGAAAAAAACTTACTGAAGTCAAATCAACCAAAACCGGGTCAAAATTAGGTAAATTATAATGATTAAAGCTTCATTTTGGAAAATAACAATAAAAAAAAAGTTAGGATCAAGACAAAAAAATGAAAAAACTTTAGGTATTAAGAATTTAACGATTTACTTAATGAAGATAGAAAATGGTTCAACCAGAAAATAAACAAATCATGATTACAAATGTTTTACTTCAAAAGATAGTATGTAAAAAACAACAAAAAGAAAAGCTCGGGGACCAAGAGAGCAAACAGAATATCTAATTAAATAGTTATAAAATTCAGTGTCTAAAATGTAACACTAACTTAATTCAGAGCAAAGAAAATTTTTTTTGAAAATTTAAGACTAAAATTGCGTTTAACCGAAACAAACGTGAGACTGACTAAAACTAGAAACATTACAACATAAGCTCTAAAAAAGACAAGTGCCTTGTGAAATGAATACTAAAATTCATTTATCTTTTAGAATATAGTATAATTTGTTCTTTTTAAGTAATTATCTATTCTTCTACAAGTAATTGTTTATGCTTTGGCTCAGTTTATTATTCTTTTATAGGCTGTTACTTTTTTTTAAATAAACTGTTTACTTTTATTCTTTTTATTATTATCAATTTATTCTTTTATGAGTAGCTCTTAGTTTATTAGAGAAATTAATTATTTTTTTATTAGTTGAAAATTTTGAAAAAAATGAAGAAAAATTTAGATAACTATTAGGACAAATAAGAGTATCATAAAAATGAAATAAAACTAAGAAAAATGAGATAGAAAATTTTAAAAAAAAATTAAGAACAAAGAATAAAAAATGGAAAAGGTAAAAAATAAAAAAAATTGAAAAAAGAAGAAAACTAGATAAAGAAAACTAAAAATAAATAAAAATAAAAAATAGGGAAAATGAAAGGAATGGAAAAAAAATTGTGAAATTAGGGGAAAATGAAAAAAAAAATTGGGAAAAGGAAGAAGAGAAAATGTGAAAAGGAAAAGGAAAGAGAAGTAATGCAAAAGCAACAAAACCAAAAAGGTGGGGAAAAAATTGGAACAATCGGGGGAAAAACAAAAGTGAGAACCTGGAAAAAAAATATATAAGCAAAAGCAGAAGACCGGGTGCTCGAACCGCATTCCCCAGAACTTCAGCTACAAGCACAAGCCACTTTGTCAAATGTAAACAGACGTTCAAAACGCCTGCAGTGGCACACTTGAAGTAACCAACCTGGGTAATGCAATTGCCGACTTTAAAAAGATGGGGCGCCAAAATGACAGTTGTTGAATTTTATAGAGATGACACATGATGATATTTACTTTCGCTTCATGTTATGTTAGACTTACTAGCAAGATTAAATTTGGCCATCGCCTTACTAGCTAAACACAGCAATAAAATGTCAACTATAATCTTACGCTTTTTAGGATTCAATAGACAAATATTTCACTCATCGTTCTTCACAAACACTCTAACATGCTCTTGTCTATTTGTGAAGATGCATTCAAAAAACTTTTATATGTAGTGTGTAGAACACAAGTTTTCACAGTTTGTCTGATTGTTGCGAGAAATACAGTGATATGTCATGACATTTTGTGTACCGATGGTTTTTATATTTTTTTTTTCGGTTTACCACAATATAGAACATACAGTGGGTTGGGTAGTTTTTCTTTTCTCACTTTATATCACTATACCACATATATACACCTATGAAGTGACAAAACATAATTAATATACATATTTTGACATAATACTGATATTATTTCATTTTCGGTTTCAAAAAAATTAGTTACAAATAATGTTAACATGGTTGATATTTAAAATTTTTGTTGACTCAAAACTAAAGTTCCATGACATTTAATGAGTATGTTGCTTTTGCAGATGAAGCTAGGATAAAAATGTTTATACTTTGAGCCGCCTAAAAACTTAACATAATATTAGAAAATATACTGTTATTATTAGAGTATTGTTTTTTTTTTATCTTTCAAATGAATTATTAGATCCACATAATATTGGCTTTCAAATGAAATTAGTTCTAGACAAACAAGATATAAAAATAAACATAAATTATTTTGAATTAAGTTTTTTGGTACAAGGATATTAAGTTGAATTAAGTTAAAATGTATCAGTAATTTTTTATGCTAAAAAATAGTTTTTGGTTTTATATAGATTATTTATGTATTTTTATGCTAAAAATACTTTGTTTCATATATATATTATTTATATTAGAAAAATTATGATGAGAGTAATTAGAATACCTATAGAAATATGTAAAAAGAATTATATTTGATGTTTTCAACATAAAATAATACTTTGATATATATTATATTGTGAAATCAGTTAGATATACAATTGCAGTAAGTTTATATATAATTTACATAATGAGACATACATAATGGTAACATTATTAAAAACCTTGGTTGCTTATAATATTTGCTTTGAACCCATCTTCTTTTCATCTATTTTCAACCACCTTAAGATAGACATAAGTTTACTGGTACTCAGAGATGTAAAAAAATATCATACTTATCCCTACCCTCCCTGAAATGACCACCTAAAAACTAAATCCGACCTACCCACTAGGGGCAGAGCTAGGATTTTAAGTTAAGAGGGGCAGGATTAGGAAACTTTTAACACAAACACACATAACTTCATTCAAATTACAAAAAAAAAACACCTTTTTTGGTACATTAAAAAAATACTAAAATTATAGTTAGAGCCTTTATGATTAAAAATATTAAAACTTAATAATTTCAATTTCCACCATCATATAGTGATTTTAGTATGAAATTCACAAAATCAATAATAAAAGATAAAGATAAAGAAATACAAAAATTGAAAAGTAAGTCACATAAATTAGGTAGTGGATGCCATGGAGATTAAAGAAGTTGTATTTGTAAGTTCTAACCTGCAAAAAATATTGTGATGACAGTAGCATTCTTTTTAATCAATCACAGCAGTAGAGATTATATATTATTTGGATGAACAACAAAATTATGGTCAAACCCATTACATAAAATTGATAACATATATGTCAACAAAAATTCTACCTGATGCTTCACGACACTCTACTATTGTAAAATATATATATATTTTTTTGCTAATTTGTTAGTTCTCTCTGCCTTGATTTCATACGGCCTAAAAATAAACTATATGGCTTTTATATGTGAGCTATTATGACTGCTCGTCTTTTTCTCACATCCTAATTCAATTTCAATTTGGCTTTAACAAGCAATTTGACTAATGTGTCAATAAGGACATAAAAAAACTAATTCAAGCGCAAGTAAAAAAATCAAGGCTAATATATTAATATTGTGTATAAATTTGACATAAAAAGGTTAAAATCAGTATTTTTTGAATTTTCTTCACTATTTGTGTTGTTATTTATATTTTTTAACTATTTAGTTTCTTAAAATAATTTATAAAATACACATCATATTTATATAATTATGCAAAAATATTATGAGGTTAAAGGATGAGACACCCCAGCCCCCAAGCCCCCTTGCCTCTGCCCTTGCTACCCACAAAACTATGGAGAGAATACAAGTTTAACTAATCCTACTTGACCTAACTTGCACTCCTTTGAAATTAGTATGCTTATATGAAAGATATGATTTTAATTCAAAATAAAACTACAATTTAAATTAGATGACCATATATTACTTTAGTTTATATATTTTTAATTATTAATTAATTGTAAATATACACATTCCTTTAAAAATATGCATAAAAATATATTAAAAAAGTAGTGTACGGTATAAAAATATTTACTTTTAAAAAATTATTAGAAAATTGCTATGAAAACAATAGTTTATAATTTATAACCCTTATTTACCTGCAAGTGTACGGCATTGTTATGTGCAAATGGTTAATACAGGTATTGTCCAAAGGAAAAATGGTGAAATCACAATAAAATCCAGGTTCTAGATAGTTAAAACACCGAAACTATAATGAGACAAAGCTATTGAATTGAGTAAAGACTAAAGTTGGCTAAGTGAATGCGTGAATAAAGAGAAATAAACTAGAATGAATGAAGCTACTAACTATCAAATGAAATCTAAAATGTTGAATAAATGCAAAGGTCGTTAATGAATACAAATGTGCAACTAAATGAGAAGACTATCTAGAATTAGTTAGACTAACTACAAATGAAGTGATGTGGTTAAGAAGACTATGTCTCTAGAATTCCACTCTTTTACTTGTTAACTAAGTCAGGTGAAGTTTCAAGGATGTTGACTTCCTATGTCAAAGTTTTGCTTACCTAAGATTAACTATGGGGTCTCTCAAGCTCATACATTTATCTAATATGAATTAAGACCTAGCCTCATTTCAAACACGTAATAGGTTCATAGATTATCTCTAATTCATAAGACCAATCATGCTCTACTCTTCATTTTCCACCTCCACCATTTCTTTCTCAAGAAAAGTGTGAAATTGTGATTTTTGTGAAGTAGCCAATCAACACATAATCATTAAACACAAGAATAGGCAACACAAGAGAATCAATACATATGACAAACCTCAAATGAATATTAGATAACAAGTATCAAGAGTTTCATCTTAGAGATATATAAAGAAACTATTTCATGTCCAAACTAACAACTATCATCATACTAGATTTTAAGGAAACCATAAATAAATAGAATCGAGAAAAGGAAAGAAGAAACCAAAAGAAATCCTTAGAAGCTTAAGTCTCCTTAGCCTCCAAGCTTCTCTTTGGTACCTTCAACAAAGCTCTAAAAAATGTCTTCAATGGTGACTCTCTAAAAATCTCCTAGGCCCTAGAATAAGAGTTCAAATGAGATTTAGATGAGGTTTAATCTCTCTAATTCTTGTTAATTATGTCCATGCCTCCCCTAGCATAAATATGGATCACTATTTGAGAGAAAACATAGGAACAGGCTGGAAAATTAACAGAAACTCAAGCTTTCTCGAAAAAGGGAAATTGCTATCTAAGTCCTCTGTCTCGCCGTCCTCCTTCTCAAGGAACCCTATATTCTCCGCTCAGCCGCCGTCACCCCTGAAAGTTCCAGCCTTTTTGCCCGACGCTGTACTGCCTTTTAGCCGTCCACCAACAGCCACTACCGTTCCCAGATTGCCGTCGCCGTTGCTTCTCGCGCCCCACCGCCTATCTCAGTCTTCTTCCGTCGCCGGCGATGCAAATCAGAGGGAAAAAGAGGAAGGCTGAGTCGAGTTCCTTCCCCACCGCAGCTGTCCATCGCCGCTCTTCGCAGCTCACCCCCCCTTCTGGTCGTCGCGTCACTGCCGAGTAAAGCCTAGGCCGCCGCTCCATCTCTCGTTACCGGTGAATGAAGAATCAAAGTCACCAACTCCAGGACCTGTGACCCGACACGCTCCAGGACCCGTGACCTGACCCGTTCACGTCCGCATCTGCCGAGTCAATTAGTTGACTTTTGATACAATCCCCGTTTATCCCCCTGTTTTGTTTATTTCGTTCATTTTTTTTTATTTGCATATTAGGCACTGACATTACTTTCTTTTATCCTTTTTTTCTGTTAATTCTTTGTTTATTTGTTTGTTTGGGCATGTACGAATTAAATTCCTTACATCACATAGAACATAGGATATGATACTTATGTTTTTTTTCCTTTCCAAATAGTTTAATTTTAATTTAATTCTCAATGCATCTAAAAATCGTCATAGAAAATTTAATTCAATTTCACATGAATTTAATAAAAATCAATGATGAATTTAAGAAGATAGTTGATAATAAACTCCAAGATTTATATCCGACTGATCCAATAGGATCCATGGTTTAGATAATTATTTAAAATTTTTAAAAGTAAATAATAAATATAAAATACATTAAATTTTTAATATTCACATTTGGGTGATATGATAAAATTTATGGTTTGAATTGAGGCTTAGAGAAGATCTTCAAAATATAAATTGATAATAAAAAATAGATCAAGTTTAGATATCCTTATCCGGGTAGTCCGATAAGATTCATGGTTTGAAATTATTAAAATATTCATAAAACAAGAAAAATTAAGTTATAAGTTTGAGGGTCCGTATTCTGGTGATTCGATTAGAATCCATGGTTTGGAAGATTTATTAACTTATTTGAAAGCAAGTAAAACAAATTAAATCAAATTGAATTGCCGATTTTTTGTTCTTAAAATGAAGTTATTTTAGCATAACCATACTCCTAAATCCTTCAAATTTTCAGATACTATTTTAAGGTGCCCAATCAACTTAGATGAAGATAAATCGGTGGCAACTCCTAAAAAACGTTGCTACATTGATAAAAGTGTAGCCCCAACTAAAACAAGAAGAAAAAGACGTTGGCTTTTGAGGATATTTTTGCAAAACAAGGTGCTGGGAGGAATTAAGACATAAAATAAAGTATTTTTTTAACATTTTTTTTTATACTCAAAAGCATCTTTACAGTTGGGAAAAAACTGTCTGCTTCTACTTCTTAAAATCTAAGAATGTCAAATCCTAATTAATAATATTTGACGCACAATACTTCTAATGATACACTTAAGTTTATCAAAATTTTTGAGCCAAAAAATACCTATAATTCACATTGCATGTTCTTCTGTATTTATTACAATAAAAAGGGCTCTGCTCTCGCAGCAGAGCGAGGGAAATTTTTCTAGTACATCTTAACTAACAATCTCCCAAGTATTGGAGCGCATAACTAAAACATTTATGATGGTTCTTAATGAGACTCTGAAATTGATTTTTTTTTTTTAATAAAATTTTTCAGGCACCGAGTTTCCCTCAAGTAAAAAGGAAAACAAGATCAAGTCCAAAGGAAGCAGAATCATTAATTTCCCTTCCAATTGGGGTTAGCCTTCAAATTATACCATATTCTACATGGCGAATTATTTTTACTGTTTATCAACAATAACTTCACACATGGCTTCTCTCTTTTTTTATTTTTTTGATACTTCTATAGATTTATGGTCAAATCCTTCTTTTGGTTGCTAAATATTTCATGCCTGCCATAATGCTCCCTCATTTTTGCTTGCGGTTGCAAGTCAGAGGGTAGAACCGTAGAACATCTGCTGACAGTGGAATGATTGTCACATTAAAAGGTTTGGGGACTATCACTAGAAAAAACAAATATTACAGTGACCAAGTGTATTTTGTTCTTTTTTTGACACATCCGCCCAAGTTTCAATTTTTTTTTTCCCTCTCCTGCAAAATGGTCAAAATCGTTCTTTAGTCCTTGAATCTAACATTTCTACTGTAATGGTCCCCAACTTTCATGATCTATCATGAACATTTTTTTTTTCTAATCAGAATTTTTTTACATACCAAAAATCAAAGGTTTTTAAGGAGAAAGGAAAAAAGGCGTCTAGATTCCTGGTCGCAGGTGAGGTAGGCTTTCAGATACCTTTCATGAACTTTGGGAAAATAAAAATTTTGATGGTCTATTTAAATTTAAGATAATAAAACCTTAAATGAAAGTGAATGACGCACTTTCATTAACCATATTAAATACCAAAAACATTTTCTTTTGTATGGTTTGACTTAAAGTTTTAATTATATAGATTTGATTCAAAGTTTTTATTAATTGAAACAAATGTACAATTTTCATAATGCATGAGCATTTTACATAGATTCGATTGAGAATTTTGATTAGTTGAAATGAGTAGACAATTTGTCATAATACATAAGCATTTTACATAGATTCAATTTCAATTTTTGATTAGTTGAAATGAGTAGACAATTTGTATTATGCATGAATACATGTTTCTTAAAAATGTTTCTTTTTATCACTAATTCATTAATGAGTAAAAATCTAGAA
Source organism: Aquilaria yunnanensis (assembly GCA_039654915.1). Lineage (NCBI taxonomy): Eukaryota > Viridiplantae > Streptophyta > Magnoliopsida > Malvales > Thymelaeaceae > Aquilaria > Aquilaria yunnanensis. The sequence continues at coordinate 117,496,134 of CM077593.1, forward strand.
AACTTATACATGTATATTATGCAATGTTATTATACACTATAAACATCATAAATGTTCTTTCCCTTAATGGTTTTATTTGAATTGATTAATAGAATTGCTTTAATAATTTTTCATTTGTTATCTTTAATGTTCTTTTGATATTGTATAAATATATTTTCGGTTGACTGCTTTGTGTGTTTACAATTATTTATATTAAAATTTTACTTAATATTAAGGTAAGTCTTATCCTTTTACATCATTTCATTAATGACTTATATTGATTATATTATAGTTAATGTTGCTATAGAATTTACCCACAAACCTTGTTTACATCTAAAAGTTGTGGGGTTTTCAATATTCATCATTAAAGATGAACAGTTCTTTTTTTCTTTTTTACTTTTGCCTCTTTATTTTTTATTTTTCAAACGCAATTGATCATTTCTTAAGTTTGATTCCCTTTTCAGAAGATGATCGCATTTTTTAGAGCCTATTTTGCCAATTTTCAGTTTTAGGTTGTCTCACGCTTTGTTTTGGTTAAATTTCAGTTTAGTCCCTAAGCTTATACTCTTTTCCATATTTGTCCCTATGTTCCATCCATGTTTTATTTTGGTCCCCAAATTTAATAAATATTTAACTAGATAATTTCTATTTGTTCTCTTGGTTACCAAACTTTTTTTTTTTGTTTTTATGTACTATATTCTAAAGAATAAATTTCATGAATGGTCTCTAACCTTTACTCATTATTTCCTTTTAGTCCCTAACCTATTGAATATATTTTTTTAATCCTAAATCTATTAAAAATGTTTCATTTTAGTCCTAAATTTATTGAAAATATTTCATTTTGGTCCAAATTTGATGAATTTTGTTAACTTAAAGTATTTGTCTAATAAAAAATTTTTATATTATAATTTAAACTATCTAGTAACTGTCTTATAAAAAATTTGACTTGTATAATAATTTTTTACAGTTAATGAAAAACTCAATTCACTTTTTTTTTCTCTTTGTAAATTGAATTTATTTCATTCGGAAAGAAAAAAACTACTAATTTAAATTGTCTATTTATTTTTTTGAAAAATTAAACCGTTTAAATTTACCGAAAGACAATTACTGAATATTTAAATTAGAATTTTAAAAATTTATGTTAAACAATTATTTTGAGTTAATGAATTTAATCTGCTTAGGAACCAAAATGAAACAATTTTAATAGGTTTAGGACCAAAACAGAGCATTTAATAGGTTATGAACTAAAATGAAACAATGAGTAAAGGTTAATGACTATTTATATAGTTTACTTATATTCTAAAGTAAGACATTAGTTATCATAATTTATTTATTTTTGTGTTAAGCCATTTTTTTTTAATATTCATTAGATCAATTGTTAAGCCTTTAATATCTAATGTTTTTCCATTTTCTGTCTTGATTCAAACCTTTTTTTTGTTGTTTTTTTAGTTTTATTTTTAAAAATAAAACTTTAATCATTATAATTTACCTATTTCTGACTATGGTTTTAGTTGAATCAGCTTTAGTTGATTTATTTTTTTTTTATCTTTATTAAGTTGATGGTTAAATTGTTAATCTATTAACATAAATTGAACATAATTTTGTGTTTTAATCATATTATTTTTTTATTCATGATTGTGATTTGTTGTATAAAGTGCTCTCTATGGTTTAATAAAATAATTTGGTCCATAATTACTAAAATTGAAATTAATTTTTTATAAATAAATTTTTCATTAATATTAAAAATTACTTTAAGTTGTAAAAAAGGAAAATTTTTAGTGAATTATTTTTAATAACAAAATTATACATTATTTCAAAGTATATATGATATTAGGTTTCTATTTACCTATTTTTAGTTATTGTTCAGATAAATTTGACATTAGTTAATTTTTCTTATATTTTTTAATTATATATTATTGTAATTTTTTATACTAAATTTATTATAAAAACTACTTGCTATATCGTGCGGGCAACATAGTCGGTGGTTTTCTAATTTCGGTACTCCTTCAACATTCAAAGAGTTTACCAAAAACGAAAACAAATGGTTTTACCAAAACAGACAAATAATAATGCCCAAATGAAAAAGAACAGTAACAAAAGAAAAGAAGAAAGCTCCACGTCCACGAGTCATGACCAACACCAAGGGCGTGCCTAATGATGGAATTTTGCAATTAATTATTAATCATCATCAGACGAGGTGTCCAGTCCACCTGCCCGGTCCAATAAGCACACTACACCAGCTCTCAATAAATCAAAAAACTCAAGAGTGGGTCCGGAACCACTCACGAGTGGCCACGTGTAGTGATTTCTCGCAATCAGGACTGTCCAATGTGGACAACTAAGAGCAGCACGATTTCATGATTGGTCAATTGGACGCCCCACCCCAATTTTCTCTTTCTTTTTCTTCTTCTTTTTTAAAGGAATTTGAGATCCCATTCCACCAGTGAAAATGCGCATCAATATTCATCGTAAGTCTGACGATATAAAGTCGTCGCACCATCGACAGTGTAACCAACAGGGATTGTCTTTGTCAGTGAAGAAAAGTGTATAATCCGATCTGGAGCAAGACAACTCTAATTTATTGGGCATTTGAAGGTTGTTTGTTGTGGAGATACATTAATCTAATCTCGGTACACCAACAAAAAGACTATCGACGCTGCTCCTACTTCATAAAACAAACGGAATTAATTCACCCATTCTCTTCCGCGGCAACCAAAAGCGACTGATCTTATCCTAAGAAAAGTCGACGCCAGTTATTTTTGCCGCTCTTCCCTGTCGCATTCCTTTCATTGAACGTTTGGTGAAAGATCACCTCATGAAAAATGAAAACACCAGCTTCCAACACTTTTCTGACCGCCAAACATTTGAAGCAGACATGGACACGGGCAGGCACACCCCACACGTGATTGGCTTGCTAAATTTCAGGGGTATGTTTTGTTAATTTTTATTTTATAGGAGCCAAACTGTCCAGATTGATACAGTTTGGGTATCAAAGTGAAGGAGTCGGAGTCGGAGTCGGAGCTGGAGACACACAGTGACACAGACACAGTGGAAGGAGTGACCAGATCCAATCTATTAAGTTTTCTTCTGTGAGGCCCTCAAAAGTCAAAACGGTCCATTTCACGTTACACATAACTGGAACACTCAGAACAGAAGTTGCCCATCTCTTACTTTCATCCATCCGACGCTGCAGCATGCTCCACGCGTCAAGATCTTATCGAAAAAGCAACGGCCCAGAATCCTCCTCGTGTCCCCTTACACACATATATATTGTTATCCGGTTATCCCTAGTTTCATCTCACATATATTATACTGATATTACCGATAGCTATTTACTATTCTTCTTCCCAGTCCTAGACCAAACTGATAAATTATATTAATCTTCCTGCTTAACCTTTAATCACTTTACTAATACTTGCTAGAAGAACAAGGATACAAATTGTTGATGGCGGATTCGGACAACGACTCGGGTGGACAGAATAACAGCAACAATGCGAACAACAGCGAGCTGTCGCCCAGGGAGCAGGACAGGTTCCTGCCGATAGCCAACGTGAGCCGGATAATGAAGAAGGCTCTGCCGGCGAACGCCAAGATCTCCAAGGACGCGAAGGAGACGGTGCAGGAGTGCGTGTCGGAGTTCATAAGCTTCATAACGGGGGAGGCCTCCGACAAGTGCCAGCGAGAGAAGCGGAAGACGATCAACGGGGATGATCTGCTGTGGGCGATGACCACGCTGGGGTTCGAGGATTACGTGGAGCCGCTCAAGATTTACCTGCAGAAGTACAGGGAGCTGGAGGGGGAGAGGACGGCGGCTTTGGGGAGGAGCGGCGGGGAGAGGGACGGCGATGGTGGTGTCGTGAATTCGGGGAACTCCGGGGGCGCGTTCGGAGCGTATGGTGGTGGGGTTCAGGCCACCACCATGATGCTGATGGGGCATCACCATCATCTTCATCACCAGCAAGGGCGGATGTATGGATCTGGTGGTGGAGCTTCCTCTGGTAGGCCTACTAGGTAAGTTAGAGTTTTTTTTCTTTTTTTAAAAAAGGTATGTATGTGCATGGTCATTTCCTCATAATTGGGGTTAATACAGTAACTTCATATATATTCTTCTTTCTTTTTTCCTGTTTGTGATATTATATTGCTTTTAGGATTTTTGTAAATTTTTATTGGAGGATTTGGATGTTGGTTTTGTGGGTTTTTGGTGTTGGGATATCCATGTAACTTGATTAATTGTGTTGTATATTCATGTAACTTGATTAATTGGGTTTTCGATAGATTTTTATTTGCAATATACAATTAATCAAGGATTAAATTGCCTTGATGATTCTTAACATTCAATTACAGTCTACTTTAGTCACTAACTTATTGAATACCTGTTTTAAGCATAAACCTATTAAAATTATTTTGTTTTGGCCTCTGACAAGATGAAATCCATATACTATAAATAACTGTGTAATATAAACTTTGAAAATTATAATTTAAATATTTAGTATTTGTCTTCCAATAAATTTAAAATATTTAGTAATTTTTTGATAGTCAATGGACAATTCAAATTAGTAGTCTTTTCTTCCTAAATCAAATAATTTTAATTTACAAAGAGAAAAAAATAATTTAAATTTTCCACTAATTATAAGAAAACTGATATATTCTTTTAAAAAAAGTTAATAAAAATTAAATTTATTGTGATAGAATTATTGAAAATTTTAAATTATGATTTAAAAAATTGTTACCAAATAAATACGTTAATTTAACAAATTGCGTCCAACAAGGACTAAAAAAAATGTTTTTAATCATTTAGGACTAAAATAAAATATTTTTAATAGGTTTAAAATCAGAATAAAGTAATTAATAAGTTAAGGAATAAAACAAAACGTAGTTAAAGGTTAGGGGCCATCCATATTATTCACTTATAATCAAGTATCTTTTAGGGCAAAAGGTGTCGTCAATGTTATTGGTCTTCAAAAATTGTTACTAAAATTGTACATTAGTTGTATTGCACGCTAAATGATCAATTAATACCCCCAGAAATATCACTTATCCGCGGCTCCCTCATTTCTTCTCAAATCTCTATATCGTTTTCTTCCTATCTTTTCCGCGCACCTGATCAGGTTTAGGTACTAATATAACTCAGGCCGGTTGATTTATTATCAATTTTTCACCCAATCTACCACGCTTATCTCGTCTTCTTTCTTCTCATCCTCCGCAACAAGTTTATTACCACCATTATCAGAAGTATCGTACTACTAAAATTTCCTTAATTTTCAACGGACACTTTTTGTACAACTTATCACCATTTAGAAAGTACTGTTTTGCGACATTTTCTCACAACTTTTGTAGTGAAGTTCTCTCCATCCAAAACTGTCCATGGAAATAAATGTTTTGAATTAACAATTATTTATCATAAAATTTTTCAGCCACATTCTCACCTGGTGAAAACAATTTCAGGTAAAAATTACTGAGGGTACTTTAGCTTATTTTTTTTTATTCTAATTAAGTACTCTACATTCAAATTGTCCTAGCGATGTACCTTACATTTTATCACGTGTCCTATCTAAGTACTTTCCATTAATTTCAAAGTTATATCTGATGGAAAATACAGATGTGACATAAAAAATATTAAAATAAATTGTAAAATAATAATTGTAGTCATTTAATTTTTTTCATTAATAATTTTAGACCCTAACATTCTAAATCAAACTATCGATCTTTAGTTTCTCTGCTTTATCGCTGCCACACCTCACTCGTCGCCGCCACCTCTACTACTCACTCCTCGCTCATCATGGTTGTCGCCGCTACTCACTGCGCGCTTGCCCTCTTTGGTCGGATAGCCAACAATCGCTGACCTTATCCTTTCTCCTTCTTCACCAATAATTGTGTCGGGTTCTTCAATAATCGCCATTTCTCATTGATCGGACGGCCACAATGGCTCCCTCCTCGATCACCCTCTTTAGTCTGCTTCTTCTTGATTCAAATTTTGCTTCGATTTCCTCTAGTCAACGCTTTCCACTGTTCGTTTCAAAGATCAAATTTGGCTTCCGAATTTCGAGAACCTAGGCAAACACCTAAACTGGCTTTGATCGAACCTAGGTGTTCTTCATTTTGAACCCAGGCGATCGATCTCTATCGAACATAGGCAAACAAGGCTAGGTGTTCAGGATTCCAACTCTTCTTCGAGCGTCCATCCTTGCCCAGCCTCTGTCGTCAGTCGCATGTCCATCCTTGCTCGGCCTCTGTCGTCAGTTGCCCCTTTGTCATTGATTGACCTCCATCATTAGCCAACGTTCTCGATCACGTTTCCGTCATTTATCAGCCTCCATCGTTGGTAGATATACTCAATCACGCCTCCATCATTGATCGGTCTCCATTTTTTGCAGACGTACTTGGTCACCAAAGTTGAAATCGTGGAAATCGAGAGAAAATGTGTGGGGGGGATATTTTGAAAGGGGAGACCAGTTAGATTTAGAATGTTAGGATTTAGAATTGCTGATAGAAAAAATTAAAGAAATACGAGTGTTATTTTATAATTTATTTTACCTTTTTTATGTTATGTCAGTATTTTCCGTCAGATATAACTTTGAAATTAACAGAAAGTACTTAGATAGGACACGCAACAAAAGGTAAGGTATCTCGTTAGGACAACTTGAAAATAGGGTACTCAATTATGACAAAAAAATAAGTTAGAGTACCCTTGGTGGATTTTACTCAAACAATTTCGCTAAAAAATGATTGCCAAAATAAAATTTTTTGAATTCAATATTTTCAACGGCTATCTATTGGAAATTGAAACATTTCTCTTTCAATTATCCCTCTAAAAATTTCAATTTTTGGTTTCAAATTTAATTTTTCCCTATTCTTCCACCATTATAAAACCATTTTCTTCCATCAAAACCTCATTTTTTTTTCTCTCCAATTTTTTTTCTCTTTCTCACAAAATTTCCTTATCATCCTCTTCATTCTCTTTTTTCTTCTTCTTCATTATCCCTTCATCTCTTATTTATCATTACCTTTTTCATTTTCTTCCTTATTATTACCTTCTTCTTTTTCTTCTTCCTCTTCAACCGCCCTCCTCTTTCTCACCATATTTAACTTTTTTTTTTCTTTTTTCCTATCTTTCTCACCAATTTTATGCCCATAAGTGGCGTATTAAATGCGACCCCTACAGACTTTGGGGCCAAACTAAACATTTCTAGGAGATGGAGACTATGTGTATAATTAATGCTATGAAGAAAATAGGAGATGCAAAATGATAGTTTTAGTCCAAAACTTATAGCATGTTGCAGACTGGGGACAAGGCTTCAAATACAAATATTTAAGGGGCTACTATGTTCAACACATAAAAAACAAATTTTTTTTCGGAGAAAAAATTTTCGACGGCTATTCGTCGAATTTTTGGGTGGTAGTAACCTTCCATTGAAAAATCTGACAACTGCCATTAAAAACCTCTTTCCAACGTATTTATAGCTCATGGACTTGTTTCTGATGGCTTTTTTGTCTAAAACAACATTTTTCAATGGCTAATTGTCAGAAATTTTGGGTTGAAATCACCATTTATCTAGTAGTGTTGTTTTGTTCATCTAACACTCTACAGATAATAGATTTGGGCGGTCCATTTTAGTGTTAGTGGATTAACTATAATGTGAAAAGTGGCAAAGCATAGGTGGGTGAGGCAGTTCTAAATAATGAATTAGATGATAATGTCATTTTATTTTTTTCATTTGTTTAAGTCAACATCCATGATTTATGCTTGGATGCATAGTTTTAGTTTATATGAAAGGTTCGATTTCATCTGATTTTCTTCTTTTCTTTCGGTGTCCAAGGATAGCTAGCCCTTTTGGTGACCAAAATTATGTCTCTATTATTTTTTATGTTTTATATTGTTAGTTTGTGAGATATTGCTTAGCTTAATTTTGACTAAAATGAAGTTCCTTTTTATCAAAAAAATAAAAAATAAATAAATTGTGCATTGGCAATTCTTTTCAAGTTGCTATTGTTTGTTTATGAACATTTTTTGTCATAAGTGTCAATTGTTGTGAACATTGTTTTACTATCGAGAGATGTTAAGTTTATGTATACCAGATGAGAATACTTTTTGAACTATTGATACGACTATGTACAATGTACACAATATATTGTTCTTCATCTTCTTATATGATATTTCACATTTTCATTATTCTTTTGATATTTTCATAAATGATTTTCCTACCCCAACCGTCTCCCTCAATTGAAAAAATCACCACAAACCTAGAAAAGAAAAAGGCCTAACTATAGAAATAGCCCCCGAATTCGACTAACTCGAGCAAGTTAGTCCAAAATTCAGCACTCACTTAAACTTGGCCCTTGAACTTTGGAAAGCTATATAAGTTCGTCCAATTTATACTGTAGATAATAGAAGGCGTTGATATTAACGCTGATGTGGCCGTAGATGGCTGATGTGGAGGTGGTAGGTGGCCGGTTAAAGCTCGAAGCCATCAAGAACTCCGACAGGGTAATCGAAGGTGAAGTTTGACAGGACAATCAACAGGCGCAGGCAATCGACAAGCGAAACTTGAAGGGGTAATTGATGGGTGAAATCCAAATGGCCAATTGAAGAGCGAAGGGGCAAAGGGGCAATCAATGGGCAACCAAAGGAGAAATCTAAGGCAAAATACGATAGGTTTTCGCCGTTATTCTTGTGATCTTCGTCTTCCTCTAGGTTTGCCTTCCTCTGTTGCCCATGATTTTGTTTGACTACCCTCCGTCATTTCGGTTCCATTTCGATTCCAATCTACAGCAACCTTCCATTTCAATTCCAGTCACCACCACTGTCCGCCACTTCGATTCTTCAATTTGACACTGTCAAAAAATAGAATTTTCCAAAAAAAAAAAAATTAGGTCTTTTAAATTTCTATCACAAAGTGTATGAATATCCTTAATTGCCTTTTGAAACTGCTTTCCATGGTTGAAATTTTTTGTTTTGTTTTTTTTTTTCAATTTAACCAAATTCCAGCTGGCAAGGATGTGAATTTTCCAACAACTTGGTGTCATGCTTTTTAAGGCATCTATTAGTCTGTAATAGTCAACTCCACCTCAGCCACCCATTGAATGCCGTTTATTAGTACTCTAGAAATTAGACTAAAGTGCATATCTTTTCAAAGTTCATGGGTCAAGTTTTAGTGAATGCTGAGTTTTGGACCCATTCGCTTGAGTTGGCAAAGTTTGAGGGCTATTTCTGTAGTTAGGCCAAAGAAAACAAATAGATAAAGTTTCACATCTACAAGAAACAGAAGCTCATTTTAATTTTTGTAATTATTTTAGTACATGTATGTGCTTGTAGAGTCATATGATAGAAAAAAGTTATCTCTACTATATATAAATTATTTTTTATATCCTATTATAGTTATAGCTCTTTTTTTTTCAATTAAAACATTCATAAAAAATTTCATTATTTTCAATTCAGTTGATATTTTGTTTAAAACGGATGTTATTTGATAGCTAGTACTATATCTACCTAATTAATAATCACTTGAATAGAGTCTTTTTAGTAACTAATTATTTTTTATAATTTTTTTTCTATATCAAAATTTTTTCAAACAAATTCATTCTTAAATTTTAAAGTTTCAATTGATGCAAGTTAAGTAAAAGATCAATAACATTAAGAATAATGTGTTAAATAACTGATCATTTACATAGTTATGAACTGGATATATTCACAAAAATTTGGATTTCTACTCATTGTGTAGATTGATGTTTTTTTCTTTTTTTGAAGAAGGAACCTTATCACTGTACAAACAACTAAGAACATTTAAAGGCAAAAGCTTTTGTGAAAGGTTGTAAATGTAAATTTAGTATTTGTCTTGTAAGATACTATATACTTCCATTACAAGATACTATATACTTCCATTCCATAAGAATTATCACTTTTTTTTTTTACTTTTTTAAATTTGAGTATGGCTAGATTTTCCTTCCATTAATTGTCAAATGAATTAAACAATATTTAAAAGATTTTATCTAACATTCCCATATACAATTGTGTAATGATTATGGTCCTATTTAATATGATTGTTAGTGATTACTATTAGAATTTTGAAAAAATTATCTAATAATATCTTTTAGCTTTAAGGTTACATCGATCTAATCTTTACCATTAATAAATTAACAAAAACTTTAACACTAATTATGAAAGTTGCTCCAAAACACGACTTATATATGTGACAAAAAGGTGGTTAACCAATATCTGAGTGACAAGGCCTTAGTAAGGCAAGAAACGGTTAAGAACAACAATGTAAGAATGCTTTAACAATAGCATCATTTTTTTCATCTTGTACTGTCGATCCATTGAAAGCTGATTAACACGGTAATATTGTATTCTTGGGGCAAAAAAGAAAAAAAAAAGTAATAAAACACACGGCAAAAATGGTTCTTGCAGGATCTTTGAAGTTTTTTTTTTTTTTTTTTTTGAGAAAAAACTTTGTCTACGTTACTTCATGGCAAACTAGTCCCCTGCAACTGGATGCGGATACGTTTGGGAAGAGTGAAAGTCATGGTTTTGAGTTGGCCAGCTGAACCTTTTCATTTTTTCTATTAATATAGATTAACATGAGTATGCCTTAGGATGGCCTAGTAGCTCAGTTGGTTAGAGCGTCGTGCTAATAACGCGAAGGTCGCAAGTTCGGGACCTGTATGGGCTATGGCCCATGGTTAATCTTTTTGACTCTTCAAACCATTCGTTTGATGAGAAATAAAAAGAAATATCGAAAATTCGAGTGGCTTATGGATCTGTCTGCGGTTTCTTATGCCCGGCTCATGCTCTACTACTTGAATTTTTCATTTCTGTTTTACCCAGATGGGCAGATCGTTTTCAATGTCCGACTTACTCATGTGTGTGCTTAACGGATTACGACCACATTTAGCAATTTTATTATATTGAGCGCTACACGCTCACTTGGTTGCGTGTTTACTTTTTAAATGTTTTCTAGCTAATAATATATTATTTTCGACTAAAGTTACAACATTTGCTATGATCCAATTGATCTATTTCAGCTGCGTATGCAAGAGGAATTAAATAATTCAGTTTATTAAGTCTCCTGATACAATGCTAACATTTGGATTCAACTGTGAACCTTTAATTTAACAAAGATATTATCAGCTAAAAAAAATTAAGACTTTAGTATTTTGAAGCTTTTTCATTTTTTCGGGGAGAGAGAGAGAGAGAGAGAGAAGGTATCCCAGATTGCTGATTTTTTTTTTTTTATTGGGTGGTGGTGGTGGTTAAGTACTAATCATATTAATCTAATGAGATTGTGATTCTCTAACCTAGCCGTCAAACCTCTCTCTAAAAAAAGTCCTTCTAATCTTAGCCTAGTTAGCCGAATCTAGCTAGTTTTTCGGTCAAATTTGGCTCGTCCTCCTTAATTTTTATATATATTTTTCTTCAAAGTGAACGTTATTACTAAAGTTTTTTTTTTACTTTCGCTAAATTCAGTTTTCTTTTCTCTATTAAATGAGGTGGAAGAGTTGTAGATTTAAGAGGAGGCAACAGTGACTTACACTCGATGGGGTCAATCGGTTTGCTCTGTCATAGTGGATCGGTAGTCAGTGTTCTTTAGCTTATTTGTTAGTTCGTCCAATTTAATATTGGTATCGTTTATCCAATTTTGTGTTGATTTGTTTATTGGTTTCATGTTTTTATGTGTTCTTCCTTCATGTTGTACGCGCGACTTTTGTTATTCACAAGAGTTGTTTTTTTATTTACGATATTGTAGAAATGTTTACAGGCAAAAACATAGAGCTAGTGATCTCTATGCCCTGCCTCTATAGAGTTTCAAAATGTTATATCAGTTGTAGATACTATATGACTTTTAGTTAATGTAATGAACATCCATTATAAAAAAAAAGTATAAACCTACTAGTTGAAAACACACATGATCAGGGTAAGAAACCAAAAAAGAAACAAAAATGACATCCGGTTCTGGTATGTCACTAATTAGGAGCGAATCCAAGTTTTGTATAAAAAAGGAGCAAAAACAAAAAAATTTCTAAATTATAGTCATTACAATGAAATTTGACCAATTTTAAAGAAATGTCAAAATGCATTTACTTGTAAATTCTAAAGGAAATTACAAGTATTTTGGGGGCCTGGACCCCTTCTAACGCCCTTTAATTCCCCTGTTGTCACTAACTTAACTATCTATAAAATGTATCTATATCCTATAAATTTTATGAGAAACCATCTATTAGAAACATAATTTTAGAAGATCATTTTATTTTCATAGCAAACTCTTTTTGAAAAAAAAACAAAAAAAGACTTGAAAACATTAAAAACTTTTTGGCTTCCTGTGTTTCAAAGATGCATTTCTTTTCAAATTTTTCCCTAAAAAACTTGTATTTTTTCAATCAAATACAAATACTTGATATATTGGTTAAAAGTACGCATGAAAATATAAATTTTATGAATAAAATTTTTTTGGATATAATGGTTAAGGTTTGATAACATAGAAATCCTCTAACTCCCCCCCCCCCCAAATGTACCCCAAAAAGAAAATTAAAATTTATTATAAATCAACTAAAAAGATGCTACCTTTTACTCAAACAAACTCAGCCCAACCCTAAGGAATTGGTTTAGTAGACTCAAATTTGTATGAGATCTAGTTAAATCTGTTGAAGTATCTACATGTAATTTAATTTCATATTGGAGGAATATGAAAGAACTAAGCTTTTTATATTGTGGTCATATTCAAAAAAATATGAAACATGTAAACTACTATATAGTAGTAGATTCATGACCATTAGCTTAAGCTTTTGGATTCAAGCAAAGCTCAACACCATATCTTTGTGGCTTGCTTGGATGGAATCCCTCACCATCCACCCTCCAATAATAGATATTTGAGGCAGGTTTGAACCCAAATGCTTAAAATGATAGCTCATGCATTCATCACCACATATATGAAAATTCTTATATTCTCTAGGAGGATGTACTCCTTGTTAGATTTTAATAACATTTTTTATGGAGATAACAACTAATAAATGATAATCTTAAGTGAATATCCGAAATTCATTGGTGTTTGTCCAAAATTGATCGAAGAATGTCTGAAAGTAGTGAATGAATGTTTGAATCTTGTTAATTTAATTTCTGAAACTGGTGTTTGATTTAGGGGTGAAAGTCTAACCTGTAACCATAAAATATCAAGTTTAGGTTGATTTAAAAGAAAAATAAAGATAATTTGGGTTAACCCAACCTGATTTGTATTTTTGTTGTTGAGGTAGGGTTAGGTCTGATCAAACCTAACTAACCCAAAAGGAATTGAATTTCAAATAGGCCCAGCCCAGCCCAAATACACTAGCCTATTAACCCACACTCTTCCTAACCCTAACACTACATACACACACACACACAGACAAAACCCCTCTTCGTTAGCTTGTCTTTTTGCTAATCACATGAACTCATCTCACATTTAGTAAAATCTTTTCTTTCATGTGTCACCACTTCCACTCACTTACTCTATCAAATCACTCGAAGAAAAAGCCAACAATAAGGGTGTTCTAGATAGGGACGACGACAATAGTGATAGAGTCGACATTGTCAGTCAAGACTTGATTCACAAAGCTGAAAGAGTACCTGTAGATGTAAGTGCAAATGGTTGGCTTTGCCAAAAGCCGGTGTCTTGGATTTAGTAATGAATCTCCCTAAAGAAGTTGAGGATATGAAAGATTGGTGGGATGTTATTACCACAAACGGTGAAAGTGGCAAAGGTGTTTGGTTTTGGTTACATTCGTACTTCATCTACTTCTTGTTCAAGATGTATAGAATAGAGAGAGAAAGAGCAAGAAAGAGAGAGAGAAAAAAAAGAAGAAGAGATAAAACTATTTAAAGGATGATAGATGAATTTGGGATTTTTTTTTTGTATGTAGGGATGCTGGGCTTATTCGGGCCTAGCCCAAATTCTGCTTTTTGAACTCGAATTTATCTAGTTTGAGCAAATTCAAGCACTTCATTAGATCAAGTTTGTTCAGGCCATAATGTTGAGAGCAAAGTTGATTGAATTCAGGTTAGGTTTTGGTAAATTTTGACCTAACTTTCATTACTTATTTAACTCTTTAAAACTGATTCTCTAATATTTGAAACTTACATCATTTTTATTGTATTCAATAGCTTGTGTAAGATATTTGGTCTATATATAGAATATGACATAATGCTTACATAATTAGTTTGAACATGAAACTTAACACCTTGAACTCATAACTTGATAACTTGTACTTATTTCATCCTATTTTGGATGATGCGTGTTTTTTTTCATGATAATTAGATGTGTGTAATTTATTTTGTACTTTTCATTTTTACCCCTAAAGCTAAGATTAAAAAAAAATTGAGTTTTATGTAGTAAGAGTTTAAAATGAGAATTAGAAAAAGAAAATATTATTTTTTGGGTTTTGTACAGTTTTTAGATTTTGTGTATATAGAGTTTATTGCACACTTCATGCACCAATAATCTACTTAACCACCAATGGAGCGATGTGAGAGTCATAAACTACTCTTGGACTTGGCTTAACAATGGGTAGAGTCGTAGGAGTTACATTTCATGTCGATCACTGTCCTAACCAAACCATGCACTCTAATACCAATTGTTGGGGAATGGTTGGCATGAGAAGGAGTCTACCCAAGTAAGCCACAAACATATGGTGTTGTGTCTCACTTGACTAAAAAAACTTAAGTTGATTATAAGGGTCATTATTCTGTTATTTTGGTTTTAATAGAAATTGTATTATAAAAAACATCAATTTTCAATCATGGGCATTAATAATTGAGTAAACCAAATAAAAATAAAAAAACCTAAATAACGAAAAATTGTTAAAAAAAAATTGATTTTTCAATTTGTAATTCGGTTAACCAAAATTCATTCATTTTTTTTTCAATTTGAGGCCTAATGGCCCTAATCCATACATAAAAGAATTTAGAATTAGGCTTAATATATGTATAAATAAATTTAGGGTTTACATCACTACCATTTATCTATTTTCAATTAAGGTTCATTACATAAAATAACTTAACAAGCTAAATATTTTGTTACTTCGGCTATCAAATTTTTGAAAAGCCTAACTAAAAATTAAAATAATTTTTTTTATTTAGTTAACTAAAAACCGATCATCCATATAACATTAATTACGAAAAACTGAAAAAAAATTGGTTATTCAACTTTTTCAATTACAGCCAAATTGTTGCTTAACGCTAACATTTAGAGGTTATAAGTTCACCATTATATAAAGTAGTTTTTTCAATCCATATTCCTCAATTGTTTAAAATAAGTCACATATGTATACCCCAAGAAAACTTACTTGATAAGAGGGAAATTTGCTTTCTAACTGTTTATATAGGTGTACTAGTGTGATTATTTGATATATTGTTGCCACAATAGGTCTAATTCTTGGCCACCATATTGTAAGCATGCAACCAAGTAAAGGCAAGCCAATATTCGTCATTCAGATAACTCCGCTGGAATGACAAACTACGTGCTGTAGTTTTTTTTTACACCAAAATTAACAAGTTGGTTGCATGAACATGGTCAATATTTGGAGTGATACTGGTTTCCTAGTTGGGTTCTTAATAGTAAGTACCTCTAATTTACTTACTTGAAAGATATCCCATGTAAATTTCATAGATGAACTTGAGCATAAAGAATCTTTCTAAGAACTGTTAAGCGTTCTTTTAGCTACTAGCCAATTCAAAGATTGGTCTAACACTTAGTATCTAGCTTGTAAAATGTTTATTTGGTGATTATAAAAATAGCACCCATTGTCCATAAACTAATACCCATGTTGTGAAGTCGTTCCACATACCGGTCATATTCTAATTATGAAATTGTTGCAATAAACGTCCTGCCGTTATTTAAGGATGTTAGAAAGTGATGGAAAATGCATTTAGATTAGGGGGAAGTGCACAGTTAACCCTAAAAGTTAATAAACTTTTCTATTTGAGTTCTAAAACTTTATTATTTTCTAATTCAATCCTAAAATTATCAAAGACACGTATTTCTTACAGGAGTGTAGTGGGTATAGACCAGACCAATCTCCATCCTGTAGTATGAGTGACAAATGATTGCTGGCATATGGAAATCCTTTGTATCCATCGCTGACCACCTTAACCAACACATTGCCCGAAATGCCAAAAAAATCCCTAAAGGGATACATCCGTTTCGCTATTTCCAGCTGTTGACACCCAATTTTGTCCAGGCACTGACTTTTTACTTAAGTTTTAGGTTAGGAAAATTAGTTTAGGGGGCATTTTCATTTTTAGGGACTAGTTGATCATTTTTTAAGAGTTTGGGTCATCTCTGTCATTTTAGGGTTTTGCATAGTTAGTTGGTTTAGTCACATTTAGGTTTTATTGTTATTTTAGTCTACAAATCTTTTGAAATTTTAAGTGGTCATCTAGGGTAGAAATAGGAGTTAATTTAGTAGTACTAATTTAGAGTCCTAAAGGTCTTGTAGGGTCAATTTAGGAAAAACAGGAAAGTTTGAGGAAAAGCTAGGAATTTTTAGAGGATTTTAGGGAAAAATTTGAAAGTTTTTGACAAATCTGTCAATTTTAGAGAGTTTCAGCTAAATCTGGCGATTTTATGAAATTCTAGGAAAAATCTTGTTATTTTTGCAAAGTTTTGGGCTAATCTGACAAATCCTAGAAGTCTTTGGTCAAATTGGAATTCGCACAGAATTTAGGGCAGAGTAGGCAGCTGGAGAGTTTTGTTGGACTTAAACTGGTATTTCCCTAGATTATATCCTAATCTCTTCAAATCTGATTTGGATCACGTTTAAACTCTCAAAACCTTATTAATCACGTTTTAAAGTCTCTCTAGTATAAATAAGTCACATTTGGAAGAGAAAAGAAGGAGAAAATTCGAGAACCTTAAGCTCCCATCGAAAAAAAATAAAACTGCAGCTTTTGGTCACTGATTTCTCGGAATCTCCCCAAAAAGCCCTAAACTCCTTCCTCCACCGCCGTCAACCCTGGAGTACTGCTGCAACCTGCCCGACGCCTCCGGCCACTGCCCCGCCCCGTCTCTTCGCATCCCAGGCCGTCGTTCACTCTCTCATCTCCAGCCACCGCCAGCCAGCCCAGGTGCCCCCGTCACGCCGCACAGCAGCCCCAGTCGCCCTCCACCCCTGACGGTTCGTCACCCGCTGTCCTCCTCCTCCCTCCAAGCTCGGCCGTCACATCGTCCGGGCCACCTGGTCGTTCCCTTCGCCGTTTGACCGCCGAATCGAAGGGGGAACGAGACAAACCCGTTCAAAATCCGGATCGCGACTCGGTTTCAACCCAGACAACTCCTTTTGGGTATAACCTTAATTTAGTCCTCCAACTTTCTATTTCGTTCATATAAGCCACTAACTTTCCTATTTATTGCATATTAGTCACTGACAGCAAGTTTATTTCTTTGTTTTCCTTTTGTTTCTTTCTTTGTTTAGCCATACATTAGATTTAACCCTTAAATTCACATAAGGATGTAACTTAGGATATTTATTTTTCTATTTATTTATTTTATTATTCTTTTTTTATCTCTTTGTTTCACTTTTACTTCCTTTTAAGTTTTCCTAGAATAGTTTCATCTTATTTTTATTTTGATTTACATAATGCATCTTAAAATTTGATAACACATAAAGAATTATTTGTTATGTTAGATAATTTAAATTCTTAGAGATTAGAAAGAGGTTAAATTAAGGCAAATTACAAGATATTTAGTAGACCCTTCAAATATCCATTCTTGGTGGTTTGATAAAATTCCGAGACGAATTATTCGTTCGAATCCGATTGATCTGATAAAATTCACGATTTTGAACAAGATGTTCCTTTTAAATTCTTGGTAAATTTGATAAACTTCCGAGATTTCAAGGACGTCTAGGATTCCATATCCAGTTGGTTTGATAAGATTCACGGTTTGTAAGTAAATTAAATTAAATTCATTAAAATTATTTTCATCAAAGATTAGGTTAAGAAGCAAGGATTTAGGAAAAGATAAAACTGAATCTCATGGTACTAATTTTCGGGCGCTTTAATAAGGTTATTTTAACGTAACCGACTCACGATCTTAGAATCTTTCACAGACCATAATAGGTATCCAATCAACCTAGGTAAACCGATTGGTGGCGACTCCTAAAAATCACGTTGCTATACCAGCAAGATTTTTGGTGGAAGCTCGGACCACTTTACCATCCTTGAAATAGGTTTAAAAAGAGGGATGTGTGTGGTTTTTTTAGTAGGAGGTAGAATAAGCAGTAGCCCACAAACATTTTTTATTTGCCTGCAAATTATAAGTGGCCACTGATGTTTGTTGATATTTCTTAATCTAAATGATAATATCATTTTTTTTTACAAAAAATGCTACTATAATTAACTTCACTGGAATTTGAAGTCAATTAACACTTAAATATGAAAAGTTACCAAAAGTTTATATTAAGCGGTGGGTTAATATGTTGAAAGAAAGTTGGATCCATCCAGATTTTATAAAATATACTCCCTACCTCCTCTCAAAATGATAGATGAAATATTTATTTTTTTAAAATAATATTGTGCTTAATTTATTTATATTGTTACTTGCTATAAAATTTTTAAAATATATTTATAAACTGAGTTTTCATTTTTTTGTTTATGTCCAAAATTGTTGACTTTATATACTAAAGTTTTGAAGATAAAAAATTGTAGTTTAATTTGTTGAAAAGTAAATATTGTATACAATTCCAAGTTTCAAAATCTACAAAAAAAAAACCAAAAAAAAAAACAAAAGTGAAGTGAAGTGATTTTGTGCAGTTCTTAACATCCCTGGATAACAACAGGATGTTCATTACAACAATTTTATAGTTAGAAGATGATCGTTGTGACAATTGGTAGTTGTGGAACGTGTTTGCAACATGGGCATTAGTTTAAGGATGATGAATGTTATTTACCCTTTTAACATTGATGACAAAAAGCTTTTAATGTTGAAAATGGAATATTCCATCTTCCCTTCCTTTTTAATGTTTAAGTTGCTCAAGTTCGAAAACTAGTGAGGTTATTTAACCTATTGTGGTAAAAAATTTTAGTATGGCTATTGTAAACATATGTTTAATTAGACATAGGGGATAATTTTTTAAATTTACCCTTTGTTATCTTAGGTAATATCCACCACACTTATTACCCTTGATCATGTTTCATCTTTTCAAATCATTGGCTACCATGTCTAGTTCTCAGTGCCGCCGTGATCTTTTATATGCTTCAACTGCGTCTGTCTTTTCTTCATTTTCCTCATACAAATTCACTTGACGATGAGTAGAGAATATGAGAATAAACAAAAAAACATTCAATGAAAAACGAGACAATAATATGACACCAAAGATAGATCAAAGTTGGAAAAATGAGATGAAGTCAAATCAAGCCATGGTGGTGACTAAGGCGAATGGCGATGACGAGATCTCAGAAACGATCAATGACCAATAAGATTTGAAGGCAAGTGGTGTGATGTGGAGGCAAGAAGCAGCAGTGGCAAGATTTGGAAGCTAGTGGGGAAAATGCAACCTAAATACTAGTGATGACAACAAGATTCAATGATGATGATCTGTTGTACTATTTTAAATACTTTTATATGTTATTTCAAACACTTTTATTTAAATATATTTACTTATTAGTTTACTCACTTTTATTTTTTAGGAAAAGAGTTATTACTTTGACCACTTTTACATATTTGTTTAGACATTTGTTTATTCAGATACTTTTCCTTAATGTCTTAAACACTTTTATTTTTCTAAAAATAATAAATTACCTGCATATCACTCGATACACTTTCACAAAGAAAATTACCAAAACCCCCTAAGGTTTATTAAATCTTACAGTTTTGTCCTCATTATTTCAAATACTCACACTTACCCATGTAAAGTTAACATCGTCATTGATCGTTACCACAAAAATGAGAAAATACTAGACTTTACCCTCCTAGCTTTCTTGCTTAGAAACTTTACCCCCAAACTTCTAAACCTAACGCTTCTTTCACCCTTAACTTCTAAATCTAAAGATTCTTGAAACAATTGACATGGGAATTCATTGAAAATTTGAAACTCACCAACACCCAACCCTCATCTCCCTCTATATCCACCGCTTCAAACTTACTACCACTAGTGATGCCTCCCCTTCACACATTTCCACCTTCTTTAATATCACATTCCCCTATAAAACCACCAACTCCTACATTTTTTTTCTTTTGGTGAACACATAATTGGACACAAAATTAGATGGGTCAGGCTGCTTTGAAGAGCTTGAAGATCGCATGCTAAAGAAGATTGGAGATTAGCCAATCATCTACTTTCAACGCCACTCTTTCCTCAGTGGTGTCACTGATGATGTAAGGCCTTAGAATCGCCAATTGGACATCCAAGGAAAATCATAGAAGATATTGGAGAGAACATTGTTATAATCGATGGAGAATTAGATATAGCTTGCCACTGCCAAAGTCGATGGGATCCACCCGAACAACACTACCTAGCTGATTTGAAGCTTGATTCGAAATCACCCATCATCATCACTCATGGGAGTCGCCCATCACCATCATGTTCTATCGCTTAACACAATCGACCTCCACTATGTCCAATTGCACCTCAATATAAATCGAGGCCTGACAGCTCTATTCTTTGTCTATCTAAGTTTTAGGTTGTGTTGTTGAGGGATTGAAGATTTTAGGGATTAAGAGGGAAAAAGTGAAGCCATGAGGGAAGAGGGAAAAGCGAAGCGACGAGAGCTTGAAAAAGACAAGGAGGATAGCAAGGAGAGCATCCGCCATAGCAAACTCGTCATGGGTTTATGGGTTCGAATGAATCGGGTTTTTGGGTGATTTTTTTAAATTAATTAGTTTGATTTAAATGAGTTTTAGTAGTTGGGGGAAGGTAGGGTTTTTAAGGAAGAAGGCTATGAGAGCAAAATCTGGCTTTTTCTCATTTTTTTTTGTAGCGGTTAATGGCAATGTTTGTTTTGCAAGAGTAAGTGTAGGTTTTGAAACAGTGAGAACAAAATTGTAAGTTTGAGCAAACCTCAAGGGCTTTTGGTAATTTTCTTCACTTTCACGTATCATTTTAGACATTTTTACATATTAGTTCAAACACCTTTACTTATTACTTCATACATTTTTATTTTTAAAATGAGTAAATTTTTTGTATATTACTTCATTTGATTTTTTATATTGCTTCATATACTTTTGCATATTCAATCACACGTTCTTATATATTCTTCAAGATATTTTTATACTTTTAGATATTGTAAGAAAAAAACAAAATTTCTGCATGCTATGTCATACACATTTACATACTTTTTTAGATACTTTTAGATATTTTAGATATTCCTTCAAATACTTTTACATTTTACATATGGTCAAAGGAAAACAAAATATCAACATATTGTGTTATGCACTTTCACATACTTCTTCAGACATTTTCACTTATTATTTTAGACATTTTTGTATCTTGTCTTTAATGCCTTTCTAGTTTGTTTCTGCATACACATTGTTAATTGCAGCAACCAAGGTGAAGATCATAAGTGATAAATGGTGTGTTTTGGAGGCAATAGCTGATAGATTTGAAGGTAAGGAATAACGGTGCAATTTAGAGGCGAGTGGCGTTAGCCCAACGATTAAAGCAAACGACGATATGGAGGCAAGGTGCGGTGATGCTATTCTGAAGTGAGGATATACAATTTATGGGCGAGGGGTAGCAAGATTTAAAGGTGAGCAGTGACAAGATCCAGAGGCAAGCAACTGCAAGATTTAGAGGCAATGGGTGACAAAATCCAAAGACAAACAATGATGGCGAGATCTCAAGATGATGATCTGGAGGCAATAACGGTTCATCGAAGGCGGTGGTGGCGAAAGTGGCTGCAGTAACGAGGTAGGGTTTTTGGGAAGTAAGGGTAAGTTTTGGTTCATTGGCAAATTAGTCAAATTAGAGATAGATTAATATATCTAATTAGACATATGTCTATTATATAATAACTACAAGAATTTCGTCAACTAGCTTATGAGTCCAAATCCATCAACTTCAGTGGCTCATTTGGGATTTTTGCCCAGTGAATGAGAGGGACTGGGCCGTAAATATCTAAGAAAAGAAGGTAGAAGCCGTAATTTGGAATCGGACTTTGAACCCTCCACCATTTACCTCTTTTTACTAACCCACGAACTTTTTCACCCTTCTCCAAAACCCTCGTCGGCACTGGCTGCTTACCGCTGGAAAAAAAGATTTAAACCAACCCAGAAAAAACGCATTTCTTTTTTGATTTACCGCGATGGAGATTTTCACCGACGGCCGTGACTTCCTTCAGCCGGCTGGGTCATTTCCGGAGTCAGCTGACTTGACCGCCGTGATTCAGTCTCGAGATGACCACTTCATCGCCGACCACCGTCTCAATCTGCCGCCACAGAAGCTTCGTCCCATCAGGAGCAACGGCCGCTCACCGACTGAGTATACGCCGGAGTTCGCGGATGTCGTCGAGTTTCTCGGCGACCAGGCGTGTCCGATTAACTGCGTCTCAGGAGAATACTTTGAAGGCGGAATCAGGACTGGGTCGGCCCAGGCATCGCGTCTCGGTTCGGGTGAAGTCGGTCATGGTGCTGCTGGAGAGGATCGGGGTGAGACTGGAGCTTCTGAGGACTTGACTGGGTAAGGTTTTCTTTTCTTGCTTAATTACTACAGTGCTACTGTTTGTGGTCCTCTGCACCTTGTGTTAAATTATTATCTTAATTTGCTAGTATAATCTTCTATTGATATTTTAATTCGCTCATGCTGGTGATGTCATTGCGGAAAGGTGAAAAGAAGATGGCTTTTTTTTTTTTTTTCTTATACAGAAAAAAGCAGGCTGAGATAAATTATTAGTACCTACCTGCTCTTGGAAGCTCTATGCCTGGTGGCTGTAAATTAGTAGTCTTCACCGCTGGGAGCCGAGTGACGCTCATGGAGTGTTTAGTCCAAGAAAGAATCAACTTTCGAGTATTTTCATGTTACGCAACATTCTTAAGCTTATTAGGGATATGTTTACTTAGTTACATTGCATTGCATTGCAATTAATTGGATTTAATGCCTCGAGTAGTTCATTTTGGTTTCAAAATGGACTGTGATCAAGTAAACAGGAAGTGTCAGTCAGGACCAAGGTATTGTCTCCTAGCTTTGGTCTAATTGAACTGAACCAAAATGAACTGCTCCAGGAAGTAAATTCAGTTAAATCAAGCGCAATGTAAGGTATGTAACTAAGAGAACAGAACCTAACTGTCCCTTTTCAGGGGACTAAGGTTGTGTCCCAGCAATGGATTTTTGAATTGAAATCAACTGTTTTTAGTCAGAGTGTTTCCCTTGCTTGGTTATTCTTATCAAAGATTAGGAGTGCCGGTCGCCCATATGTACAATGCCATATGATTGTCATACAAAAAATTTTTCACAATAATGCTGAAAGAAATCTATTGCTACTGGTACTTTTAATTGGGCCACTCAATGCTGTTTCTTCCTTTAATCCTCTGATTCTTTTGTTATAGCTTCTCAATCATTGTGATTGATCATAACTAGTTATTTCAATTTCTTGTTGTCCGCACTTTCTCTGATTTTGTCTCAGTTATATATGTTGGATTGTAAGCGCTGTGTATTCTGACATGTTATAGGAATCCGAAATACATTGTGAACTTGAGAAACCTGAGGTCATAAGTAGAATAATCAGTTTTAGAGTTTCAACTCAATAGTGTATATTTCTCTTGGAAGTAATCTCATTGTAGGCGTATGTCTCTGTGTGCAGCTCATCTTCAGGCAGTGATAATGATGATAATTCCTCTGTGGGCATCAAAGAAACTCCAAGTCGGAAAAGGAAACGAAAATCAAGGAGAAAGATTGAGCTTCTACTGGAAAATTTGGTCTTCAAAGTTATGGAGAAGCAAGAACAGATGCATAATCAGTTGATCGAGACAATTGAAAGGAAGGAAAGGGAGAGAATTATGAGAGAAGAAGCCTGGAAGCAGCATCAGATGGAAAGGCTGAAAAGGGAGGAGGAAGCAAGAGCCCAAGAAGCATCTCGAAGCATAGCAATCATTTCTTTCATCCAGAGTATACTAGGCCATGAAATTGAGATACCCTTGCCATCATCAGGATCATGTATGGAAGAAAATGGAGGTAAAGATGGTCATGATGATCAACTTCAGCAAGATAACAACACCACATCTAATCCTAAAGAAAAGAAACATCCAGGAGTGAAAGAACAAGCTAGCATTGACTTACGTTATGATCAGGGTAATCTTGATCGAGATGATGTAAATCAATTTGGGAACTTCAGCAATGTTGGTAATCAGAACCACCTTCAGGGGGATGTCAACAAAAACTGTGATACTCAGGACAAGAGATGGTTGCAAGTGCAAGGACAAGCCAACTTTTGCCAGAGTAATAATGTTATACAAAATCATGAACTGGAAGCTGTAAACCATGTTAGGAGCCTTGGTAGTGATAACCATCTTCGGATTGGCATCAGCAAGAGAAACAATTCTACAGATAAGAGATGGTTGGGAGCACAAGGCCAAACTAATATCAGCCAGAGTTTTGCTCAAGAAAATCATAATCAGAAAGGCATATGTGATGGTGTGAAGTCCCCTGATGATGATATTGTTAACCACCTCAAGGGAAATGATGCACTGAAAGACAGAAGTCATGACCAGGAGTTCATTAAGAGCCAGAATGATCCAAACACTCGAAGATGGCCTGAACCCGAGGTGCAAGCACTCATTATGCTCAGGGGTGAACTAGAACACAAGTTCCGTTCAATGGGCTCCAAATGTTCTGTATGGGAGGAGATATCCATTGGAATGAGTAAAATGGGATACTCTCGCAGTGCGAAGAAGTGCAAGGAAAAGTGGGAGAACATGAACAAGTACTTCAAGAAAGCCATAGAAAGCGGCAAGAGGCAATTCGAAAACAATAAGAGATGCAGTTATTTTTATGAATTGGACATGTTGTACAAGAACGGATTTGTTGATGCAGAAAAACCCCATGAATGGACTTAGCAATCTTCAACAGAAAGGTTAGTTACCATAAACCTGGAAAAGTTCATCCATGGCGGGAGTGGTGTGTATTTTAAGATGCTCTAATTTTGCCATCGACTTTACACCATTCAATTGTTAATGCATCGTTGGAATTCACTTTCGGTTGATTTTTGAGGATTCAGTAACTGCCCATGTCAATGATATAGTAAAACTGAACTTCAGGAAACCGGAAACGGAAAAAGGAGCAGTAGCCGGAAATTGATATTTAGATATTAAAGCGTTCTTATTTGATTACATATATGCCAAGGAATGTACTTGACACAAACTGAGTAATGTAACTAATACACTGAAACTACAAGAACACAGCATTGAAACTTTCACTTGGAGGCGCGACTGAGATACATGAAAATGGCGGACAGAACCACAAAGAAGGGAATCAGTACGGAGTATGAAGGAGGCTGCAATGGACCCATCGAGAGCGGTACCAGAAACAGCACAACCGTGACCACCAACATCATAAAAAAAGAGCCAGCCCCCCACCCGAAATCTGCCATGGCTACCAATGTCTTTTGCCAACAAGGAACAGAGCAGAACAGAGCAAAGACAGCGAATTGTTGGAGAGAGTGGTTCAAATAACTGTCCGGTTCAAAATATATATTGAGGGAGACACCGGTTCGTTGCGCCTCTCTGGAGTGAAACGATGCATGGTTTGTTGTTGAAGCCAACGTTCCTGACCTTCACTTATGGAAAGGCACATAATGGGAAATGACACATATAAGTACGTTGTTCAACGAAATGAAATAAATATTCCTTTTTTTTTCTTTTTTTTTTCTGTTTTTCATTTTACCTCATGCTATTTCGGTCTTAACTAAAATGATGTTCGAAATTTGAATATTAATCACTCGTTTGGAGCATAAAAGGAAATAACTGTCTTTCAACCAGTTGTTTATAGCCTTTTAGGAACGTTTAGTAATGACGAAAGATAAAATTGTCTACTAATACAAGCCTTTTTATGATTTTTTTTTTATATTTTTGGTACTTAAAAGTATTTACAAGTAAAAGTATTTGTAGGTTATTGTAAAAATAAGATGATGATAGCATGCGTGTTTCTCAAAAGGTTTGAGTACTTATAAACCAGAATTAGAAATTTTTTAGTTGGGTGGGGCTCGTATCCCGGCTATTGCCGAAGCTTGTGTTCCCTTGTGCCAGCAACGCTGGCTTTGGGACATATTTTTTTATGATTTTAAGTTGTGAGCCTACAAAGTTTTGCCGCTTTCCCGTTACTTTACATCCAATTTGTTTTAACTTAAATCAATTGATTTTAAAATAATTTATTTTTATTTTTATATCTTTTTTTTATCCAAAACTAATTTTAATTAAAATTTAATATTATGTAGTTACATTAATCCATTAAAAATATAATTTTTGTAATCTTATTAAATTTGTATGAAAATTTCTAGTTTAATACATTAAAAAAGAAAATTTCATAAAAATTTAATAACATCATAAAAATTTACTTTCAAATGGATTATTCTATCTATATAATATTGACTTTCAAATTAAATTAGTTTCAGGTAAAAAAGATGTAAAAGTAAAAATAAGTTAGTTGATTTAAGTTAAAACGAATTGACTCTTAAAAAGGTTTCCTTCCTTATCCATACCAAGAAAATCTAAAATATCATTTAGATACCGACGACAGTCATATTTATAATTATTTTTTTGTTTAATGTAGAAAGTCATTATGATCAAATATGGTATTGTAACATAAATGATCCAATTAACTTGTCATTGGAAAGTCGAATCTATCACAGAAGAACAGACAAATAAATCATTTATGTAGAGACAGTTCATTTAAGATTAACTGTATTAATGCAATTGAATTACTCGAAAGTCTCAAGCAGGTTAAAGACAAGTCAAGACAACCCACCAGGTCGTATTTGAAAATAAAGCATTGATTTGGTTTTATTTATGCCCATTTGCCCTGCTCAAACTAGTTTCTCCATGTCATTTCTTCTATCTCCTTTCCTGATCAGACACATTTAGGTCTCTTGTTCATTTGAATTGTTCTACTCCCACATAGACCTACCCATCGACCCAATGAAGCCTTCAATGCAAATAAGATTCCCTTTTTGTTCCTGTGTTCTAGCATTGGGATAGCCTAAAGTAGCAAAAATTTGTAAATAAGTAAATCCCAATGTTCGCTTGATGTCAATGCCGGTAATTGATTTTGGCGAGTTAGTGTTTCTTGAAGAGCATTTAGATCAAATTTGAAGTTGTCAGTGATGTAATCGGGGAAAATCTGAGGATAAAGCACCTCCTCAAATTTGATTGTTTTTCGTTGCAAGGCAAAACTGTTCAATGCTATCTATTAAAATCATCATAAGATCACCTATCATCAATTAGGTGGTTGATGGTAAGGGATAACAACTATAGCAACTCACTTGGTTTAGTTCAGGTGAGGATGTATCCTAACACGAGACGAGAAAGAATACATGGAGGAATCGGTCTTAAGAAAAGACAAATGAATGTAACTAAAAATAAATCAATGCCCTATTTTCAAACTTGATCCATAAGTCATCTTGACCAGTTTTTAACCCACCTCAGACCCGCAAATAATTCAATTGCATTATTGCGCTAAATTTTAAATCAACTGCCTGGTAAGGTAAAGAGGATAAATCCCTCAGTATTGTGTTTTTTTAGACAAATATGCTACTAAGGCTTTCAAAATAGGCAAACATCCCACTAATGTACATTAGAGGCAAATTAAAAAGTGTTAATTATTAATAAAAAAAAGAATTTCCTTTTTTGTGGGTTAACTTTAAATATGTTGAAGTTGATTCTAATTTTGTTTGTCTTTTTACTTGAATTGAATACATTTTAAATTAAAAATTAACTAAAACTTTGGCACCTTAAACTAATTTAAACCTTGATTAGATGTTCTTAGTCAATAATTAGCGCATGAAATGATGAGGCTTGTGCTTGTCATGTATGGCCATGTAAGACTCATTCCTTCTACAATACTTCATATTAGGATTAAAAGGAGAAGAAATTTACTGATTAAGGTTGCTTTCTTGTATCAATAGTAGTACATATTTTTAATGTTGGTGGCTTATTTGCCCGCAAATAATATATTAATGATTATTTACCTAAAAAAAAAACAATAGTGACAATTTATCCTTTGGCCTTACATTGTTGGCGTATTTACCTTTGGGAATCTATTATAGTAATGGCGAGTTTATGGCTATAATAGAATTTTCAATAAATGATCAATACTTTTAGATATGTTGTGTGACTTATACATCCACTTTCCATTTATCAATGAGGAAAGGCAAAATAGCAGAAAAACTACTAATGTTTGATGTCTAGCCCATTAACCCACTTAACTTTAATTTAAGCCAAATAAAACCATTGATATTATATATTTGGCCTAATTAGCCTACTATAGTTGTTAAATTGATGCATTGCCGTTAAAAATTGGTGAAGATGAAAATGACATTGACAATAGAAAGTGGAAAAAGGCTTATCACGTCAAACTTAAAAAAATGTCAATCCAACGAATTTGAGAGAGGAACCGAGGGTCCTCTATCGCATTTGCAATAGAGACCAACAATCCTAACCAAAACAATTGTGAGTTTGGTGGGAGAAGAGAAGAGGGCTTCCCAATGGTGGGGTTGATTCCACCTGACAAATACAACGATGACCCGATGAGCTTAAGAGTGATCACCTTATCAGAAGAAATAAATGCCAGTAAAGTTATAAGGAAACAAACACAAAACGACTTGTACACCTTACCCAAAATTGATCCTCATTCTTTGCCATAGTAACCACGTTGTTGCTAACTCTTTGTTTGTTTTAGTTGGCTTTTGAATAGGTCAAAATTAAGAACCAATGAACCCATCTCCTCTAATCCATCAAATCAAAGTATGCCACCTGATTCATCACTCATTCATGCATGTATGTCTTCATCTTCATCTTCTTATAAATTATCTTCTCTATCAAACCCACATCAATGGTAGCCGCTGATTTATTGAGTTTGTCGGGAAAAAAATTCTCCATTCATCAATTACGTGCAGCAGAATAAAAACATGAACAAACAAGCACAAATGATTTAACATGGTTTGGCTTTTAACTAGCCTAAATCTATGAATTAGAAAAATTTACTCGAATAAAATATAGAGATTAGAGTAGAGGTATGCCTTCAATGTTCATGCTGGCATATAGATCCCCTACACACCGCTGATAACCCTAATCTTTTGCCCTCACACAATTATAAGATGTGAGAATCGTAAAAGGTTTTTCGTCCCAGTCCTCTCCAGTCTCCGAACCTCTCCTCCCTCTTGAAACCCTCACATCTTGCTTCTTCACTATATTGAATTTTCTCTAATGCTAAAACCCCAACACAACAAGCCTTTTTATAGGCCACACATAAACCCAAATCATAACAAAATATGAAAATAAAATCCTAAACAAATAGAAAAATTAAATTCAAATCCTAAACAAAAACAAAATCCTAAACTTTCTTGAATTTGAGCTAACAAACCCAACAATCTCCACGTTGGCTCAAATTCTTCACCATGAATATAAACATCACGAACACACAATCGCAATCACAAACACGAACACCACTAAACATGAACATTGCAACAAATGCAAACAATTATGAACAATAATAAACGGAAACGACCATGAACAGAATATCACGAATATCAACATCACGAGCATTAACACACACAAACAAAATCTTTAATTTTCAAACTTTTATTGAGCTATCGGTACTACTCCGCAACCACTGTCAAAATCCCTAGGATGATTCCCTAGGGCTCCATCAAACAATCCAAACACTTCACTTTGCCAAGCATTAAACTATACACTCCACCATGCGAGAATGTACTAAACGATCCACCATATTATGACCAAACCATAAGCTTTGATACCACTTATTGGGAAAAAAAATTTCCAATCACCAATCACGTGCATTGGAATAAAAACACGAACAAATAAGCACAAATAAATTTAATGTGGTTTGGCATTTAACTAACCTATATCTACGGATTAGAGAAATTTACTTGAATAAAATATAGAAATTACAATAGAGGTATGCCCTTAGTACTCACATTGGCCTATAGATTTTTTACACACCACTGATTA
This sequence comes from Aquilaria yunnanensis, assembly GCA_039654915.1. Taxonomy (NCBI): domain Eukaryota; kingdom Viridiplantae; phylum Streptophyta; class Magnoliopsida; order Malvales; family Thymelaeaceae; genus Aquilaria; species Aquilaria yunnanensis. The sequence goes on from CM077593.1 coordinate 117,526,250, forward strand.
ATTCAATATTTTGTCCTTATACAATTACAAGATATGAGAGTCGCAAAAGACTTTTTATCTTAATCCTCTCCGGCCTTCGGACCTCTCATCCCTCTTGAAACCCTTACATCTTACCTCTTCACCACATTGACTTTTCTCTTCACCACAAGCCTTTTTATAGTTTACACATAAACCCAAACTATAACAAAATAGGAAAATCAAATCCTAAACAAATAGAAAAACTAAAATTAAATCTTAAACAAAAATAAAATCGTAAACTTTCTTGAATTTGAGCTAATAAACCCAATAAAGTCAACTCAATGTTTTGTTGAATTAACTGACGTAAATGCACTTGAAGCAGACATCATTGAGCTTAATGACAAAAGAGGTAGTGTCCGAGAGATCCTTAACAAGAGCATGGAAAAAGAGCTTCAAGATGGATGGATTCTAGGTCTAGTTTGGATTGAGATTTGAGGGATGGTATGGTGGCTGGCGAAGAAGCAAGCATTTGGATGGAGTACTGTAGCATGATAGATCCATTTTATTTCATTGCCTCAGATGGGTTCCGATTTAGAGCACTTGGTTCGTAATTAATAAAAAATTCTTTTTTTTTTTTTGCTTGTGAGAGAAGATAACATCACTGCTTCAATTCCGGCAGAGACGAAATGAGGCATATGTTGTCTCCTACAACCCAAGGTCCCAAGTTATCAAAATTCCAATTTATAATTTTATTATTTGAAATATAAAAAAAATAATTTGATTAGATTCTCCAATTGCAATTATGATTCTAATTCTATTTTACTACTATGATTTACAAAATATAAAAAAATAATGTGGAATCTTAATTTTGACAATTTTGCTATTACCTGTACTCTTGATAAAGTTAGTGTCCAATGCATCTACACTCATTCCCACAATACAAACATAGTTTACGACAATGGGTTAATTAGGCTAACTTGATAATATTGATGGCCTATTCAGCCCAAATTGAAGGTAAGTGAGATTGTTCAGCCAGACAGCAACCATAAATATTTTTTTTTCTTCTCCTCCCTTTCATTTTACCATGAGTAAATCAATAATGCATTGCTGTGATTCAATCCCAATCAACATTAAATATGAATACAAACAGTGGTGATCATTAATAAAGAAAAAAAAATTTATAAAAAAAAAACAAGAACCAGGATAAAAAATCATAGCAAAGTTTTAAGACTAAGAGAGCAAAAAAATAAATAAATAAAGATTCTAAGTATCAAGAGAGAAATCATAGAGACTAAAATTTGGTTTTAGAAAAAATAAATAATATGAAAAAGTTAACAATATAAGACAAAAAGTGAAATTTCGGTTACAAAAATAGGATTTAATGACTAATAATTTAAAAATAACAAAAATGGTCTTCAGGCTAGAAGAGGAAATATAAAGATTTTAAGAATGAGAAGCTTAACCATTAACTTAATAAAGATAAATAAATAAATAAAAATATTAGCTAAAACGAACCAACTTGAATCATACCAAAAAGTAGACAACTTATAGTGACTAAAGTTTTATTTTAAAAAAAATATATATAAAAAAAGTTAAATGAAGTGACTATAGTTGATTAAAAAAAACAAAAGAAGAGACACAAATTATAGTTATCAATATTTTGATTTAAAAGAAAACAAATAAAAAAATGAAAAAAATAATTAGAGACTAGGAGAACAAATGGAGAGGTTTGGTGACCCGCATATCATAGTGGATATTTTTTGTAATAAATTTTAATAATAACAGTGTGACACAAAATAGGTTACTTGCTTTGAAACAATGTATATATATTTTTTTAATTAAAAACAATTTAATAAAAAATTTTATCTCTTACTAACATAAAATCAAAATTTTTAATATCAATGAAAAATTTCTTTAGAAAAATTTACTTTCAAATTTAACAATTATGGACCAAATTACTTTATTAAACTATAGAGCTTGAAGTAAATAATTGATGTTAAAGTTTCATTTTAGGAAACAACAATAAAGAAAATCAATGAAAAATAAAGTTAGGATAAAGACAAAAGAAAATAGAAAAACTTTAGGTATTAAGGATTTAATAATTGAGTTAATGAAGATACAAAATGGTTTAACTAAAAAATAAACAAATTATGGTTACCAATGTCTTACTTCAGAAGATAGTACATAAAAAATAACAAAAAGAAAAGCTTGGGGGCCAAAAGAGCAAATAGAAGATGTAATTAAATAGTTATAAAATTTTGGCACTAAAATATAACATGGATGTAAATCAGGGCTAAAAAATAAAAATTTAGAAAGTTAGGGATTGAAACCGCATTTTAACTGAAACTAACGTAAGACTGACTAAAACCCAGAAAATTGAACATAGGCCCTCTGAAACATAAGCACCTTGCAAAATGAGGATAAAACTAAAAAAATAAGCAAATCGCATCTTAAAAATGTTATATATATATATATATATATATATATATATATATATATATATATATATATATATATCAATAGTAATCACTGTTGATGAACAGTTAAATTCATTCATCTTTTAGAATATAGTATTATATGAATTAATTAACTACATAATCACTACAAAATTATTGAATAAATTAGTGTGCCAATCTTTTTTTGTTTCAATTAGTATGCACAAAAGATCAAAGAAGGTAGAAAGAGCTTATGAACATCAAAATTTTTATATAATAACTTCAAACCTTGAATTATTGGACTAAACAATTTGAGTTGTTTAAAGGTTAGTTTGTAAATGACTATTTCTCTTGTATTGGTAAGGGATCATAAAAATTGGGTGTGTTTTTTTGTACGCAGAAAGAAATAGGCAAAAATTATAAAGGGTACCACCTAAGAGCACTAGTGGCTAATATGGACACAATTGACAGTCTATCATTTTATGGCTAGGATTATGATAAGCTGAAAAGAATTGATTAACAAAATATATTTGTCTGACCATTCTCTTCACTTTTAGCAACAACGCTGAAACTGTTGCAATTTGAGCCAACTACTAGGAATAATATGTCATAATAGTTATGCAATCAAAACTCTAAGAACTTGTGTATAAGAATGCATCAAGTATAACCTTCACTTCCGTCACAGGGGGCATAGGACAACATTCGAGAAATTGGTTATAAAATGCTAAGACACCTGGAGAGGAATTATTGATCATTCTGTAGGTGTTGGAAATTCTTCTAGATGGGTTAGAATCATCTGACTCGATGGCAAATGTATATATGTTTTCCCCCTAGTAGAGGTGAGAGGTGGGCCGGGTTGGCCAGGACAGAACCGGGACTGTCCCGCGGTCAAACCCGCCCCGCAAGAGGCCCGTAATTTTATGGGCCGAATATGGGCCCAATAAGAGGAGGGGGGACGCAAAAAAGACCGGCCTGGACCAGATGAACCCGCCAGACCGGACCACCCCGCCGACCCGCGCGCAACGGCTCCCTGCATAACGTAAACCCGCAAATTTTTTTTTTTTTTTAAAAAGGCTAATTACATAGCAGGCCCTCCAACGGTTTTCTGCTCCATTTCAACCCCCAAAATTTCATTTTTGCCCCTCCCAACAACTAAATTTCAAGGAATTTTTGGTCAAACTAATTTTTCCCCTCCCCCTATAAATACCAATGCCATTTTCACTCAATCCTCACACAATCACTCAACCTCTCTTCTTCATCTACTATATTCTCTCAACCATTCTCCTTATTTTCTTAATTTTTTTCCAAATTTCTTACTAATCTCTCCCTAATATCTTCATAATCATCTCTTGATTTTGCATTAATCACTACTATTAGTATCTGAGTCATGGCTTCAAAAGGAAAGGGCAAGTCAACAGATAGTTCATCTTCCCGCAAGACCGGCTTCCGAGCCTTGTTCCGTCTCCGATCTCGGCCCGCCGATAAAGGCATTTCAATTCAAGAGTTTCACGACGATGATGCCGGAATCGATATGACGAATTACGATTTGGGTCTCGATGATCAATTATCCGATGATGAAGTGGAAGAGTTGGATGCGATGGCATCTAGGAATCCGTCAACAGAACCGACGCCTACAAGTCATGAACCCGGCGTGGAGGGAACTCAAGCACAAGGTAAATCCACGAGACTAACTGCTTGGGTTTGGGAGCATTATGAGCTCATAAACGAAGGGAAGTCGAGGTACGGAAAATGCAAACATTGCGGGAAAAAATTTGTGCATAGAAAGAATTCCGGCACTGGAACGCTGAAGAGGCATCTTGAAAATCAACATGCTAACGTCCTCCCTAGTACTGGGACTAGTTCTGGAGGACAAACACAACTTGGGTCTACAGCCGGCGCCGGCGGACCAGGTATATTTCGTTTTAACCAACAATCTTGTAGATAAGGTATGGTAAATTGAATGATACTTACCGAAAAACCTTTTTCACAAGCTGAAGATGTCCACCTAGAATCTTGGATAAAATCACAATTAAATCCTGCATTTAGAAAAGTATCTAGGAAAACTGCTAGGAAAGAAAGCTTTAGACAATTTGAAACCGGAAAATCAGATTTGCAAGCATATTTTTCTGCTCTTGATCATTGTGTAGCATTTACTTCTAATATGTGGACATCACCTATAGGTCAATCATTCTATTGTGTTACTTCTCATTGGATTGATTCTGATTGGATAATGCAAAAATTAATTTTGTCATTTAAGGTTATTGAAACAGATCATACTGGTTTTCAAATATTTAATTGTATCTTAAAAACTTTACGTGATTATTTTTGTACTGATAAAGTTCTGTGCATTTCATTTGATAATGCTTCAAATAATGATGTTGCCACTCGCCTTTTGAGTCAAAACTTAAAACCACCGCTCAACGGTGCATTTTTTCATGTTAGATGTATGTGCCATATTTTAAACATTTGTGTGCAAAAAGGTTTAGAAGTTCTCCAAAATGAGATTTTGCCTATTCGAAACTCATTAAAATATTTGATGTCCAGACCTGCTATTTTTCGTGAATTTAAAAGCTTTTGTATTGAAAATCAAAAACCATTTTCTTGGAAACGGTTTAAATTGGATTGCCCAACCCGCTGGAACTCCACATTTTTTATGTTGCAAGATGCATTACCGTATGCAAATTTGTTGTCACATTTCATGAATTTAAAAATGGGTTCTGAATTTCTTACGACTGAAATTTGGGAGAAATGTTCCAAAACCGGTGAATTGCTTAAGTTTTTTTACGAGGCAACTGAATTTTTTTCTGGTGTTTACTACCCAACAAGTCATCAAGTTTTGTTTCATTTAGTGAACATCACATATGCTTTACATCAATTTAAAAATGATGAGTTGTTAAAACTGACTGTCGAAGCCATGCGGGCTAAGTGGCTTCAATATTTCTCAAACATTCCACCTATCTTTTTAGTCGCTTCTTTACTTAACCCGTATGTAAAATTAACGGGCACAACAACACTGCTTGAAGAAATTTTTCATACTTATTTAGAAATGTCTCATATAAATGTTTTGGCTATGTCTGCTTCTGCTTCCGAGTACTTGCATTCTTTATACAAGTTATATTGTGAGCGGCATTCGGACAAGGTAAGATCCGAAGCTTCTCAAACTGAGCTTCCAAGGAGATCAATCTCCTCAAGATTCAACCCGGCGCTCCAAATGCTCAAATGACCTCGACCGATGACATCGGGATTAGCTGAGGTCGATGACTATCTTAACACATCATTCGAGACAAGCGACCTCGACATCTTGGAATGGTGGAAACAAAAGAGATCAAGATTTTCGATCTTGTCGATAATCGCAAAAGAAATTCTTGCCGTTCCAGTATCGACCGTCTCATCTGAGGCAGTGTTTAGTGCCGGAAAACGGGTGATAACAGAAAAATGGTCAAGATTGACACCCGACGCGGTAGAAGTATGCGTGTGCAACTGAGATTGGCGCCTCGTAGCACTCCGGCATCAAGACCAAAAGAGTTCGGATAATGAGGTAATATCCGATACCGAGAGTTGAATTTTTTTCTTTCAATCATACATGTAGTTTGTATTTAATCTGATTATGCTGTTCAGCACAGATCATAGGTTTCTATTATTTATCATTTTCGGAACGTTTTTGCCATTTCAAAATGTAAGGCACGTTCTGATTATTTGTAAGTGCTGTTTGGCTTTTAAACTTAATAAAACTTACACCGGAGGTGGTGTTTTTTCTTAAAAATATTTATGACTTATATAATTAATAATTATTCTATTATATATATATATATATATATATATATTTTAACAAAAAAAAATGAAACCCGCCCCGCTCCGCCTAGAGCCGGTCCGTGCCCGGGCCTCAGGACCCAGGCCCAGGACCGGCCGGTCCCGGGCCGGTCCGGCCCGGTTCCCACCTCTGCCCCCTAGCTCACGCTTAAAGTATAGTTTTTTTTCCCTAACATAATATCAAAATCAAATGGTATGAAGACAATGGGCCTAGTTCATTGCGGAGAAGGTTCAAGACATGCCCATATATTTGTGGGCTATGCTCGAGTGCCGAACTTGGTCCTGGGCCTAACTGAGCTCGGCCTAATGTGAACAAAATTTAAATTTTAAAAATAAAATAAACCTATATAGTTTAATTACTGTCTAACTTATTTTGATAAAAACAATTCTTCATTCACTTCAGTTTATATGAGTTGAAAGTTTTATTATTTTTTATAAAAATTAAAATATAATGCCACATAAACATCTCATGCATATTTTTTTTCAATATTTATCTAATCATATACTCTCTCCGTCCCACTTTCTTTACTTCATTCGACTTTTTTAACTAATTTGATTTGAATTTATTTATATTATTATTTGTTTAAAAAAATTTAAAAAATATATATTTAGAAACTATAGGCCTTAATTTATCATTCATATATAATTTTTTTTCATTTATATACTAAAATGTGAAAAATAAAAAATTATAGATTAATTACTAAAAATTGAATGGTAAAAATAATTTATGATAGAGAGATTAATTACCAACTAAAGCCTTAAATAGGACAAAAGTACACAGATGTCTTAAAATCGGGAGAATTTATCTAAAACTATCATCTCCTTAAAAAAAAATCAGTAATTCGACGGAGACTACACGTGTTTTGCTATTAATTTAACGTTTTTTTGCATCCACCCAAAAAGTAATTTTAAAATTTGAAATGTTTCAGGTCGACAGAATTTAGGTTTGAGACCAATTTAAAAGGGCAAGAATTGGAGAAATCACAGAGTTGAATATTTATGTAGGTATAAAATAACAACACCAATGGAGTGCAATAAAATCGTGAACCAATCCATTACAATTAGACATAAATGCAATTTGTTGAGCATTATCTGAGAGAGGCCACAAAATGGAGAAGAAAGAAAGGAAATTAATTAGAGGGAGGGGATTAGCCAAGGGGTGACCGGTCACGGGAGAGGGCCGTTGGGCCTCGTTGGCATCGCCCAACGCCACGTGGGCGAGCGTTTCCCAGCTATGTTTATGCGGCCGCTCGCCAAGTGCTCTTCGCTTCCTTGCTCTTTGCTTATAACTAGTATTTCCATCACTCTTCAAAGCTCAGCCAACCCCATTTATATTAATTTCCAAACTTGTTCTGCCTGCCTGTGCCCATCAGCCACCACCACCCAGTGCTCGATCCGCAGATGGAACGTGGAGGCTTCCATGGCTACCCCAACCTCCCCATCCCCAACTCAGCTGCCTCCCCCGGTACTATCATCAATTTCTCTAATTCTGATCTTAGTTATTATTAATCCTCTATTGCTTCACACATTTGTCTCGCATTTCGATTATATATCTCGCTGTTCGTGTCCTGGATAAACCAGCAGATGAGATTCGTTTAATTTATACATGCTCCGCTAGCTCAACCATCTGATGGTTAACATGCTCAGCTCTCAGTTTACAAGACACTACCCCCATCTTTTATTTTTTCCTTCTCGATCTATCTAATAATGCTCCATCTTGTCGATTTGATAATGATTAGATTTGAACCACAACTGTGTGTCCACATATATAGAAAAAATGTCTCGTAGCTATATATAGATATAGGTTTAGATGCATGCTAAAAGTTTTGTTGATAAGCAAGTTTCTGGTTTTTGGTTTACTTGGTGGTGATGAGGTATGGCTGTATATGTATGCATTGTCTGTTGTGTTCTTTGCGATGCTTCAAATTCCCAGTTTAAGAAAAAAGAGACGTTTCTGGTCAGACCACAGAAAAATGTTGGGCATAAGCTTCTGTACAAGTGGCAACCATGCAATCCTTGGCCCCACTATTGCCACGTGTCAATCTTCTTTCATGAACTTTTTACCTGTACCACGGGCCCGCTACAATATACTATTACTTAAATTTTACCCAAGTCATTTTTCCTTTCACTTAGTTTTTACTTAAATTTATTATTATTATTTGCAAAGGATTTTTGTAAAAAAAAAATTATATTTAGAAAATATAATATCTCATTTATCATTTATCTGTAAAATGTATTCATTAATATTAAAGTGATGGTGAAGATATATAGAAAACAGTTGATCCATTACAATGAATAGTAAATCTGTGGAAGAATATTATTTTGGGATGGAAAGAATAACTCACAACGTCTATTTCATCTAGTTTTTTAAAAGTAAAGAAAATAAAATTAATAAAGTTTAATATTTCTTGACTAAACTTATGGCCAATTTGTATGGTCAAACATATATATAAGCAAGCAATCAAAACACTAAGTAGTGTTATGCTAAGACTTTCTTTAAAATTGAATTCTCTTGTGATGCTTGAGATGAGAAGGGAACATTGATATTCTCTTTTTTGAAAAATGATTATTTTCGGTTTATTCTTTTTTTTTCTTGGCTAAATTTAATACTGTTGTTTAAGATTCAGTACTCTATCTTCTCAATTATCAATTGAGGAAAATTTGATGTAAAACAATTAAATTCTTCATATTTTTCAAATTAAAAAATATAAACAGATTTATACTATTTTAAAAGTTTAAAAATATTTTTCTTGAATATCTTGAAGTGATAGTTTTGCAATTAATATACAACTCTCCATGAGTTGGTACAGTGATGCCAATGCCGGGTGAAGCAAAGCAGGCAAACAACAACGGCGGCCACCCAGCAGGGGCGGCGGAGGAGAACGAGTGCACGGTGAGAGAGCAAGACCGATTCATGCCGATCGCCAACGTCATCCGCATAATGCGCAAGATCCTTCCGGGCCACGCCAAAATCTCCGACGACGCCAAGGAGACTATCCAAGAATGCGTCTCCGAGTACATCAGCTTCATCACCGGCGAGGCCAACGAGCGGTGCCAGCGGGAGCAGCGCAAGACCATCACCGCCGAGGACGTCCTCTGGGCCATGAGCAAGCTCGGCTTCGACGACTACATCGAGCCCCTCACCCTCTTCCTCCACCGCTACCGCGACATGGAGGGTGAACGCTCCTCCGCCATCCGCGGCGACTCGCTCCAGGTCAAGCGTGGGGTTGACTACGGGCAGCCACCACCACTGGGCGTGCCGGCATTCGCCCCCGTTTATCACCATCCCCACCATGCGTTCTTCGCGGAGGGGGCGCCAATGGCTTCTGGATTTTTCAAGGACATGGGGAATAATGGCAGCGTCGGGCCATCGCACCAGGCGGCGCTGGGTAACGGCTGCGACACCATCGGCCAGCCTAACAAGTAAGGAATTGAGTCATGCAACCGGTTATTGGTAGATTCTGATCTAGGTAGATCGATTGGTTGGGTGGTTCTGTTTATGAGACAACATTATTTGCATGCTACCTCCTGCTCCGGTAACAAAACACCGTCGAGCTTATTGTCTGAACTGCAAACTTTCTGCTTTCTGTTTGAATATCGAAGGTTATTAACTTCTTATTGGTGGTGCGTTTTGATGTTGTTCCATTTCTTAACAATAAATTATATACTCCATTAATGGACTCAAGAAAGCAATACTAATATAATGAGATGTGACGATTTTTAAACTCTTTACTCGCACGTTTCATATTAGTTGGCTCTTTAAATTTTTAAACAGTACTTTTTTTCAAGAAAATCTAATTTTAGTAATTTTATGGAAAACTAAAGCTGAATATCAGTACTTTTTTTTTCTTTTTAGGAAAGAGTATTAAGTTTTTCCAAACTTTCCTAATGTATAGGAATCAAGGCCAAATAGAGGGAATTATATATTATTTAAGTGGAATTTATTTAAACAAATATAGCTACTCAATGTCTCAAATATAATATTATCTTTTTTTTTTCTTTTTCAAGTTCATAAGAGGATACAATTATATTGGAGAGTTGAGAATTAACAAAAAGAAATTGTTTTGATGACCTTTTGGCAAATTGTCATGAAACACATTATTTTTTGTGACCGCTTAATGTTTAAATTCTGGCTTCTATAAAAGGTTTTTCCTTTTTACAGCCAAAGGGTTTGCTTAGGTAAGTTCAGTGCAGTGAGATTTAGGGTAAACTTATTAATAAATTCCACTTGTAACTCCTCTCTTTCATTGTAATTCTGACTAAAAAACAAAATGAAATCTTAATCACAAGGTTAATGATTGGCCCAAAGTCGAATTAACTATTAAGCCTATTATTAAGCCCAATGTCACGCTTATGTAGTACTCCCTTCCCACTTAGCTCGACCCATCAACCTATCATACTTTACAAAGCAGCCCAATACTCATTAGACAACATAAAATATTAGTCCAATACCCATAACGAAACCACGACAAAGTATTTACCCAATCCAATAACAAAACCTAATAACAACTCGGTTTCACTTGAGCTTTTCGAGACCAAACCAAAAATTATTCAGAGCTGGGTTAGGTTAAGTTGATGACGAAAGCATGGTCGGGCTCAAGCTGTATATATTATCAAATTTCAAACATCTTCAAAATTTTGGGCTGGAGACGAACTCAATCGAGAGGGTATATTTTCATTCCTAATTTGTTGAAACTTATGAAGTTCAAATTAATTGCTAATAGTTTGGACTTTGGCTAAAATATCATGGAATTTCTTTTTTTTTTTAGCCATATTAAACGGTATCTCTTTAATGTTTAGGAATGTCAACGGGGCGATTTTGTAGAAGGTTGAGTGATTCCTAAACTATACCTTTATTACAAAAACTTTACCCAAAAACTTCTCCACAACTTGCAGGGAGTAGGATTTCTTTACCCAAGCTCTCCTGGCATTGGGATGGATAGGGTCAAGTATTATATCTACAATACTTGCACAAGTAATCACACAACATAAAATTAAAACTAAAGACAGTAAAACATGCTTGAATGATACAACATAACAAAAAACAAGTCGTTTAATCATACGACTTTGAATTTTAGGGTTTACTAGGTTAAAATTATATTATATGTTTGGGTTGTATAGGATTAGGATTAGGGATGGCAGTGGGTCGGGTGAAAACCGTCACCCGCGGATACCCGACCCACGGATTGCGGGTATTCGATGAAATCTTCACCCGTCTGGCGAGCACGGATTTTGATTTTCATCCGCGGGTAGACCCGCTACACCCGTAACCCGCCACAATTTTTCTTTCTTTGTAAATGGCTTATCTGTAACTTGTCAAAATAATAGGACTAACATGAAACAAATATGCAACTTAAGTGATTAAAAAGTGAATTAACAAATAATTTAAACCAAACCCTACACATACAGTTGCACTCTCTCTACTCCTGTCACTGCCTGCCTCTCGTTTTCATTTTTCTTCGCCTCTCGTCTTCTTCTTTCCGAGCCTGGTCTCTTCGCCTCCCGTTTTTTTTTTCTTCGCTTCTCATCTTCTTCTTTCCAAGCCTGGTTTCTTTGCCTCTTGTTTTCTTCTTTCTTCGCCGTCGCCGTCCCAAAATCTTTCCCACAGCTAGTCGTCGACCTTCCGCCGCTGCAATTTTTATGCGGTCAGCGATTGAGTGCGTAGTGCCGCTGGGGCCAGCGAGTATGTAGTGGAAGCCGAAGTCGTGCAATTCGAGTAAGGGTTTGGGATTGGATGGATTTTTATGTGGGAAAGTAGTGTCGGAATTGGAGGAGATAGTTGGCTGAGATGATTCCGGGGAGTTGAGAGCAGTCCGACGCACTTTGTGGCTGTTTTGTGGGCAATCCGCGTGGTGCCCGTGATCCGAGGGTGACGGGCACATGCGTTTTTTTTTGCCCGTCAGGTCTGGCGGACGGGTGGCGGATGTGGTGGCTCCGCGCCCGATCCGTCCGTTTGCCATCCCTAATTAGGATTGAGTATGTATATATAATATATGTAATATTTTACATGCTTATATACTATGAATAATATGCGGGTAGGTTATTCTCCTAAACTCGTACCATCCTTGTACGTTGTATCCGATGGATATAAAATAAAAAAAATATCCGAATTTGGCCCAAACTCGGCCAATGAGAAAAAAAAAAAAAACTACTATCGAGTAAGGTAGGATAGGGTAGAATAAGATTCTTGCAGGTAAGGGTACAAATTGGCATCCCCAATTAGACTTTACAATGGTTCCATCTCTAGACACAAGAAGCCCTTTTTCAAAGAGCATTAAGTATGTGAGATTTAGTACCTACTTTTACATGTAAGCCTTAATTGGTTGAGCTGCATATGGGATCAAACAATATCTTAATGTGCGTGGGGTCAAAACAATGGAGGAGTTCATCTTACTTTAATCTCATTAATGAGGTCCCATTATTGGGCTGGTTAAAGCCGGTTAAATATGGAAATATTAAACTGGGAACAGACTTTAGCTTATTTACTAACTTATGTCATCAATTAAAAATCCAAAAAATAACAGAAGCAAAAAATTTACTTTTTCCTTTTGGGATCGAACAACGGCTGCCGGAGTTGAAGATTGCACACTGAAGCAACGCCAAATGGATTTGGTCAAGGAAAAGTTAGCAGAGGAGAGAATGGGTGGTAATTGGTAGTGGAGCACGAAGGCACCAAAGGCTGGTCGATCGGGGAGCTGGGATGAGCTTAGTTAGTTCCCTAATGATTGATTTGGCTTTAAGTAACCGGATTTAAGGCTAGAGCTCGCCAACAAAGGTGGAATACACCGGTCCTAGTGGTGGAGATCAAGGCCACAGGAATAGTAAATGAGGGCAATGATTTAAATACCGAGAAGGAGTCACCAAGTAAGGGGGACAACTAGACAAATCCGGTTTGAGGGAGCTAGATACACTAAGTATGGTGACTAACTGGAAGGTGATAGATAAGCAGCTGCTGTATTAGATAGAAGAAAAAAGTGTGTTGATGACCCGTCTTGTCTGAATGGTGAGAGAATGGAGTATATTAATAATGGCATACCCAGTAATTTTTATGAATTTCAAACCCTTCCCCACATCTTACAAAAGACACCCCCTTTGACTTGCTTAACATTTTGATCAATTAATGGATTTAATTGGAGCTGAACTCCCCCAATGTTATTTAAGTGATGTAATTGAAAATTAATATAGACATAGATTAAATGAAAACTAACTAATTTTTCTTTTATTTTTTAAATGATTAGAATAACATAAAAAATAAAGGAAATTAAAGGAGAAAAGAAACTGCAAGTTGATAAGCAATAATAACCGTTTGCTAATTGAAACTTAAATGAAAAAAAGCACAAATTTGATTTTTTTTTTTTTTGTCCCTCAATATTGTGGACACTAATTTTTTTGAGATTTTTTATTCTCTATGGTTTTCCCATGGTTAGGATGCTAATGTAATGTATGGATATATAAAACAGTTTATATATATATATTTTTAGTTTTTATTTTCTATGTATAGTTTTCTACAATACCTTTTCAGAAAATATGTTTAGTTGTTTCCACAATAAAACCATTTTTGGAGAATGAAAAGTTGAAAAATATGTTTAGTTGAGTAATTTTTTTTCTCACATTAAAATTCTATATTGTTGTATGGTTAAAAGTTAAAACATTCAAATGTAGTATTCAGATAAAAGAGAAAGGTCTTCGACCCTCTGGCATAATAGCTAAAGTCCAAAGGGGCATTTCTGGAGGTTTAGGGTTCGACTTAAGCTTCCCAATTTCCAACACAATACTACAAGCAAGCTAGCTCTATTACCCTCTATGTCCAAAAATGCTGGCATTCCTTTTCCCTTAATTACAATAATCTCATTTTTTGTATACTCTGTAATGATGTTTCTAACATAAAAAAAAATAAAATAAAAGAAAAAAAACATTTGTAACTATGATAAAATTGCTAGATATACCTTTCATTATGTACACTTCAATATTGCATGATATCAAATAAAAAAATGAGTTGATGAGTAAGAATTTTTTCAATACAATTCAAAGTAGACAATTATATCAAATAGAACTAAATATATTAAAAATCAATGTTTATGTGAGTGAAACCATTCTTCTTGTGACTTATTTTATCATCATTTTCTTTGATGTTTTTTAGCCATATATTTTGGCAAGAAAAAGTATAATATCATTAGTGGTTATTGATGGGTGAAAAATAAGAGAGGTATGTTATGCAATGCAAACAACCACTATTTTTAATAAAAATTGGAAGTACACGAGTATCATTTAAGAAGGAGTTGATCTCACAAAGACTATTGGAAGCTTGTGGTCCTCACTGTTTCCTAAATAACTAGATGTGAATATGCTCAAAATGATTGGGAACAGTGGCAAGGCAAGTAACAATGAGATGAAGATGAATAATCAATAAGAAAAATAACCTAAGTAACTACTACAAACCATGGACAAGCATTCGATGAGCAATCTAATGACAAACAATAACAAGAAACTCCACATGAGAAATGCAATGGACTAAGGGGAATTTTTTCATGAATAAAATAACGAGCAACATGTTTATATCATTTTAGTGTGACGGTTCTTATGGACACTCTCCTAGCATACTTTTCTGGCATACCTCTAGTCTAAGAGGTTTTTCTTAACATGTGACTAACGACATCCCCATGCCTTACATCAAATGCTAGTGCATTAAGCACCAATCTCTTCCACCGAAATGGTTCCCTGAAAGTACTCAACCTCAAACAAACCACCTCAACCCATCTTAATGGCCAAGCTTATGGAAAGTTCCCTCGAGCATTTTCAAACGGACAACTTGTGTGCTATGTGTTCATGGTGGCCGAAGAACCATAACAAGAAGATTAAGCTTAGAAATGGGCACTAAACATGGCATAGACATGATTAGAAGTAAGTTTCAACCATTCAATCCATAAAAATCATCTAAACCTCAGGGAATTTCAGTAACTACTCACACATGAATGAAAATAAAAAAAAAAAAGATAAAAAGGAAAGTGTAGACATGATAATGGAATAGAGAAATGGAATAAACTAAACTATAGAAAAGATATCACCATAATCCAGTTACAAAGATCCACTTGAGGCATTAAGGGAAGACTTTTATGTCTTCAAGCTTGAAAAATCAAGAGTGTTTTAAGGTCTAAAACTAAGTCTCCTTAGCTAGATCCTAGATAGTTCATAAGCTTTAAAAACCCAAGTTTTATTCGTCACAGGCATCCAAATTGTCTAAGGGTCATTCTAGATCAATTACATGGTAGTTTGGTAAGATATCGGCCTCGTTTAGTTTTAGCGTTAGTGATAAGCGTCAATTTTTAGCATTAATAGTTTCATCTCTATTGTTAATAAATTATCCAAAACTATAATGCTAAAGACAAGTGATAGGCCATATTGGCCCATAAGCTATTGAAAGTAACACCTAACCAATTAAGAAATCTGTAGGAAAATTGGTTTCCATTATCACTGCATATGCCTTTGTGGCATGATGGTAAAGCGTGAGCTCCAAAAGGTCACTGTGCCTCTATCACATTGGTATCACAAACATTACATTACTAGGAGGCCTTAGGGTAACTTCCAGGTCGCCACCGCACTGGTAAAGAAACACAAAGCCAACCAAACCAATACCATTAATCCACTAAGATAAAATAAAAAACAAGAAACAAAAGCCCTTCAAATCTATATGAAAGAAAGAATTAGAAACAAGAAAAGAAACATAGACCCAACAAGAGAGAAAACTATCCTTAATGAAAATAGAGAGAGATTGGAAAATGGAGATATATGAATGAACTTATGTGAATCAAATAAGTATGGTGGGTGGTGCAACGGATTGGGATGGATCATGGTAGGATCTAACAATAGAGGTGGGAACCGGTTAGGACCGGCTCGGGACCGTCCGGTCTCAGTCCTGGGTCCTGAGGACCGGGCTCGGCCTGGTTATAGGTGTGGCTGTTCCGAGTCGGGTCCGGGGCGGGGCAGAGCGGGGCGGGTTTCATTTAAAAATATATATATAAAAAAATAGAACAATTATTAATTATATAAGTCATAAATATTTTTAAGAAAAAACACCACATTTGGTGTAAGTTTTATTAAGTTAAAAAACCAAACAACACTTACAAATAATCAGAACGGGTCTTACATTTTGAAATGGAAAAAACGTTCCGGAAATGATAAATAATAAAAACCTATGATCTGTGCTGAACAGTATAATCAGATCAAATACAAACTACATGTATAATTGAAAAAAAAAATTCAAATCTCGGTATCGGATATTACCTCCTTATCCGAACTCTTTTGGTCTTGCTGCCGGAGTGCTGCAAGGCCCCAATCTCGGTTGCACACGCATACTTCTACCGCGTCACGTGTCAATCTTGACCATTTTTCTGTTATCATCCATTTTCCGGCACTAAACGCTATCTCGGATGAGACGGTTGATACTAGAACGGTAAAAATCTCCTGTGCGATTATCGATAAGATCAGAAACCTTGATCTTTTTTGTTTCCACCACTCCAAGATGTCGAGGTCGCTTGCCTCGAACAATGTGTTGAGATAGTCATCAACCTCAGCGAATCCCGATGTCGTCGGTCGGGGTTGTTTGAGCATTTGGAGGGCCGGGTTGAATCTTGAGGAGATTGATCTTCTTGGAGGCTCGGTTTGAGAAGCTTCAGATCTTACTTTATCCGAATGCCGCTCACAATATAACTTGTATAAAGAATGCAAGTACTCGGAAGCAGTAGCAGACATAGCCAAAACATTTATATGAGATATTTCTAAATAAGTATGAAAAATTCTTTCAAACAATGTTGTTGTGCCCGTTAATTTGACATATGGGTCAAGTAAAGAAGCGACTAAAAAGATGGGTAGAATGTTTTCAAAATATTGAAGCTACTTAGCCCGCATGACTTCGACAGTCGGTTTTAATAACTCATCATCTTTAAACTGATGTAAAGCATATGTGATGTTCACTAAATGAAACAAAACTTGATGACTGGTTGGGTAGTAAACACCAGAGAAAAATTCAGTTGCCTCGTAAAAAAACTTAAGCAATTCACTGGTTTTGGAACATTTGTCACAAACTTCAGTCGTAAGAAATTCACAACCCATTTTTAAATTCATGAAATGTGACAACAAATTTGCATACGGTAATGCATCTTGCAACATCAGATATGTGGAGTTCCAGCGGGTTGGGCAATTCAATTTAAACCGTTTCCAAGAAAATTGTTTTTGATTTTCAATACAAAAGCTTTTAAATTCACGAAAAACAGCAGATCTGGACATCAAATATTTTAATAAGTTTTGAATAGGCAGAATCTCATTTTGGAGAACTTCTAAACCCTTTTGCATACAAATGTTCAAAATATGGCACATGCATCTAACGTGAAAGAATGCACCGTTGAGAGATGGTTTTAAGTTTTGACTCAAAAGATGAGCGGCAATATTATTATTTGAAGCATTATCAAATGAAATGCACAGGACTTTATCAGTACAAAAATAATCACGTAAAGTTTCTAAGATGCAATTAAATATTTGATAACCAGTATGATCTGTTTCAATAACCTTAAATGACAAAATTCATTTTTGCACTATCCAATCAAAATCAATCCAATGAGAAGTAACACAATAGAATGATTGACCTATAGGTGATGTCCACATATCAAAAGTAAATGCCACACAATGATCAAGAGCAGAAAAATATGCTTGCAAATTTGATTTCCCGGCTTCAAATTGTCTAAAACTTTCTTTCCTAGATACTTTTCTAAATGTAGGATTTAATTGTGATTTTATCCAAGATTCTAGGTGGACATCTTCAGCTTGTGAAAAAGGTTTTTCGGTAAGTATCATCTAATTTACCATACATTCTCTATAAGATTATTGGTTAAAATGAAATATACCTGGTCCGCCGGCATCGGTTGTAGACCTAAGTTGTGTTTGTCCTCCAGAACTAGTCCCGGTATTAGGGAGGACGTTAAGATGTTGATTTTCAATATGCCGCTTCAGCGTTCTAGTGCCGGAATTCTTTTTATGCACCAATTTTTTCCCACAATGTTTGTTTTTCCCGCAATATTTGCATTTCCCGTACCTCAACTCCTTTTCGTGTATGAGCTCATAATGCTCTCAAACCCAAGCAGTTAGTCTCGTGGATTTACCTTGTGCTTGAGTTTCCTCCACGGCGGGTTCATGACTTGTAGGCGTTGGTTCTGTTGACGGATTCCCGGACGCCATCGCATCCACCTTTTCTACTTCATCATTGGATAATTGATCGTTGAGACCCAAATCGTAATTCGTCATATTGATTTTGGCATCATCATCGTGAAAACTCTTGAATTGAAATGCATTTATCAGTGGGCCGAGATCAGCGATGAAACAAAGCTCGGAGGCTGATGGTACGGGAAGATGAACTCTCTGTTGACTTGCCCATTCCTTTTGAAGCCATGCCTCATGTGCTAATAGTAGTGATTAATGCAAAATCAAGAGGGGATTATGAAGATATTAGGGAGAGATTAGGAAGAAATTTAGAAGAGATTAAGAAAATAAGGAGAATGCTTGAGAGAATATAGTAGATGAAGAAGAGAGATTGAGTGATTGTGTGAGGATTGAGTGAAAATGGCATTGGTATTTATAGGGGGTGGCAAAAAATTAGTTTGACCAAAAAGTCCTTAAAATTTAGTTGTTGGGAGGGATAAAAATGAAAATTTGGGGGCTAAAATGGTGCAGAAAGCCGTTGGAGGGCCTACTGTGTAATTAGTCATTTGTTTTAAAAAATTTTTGTAGGTTCCCGTTGCTGCGAAAAATCCGTTGGGTGCGAGGCGGGGCGGTCTGGTCCGGTCCGCGTTGGTGGGGCGGGCGGTTCGGGTCTTTTTTTTTTTTTTTTTTTTTTGCATTTCCTCCTTCTATTGGGTCCATACTCGGCCCACAAAAAAACGGGCTTTTGCCGGGGTGGGTTTGACCGGTCCGAGCGGGGGCTAACTGGCGGTCCGGTCCCAGTTTGGGCCGGGTCAACTCGGCCTATGTCCCACGTCCCACCTTTATCTAACAATAATCAAGGTCAGTAAATACATGAGGAACATTACATGATGGGGAATTTGAGATGTCATGGCTGGAGAGCTTTGTCGAGCTAGGAAGAAAGAAAGATATTGATATATACAAGAGTTTTAAATGAAATAGAAAATTGTATTTTGTAGTTTTTACAAGATGGAAAACAATGAACATGAAGTTTTCTAATTCTTAATAAATTGGAAAAGTATTTCTTAGAAGATTGAAAATGAAAACTAGTAAACAAGACACATTTTTGTTTATTTTTCTATTTTTTTAGAAAATTTAGAAAACTCTTTGGAACTAAATAGGGCCAAATGATCTTCAATTGGATCTCAATCTAATAGGTATCAGAATGTCATATTATGTGATTGGTTAGGATTTTAGCCTTGATTTGTATTAGAGATTTTTTCCTTTTTGCAATAAGTGTATGAGTTTATATAAAATGTGGGTGAGTTTAAGAGAGGTTAGGTAGTAGCTATTTTTTATACAAATTTTTATATCATTTCTGAGTATAAAAGAAATGCTAATGATCAATTTCTCGTAATTGCAATTGAAGTCTATGATGATAGTAACAAATTTACGAGTGTATACACACACACACACACACACACACACACACACACAAAAGATGCTTTATACCAATTTAAAATGAGTCAAGCTGCATCTTACAACTCTACGATGATATAAAACTCTAAGGAATAACAAAAACATAAAACTAGCAACAGAAAGATTACTCATTCTTACAACACCAAATGAAGGGAAAAGAAATAGGTCAAGTTAAACCTATCAAGTAAGCCAGAATAAATTTGAGGTACACAACTTATAAATAATTGAAATAAAGTCTAAGACAGAACAACAACAAATAAGCAATGCTAGAACCAACCAAACATCAAAGGCCTAAATTAGACTATCTATGAAAATAAAAAGACAATTAATAAAGTCTAAAAAAAATAAAGACTAGCGTTATTCTATATAATTGCCTCTACATCTGTTGCCAAATGTCATGACACTCCAGTAGAGCCGAGATTTCAATGAATTAATGATAAAACTTAGATTTATCGCTATCCACCTTCAATTGAAGATCTATCATGTGAGAGTTTCAAATTATTTTGAAACACTAAGATTTGAAGGAGATTGCATCTACCGTAAAATCTAATAGATAATATTGTATAAGGTCAATCAAATAATGAAATGAATGAAATGAAACTAACCAAATCTGAACCGAACTTTGAATTTGACCAGAAATGACAGATGATAGTGAGGAGAACGACAGAGAATTAGGTTTGAAGAGAGAGAGTTGAGTTTACGGTAGATGATAGGGTTACATTTTAGGAAGGTGCGATTCTGGTGAGATAAATTTATGAGTATATGAACATGTGTAAACTTAAGAACTTAAGTTGAGAGCTAGTAAAAGTAGTTTTCAAGTAGTTTCTTAAAAAATTATAATTTCTCCATATATATATATGTACGTATGTAAATATATTGACAAACAAATTTGTTTTAGGACTTGACCAAAGACCTTTTAGTAAGTCTATGACTGATTTTTTAGATACACCAGATTCTTGTACCATATTACATGTTAATTATAATTTATTTATAAATCAACCATATAAAAATATATTGTACATAGATTAGTTTATAATCAATCCTTAATGTTATAATTCATGAAGCAGTCAAAATAATTAACAAGTGCATTTCAATAATTATCAAAAGTACTATGCACTATTTTTATTGCTGAAGATTGTGGTATACTTGTAAGTGACCTACACTTCATTGAGGGTAGATCAATAAGAAAACAATTTTTTCATACCATTTATATTTATATAGAGAAAAAGTATTTAAAAAACATGAATCCAAAATTCATACAACTCCCAAAGGCTAATCATTCACTTCCCATATTGGCTTCGTTCTATTTGTTTCAAAAAATATCGTTTAAAGATTAAAAAGAGAAATTATATATATCATTTATTATAACTTAATGCATGTATACATTTTTCTAGTTAAGAATTCAAAAGTCTAAACTTAAGCAAAAAATGTTCAAAGTGTCATTGTTTAATAAGAAAAAGGGAGTATATATAAAACTGAGGTCTTCATTGTAACTTATGCAAGTTGAGACATAAATAAAAAAATAAAAAATTTAGAGCACCTTTTGTATTTATTGAAACAAAATAGCAAAAATGTCCAGTTTTAAAATTTGAGGACCAAAAGATATCATTATAGACAAATAGATGACCTATTACCTGATTGGACATCTTTTGGCCCGAGAACGACAAGCCGGGCTTTCGGCTAAAAAAAGGAGCACTCTAGCAGAGGCGAGTGCCATCGAGTGGATATAAAGTCTGATTTTAAAGTTTGAGGATAAAGAAATATCATTTGAAGCAAAGGAGGAGCTATTATGTATTTTGACCATTTTTATTGTAGACTTCCTCTACCCATAAAGACAAGTCGAGCTTCACCCCAAAAAAAAAGAAAAAACACTGCAGCAGCAGAGGTGGGTATTGTTGAGTCATAAAAATGCCCGATTTCAAGTTTGATGATCAAAATATATCATTTGAGAAAAATAAAGTGCCTATTGTGCAATCTAACAATTTTTATTTTGAACATCCTGTGGCTCAAGAAGAGAAGATGGATTTTAAGTTTCAATCCAATGAATGAGTATTGTAGTTCCACACCGCTAACCTAGCTGGTAAAGCACAAAGAACACTACAGGGACAGTCTGGGGCCAAGTAATAGGCGTTGCACTTCCTCTTAGCTAAGGCTCCTTAATAGTGATAAAATATAGCCAAGATCCTCCAGTTTCCGTGCAGCAGCCACTTTTCCCTAAACTTTTCTACTGTACCATCTAACTCTACATACTTGTAATGTTTCTGAATATTAAAAAAAAAAAAAAACAAAAGGGTATTCTAGTAGCATGGACTGTTCCTAGAATCCCTTTTAATTTTAATATGTCATCTAATATAATATCCGATTTCAAGTTTTTGGAAGAGTAGAAAAAAGCTATTTGACTTGTCTATCACTATATTTTCAAGATATATATGTCAGATCTAAATTTTTTAGTAGCAAAAAACCATTAATCGTAAATATTTCTGAGCAAGAAAAAAAATTAAGGTCTAAATCGTAGACATGTAGGGAATAAAAAACAAAAGAAAAGTTATGTCACACAATGAATTTACCAGTTAGTTAAGGTGCAAACCTTTTAACCTAATCCTAATATTAAGAATTCAAATTCTTGGAATTGAAATATAATGTAATTTCTTGATGGATGCATCGGACAAATGAATTGAGCCTAAATCCACAATGCTATCTGGCGCAGATCTGATCTGTCTTCAACCCCAATACTTAAATAATGCTTGACATGTAAAAGAGAAAAAGAAAAAAAAAAAAAAGAAAGGAATAAAAGCCAAGTCAGAGGAAGAGTGACTCGGAGCGCTCCGCACAAAATAAAGGGTAAAAATTGAAAAAGGAGGAAAACTAGAAGGTGCACGAGTGCGAAAGCTCTTAAAACCAATGACTGACTGATGCAACTCAGCAGATAGATAAAACACAAGTAACAGAACCAATATCTGAAGTCAGCATTAGCAAATTGGGCGAAATTAAACTCGACGCTCGAATCTGAGAGCTTATTTAGCGTCCTTGTTCGAACACAAACTCCGACTTTTACCTCTTCTTCTCCCTCCTCATCTTCCGTTTCCTACCCCCATCGACTTCCATGTCGGAGCTTCTCGCGTTCTGAAAAATTCCGGCAGAACAAAGACGCTCTGTCCAAAATGGAGCACAAGCTTCAACAGCAGCTCAAGGACCTGGGATCCAAGTTCGAGTCCCCTCCGTCGTCCAAAGACGCTCTTCTTAAGCTTTTAAAGGCACGCATTCTTCTCTCTTCTTTGTAATTTCGAATTCTGTAGGAGGAAATTTGAAACCTCTGTACTTTTTGGTGGAATTGGATTTATGTTTGTTTCCCGAGTTAGTTATTTCCGTTTCTTGCTTTTGGGTGCTGACGGAACGGAAAGAAGTTGAGGAAGTGAAGGAAGGAAGAGTTTTGTGTTTCTGTACTGTTTTGCCATTAGGTTTCGTTGGCGTCTAGTTGATTAGTTTGTTCAATCGAGCTGGCATTTGCACTAGGGTTAGCTTAAAAGTCGGGTGGCTTTCTGGTTAATATCCTAGGTTTTCGGTGTTGATGTTGAAATTGTTTTTGTGGACTGCAAAGCTTTTCTTTAAGTTCTCCCTTCTACTGGGGAGTTAGATAATTGTTTCACGCTGATTTAGGTGAATTTGGATTGCGTTTCTACTGTTTTTTATGTTCATGCTGTTTAACTGTTTTTGATTAATCATTCAAGTTTGAAAACTTTGCCTATGTAGTTCTCTCCTCTTTTGCACTACCCTTCCTGGACCCTTCCGTTTATGAAGAATGATGAGTCATTCTTAGTAGCTAAGCCAATCTGTTTACTGGAGTTTTCACTACCTTCGAGTTGAAAGTAGAGATTTTACTGCAATAAGTTCAGAACCTGTGGGTATGGCCTTTTGCATGCTTCAGGCAGAGGTGGTCCTAGGGTTTTTCAGTTATCAAATATTGGCATGAAGCTGTATTACAAGTATTAAAGCCATGTAGGATCTGTTTTATCCACCTTGTTGGTGTTAGAAGGTTGCCTAGCATCTTTTTCTTTCCTTTCTTGCTTCCCAAGATTGTGTGGAGTACACTGATAGGAATTGATGGTCTGCAAGAAAGTGTAGAAAGTGTGTGAATTTAGATATTTATTGGGATATTCTCCTGTGTCTTTGAGCCAGCAGCATGTTAGAGCACATTCCATAATATGCGCGATTCATTTAAAGGGTCTGTGTAGATTATAACTGCCAGTGTGTGAAGTTGATTATTCAACATGGCCATGAGAGTAGTGAGGCGCACTATGGGACCTTTTGGCTTTGACAAAATGAATGCCTGTGTATATGGTAGTGAAGACATCAGTGTAGCAACAGAGCTCTATGAATAAGTGTTCTAACATAGAGCTGCTAATGGACAAGCTGCCTTGATGAACTTCATTTGGCAGTAAGCTCTTGAGGGTATTTAATCTGAATTTTTGTATCTTGCTCTTTGGAAACTCAGGATGTCAGACATGATCAGTTGAGTAGTTTGCTATGCATTATTTAAAGGCTTGCGCTTTATCACAATAGCAATGTATCTGCTACAATTTTGTTGGCCATTTTTGGTTCTTTCTTTATTAATCTTGTAAAATAAGAAAATTCTTTCAGAGAAGGATAAGTACGGAAAGGAGAGAAGGATTACAAACCTTCTTTCAAGAAAGTACAAACGACATGAACTGTGATACAATTTTCCCTACTATATCCATATTTAGGATGGAAATCCTTAAAAGTATATGAAACAGAGGCTTATCAATAAGCTGGATAAAACTATTTATTCTAAAGCAACTTAGAAGGAGCTCAGTCCTTTAAAATTCCAGCACTCTGGTCCTTATAGAGGGACCATGAGGTAGAGAAAAAAACAATGCACCTCACAATAATGTAGTCTTCTTTATCTCTCAAGTAATAGGGCAAATCAAATTCTTGGTATGGCACTTAGAAGTTGCTTCACAAGAACATGGCAACAAAAACCATTTACCGGGACAATTAAAATTGATGAAATTCTTGGAGAGAGAGCCCGACTAGGTTTCCTATGTTACAACACATGATTAGAGGTTCTACTGGTTAAGGCAAAACAAAAAAAACATACACAATGATGTTCAACCACAATAGATAAGATTCTTGGAGAGAGAGTCCTACAAGGTATCCTATGTTGCAACACTTCATCACAGGTTCTGCTAATTAAGCCAAGCAGTTCTAAAAGCTTAAGTCAACTGGTGTCTTTTGGGTTTGTGTTATGATATGCTTTCTACTCATAGTCAATTGGTTTGAGTTGGGCACTTTGTTACATTTAAGGAAACCTCTTAGAAGGGATCTTGCAGCTCTAAATGGTATCAATGAACTGTGAAGTCATTTGAGACAAGATATAAATGATAGTTATCAAGGAAGGAACCTGAGGAATCCAAAATCTCGTTCACTAATGTGAAGGGGAAAAAGTTTGAAACTCAAATTTGAGACATTTGGAAGGGAAGAATAGGAGCTCATGTATAAAAGTCTTAAACATAGGATTGGGAGAATCCCCAAGACTATGAGAAACCACTGCAGGAGGTGTGCTCTCAAGCCTTTCTGATGTATAATTGGCATCAATTTACTATAAGATATATAACTTGAAACCACATCTTTGAATCACATTTGGATATAGGCTTGAAATAAGATATGTTACTCAAACTGTGCAAGGAAGCAGATTTGGTTATTGGTTCTTGGTCGAGATTTCATCCTCCACTTCAGACTATGGAAATTAACCAAAACAAAAGGCACTGTATGTAAGAGAAAAAGAATAAGTTTTTGGAAGAAAGATTTTCTTGGGGCACCCAGATCAATCCGAAACCCAAATCTGCTGATATTAAGAATTAGTTGTAGCAATAGGTTCAACAGGACAACAAAGAAAAGAGATTTGAGGCCTCACAATCATCAGGAATACTGAAAAGCTAACGAAGAAATTTAAATGAAAAAGGAAAAAGAAAAATGCAATTTAGCTTGTTGAACTCTGATATATTTTAGTTCTATTTTAATACTGAGCTGAAAAAACTGGGGGTTGTGCATTGATTTCTTCCATGTTTACCATGTCCTTGCATTCCTTTTCTTACTGTTTCATGCTTTGCCTTTCATCCTGTTGATTTATCTTTTATGAGAATTTATCTGTCTTAACTTGCAGCAAGCAGCATCATGTCTTTCTGAGCTTGATCAATCTCCATCATCATCAATATTGGAGTCGATGCAGCCTTTTCTCGATGCCATTGTCAGAGAAGAATTGTTGAAACATCAAGATAAGGATGTCAAACTTCTAGTAGCGACTTGTATCTGTGAGATTACAAGGATTACGGCACCTGAAGCTCCCTACAATGATGATGTCTTAAAGGTACATATTTTTGGTTAAGGTATACTGATTGATGGATCTTATTTTTTTCTTATCGGCAAATTTTCTGTTCATCTACTTGCAGGATATTTTTCACTTGATTGTTGGCACTTTTAGTGGGCTTAGTGAAACCAGTGGTCCATCATTCGCAAGGAGACTTGTTATTTTGGAGACTGTTGCAAAATATAGGTCTTGTGTTGTGATGTTGGATCTTGAATGTGATGATCTGGTGAATGAAATGTTCAGTACCTTCATTTCTGTTGCCAGGTGTGTTTGATTCCAGAACCTGTTTATGTATTTTCTTTTTAGTTTTTAATAAAATCCTTTCCCCCATTTGTCTTTGAAGTGATTGCCTACTATTTTTTTTCCCTTTCTTTCTTTCCTGAGTAGTAGTCATTCTAATGTTTTTACAATTTTTTATTGCCAGCTAAAATATTGTTTTCAATCCATTTATCTTGAAATAGCATGTGAAGATTATTGACACAATGTGTGCAATAACTTCTGAAGACAAACATATAACTGTATGCATTTGTATATCCTTTCCCAGATGTGATCTTTCTATGTGATCCTTTCATTTATAACTTAGCAAAATAAGCATCTAGTATGCACTTTGGCTGTCAGTATTTGCTTAAACTGAGACCACAAAAAAAAAAATCTATGGCATATTTTGCACTTATGGTGTCATCTACACTGGTTCAAATTCAGGACATTATTGACTCCAAGGTTTCACAGGGAGTGCTTGTTTTTTAAGTTTGATTCTTTGATGGTTAGATAGGGGAAAGAATTTGCCCTCTACACTTTTAATGACAGAAGCTTCACCTCTGCAGAGATGATCATCCAGAAAGTGTCATATCATCTATGCAAACAATCATGACCGTTGTGTTAGAAGAGAGTGAAGATGTTCGGGAGGATCTTTTACTTATTATATTGGCAACATTAGGCCGTAATAGAACTGTAAGTGTTTGTCTTCATTTCAGCCCTTGGCCATGCTTAATTACTTGCTGAAAATTCTTCAAAATGATTAGCTGCTTTAAGATTTGACCATTTTATTTGAGAACTGATTTCTGGAGACCATGTTTTCAGGGTATTACAACAGCTGCGAGGCAACTTGCTATGAATGTCATAGAGGAATGCTCTGGAAAACTTGAAGCTGGAATAAAGCAGTTTCTGATATCATCAATTTCCGGAGATAATCAGTCATTGAATGCCAATATTGACCATTGTGAAGTTATCTATGATGTTTATCGTTGTGCTCCTCATATTCTAGCAGGAGTAGTACCATACCTCATGGGAGATATGTTGGTAACTACAAATCTTTTGGCATATTTCTCTGTGGTTCCAGCAATGAATCAGGCAATCTGTATCATCACAAGAACTTTTAGTGTTAGTTCTCCATTTAGGAAAAAATATTATCACACCTTTAAAGCTCAATACAAATGATGTCTCATCCTAAAAGAAAATTCATGTACTTATTTAACCAGATGAATCTATTCAGATTGGAGAAATTCTTTTTAACTATAAAAGTCCAAATTTTTGGCAGAGTGATCAGCTAGATACTCGTTTGCAAGCAGTGAGGTTGGTTGGAGACTTGTTTGCTTTGCCTGGTTCTTTGATACATGAAACATTTCAGCCCATATTTTCGGAGTTTTTGAAAAGGTTGACAGATAGAGTAGCTAGTGTTCGGATGTCTGTCCTTGAACATGTTAAGAGGTGTCTGCTATCAAATCCTACCAGAGCTGAGGCTCCTCATATATTCTGTAAGTCCTTTGTGTTTTTATAAATTAAGCTAGTATCACTATACTAGTCCTAATTATTTTGATTCTATACTTTTCCAGCTGCACTCTGTGATCGCCTATTGGACTTTGATGAAAATGTCCGAAAGGAGGTAGTGAGTATAATTTGTTATGCAGCCTCTCATGCCCTGGATTCCATTCCAGTTGAGACTGTAAAGCTAGTCGCAGAGCGTCTCCGGGATAAATCTGTATGTTCAATGCTGTTTTTTGTTTTGGCATGGTTACTTTCATTTATATCTGTTCTGTAATTACTACATACCATGTCCAACTTATTCCCTTCGTTCATTTTTTTGGTTTCTTTTCTTTTCTTTTCTTTTCTTTTTTTGGTTAAATTATCTTTTTTCAGATACTAGTTAAAAAGCACACCATGGAAGGACTGGCAGATATATTCAGAGTCTATTTTGCAAGATGCTCTGATGGGGCAATTAGCTCTTACGAATATGATTGGATACCTGGGAAGATTTTGAGATGTTTCTATGATAAAGATTTTAGGCAAGTAATTTAGATTGAATGCAGCAGATTGAATCCAAATGAGCAGCTGTGGCTTCCTTTTATGTTTTGTTTTTAAAGTTAACACTGCAATAAAATCAACACAAATCTTGTAAGTGTAACGAAGAACATGTGTAATAGAGGCATGTATTTATGGAAGCACTGTATACATGTAGCTGTAGTGACTAGATATATAAATTTATTATCATATTGTTATTTCTTGGCCCACAGACATCTCTGGCACTGGGTTGACTGGGAAAGTCCAAAGTAAGTCTTGCTTTGTCTGTTGCAGTAGCTCGAGTACTGTTTGGCATGCATTTATAGCTCATCTAGATGCTACCAGTATAAGCAAAGCACCTGTCCAACTTAGAAGACATAAACTGCGTTCCCATTTTTTTTTCAAAATTAAAACATTTTTACACTTGAATTTTCGCTGCAGATCGGACACTATTGAGTCTGTTCTTTCGGGCTTTCTGTTTGCTACTGAGTCCTCAATCAGAGGCAAAATAAAGCATTGGATTAGAATTTTCTCAGCATTTGACAAGGTTGAGGTGAAGGCTCTTGAAAGGATACTAGAGCAGAAGCAAAGGTACGTCTTTAAGTTATTTGATTTCGCTAACCAATAATCTTTGTTATTCTTGATGTACACTGAATCTTTCGTGGGTTCTCTTTCATTGCAGGCTACAACTAGAGATGCAGAGATATCTCTCTCTCAGGCAGATGCATCAGGTTAGAAGTTTTGAAAGCTAGCCATAATAATAAGCAGGAAACTTTTTAACACTACTAGACTTTTCAGAGTAACTGATTCCTTTTTGGTGCAGGATGGTGATACACCAGACCTCCAGAAGAAAATCTTATTCTGCTTTAAGATTATGTCCCGCTCTTTTGCTGAGCCTGGAAAGGCTGAGGAAAGCTTTCAGTACCTTGATCAGTTGAAAGATGCCAATATTTGGAAGATATTAACCAATCTTCTTGATCCAAAAACGAGTCTGCATCTGGCTTCAGCTAGTCGGGTATGTATAATATCCCTGGAAATGCAGAAATTTTGCTTGTTTGACAATGTTTTGGTGGATGGTAGTCAGCCGGGTTCATGTGATAGTTGCTATTCATTGAACCTTGTCCTGTGCCAGACAATTGTGTATGTGTCAAATAACTTGAGTAGTTCTATTGGGCACCTACAAAGTATGTTATTGCACTTTCCTCAAGTATGTTATTGCTTTGATCTAACTGTTCATTGCATTCCCCCTTTGCTGTCAATTTAGGTAGTATTACCATTGACTCATTTCAGCATTAAAGTATTTCTCTCTTTCTGATGGATAGCATTGTCAGTCGGTGCTTTGATTGCTGTGGCTAAAGTTGTTCACTTCCATGATTTTTGTCTCCTTCAAATGCATAAGACAGCTCTTAACCTTCTTCCTCGAAGTGAGGCTTTCCTTACATATTGACTTCCCTAGGAAATAGGGTATGTAGAACTCTTCTTTCCGCCGCTACTAAGATCAGTGCTATAGCTGTTTCGATATCAGTGCAATAACTCAGTGAACTAGGGCAGAGTGGTACATCGATCCCCTCTCTTTTCTGTCAATTCTAATTCAGTTAAAGGGTGCTTTCATCCGACAGCTGGAGTTACGTAATGGGCCTACAAACTAGTCGAGAGCTGTCAGCTTTGCTTTAAGTTATAGTTGTTATTTGTTCTCTCTACTCTTCTATATTGCTTGTGGTAAATGGAGCCTTATGCAAACGGGATTTTATATCTGCTGTAAATTTAAGAAAGGCATGCTGATTCAACACCTTTGAAATTTTGCATTAATAATGAAAGGCCATTTCAGGTTCATGTCTAGTGAATACAAATTTGGTGCTTTCTAGTCAATGGGTTGATTTCCTTTTCAAGGATCTTCATTAACTCTGTTGTTCCTGTGGGTACATCTTGCCCATTGAATAATCATATTGTGATTTTTAATATTTAAATCTGCAGGATGATTTGCTTAGGATACTAGGTGAGAAGCACCGGCTTTATGAGTTCTTGGGTATGCTTTCTTTCAAGTGCTCTTATTTACTGTTCAACAAGGACCATGTAAAGGCAATTCTTTTGGAGGCTTCTGAGCAAAAGTCTGCAGAAAATACACATTATCTAAAGTCTTGTATGGACACCCTTGTGGTAAATACTTGTCCTTCTTCATAGATTCTGATGTGTTGCCATGCACAGTGCTTTTATGTTTATGCGTGGGTTATATTGCCTTCTTCCACATTATTTAGGCCCATGATGTCTTGCTACAAATAATGCTTGTGAGCTTTTTATATTTGCCATCTTTTTGGGTCTCCATAATGTGCGAATTCTGTACTAAGCCACATATATTCTTACTCTGGGCTTATCTGTGATTATTTTGTTCTTGCTGTTTCTTCTATAGCAGCAACTGAGCATCTCTTTATTAGAGTTGTTAACTGATACTTGAAGTGACATTTTTTTTTGGCAACTATGCCTGCAAGAGTATAATATGGAGTTTCTTAATGAGGTTTGAAAACTATATTCTATGCTACTCAGATTCTTGCACATTTTTGTCCTGCACTGCTGGCTGGGGCTGAAGAAGAGCTTGTTGATTTTCTGAAAGATGACAATGAAGTAGTTAAAGAAGGCACGTTGCATGTGTTGGCTAAGGCTGGTGGTACCATCCGTGAACAACTCTCTGAGTCATCAAGGTGCATCTCCTAGTTATATATGCATTATTGATTTTATTAATATTTATTATCTGTTATGGTGGTTGTCTGTCAGTCCAAATTGATCTCTCATGCTTAATAGATCTTAATGGTTACTTTCAGCTCAATTGACCTTATACTAGAAAGGCTCTGTTTAGAAGGTAGTCGAAGACATGCCAAGTATGCTGTACATGCCCTAGCTGCAATAACAAAAGATGACGGGCTCAAGTCCCTCTCTGTTCTGTACAAGGTTGGGCAGTCTGTAATGTATGCTAGTTTAAAAGTTCAAGCTAAGTTTAAAATTTCTGTTCATTCTATGTGCCTTTCTGAGATATCTCATCCAATTTGCAGAGGTTGGTGGACATGCTAGAGGAGAGGACAAATTTGCCAGCCGTGCTTCAGTCTTTAGGATGCATAGCACAGACAGCGATGCCTGTTTTTGAGACAAGAGAGAGTGAAATTGAAGAATTTATCAAGAGCAAGATTCTGCAATGCGCTAATGTTGGTCTTCTGAGTAGATTGAGATTTGCTTTTACCCTTTCATGTTCATTTTTTATTTAAATGTTCGTTTCACAATTCACATTCATGTGCTCCTTATCTTTCAGAAAGTAGAAGAATGTACAAGAGAAGACTGGGATGAAAGGAGCGAACTTTGTCAACTGAAGGTTGGTGATTAGTTGCATTTTCAAACAAAAAAGGGAGTCCAGTGTGGTAGTTGGATTTGTCGTGTACAAAAATTTTTTATAATTTAGTATCTAATTTATCAAATTAAAAGAGAATAGGTTCAGTTTAGCCCTCATACTTTGCGAAGGTCCATCAGTTCACTTTTTCCTTGCAGATATATGGTCTAAAGACATTAGTTAAAGCATATTTGCCTGTAAAAGATGCCCAACTTCGCCCTGGTATTGACAAGCTTTTGGGACTACTCAGAAACTTGCTTTCCTTTGGTGAAATAGCACAGGATATAGCATCAAGGTAACCAGGGTACAAAGAGAATTGTTTACATATAAACACTCAGTATAATTTCTTTGTTTTATGATCAAAATTTTCTTCTGTTAAATATCAGAAAATATCAAACTGATTCAGAAAATATGTTTGATACATATCTTTCAGTTCCATTGATAAGGGTCATCTAAAGCTCGCTGCAGCTAAGGCTGTTCTTCGTCTCTCTAGAAATTGGGAGGATAAGATTCCTGTTGACATATTCTACTTAACCTTGAGGACATCAGAGGTGAGATATTTGAATTCTTTTTCCATAAGCTATTAATTATTTCTTTTATTCCAACCATCTCCCCCCCCCCCCCCCCCTCTTTTTTGGATCTGTTATCATCTTCATCTTCTAATACATGTTTCTTTTTCATCCATCTTTGTCCTCTCCATTCCTTCGCATTCTCAAGATCTCCTTCCCACAAGTTAGGAAGCTGTTCCTCCATAAAGTTCACCAATATCTGAAGGATCGCCTGTTGGATGCAAAATATGTGTGTGCTTTTCTATTCAATGTAGACAAATCAAGGCCACCTGATGATGAAGTGGTATTCAATTTCAATCCAATTTGATTTGTACAAATTAGTTGGCTAGGTGGAATTCTGGCTCTTCAGAACACGCAAGTTGATCTCTTGTTTCGTTGTGATTGAAATGACAGGAGAAAGAGAATTTAGTTGAAATAATTCAAATGTATCACAAGACAAAGGCAAGGCAGACTCCTGTGCCAGCTGATTCGAGTTCTTTGACAGCTTATCCCGAGTACACAACCTCTTTTTGGGTCCACGCTCTTGCTCATCATTTTTGTCCTAACATAGATGAGTGCAAGGATGTCAAGGAATATGAATTTATATACAGGTAATTTTCCTTCTGTTATATTTTCCATTTTCCATGTTTTTTTCCCCTTTTTCTCTTTACAACTCGTAAATACCCATTAAAGCAAGAAAAATTCAATGTAATAAAACATAATCTGGATTCATTAATCAAAACTCATCTACTTGTTTGAAAAAGACAATTCTTCATGAGATGTCTCAGAAATGGAGAACAAGCTTCAGCTGGGGATGTTCGTCTTAGTTTTGCTAATTGATGCTATGTCCATTTAGGAAAGAATGACTCGAGTGAAGTGGTTATGCTAGACCATCATGTTCAGTATGCTAGAAAAGTAGGCTGATTAGCCATTTTCCTTGGTTAACAAGATTTTGTGCCGCATCTGACTTGTGGCGTGAATAACTTTCTTTCACTATAAAAAAGACTGCACTTTCTGAAAATTGTTTATTTTGTTTTTCCAGAAAATTGCACTTGATTACTTCCATGTTGATGCATAAAGAAGAGGACAATAAATCAGAAGCTGTCTCCAACAAGGAGGAGAATATTTCTGTTATGGTCTCCATCTATCAAACCATAAAATGCTCAGAAGATGTAGTTGATGCAACCAAGTCGAAGGTCAGTATGTAATAAGTGTGCTGATAAGGGGCAATTATTTTGGTTCTATAGGTCAGATGACGGATAAGAGATCCTCAGCTCTAACAAATCCAAATGATTAAAGTTTTAGCCAAGTTTATAAAGCATAATTATTTCTTCTCCGTTTTCTCCCAGAATTCACATGCTATCTCTGACCTCGGATTATCTATAATCAAGCGCTTGCTTCCTAAGGATAATGATGATTTGCAAGGGTTGGTGCAATCAGTCCCTCTGCCAGCTGTGCTGTACAAACCATATGAAAAGAAAGAAGATGATTCTCTAGTGAGTTCTCCAGGTTCTAAACTAGCATTGATACGACATATTGTTGTTTGAACTTCATCTATGTTACTTTCTTTGGATTTCTAAATCCAAGTAGGGAATTCTCCATAAGTTGGTTCTTTACTAGTAGCTAATGTTGTGCTTGAATTGTGCAATTATATATTTATTTGGACCTGCCAAGAATCTTTTGATATTTCGACTTTAATCCTCTTCCCTTTTTGCTGAATGCTGGTCTAAACGAAAATTCATGTTTGGTTAACTGTGCTGCTCTGTCATCTTGATTTCTCTGGTACCATATTTGTAGGATTTCTGTTTTTAAAGTTCCTGCTTCTCTTGTTCTTTCTGATAGGCAAGTGAAGGACAGACATGGTTGGCTGATGAGAATGTTATATCTCAGTTAGAGTTGCTAAAGTTGGAAAGCGATAAAGTGGTATGACATTTGATAAAGGAATTCCTTTTTCATTCTCAGTTCCTGCAAAAAACAAAAAGAAAACAACAGTTTCCTTTTGTTTTTGCCTTTTGTTTTTTGTTTTTTTAACTCATTCTCCAACGCAGGTTTAGGTTCATCCCTCAATGGGAAAATT
This sequence comes from Aquilaria yunnanensis, assembly GCA_039654915.1. Classification (NCBI taxonomy): domain Eukaryota; kingdom Viridiplantae; phylum Streptophyta; class Magnoliopsida; order Malvales; family Thymelaeaceae; genus Aquilaria; species Aquilaria yunnanensis. The sequence goes on from CM077593.1 coordinate 117,560,760, forward strand.
AAAGGGAGCACCTAATGATGTATCTTGTTTCTATTCTGCAGGTTCATTCAGAAAATTTTAATGGTGAAGCGCATGAAGATAGTGAAATTGATGGTAATGATGTGCCTCTTGGTAAAATCATAAAACGTTTGAAATCTCAGGGAAAGGCTGCAAAGGATAAAAAGAACAAGTCTCTTCCTCTTGAGTCAAAAGAAACGGAAAATGATGTTGACATTTTGAAAATGGTGAGAGAAATAAATACGGACAGTGTTGGGACAGCAAATAAGTTTGAGTCAAGCAATGGTCATGAAGATTTCCCTAGCAAGAAACGAAGATCAGATCAGAGACATCAAAGTAGTAAAAAGAGAAAAGCTGGTGATGCAGCTCTCATAACCGTGCCTAAACGTCGAAGGTCATTACCTGCACATAGTGCTTCAAAAAGTTCTCTGAAACTTTCTTCTAAGGCTTCTATGAATGAGTTACATCAAACAAGAGATGCAACCAAAAGTACTGCAGTTGACCTCCATGATTCAGAAAATAAAATTTCTGCACAAAAGAAAGAGGATGGGAACACTGAATCAGGCCTACCAGTCTCACCTAATCGCAAAAGAAGAAGCTTATCATCGAAAAGTAAAGGTAAAGGTTCTGACTGGAGCCACAGTGATGAAGAAAAGGAAGACAATGAAGCTGTTGATGGGGATATGGAGGTGAGACCCATCCACCAGTTGGATGTTCTTTGGTTTGATATTTGATCATTTCATGGTTCTCAGTGGTGAATTTAATTCCCTCCTTTTTTGTCACTTTTTCTAGAATTTCCACATATCAGTGGAGATTAAAAATATGAAGACCGATGATGATATGAAGTCTCCAACTGGATCTACCAAGAAGCGGAAAAGGAAAAGCATGGAAGGATTGGCTAAGGTCCTCATTTCTCGTAACTCCCAGGATAAGAGTTGTGGAAGTTCATTAGAACAAGTTCTTTCATCAGAAATTTTTGTGTTTCAAAATAATTACCAAAATAAAATTTCAAAGGGACTTAACTGCAATGGGTTATCGTGAAAGAATAGTGCCACATGGACCTTTTGGGACGGGAATCATAGTTCAAAATTCATGCAGTAAAGGGAAACTAATGGAAGTGAATTATTGACCTGTTTGCGATAGGCATATTTAAGGGCCCCCTGCTGAGCCGGCATTTCCTATTTTCCTTTTCCCATTTTGGGCTTCAAACACAAATATTCTGTCTTCCAAAATTTCAAAGTTTTCTTGCTCATTTTATGACTTTCACTTTTCTGATCTGCTTTGCCTTTCCTCTTCAGTGTACAACAAAGCGAAGTAGAGTTGATATGGCGGATCTGATTGGTTGTAGAATAAAAGTATGGTGGCCCATGGACAAGACGTGAGTATTTAATTGTTTACCCTCTCTGAAGTCTACTCAAAGGTCCTTTTAGCATTTTTGTCCTTCTAGTATGTGGAATTTTCATGTTTAATTAACTTTCCATATGTTTTGTGCTTGTACTTTCGTGTACTAGTGTTTACATACTTGCTGCTTTAGGATGTGTCCTGCTAATAAAGAGAGAACAGTATCAAGAGTGCAATTGTGGGCTTACGATTGATTTTTCTTTAACTTCTCTAATTTTAAAATTAGAGGCAATTAGTTGTGACAAATAGGGTTTATGTTGTGGTTGAAAGGTTGTAGTTTATGTATTGTTTCCTGAGTAGGTGTGTGAGAAAAACAACTATGAAGATTTACTATTGATGCATCTAATTGCTGTAAATACAGGTTCTATGAAGGCACTGTTAAGTCATACGATCCCATAAAAGGAAAGCATGTGGTATGTTAGTCTTCCTGCCCATCTTTGGACAGGCCCACCTTGGTTGTCCGTGATGGACTTGTGGGCAATTCCTATGACAATCTTTTTCATGTCCAATCATAGGTCTTGTATGAAGATGGAGATGTGGAAGTCCTCCGTCTGGAAAGAGAGCGCTGGGAGGTGGTTGACAGTGGTCACAAGCCTGAAAAGGTTGGTGCTATTTTCTGATTCCTAACTGATACGATTATTTATATCAATTTTTGAATCACTAGCAACTTAATTTTGATTCCTTATCCTTTGATGTGACATTAACAGAAAGCAAGTTCTCTCAGGAGCCCCTCTAGTAAGCAAGCGTAAGCATGTCCTGTTAAATGCTCTGTGGAAAGTGTCAAGTAGGACAGAGCTAGTGTTGAAGCATTTGACACGTCATGATTATTGCTCTTGTTTTCAGGTCTCGCAGGCAAATTAAGGGTTCAAGTGGTTCTAACCAGAATAAAAACATAGTTAAAATGTGAGTAAAATGTTTAATTGAAATTGCAATTATCCATGCATCTTTGGCTTTTATTAGTCATCAATGGGATAAAATAGTCCTCGGAGTTGATTAAACTTGATTTGCAGAGTTAAAGGAAAAAGAACTCCAAAGAAAAACTTGAAGCGTGCTCAGATATGTGTAGCAAAAAGTGATTTTACTGAAGCTGAGGAAGAGAAGGCTGATCCATCAAAAATTAAATCCAAGGCTGCACTTGAAGTCTATGAGATGGACTCAGGTATTTTCTTGTTTCAGATGACTAGAAAAGCTATTTAGAACTCTCAGGCAAACTTTGCAGGAGCATTAATTCCTTTTAGCAGATTTGATGAATTTTGACAACTGAATTTGTAGGTTACCAGTTTGCGTCTTTTGGAATTATTGATGTAGTTGAGTCTTTTGGATTTTTGTTGAAAATACTTTAGAGGACAAAACTTCTTATCAGCTATTTATCTGATAATTGATTGGAGGCCGTTCCATGATTCTGATGTGACTATTCTTTTCCTAGATGATTCTCGTGGGGGAGATGATGAGGCAAAATCCGAGAGGCTAACAGATAGGCAAGAACCTGAGGGGGATGGGGATGGAGAGTCAGAAGTTACGAGGGGAAAGGAAATCTCAGGGGTCGGTCATGAATCTGGCGAGGAAGTGAAATCAGATGCTGATGATGAACCAGGCAAAGATGCAGAGGATGCTCCAGAAGATCCTGAAACGGATGATGATGGAGCAGAAGAGTCAAAAGAAGCCATGGAAGTGGATGATGTCAAGACAAATGAGTCAGAACCTGGAGAAAATGGACAGGGTGATGGGCATAAGAGCAAACCAGGAACAGCAAAGAAACCAAGGAGGGGGTCATCTGCCCCTTCCAGCCATGGGGATGATGAGATTGCTGATGACGAACCTTTGGTAACTATCCCTTTGAACTTGTATTGGCATGAATAATGTTCTTCAATACTGCTGCATTATATGTACATCCATGCTTTGCATTCTAACAATGCATCTGATAAAAATGCAGAGCAAGTGGAAGCATAGAGTAGGAAAATTGAGGAAGAAGTCGGGAAGATAGGCTGTTCAATGGTAGAATAGATTCTTCAGTTTCTGGGTCAGGAAACAAAGTATTGGTGTACGTGGAATGCGGTTGAAAGGGGAGCAGAGTGCGAAGAGCTAACAAATAACATCCTGAGCGTAGTCCCTGGCCTCCCATAGAATACGCACAACAGTGTATTGTCTAATAAGATGTTGATATCTCGTACATATACATGTAGTTCTTCTTCTATCTATATCTGTAGCCTGTAGGTGTGATATTTGATATTTCCATATTGCATCAAATAGTGGCAGAAACTGTGTGTGCATGAATTATAATACTAGTCATAGTCGTAGTAGCTGGAAATGCAAATGTTTGTGGTTGTTAACAAGAAGTTCAAGGATTCATGAATCTATCTATCTTCCTCATATATACCAGGGTAAAACACAATGTAAAAGGAGTGCCATTTTTGTTAATTCAAATCTCCCGTCCGTTTAAACACTTATAAGTAAAAATTTGGTTTCGATTTAACGGTCTGTTATATAGAGAACTAATCACTTCACCGTCCGGCTACGTTTTGAGGTTATGTCGTTGGTTTTAAGTTAAATTGGTTTACATTCTGTTGTAACCGAATTTTAAATTATATTGAGGTTAGAAAAGTACATATATTTAAATATTATAGAAATATTATTATGGAAAAATATTACAATAAGACCAATGATTTTAAAGGGATTAAATTTATTCATTATTGTCAAACTTTATTAATGATTAAATTTATTATTAAAAAATTCTTCAAACATCGATTGTACATATATGATTAAATTTATGAATTTCTCTAGTAATAATAAAATATTATAATTCAAATTAGAATGATTATAATTACTTTCTTCTAACTTCAATTTCAAAGCAGACAATTATCATGAATATTGAATATAAAATAAAAATCTAACCAATGCGCTACAAACTCCATCAAATGAAAGTTTATCAACAGTTTCTTCTTCTTAATTTTTGTCCATGTTGTTAACAAAGTCAATAATATTGGATTTTATACATTGAAACCATTTTATATATGCTCTTCCATCCATACATCTCGACTTTTCAGTACAACTATCTTATAACAAAATTTCGTTGTTGAGAGTAGGAGTGTGATTTTCTCATATATATATATTTTTTTGCATATGGATATATGCAATCTTATAAAACAAATGATTTAGATATAAATTGATAGTTTTTTTCATTCATAGAAACTATATATATTATTGTGTATTTTTCATAGGAAATAATTGATGAATGGATAAAAGCATGCAAGAAAAAAAAAAGGAAATGCGGGAGTTTTTTTAAAACCATATGTATGTTGGTACAACTATATTTATGGAACAGCACCAAGAAAAAAATAGTAGAACAACTTAAATCTAAAAAATTATAGCAAACCTAACCAAAACAATCATATTTAAATAGTCAGATAATTTTGGGTGACCGATGAAAAACATAAAAAAATTTTAAAAATCATACCAAAATTAGTATATTTAAATAGTTAGTTATATTTAAATAGTTATGCCTTCTCCGATTTCCATTAGAAGGGACCGGAAAAAGGCAGCGACATTTGAATGGAAGGAGGGCAAAGTTTCATTAGAAAACAATTAAAATCATTAGAAACTAGGGGCAAAGTTTCAAAGAAAGAATCGAAGGAAGGTAAAGTTAAATATTTTTTATTTTTTCATAACTAATGGAGTTAAATGTTGAGGGATAAGTGTAGGTTTCTGAAAAATAGGAGACAAAGCAATAGGTTCGAATATACCTTAGGAAAGTTTTGGTAATTTTTCATAAATTTAATGTTGATTAAATGAAAACTTAAATTTAATGTGTTATTTTGCATGTTTTTTTTATAAAGAAATTATTTATTTAAATTATCAATTTGTTGAAATCTTACAGCAGCCCAAAAATTAATTTAGAATTTTTTTAAAGAATTAAATATTTTTAATCAATTTCTCATTTTTTAGGTTGGATAAATTTAAAATTAATTAATTTTTTTTTCCAAAAAACAAATAAATTTTTAAAAAGTGCAATTTTAATAAATTAATAATTTGAATAAATAATTAGTTTAGAGTATATTTATTTTTTTAGATGCTCATGTGAAAGGCGAAGGCTAAAATACACCCGGCACATACAGGGTACATAGAATTTTAGCTAATTTACAAGTTTACTACTGTACCTCTTTTATATAAGTATTTGACGGTGTCCACTTCATTTTTTTCCTCCCCCCTCTCTCTCTTGCCACTTATTACTAGATTCATCTATTCAATTAATGAAATTCAAATTTGAGTATACTAATGATTATTTTAAGAGAAGGGGAAATGTCCAAAGTACCAAAAAAGAAGAATATTAGACCTTGACTGGTTCATTCAAAATCTAAAATTTACAATTTGAAAGAGAAAAATCAGTAATTTAACACTAGCACATTTTCATATAAACACCTTTTTTCCCTTGATATTTTTGTTGTTCTGACTCATTTCTTTGAACTAAACTCTCTTAACTTGCTTTGCTTTTTTCCTTCAGTTCATGTGATTTTCATCCTTTAAGCTTAGTTTATGTGATTAAACAACAAACAAAATTAAATTGTTAGTAGGCAAAAAAAGGAAGAGAATAAAAGAGAAATTATACATATTACTTTAAGAATGATTATTGTGTTGTTTTGTTCTATAATAAATATTATTTTATTCATAAAAATGTGTTGTTCTTTAATATTTTATTGAATGCATTTATATATTTTAACAAAAAGGAAGAGAATAAAAGAGAAATTATACAATTTTTTTAGCATGACTATTTTACTGTTACATTTAGTAAGAAGTATTGTTTCATTCATATAAATGTGTTACTATATAATATGATATTTATTATATAAGATGTGTTATTCGTAAATTATAATGCTCTATTCAATAAGAAGTGTTGTTCTATTCATATAAATTTGTTGTTCTGTACGATGCTTTTCATTTCGTAAGATTTACAGTTTGTAAGTTATTGTGTTTTGTTTATTAAGAATTGTTATTTTATTTATACCAGTGTTTTGTTCTGCAATATATTCATTTCATAAGATGCGTTGATCGTAAATTATGGTGTTTTGTTCAATAAGAAATGCCGTTATATTTATACAAATGTGTTGTTTTGTAATATGGTGTTCATTTCCTTAGATGTGTTGTTCTCTATTCATATAAATGTGTTGTTCTGTAATATGTCGTTTATTTCATAAGATTTATTATTCATAAATTATGGTGTTCAATTAAATAAGAATTGACTGAAGAAGTGCGTTGATGGTAGTGTTTAAGGACTCATCTTTTATTTATAGCCAAATATAATTTTACTCTATGGTGCTATTTCATTTAGCAATAAGTGATCTTCCATTTATAAATATGTTATTCTATAATATGTTGTTCATTTTGTAAGATGTGTTGTTCTGTTCAGTAATAAGTGTTGTTTTGTTCATACAAATGTGCTGTTTTGAAATATGTTGTTCATTTTGTAAGATGATCTATTCATAATAAGCATTGTTCCATTAAGTAATACTTTCTCCGTCTAAAAAAGGATAAAACATTTTTTTTACTGTCCCGAAAAAAATGAAATATTTCTCTTTTTAGTAAGTTTTTTATTCTTATTTTTTTATTTCATCCCTATTATCTTACGCACTTAACACACGCATCTTCCCTAGTAAGTTTTTTGTACTTATTTTTCTATTTTACATCTCTTATCTCATGTACTTAACACACGCATCTTCCCTAGCAACAGTCAACAGACAGTCTCACTTCACAGTCCTTCCATTTCCTTTGTCCTTCGAGCACTCAAATTCTTCACTCGGAACATCTTCAGCAAGAAACTGTCGATCGACTCACTAGTCGCTGCTAGCCTTTGGTCTAATTTCCTTGGCAACGATTATCCCCTTTTTCCCTCCTAAATAGAATTTCAATTCCTCTCTCCATCTATCTTCTTCTGCTATTGAATTAGTGTTTTTCATTCGTACCACCTGATGCAAGGTTGATTTGTAGCAATGACGAAGATATTGTTTGATTTAGTGATGAGGATTTGCTGATTAACACTTTTTTCTTCTTTTGTTGTGAGGTGATGAATGACAATTGAAGGCGAGGGCAAAATCAACGATCAATGCGAGGGTGAGGGCGATTAATGATCGGTGTGAGAACGAGAGCAATTGACGATTGGTGCAAGGGCAAGGGTGACCTACGATTGGTGCTAGAGTGAAGGCCGATTGACAATCAGTACGAGGGTGAGGGTGAAATCGCTCAAGGGGAGATTCACGAACAAATTGTGTATAATGGCGAGTAAGCGGTGGGTTTGGGCTGTGGCAAGAGAGCGTGAAGAAAAGGAAAGAGGAGGGTAAAATTGCCCAAAAATGCAAAAGTTGAACTTGCCTAACTAAATGTGTTTGGAGAAACGTTTCAACTATTTCAAGACAGATTTAGTCATAAGTATTGTTCCTTTCAGTCATAAGTACTGTTTTTTATATACTATAAGAAGAGCTGTTTCATTCTTATAAATGTGGTATTTTATAAAATATTGTTCATTTAAGAAGAAATACTATTCATAAATATTGTTATTCATTTCAATAAGAAATATTGTTTCATTCAGATAAATGTATTGTTCTATAATATACTATTCATTTTGTAAGATGTGTTGTTCATAAATAATATTGTTTTGTTCACAAATGTGTTATTCTATAAAATATTGTTAATTTTAAAAAAAATACCGTTAATAAATAATATTATTTAATTTAATAAAAAAATGTTATTCTCTTTAAATAGATGCACTATTTTGTGAAGTGTTGTTCTCTTTAGAAAAATATGTTACTTTTTGTCAGACAAATGTGATATTTTATATAGTGGTGTTTCATTAAAATAAATATGTTAGTCAAAATATGGTATTATTTTTATAAATAATATGAAAGTGAGGGATTACCTAGCTTCATCATGTATACCTTATAACTACTCTATGTGAAAATAGATAAATAAATACATAAAAGTAACACTCTTCCATCTAGCTTTTTTCCCCGGGGGGGTGGGGTCGGCCATGAAAACCGGAACGTACAGGTCGCTATTTGCGAAGTAGGCGGCGAGAGGATCTGATAATGAGTTTGAAGTTCAAGGCAGTGGCGAACCCGAGCCCTAATCCCGACCAACATCAGAAGAAGACGCAGACGGTCGATCTAGGCGACGGCAGCCAAGTCCTCTACATTCCACGATTCCTACCCTACGATGACGCCTGGAAATTGTTCGATTACCTCGACAATCACATTCCTTGGACCAGGCCCACCATTCGAGTCTTCGGCAGGTCTTGTCTCCAGGTTCTTCTTGTCGCTCTTCGTATGATTTTCGGATTCCAGAAATTTGAAAATCCCAAATTCTGATTTTTCTGTTTATCCATCTTCGACTGTCAAGTCATCTTTGTCTTTGCCTTCTGACGGCTTGTGTTCTTTCTTTGTTCAGGATTTCGCTTAGTTTACCAAGTTGCTTAATCATCATAGAAAGAGGAAATTCTGAATTCTGAATTTCAGTTGTTATTGCAAATAAGAAAAATTAGGTGCTTAGATTAGTACAGTACACGATTGGTGGTTTGAGGTTGACTTTTAATGTCTGAGCACATTTGGTGTCACTGGAGGACATGAACTGCTAGAGTCTGTTGTTTTGTTTGAATATTCACTTTGCACCCTAGAGACATGTGTTACGCAGCAATGTATTGCAACCCAGGAGGCATGTCCTTGTTTTCTAGATTTTGCCCTGATGCCTGTCTTGGCTACTCTCTGTGATTCCTGATTGCTATTTTCACTCTACAGCCTCGAGACACATGTTATGTAGCAAGCTCGGGTCTAACGGACTTGGTTTACAGTGGGTATCAGCCGCATGCTTATTCGTGGGATGATTTTCCTCCGCTTAAGGACATCTTGGATGTAGTGAGCATATGCTTCTCTACTTCCTCATAGCTTCAATCAGATAGTAGCATTTCTCTATATATGAATTGCCCCCGTCCATTCTATCTAATTTATTCAGCTATCATCCAATCTGAAGGTCCATGAAGCAATTCCTGAGAACAGGTTTAATAGCTTGCTTTTGAATCGGTACAAAGGTGGCAACGACTATGTAGGATGGCATGCTGACGATGAAAAGCTTTACGGATCAACTCCAGAGATTGCTTCAGTTTCCTTTGGATGTGAGCGTGAGTTTTTGTTGAAGAAGAGACCTGGTAAAGCATCCCAAGGTAAATGACTTAAAATGAGTGCAGCTCCCTTTTCCCGAAGAGGTTTCAGAACTTCTGATTTAGACATTTTGCTCACCGAGTGAAGTTGTTTCATCTAGTTTTCCCTGGGATGAGGCACTAACTTTTCCATGCCTTTGGACGTAAATGATAGAGAAAGGGTCAGTTGAAGAACCTGCATCTAAGCGCTTAAAGAAAGCCGATCAGCATTCCTTTACTTTAAAGCATGGATCACTGTTGGTGATGAGAGGCCATACTCAACGCGATTGGCTGCACTCTGTCCCTAAGCGTGCCAAGGCAGACGCAACTCGGATTAACCTAACTTTCAGGCGTGTCGTGTAATGCCTGTGATGGCTTGACAGAGTGGAAACAAATGATTCAGTTCCTGTTGTTTAACTTTAACCTGGAAGTTTTGGTCTTGAAATGGTTGAATTATGTTGATTTATTTAAGGAAAGGTGACAAGGAGGGGGCTGAATCAGAAGTAGTAACATTAGCATCTTCTAAGGAACAGAGCAACCTGGTGTCTTCTGTTCTCACCCATTCAGGTGTTAACGAATTAGCACTACAGTATCTTCACTTGTTTGGAAAATGGCAATTGTGCCCAATTATGGAAATCCATTTTCTCTCTGACAAGAAAAAAAAAAAAACAAAACAAAACAAGAACAGCCGACTTCCTTGCATTGAAGAAAAAGACACTCACGAGCACGATGGCATCGGAGAAAAATGGATATTGATTATATTGAACTGCGTGCCTCTAAATCGAATAAACGGTTGGATTATCTTTTCCACTTGCTGATTCTGACAATATGTAGTTAAAATTTTTATATTAATGACTTGAACATCTCAAGATGGCCACAGTATTTGTTACCAACTTTAATTAGTAACTATTTTAAGGTAGATTGTTTTGAGCATTTCAAAATGACTTTGTATTAATGATAGTGGTTCATGCTAAAGTTTTGAAAAATTTATTTAAAAGTTTTACACTCTCTTTGTCTCAATTTGTTTGAATCAAACAAAGTTTTAAGCTAGCCTTCATTTTGCACTTGTTTTCTTGTTTTGTCCTTCATCTCCAGCACATCCACATGCGTCTTAGCCTTCTTCTCTATTTTTGGCCTTCGTCGCCACTTGGCCCAGCTTCTGTCTTTGCCCTTGCCTTCAACCTTCGTTGCCGTCAGGCTCGGCATCCGCCTTTGCCCCATCTTCGACCTTTTGTCGCAGCTTGGCTTGGCTTCTTCTTGGCTTCATCGCCCTGTCGTCTTTGATTCATCTCATTGCCTCTAATTTGCCTCATCACGTTATCTCCATTGCCTCCGATTCACCTCATCTCCATCACCTCAATCTATCGATTTGCTCAAATCAAGCACCGAACCGAGGGCCCAAGTTATTGACGGGAAGTGCCATGATGGACGTGGAGGTGCTGTCCTCCAATCAAGCACCTACCTAACCTCCCGTCCGATCAACCCAATCTCCTCCGATCAAGCCCCTCCAATCTCCTGAATCAATCACCCAATCTCACGATCCTTAGAATCCATCGCCTCCTTCCCTTGCTCCAGCAGTCGCCGACTTTGATCTAGAAGAAAGGTACCTTCATCATTGCCAAGGACAAGAAAATTGTCAAACACAAGATCGGAGAACAAACACTGAGACTAGAGGAGATAACAAAACAAAGAAATTGAATAGTGGGTTGAAAGAGGAATTTAGGAGTTGAGTGGTGAGAGAATGAGGGGTATAATGGTAAAGTTAAGTAGTAAAACTTACTAAAAATAGAAATATTGCAAATAATTTGGAACAATCTAAAATGGAAAATGTTGCAAAGAATATGAAATAACATTTATTGTTACTAAATTATTCAATATGTTAATGCTAATCATAAAAGAATTAGTAATTAATTATTAAAAATAATTGTAATTATCTCATTAAATCTCAAAAGTTGATTTCATTACCCTAATCATTTCACGTTGGGGATAGACATTATTTAATTCAATTCAGATTCAACAAACGATCACAGATTCAACTTATTTCTCTGCTGCTTTTTCCTTCTTCAAGGGTGCCCCTGATCCGTACCCGTTAGGCGTCAGCTAATACTCCAACTTCTCTTTTTTGAGGATGGCCTCCGATTCTATCAGACCTCGAGGTTCGTCTCGTTCTTCTCTGTTACCAGTTTCTAGCTTTAGCTTCTCCTTTTCTGCTAAATTTATGCAATTGATTGCTTGGTCGATTCAAGCTTCTATATTTTGATGCTTTAAAGAGAAATTTTACGTTCTCTTTGTCAAGTTCGTTTCCTGCTATTGTAGTGTGATTTAATTTGCTCTGCTAGTTTATCGGTTTCAAGCTTTTGCTTCTCCTGTACTGCTTAATCTGCACTTGATTAATTGCTTGATCGACTCAAGCTTTGGTATTTGATGTTTTGAGGAGGAATCTCACTTTTTTTAATGTTAATTTCTTGCTATATCAGTGTGATTATTAATATTCTTTGCTATTTTCTCCAGTGGTTGTATCCACAACGTGACTTTTCTTTTGTCCAGATGTTTGTATTGTGGGCGTTGCACGTACTCCAGTGGGCAGTTTCTTAGGTGCCCTTTCATCTTTGTCGGCTACGTTTCTGGGATCTGTAGCCATTCGGGGTAAAGTACTGATTACTAAGGCCTCAATCTACCGGTAATTGTGCTTCAAAATGATTTTGTAACTTCTTGTAACATGATAATGTAGCTGCCCTTAAAAGGGCAAATGTCGACCCCTCACTTGTGCAAGAGGTATTCTTTGGGAATGTCCTCAGTGCAAACTTAGGTCAAGCACCAGCTAGACAGGCTGCTCTAGGTGCTGGTATCCCGAACTCTGTGGTCTGTACCACCATTAATAAAGTTTGTTCCTCTGGGATGAAAGGTACTTCTATTTCTGTGGTGCACGGAGAAATCACTTTTAATTTGTTTCCTGGGAGCATTACTTATTCTAATTGCTGGTTTACTTATTCCTATTCCAGCGGTAATGCTTGCATCTCAGTCTATCGAACTGGGTATCAATGATGTTGTTGTGGCTGGTGGCATGGAAAGCATGTCCAATGCTCCCAAGTATTTGGCAGAGGCGAGGTAAGCCTTTATCCCTTTTTTGTTTCAACAGTGTGTCCATTTTTTTAGAAATTTTCATGATTATTGAGGTGATATCATTAATGATTCTAAATATTGGTATCATCTATTTGAAGGGACTATGTTATATGGTGGCCACTCAATGTGGATACCGCTGATTTTCATGTGCATTTATATGCATATATTCATGCATGCATGCATCCCAAGGTTTTTTCACCTCTATATTCTTTATTCTGAGTTTCTGAAATGCTCCAACTCCTCTTAACAGAAAAGGGTCTCGGCTTGGGCATGATACCATTGTGGATGGGATGCTCAAAGATGGCCTTTGGGATGTTTATAATGATTTTGGCATGGGCGTTTGTGCAGAAATATGTGCAGACCACCATAAAATAGGACGAGATGAGCAGGTTTCAAAATTTGGCAGGCATTAGCTTCCTTGTGTAGTATCATTTGCATTGCAACTTTATCATAACTGGTTAACCACTGTCTATCACTGCAGGATTCTTTGCACTCGACATTTCTAAAATTTCTCTAGTTAGAAGCTCATTAATATATTTCGAAATGTGTATTCAAGTTTCAGTTATTTTAGCTCAAGCTTCTAAATGCTATTGTTCTGTGAAAAAATTTAATTTTGTCTCCTGTCAGGATTCATATGCCATCCAGAGCTTTGAGTGTGGGATTGCTGCTCAAAATAATGGCCTATTTGCATGGGAAATAACTCCGGTCCAGCTTCTGGTTCCACTCTAATTAGGAAGCATGTGCTATGTTTGGTGCATTATCAACTTATGCATTATTTGCATGCAGGTTGAAGTTTCTGGAGGAAGAGGAAAGCCATCTACCATTGTTGATAAGGATGAGGGCTTAGGAAAGGTAAAGAAATATGATAGGTTCTGGAATAATTAATTTCTAGAGGGTTGTGTCTCTTATGCTTCTCCTAGATGTGAACTTCTGACATTTTAATACAACAAATTTTGAATATTTCAGAGTCTAGAGGTGTTCTCTATAAAATGTTCTTTTTTCCTGAGGGCTATGAAATGGTGTAGTGCTAGGTGGTTAAGGGCTTTGTCTGTGCTTTATGTGTCATGAGGCCTATCCACTGATCCCCAATTGGTTTTAGGTTGGATGTTGTAATGTGGTTTTGACCGCTGAATTTTTTATTACTGCGTTGGTTTGTTTTTTGTGCATGTGAAGGCGTCTAATCCCTCATGATTAAGTTATAGGGCGCTTTAATCATAACTTGATCAGATCGGGCAACTCAAACCATAAAGTATTAATGAGTAGGACAAGGCAACTGTGTGGCTTTGGCATTTATATTTCCTGGTTAGACATGCATGCATTTTGCTAGTAATCGTAATAGTAATAGTAATAGCTATAGTTGTAGTCATAGTCATAGTCATAGTAATAATACCACTAATCAAGAGCTATTGTCTTTCCAAGTAAATGTTTGCAATACCTTCTTCTCCTGGGTTGAACTTTATTATGGGTTAACTTTTGTTACTATCGTAAATTTTGATTTAGAAATTAAAGATTTTCATCTTCTAATTATATTCCTAGAAACCCAAGAAACAGACATCACAAGCATATGTTCACACACATTGTTTGCGCATCTTCTAGCATCAAATAAAAGGACGGGTCCTTGTATTTTATTGCTCATGCATTTTGAATTTCCTATATATAACAAAATGTCCCCTGCTCCTCTTGGTTCATCAGATCATACAAATCGATATAGCAATGATGAGTTTGAATTTCTATTATCTTTACCAAGCCATATAAAACTATAACCTTCTGGTTTTGTGCCTTTAGTGGATAAAGTTATTTTTTTTTAAACAATAGTGGATAAAGTATTTTCGGAAGAAACTGGCTTCTTATATGTTCCAGTAAAGGCAATGCAGTCATGTTGCTTGTTCTGGCAATTGAATACTTCTGGAGGCATTAAGTGAGATAGCTTAGATTTAAGCCAAACTGATTGAGATTTTCATATATATTTTCTATGTTTTCTTGCATTGATTTATGAATTGGCTATGATTTTTTGACAAGTATGGAGTTCAAGCTATTTACTTGATTCATGGAGATCTCTCACATGCTAGTTTGAGCTATTATCTTTGTATCTTTGGCAGTTTGATTCCGGAAAATTGAGAAAGCTCAGGCCGAGCTTCAAGGAAAATGGGGGATCCGTTACTGCTGGCAATGCTTCTAGCATAAGGTGTTCTCTGGAACTGCATTCCCCTTCCTGAGTATGATACATGCCTTGTATGAGAACCTTTTGTATTATTTGAAAACATTATCTCTATGTCTGAACACCAGAATGAGAAATAAGTTTCAGTTCTAGGATTTCGTTTCAGGTCTAACTTCTCTTAAGAGTCAAATCATCAAAATCTAGTATGAAAGTTATTACTTTGGTTTCCTTGATTATGGCTAGTGAAAAATGAACCACGATTCAGACATGAAAATGGTCTAACATATTACCTCTGACAGTGATGGAGCAGCAGCATTGGTTCTAGTGAGTGGGGAAAAAGCACGTAAGCTGGGTTTGCAAGTAATTGCAAAAATCAGAGGATATGCTGATGCAGCTCAGGTATGCAGATAGATTGTCCACTTCCTCCAGGTTGATTTCAAGAGCATCTTCTATGGCTAAACAATGTTGCTGTGGCAGGCACCTGAGTGGTTCACAACTGCCCCAGCCCTTGCAATACCCAAAGCTATCTCATGTGCTGGTTTAGAAGCTTCTCAAATTGATTATTACGAAATTAATGAAGCATTTTCTGTAAGGATAATGTGATACCTGTTCATCTATGTTTATTGTTACCATTCTATTTAAGTTAGAGGTTGCATTTATGCTTTCCATCTTGTTTTATGGGAGTCTTTCTCATCCTTTTCACTTTTTTAGTTCTCCTTACTTCTCCAGATGAAATCTTCTGTTGTTATACCTGGTCATTGCGTCATAGAAGGCCCTACCCACTGTTTGTTCATTGACGGCATTGCTTTCTTATAGGTTGTGGCTCTTGCAAATCAGAAGCTTCTTGGTCTTAACCCTGTAAGCCTTCTGTTGTCCCCTCCATTTTCAATTTGGTTATCTAATATTTGGATTGAGAGCCTTTTATCCGTATTTTTCTTTATCAGAACCTGAAGTATCAGTTATTATTTGCCATGTTAATAAATGCAGGGAAGGCTTAATGTGCACGGGGGTGGTGTATCTTTAGGGCATCCTATAGGATGCAGTGGAGCTCGTATATTGGTCACGCTGCTAGGGGTAAATATTTTGAAGACTTGATTCCTCTTCTTTCTGAAATTAGTGTTCTGGTGCAGATGCTGGTTTCAGGGGAGAAATGGAAAAAAAATATGTTATTCACTCCAATATATATACTTTCCAAGGACCATGTTGAATTTTAGTTGGATTTGTTTTTTGGCAGGTGCTGAGACATAAAAAGGCGAAGTTTGGCGTTGGTGGCATCTGCAATGGAGGTGGAGGTGCATCTGCCCTAGTCGTCGAACTCATGTAAGACCTCTATTTTTGGTCAGCCGTATACTGATCAACCTAGAAACAAATATCAGACTAGATACCATTGATATTGGCTGCAACTTTAGCATACAAATTTTGACCTTGGATTCTATTGCCCTCTCATTTCTGCCTAATACGCTTTAATAGCAAAGAAATTTTGAGAATTGAATTTACAAACGGAAGCTTGCTTCAGATATTCATTCCCTATTTTGATGTTCTCCGGATTATGTCATTAAGAAATTTTTATATGTTTTCATTGCATATCATGAATTCTAGACTGCTCTTCTTGCCATTGTAAAGAAGAAATGGTAATGAAAAAAATAATTCATTTTGCAGGCAATTTCCTACAGTTGGGCCTTCCCGGTTATAAATAATGATTTGTACTGCACATCGTTGATCATAACTGCATTCGGCATTCCCTATTTACAAAAATAAGGTTGGAAAGAAGGAAGAAAATATAAAAGGGGATGAAGAGTGTGTACAACAAGGTACCAACTGTTACACAAATAATTGATCCTTTCTTATTTAATCATTACTTTCCTTTCATGCAAGTGCAAGGTTCTTCTCTTTCTTCGTTGAGTGTTTGTCCAGTTTGATATCCATTAAACCATTGATATAAATGAAAAAGATAAGAGTTGATTCGTAATCACAATTTCTTGTTTTTAGAATAGCGTTTAGGAGTTTGCATTGAAGGTTGAGACAATTTAGCCTTGGACATTGTAGACCCTGCGGTAGTTTTTAGTGTTAAAGGTTGAGACAATTTATTAACAGTTGAGATAGCTTATTTAAACCTTTAATGTTTAAAGCTACTAGAAGGTTTGCAATCTCTAACGTTAAGCACTGATTTTATTCTCAAGCAGAGTCACGGCTAAAATGTCAAACAGTGATAAACATACTTTCGATAAAAAAATTGTAACAGTAATAATAGTACTTTGTTTACTAATGGATCATAAAAAAAAATCTTGTACTGGTGTCATTGTATGAGTTGGATGTGGATGCATTTTGTGTAATTGAACATGGACTAAATTGATTTTTAAAATATTGGTAATTGAATTCTTCCATTTGACCTTTAACCGAAAAAAAAAGCCTTCTTCCTATATAAATAAGAAACCTTGTCTTCCAAGGCTTTAATTAAATGCCCAAGGTTAGCTGAAACTTGCATGACATTCTACAACCATACTACAACAATATAGTCACTTGCCATACACCTTATCATAGACTGTGAATTTCAGCTTTAGTACATGGTTATGGTGCAAGCTAGTAGTAGGGGTGAGCATTATTCGTACAAAGCAAAAAAAAAAAAAAAAAAAACTGAAAAATCTGATTACATTTGGATAAAATGGTGTTATGGTCCCGGGATACGGATCGAGTTATGGGGCATTGAAGAACCAAGTCCTGCTGGAACTCGGATGAAGAGCTGTATTTGAAAGTGTTTCTTCCCTTTTTCCCTATCTTGATGTCGAATGTTAAGGGCTCGTTAGAGAGAACCCTTCGATCTCTTGGAAACCAAATATGTGTGGAATTCAACTTTCTTTTGCACTCCCCTTTTCCACGTTTAAGTACAGCAAGCGTTTAGGGATAGGGAAACAGGATATCTTAACTGACTCCACTACTAGCTATTCTACCACGTTCTACTAACATGGGATTTAAACAAAAAGTCGGGGTTGTTGCATCAGCTGGGGGTCCATGAAACTTCTTTAAGGCAGACACATGGAAAATGGGGTGGATTTTGACCGATGCTGGTAATGCCACCTTGTACGGGACCTCCCCAATTCGCTCAAGAATAGGGAATGGACCATAGAAACGAGGGGAGAGTTTCCGATTCGTTCGCGACGCCACGGAGAGTTGCCGGTACGGCTGCAACTTCAAAAGCACCAGATCTCCAACAAGGAACTGTACTTCCCTGTGATGACGATCATACTGTTGTTTGAAGCGGTGTTGAGCCTGTAACAGATGGGCTCGAAGGCACTTCAACACCTCATCTCTAGATCCCAGTTCATAGTCCACCGCTTCGACCTGCAATGCACCTGAGCAATAGGCCAGTAATTTCGGAGGGGGCCTGCCATACACCACTTCAAAGGGAGTAGCTCGCAACGATGAATGGAAACTGGTATTATAGCAATATTCAGCCCAAGATAACCATTGTGACCATTGTTTCGGTTTATCTCCAGCAAAACAGCGCAAATACATCTCCATGACCTTGTTCACAATCTCCGTTTGTCCGTCAGTTTGCGGATGATATGCGGAGCTGAAGGATAATTGAGTTCCACTAAGGCGAAACAATTCCGTCCAGAATACGCTTGTAAAAGTAACATCACGATCACTGACAATAGTTTCAGGGAGGCCATGAAGCTTGACAATATTGTCAAAGAAGAGTCGAGCCATACTTACTGCTGAATACGGATGGGATAGGGGGGTGAAATGAGCGTACTTGGAAAGGCGATCCACTATCACTAGTATCACATTTTTTCCATGGGAGGTTGGGAGTCCCTTTACAAAATCCATGCTAACATCAGACCAAATTTGGAGCGGAACCAGGAGGGGCTACAGGAGTCCTGTTGGCTGTAGTTGCTCCACCTTGTTTCGTTGGCAGACTTCGCATGTTCGTACGAAGTTTTGCACCATCTTTTTCATCTCCTTCCAGTAAAAGTCCCTTGCAAGTCTCTTTAAAGTCTTTTGGTAACCTTCATGGCATTGGTTGTGAATAGCCGAAATGGTAGACAAAAGTAAGGGGGAGTTGGGTGGAAGGTATACCCGATGTTTAAAGAAGATCAAACCATCCTTGAATTCGCAAGGACCTAGGGCTTCCCCGTCTTGAATTCGAGAGGCTAGTTGTTGCAGTGCTGCAAAGCTAGCAACCTCGGAACGAACAGCGTCGAACAAATCCAACTGAGGCATGGAGATGGCAGCCAAAACTCCTCCTTCGAACTGTCGAGAAAGTGCGTCGGCGACTACATTGTCCCTTCCTGCACTGTAGTGGACCGAAAAATCATAACCCATCAGCTTACTGACCCATCGTTGGTGAGGAGAAGCTATGCTACGCTGTTCCAACAAGAATTTAAGATTGTAATGGTCAGTGTGCACCACAAATCGCTGGCCCCAAAGATAAGGTCTCCAATGTTGGACGGCTGTCGCTAGCCCCATCAACTCCTTCTCATATGCAGGCAATTGCTGGTGGCGGCCCGCATTGGCACGACTAAAAAAAGCAATTGGATGGCCGTCCTGCTGTAACACGGCCCCAATTCTTGTTCCCGACGCATCACATTCGACAACAAAGGGTTTGTCAAAGTCTGGTAGCGCGAGAACTGGAGTGCAAGTCATGACGTCCTTAAGTTCCTGGAAAGCTGCTGTGGCCTCCTTTGTCCAAGTAAAAGAATTCTTTCGTAGCAATGAAGTTAATGGTGCAGCGATAGACCCATAATTTTTGACAAAGCGGCGATAATAGCCCGTGGGGCCGAGGAAACCCTGCAAGGCTCGGACACTCGTAGGTAAGGGCCAATTGAGCATGGCTGAAATTTTGCTCGTATCTGCGGAAACTCCAGCTGATGAAATAGTGTGCCCCAAATAAGAGATTTCTCGCTGAGCAAACCTGCACTTCGGCTTCTTGAGAACTAAGCTATGTTGTCTGAGTAATGCAAAAACCAATCGAAGGTGGTGGATGTGCTCCACCAAGTTCGGCTATAAATAAGAATGTCGTCAAAGAAGACAAGCACAAATTTTCTTAGGTAAGAAGAGAAAACTAAGTTCATCAAGGCTTGAAAAGTGGATGGTGCATTTGTTAGACCAAATGGCATTACCAGAAACTCAAAGTGGCCATGGTGAGTGCAAAATGTCGTTTTTTCCACGTCGGAAAAAGCCATTCGGACCTGGAAATAGCCGGAGTGTAAATCCAATTTGGTGAAAATTTTTGCCCCGTGCAGCTCCTCCAACAATTCTTCTATTACTGGAATTGGGAATTTGTCCTTGACTATCTTGGAGTTTAGGCATCGGTAGTCAATGCAAAACTGCCAAGTGCCATCTGATTTCGGCACTAACAGAACTAGAGATGAAAAGGGTGATTGGCTGGGTCTGATTATACCCCTTTCTATCATCTCTGCACACTGGCGTTCAATTTCGTCTTTTTGCTTATGTGGATAGCGATAAGGACGAACTATCACAGGATTTGTCCCTTGCTCCAAAACAATCCGATGGTCAAATTGGCGTTTTGGAGGTAAGCCATTGGGTTCGCTGAATAGGTCCTCAAATTCAGCCAGTAGACGGTGAAGTTCCCAGTCCCTATCCACTCCGATAAGCGTAGATGAGAGAGAGTAAGTTGGAGAGTAATCCGCTTGCTGGAGTCCACAGAGGGTTATGCGCTTGTCTTGCCACTTAAATCTCATCGTAAGTTGGTGAAAGTCCCAAACAATAGGGCCTAATGTTTTAAGCCAATTAACTCCAAGGACGACCCCAATTTGGCTCAATGGCAGCACAAACAAGTCCACTTTAAATTGCTGGTTGTTCAATTCCAAAAGGACTCCTGGGCATAAACCTGGGCTTCGAACTCGTTCTCCATTGGCTACTTGCACCGTAAGGTCATCTCGTGATACCAATTGCAGCTTCAGCTTAGACACGGCAGCTGCGTCAATAAAACTATGCGTGCTTCCGGAATCCACCAGCACCGTGAGCACGGTCCCCAGAATTGACCCATGGACACGCATGGTCCTGGCAGAAGACATACCGGTGACGGCATGAAGAGAGATCTCAGGAGCTTCAGAGCTCTCAACCAAATTATCCTTCTCTCCGCTTTGGTCGGTCTCTTCTGACAATTCCAACCAAAATAGTTTTTTACACTGGTGTCTTGGCGTGAAACGCTCGTCGCAGTTGAAGCAGAGTCCTTTTGCTCGCCTTTCTTCAAGTTCTCGTTGGTTCAGTTTCTTAACGAACTGTGTCGGTGGAAGGCTCTGCTTGGGGAGTGACGCATCAGCTCTCCTCAAGTTCCCTCTCCTTTCGTACAGCCTGGCTAGGTTCATGGCTGTAGAGAGATTAGTTGGATGATGTAACTCCACCTCTATCGCGATATAATCCTGCAGTCCACTCATAAATATCTCAACCTCTTGCTTCGATGTAAGCGTACTGGCTCGAGCGGATAGTTGTTCAAAACGGCGCTGATAGTCCTCCACTGATCCCACTTGACGGAGCTTGGAGAGTTCCCCGAGCTTGTTGCTTCGGATTGGAGGGCCGAAGCGGAGGTTACAGTGCTGCTTGAATTCCTCCCAGGACAAATCTGGCATGTCCTTCTCCAGTTTGAAGAATCACAGCTGCGCATCACCTTCCAAGTGGAACGAAGCCAATCCCACCTTTTCTTCTTCCAACGTGCGCTGGTGACGGAAAAAATGCTCACAGCAATTAAGCCACCCCAGGGGGTCAATGTTGCCGCCATAGCGTGGGAAGTCCAGTTTTGAATATTTAGGGACCAAGGTGCCTCCCTTAGGGGGTTCTACCTGCTTCTCCCGCATACCCCGATGGGAAGAGCTACTTTCTGTTCCTTGCCCCATGTTCAAATGACTGCTAGAGAGATTGCGAGAGAGTGCTTCCAGCCGTGCATCCATCTCCTTGTATCTCGACTCCATTGTGGACCTGGCCTGCTGGCGTTCCGCCCTGTCCGTTTCTCGATCGTCGTTGTATTTCTTCATAAACATCTCGAGTTGTTGTTGGAGTCCTCGAATATCCCCCATAGTCTCCGGCTCTGATACCAATTTGTTATGGTCCCAGGATACGGATCGAGTTATGGGGCATTGAAGAACCAAGTCCTGCTGGAACTCGGATGAAGAGCTGTATTTGAAAGTGTTTCTTCCCTTTTTCCCTATCTTGATGTCGAATGTTAAGGGTTCGTTAGAGAGAACCCTTCGATCTCTTGGAAACCAAATATGTGTGGAATTCAACTTTCTTTTGCACTCCCCTTTTCCACGTTTAAGTACAGCAAGCGTTTAGGGATAGGGAAACAGGATATCTTAACTGACTCCACTACTAGCTATTCTACCACGTTCTACTAACATGGGATTTAAACAAAAATAAGGATAAACTGAAATAGGCATCGTGGCAATTAGTTAGCTGCCACTTCCTTTCCCTCCGAGCTGCTCCTCCTGGGCCCATGTGTAAACCGCGTATAAACCTTAGTCCGCTTAGCAGCTGCAGGTGCTGTAGGGTCCGGGTCCGTGACAAATGGTTAGGTTGTTTTTTTAGTTAGTCAGTTTGGATCAAAACCAAATTTTATGTTCAATTATTAGATTGGTTACTGGATCATACACTTGAAACTAAATAAATAAAATAGACCGAATAGTAATAAATATTTGACCATTATCCATAATCACCCTACATATATGAATCAATTTCCTATTAATTTTGGATTATATGTTATTGATCCTTCTTTAAATTTGGGTATGAGATGTAAAATTTTGAATATTTATCTTATGTTTTCATTTACTATGTGCCTAGTCTTAGAAAAAAGAATCGAATAAACCGAACCGAATAAGTTGAAATGTAATTCAGATGGTTTGGGTTAGTTTTGACATGTAGTTCAGAAAATTTAGGTACATATTGTAAAAACTAAGAATTGATCGGATTATTGTATTCGGATTGATTCTAAGCCGAATTAACCGAAGTTCACTTCTAGCTATCAATTGCAGAGTGATTGACTTGTATGTTATAGAGGGAGGTATGGCACCATTGTCTCCGCTAGAGAAGAGCCCTTTGTATGCAAAGCAAGTAAATCACAAATCAGAGGATAATGACCTGTGGTGGCTATTTTTATCCCCCAAGAACAGTTGAATAGGTTGAGCGTTGCCACCAGAGTAATGGTGCCAAACATTGGTGAAGCGATTCCAAACTCCATAGCCTGTGGCTTGTATTTTTGGGCATGTTATCATCTGCAACTTTTGCTGTGATGACAAATGCAGACTGAACATTTCAGTAGCTTCAAGATGGTGTTGAGGAATGCAAAAAGAAAGGAAGTTGTTCGGGTGAACACCCAGATCCTTTGGTCATTCAACCATCTTAGCGGTGTGCCCCCACACCATAGGAATTCCCCTAGGCCATAGGCACAATTGGCAGAGGGGCTATATATAAAAAGGCAGGACCCAAGGGCTTGTTACCTGTCAATTCAATTTCATGGAGATAGCTGTTGTGAATTAGGCATTTAGGCTAACCACATTAAATCAAGTGAAACCAAGTTGCTAAGTACTTGCCTCTGGAAATAAAGAGATGCCCTTAAGCAGGCGCAAGGGTGGGACAGTGAAATAGTAGGGAGAAGCAAAGCAATTTAAGCCCATAGCAGGTAGATACAGTAGGAAGGTGAAGATTTGGAGGGATCTTCCCATTTCCGAACACAAAGGGACAATGCTTGGAGAGGAAGATTTGAAGATCTCCCTCAGACCATGTCACTAGAGTAACGATTTTGGAGCCAGTCCTATGGAGCCTTTCCTTTCTGGATTGAAGTGGATGGATAGCCAACCTTTACACTCTATGGACAATCCTGCAAGTATGTCCTCCACAGGGCACCCGTACTTCAAGCCCATCTGCACACATAAATGCTAATCTCAGCCATCTTTATAGTGCCCATGCGTGCGCAAGGGACAGGGAGGAAGGAAGGGAGTCCTCCTTCACCTACTGTTTGAATCTATCTTTCTTTCATGTTTTGTGGATTTAGTTTTACCCGGTCAGTCTTGAATCCCTTTACAAACTTGTTACCACCAGAGTGCCTCCCTTTGATGGAAACATCCTGTGCCAATGTAGGGAGGTCCTCCATTTCCATCAAAGCCATGAAGCTCCACCTTGACAGAAGCAAAAGACAATCGATCACTTCAAACATTACATCGACCTGTTACATTTAGAAGGCCAAAAGGAAGTTTCCATCAAAGGCCAAAACTCAGCGCCCATCTTTTCATCCATGAAGGAGCATGGTACGTCTCGTACTGATGCCGAAGCGTCAGAGTGCATGTCGGTGTCCAGGTTGAGAATAATCGGTCTGTTGCCTATCCTAGATGAAACTCTTTTCTAGCATTTATCATGAATCACCTCATGTCTGAGATTAAATTCCACGGGAGGTTCGTTTGGAAACATAACGAGTATTTATGATTTGCATTGAAGTTTTAGACAATGTATTTGAAAGAGAGTTTTACCAGAGCGTTCATGGCTCCTGCTTTGAAATTGTGGGGGAGTGATGAGGTCGCTTTTCTCGAGCTAGATACACCAGCGTCGGCGGACCCTGTCCCTGGGCGTTCCGTCAATTAGGATGAGAATAGGAACAAATGAGATCGTATTGTATAATCTTTTAATACGACGTTTGGTCAACTAAAAAGTCACTTGCAGTAGAAAATATATGGCTACAAAGAAAAAAAGGCAGGAATTGTACTTGAGAGATAGTGGGATGGTGGGGTGACTTGAAACGAAGTACCAGCTACGAAATCCGTGGTCATCCTTCTTTACGCATTTAAAGTGGAACCTCCCCTGTTCTGGAGGCTCTTTCGATCCGCATTCTCATCTCTCTTCATAACATTTCTGTGGGAGAATTTTGGTCTTCGAGTTGGCATGGTCAGTAACTAAAGGCTGCTTTTATATGTTGGAATCTACAATTTGAGACCAAATCTAGACTTTGTTGAAAAATAAGGGTTAGATGGAAAGGTGAAAAAGAAATTGAAAGGACAATCTAGCAAGCTTCCTCGTTGGATTAGATCAAGAGGTTGCTTATGGTTCGGCTCAACATCCAAGAAGGTGCCAACCCCGTGAAGCAAAACCTAAATAAGATTCCACCTCAATCGCATGTAAGAGAAAAGATTAAAAAATCTATATTGAATATCAATATAATATACGAAAGGAGGTGACAACGTCCATTTGATGCCACGTGTGCAGTAAAAGATGTTGCCTATGGAGAAGAAGAGCGCTGGAGAGAAAGAAAACTGATTTTGCTGGGCGGCATAGCTAACTTGGTGAGTGGGTGAAAACGTGGCGAAGGCATGGGGTGTTGAAGTGATGAGGAGAAACTAAGGGCCTTTCGGTTTAAGTACTTAATGAGGCTCATTATTCACGGGTCATTTTTGGATTTTTAGTGGGTCATTTATGGTTGTGTTTTTGGTCCCATGGTTTGGTGTTATTTATGGCTGGGTGTCATTGGTTACTTCTTAATAAGAATCATTTTTCCCGAGCAAGCCCAAACCTCTCTCTTGATCTCGATTCTTGAGTCACCATTGCTGCAACTCAATTCAGGCTTATCTCATCAATTTCAAGCTAATTCAAGCAAGATTTAGCATAGAAAACAAGTTTTAGGCAATACTAAACTAAAATATCAAGCTTATTATCCAAGTGGTTTCCCCTGTATTTGAGTTTCTCTTTTCCGCCCACAAATCACTCGGCAAGTCAAATCTTCCCATTCTCTCACACCCAAGTCCATCGGGGATGCGCATGCCCTTTATAGGTGAGCTTTCTCAATGAGTTTCACCACATCAAGAGGCAAATGGTTGGATCCGGTGGCGAATTGGCATATTTGATTGGTGAAGCTACAAACAGTGTTACCCGGTCGTTCAGCTGTGGCAAAAAAGGCCATTTGAAGTAGGCGATTTGCGGCACGAAATACACCGGAGATCTTCCAGTAACTAAATCTAAGGCCAGGACAGGAGCACTACCAGGATGGATACAATTGCCAAAACTATATCCTAAGCAAATGGTGGCCGGTGAAGAGTTTGACGAGCTTTGGGCAAAAGGACTAGATAAGGATGATGAGTGGAGCTAGTGTGATAGGGCGTTGTCACATATTGATGAGAGAGTTAAGGAGTTGAGTGGCAAAACCATGTAATTTTACCCATTCTTAGGCCTGTTTATGTACCCAACTATCTCACCCTTATTGACCGGTCAAATAATACGGTCTCATTAATCCAATTAAAGAAAAATGAACTAGCCCTAATATGGTGAACTTCTAGAGTAACTATTATGGAGCAATGATGGCCTTAAGCAGGCTAGCTAATGCTGATGAATTCTCGAGGTTATGATAACTAGCTAATCATGGCACTTTATTGATGACATGTGGCAACTAGTGTTGTTAGTCGGCAATGTATGGCATGCATATGAGTGTCATGTGTAACTAAGAGCTTGACAAGCAAAGATTGTTGAACAGCTAGTGATGTGAGGTTTTGATATCCCAGGTTGGCAAAGAAAAAAGAGAATAAATTAATTATTATTTTATTTTAATATAGAAAATTAAAATAAAATAATAATTAATGATAATTATTTTTTTAAAGGACGCATTTTTTGATCAAAGGACATTTCTTTTCTAATAGAAATGTTTGTTCTAAAGGACATATCTTTTGATCAAACAATATATCTCTTCTCTAATAGATATGTTTATTTTAAATGACACAAATTTTAATCAAAGGATATATCTTTTCTAAAAGACATCTTTTCGCTAATGGATATTTCTTCTCCTAAAAGACATACTTTTTTATCAAAATACATTTCTTTTCTAAAAGATATGTCTCTTCTCCAAAAAAACGTTTATGATATTATAAATATCACTCACTGATCAAAGGATTTGGGCATATTCTTGAGGGATTCTTAAATTTTGCTATTTAATAATTTATTTGGCTTTGTAAATTTTGAAGGGAATTGCCATCAACTCAACAGCAATATAGTGGAGCATAATTTCCCTAGGATATCGATCCTTTTCACGTGCAAAGCCATCCTCTCTTTCATCTTCTATAATTTCTCCAACAAAGACTAGATGGCTAAACAAGGCTTAATGGATGACCTGTGGCAATCTAATATTTTTAGGTGGCAATGTATAACATGTTTGTGTGTCATGGGTAGAAATGCTTGTCTAATAGCATACATGTGTGTCATGTGTCAAGATGCATATCCAATAGCATACATGTTTGCCATGTGTAAAATACTGTCAAATAGCATGTATGTGTGCCATGTGTCAAGATACATGTCCATAATAACATTATGTGTTTCCTTGAATTACCAATAGAGTTGAACCGCTAAAACTCATAGGTAGATGATGCAAGTTATTTCTTCAAAAAATTTAATATCCATCATAATTTGAATATTTTTCATGCTCCACTCTATCTTTCCAATTATTTGTTCCGACTATTTCTTAATCCATAGGAACTTCGATGATCCAATAAATGTCTAATGAAATGCCAAGCATAAATGTACTCATTCCACCAACTCCCTTTATCTACACATTAAAACACTTTTGATTTATCTCATTTATCTGTCTATATGTTGTAACTACCTTAATAATCTGTATACCGTTTTTCTTCTGTGTGTGTGCGTATCTTTGTATTTTTTAATCATTTTCAAGGAAAGCCTGCGGCAAAGCACAGGACATTCCTAGTAATTCATTAAAGGAGAAGAAGCCGCAAAGGTGGTGATTTTGGCCTGGGGTATTAATGCCAATTTTGATCTTCAAAGTTTTCTGTTTGTGTCATATATATGAGGTTGATCTATTGTTTATGTGTTAGGTAAATAAAGACTAGCTTGGTGACACCTGTCCCCTCGTTTGGTGATGTAATTATGGCGATAGTCCTCAGCAACTAAGTCTGTGTGTTGTTTAGGTATCTAGCATTGGAGAAGTTTACCAATTATGACCTTGTGAAAGAAGCTTAACTTTGTGATTTTTTCTACCGTTTTCCTCTATTTTACAGATTGTTACTGTGTTATGGTATGTAAGGACGTTTGTCAGAAGTGTAGATTGCACATTAATATGTAATTAATATGGATGTTTTACAGATTTAGTTTGGACTTGATTGGAATGTGGGAAAGAAGAGGGGAACAAGGTATCTAAGTTTTGTATATTGGGTTAATGGCAATTATAATTCGTGGTTGACTCACTTATATATGATTGGAGTTATGAATTGTTGAAAGCTAGCAATTTGGTCCATTCTCGTAGCACAGCACGGGAGAATCTTCTAGTAAAAACCTTTAATTCTTATTGTAACTTGCAAATTAGTCTATAATTCTTCTTTTTGTAACATATTGATCTCAAATCAATTTATAATCATTAGAATGACGACATGAATATAAATATTCTCCGTCTTAATAGCTTATGGAGTGATGTCATATTAATTAATAACTATATGTAAACCATATCATAGAGGATTGAAGACAACCTTGAACGAACGAGTGTTATTATTATTATTATTATTTCATTTCAATACTCATATAACTCATATGTAAATGTGAGGACCAATTACAAAAACCCTCTTGGGGTTTGGGTAAAATCATACTTTACCTCCTCTTATTCTAGAAACATGCATTTTGACCCATCTTATATAAGGTTGTAGGTGAATGAAACGTTCAGTAAATTGTTCGTGAATAATTTAGTGGGAATTTATTTATATTCTCCAGTTTAGTTAAACAAACTAGCATGAATAAAATTTTATATTTATTTTAGCTAAATGAACAAACACAAATAAAGTGTTGTTCATTTGTTTATGTTCATGAATGATTTAATTAATTTTACTTATGTTCTTTCATTTATTTGATTGATTGTTTGTTTATTCGATCGCTTAATCATTTATTTATTTATTGTAATTTCATTTATTCCTAATATTTTTTATACTTGGAAGCATTATAAGCACAAAAATTAAAAATTACTATAGGAAAGTTAGAAAAGTGAAGTGTCAGCTGCATGAAACCAGATGACTTTAGTTGCAACCACTTTTTAGCTGCCAAGGTTGTGGAGAGTGCGGCGACACTCCTTGATTCCGAACTGATCTCAGAAATGTCCTTTTTTATTGCCAACAGAGTTGGAATTGTAGGACCTAATATTTTGCTTTTGTTCATTTATTCGTTTGTTTGTTTATATTTGTTTGTGTTGTTCCAAATCTATTATTTTATATTGTTCACAAATATGAGTCATTTAATGGTGTTCACTAATGTGTTTGTTTGGTTCATAGTAATATTATTGTTAATGAACGAATACGATTAAACGTGATCATAGAAAATGTATTCATTGATTGTTCCTATTCATGTTGGTTTAAAATTAAATGGGAAAAACACAAATGAAATTTATTCATGTTCGTTAGGTTCATTTACATCCCTACTAATATAAGGAGGAAAAAGTGTTTTATATATTTAGATAGAAGAAAAATCAAAATAATTTAACCTATTAACTAAATATTAACCTATTATTAGAGAACTTGAATTTACTAGAATACATATAATATATAGTTTAAATTAGATGCTATAAAAGAATTACTTACATTTCAGCGGTAAAGTGTTTTTGAAACAAAAACAATATATTATAATTTCATCGAAACTTGAAGGGTTTTGTCATTGTTATATGAGAAACTTATAATAACCCCTCGGAGTTGACATAACCTACATTTTGCCTCTTTATTTTTCAAAACCTACACTTTGTTTATATTTCTTTTACACTGTCTGACAATAACTTTTGAAATTCTAATTCAAGCTATACGATAATTATCTTTTAATAATTTAAATCCTTTCAAAAAAATTTTACAGTTAATAGAGATTTTAAATTATCAATTTTTCTTGTTTGTAATTATGTTTTCCTATTTGTAAATGCAAATGAGTATTTTTCAAATGTCAGTTATTTGTGAAAAATATAAAAAATATTAAAATTACTGAAAAAAAATTGTTAGATAGTTTAGATTAGAGTTTTAGAAATCATTGTTGGATAGTGTAAAGGAAGTGGGGGTATAGTGTAGATTTTTAAAAATAGAAGGGCAAAGTGTAGGTTTGACCAAACTTGAAGGGGGGTTTCTGTAATTTTCACTTTTCATATATGTCATTTGATATTTTGGTAATTTAGACATCCACAGATAAAATTCATAAAATACTTTTTTATTAATGCATTTTATTAAAACAATGAAACTCCTTATAGAGAAAGAGGAATCACAAGATAAAATAGAGGTTCAAATGCATTTTTCCTTGAAGGTTTGGAAACATACTCGTATATCCTAAGTCTAGAAACATAAACTAATCCTTATTTTCTTTATACTATATAATACTACTTTCATCCCAAGGTTTTTGCATCATTTTAGTTTTTGACCTAAGTTTAACTTAAATTTTTTTACCTAAGTTTAGCTTAATTTTTTTTATATTGATACTTTCTAAAATTTTTCTAAAAAATTATATTTAAAAATTATAAGTTGTGTAGTTTCTAAATATAAATTTTTTAAATTTTTTAGCAAATATTACTAATATAAATAAATTTAAGTCAAATTTAAATGAAGAATTGAAATGGTGCAAAGAATATGGGACGAAAGGAGCATTAACTTTTCAAATAATTTATTAATCATTTTCATTAAAATTAAATTACTTAATTAGTTAATAAAAAAAATTAAAATCATCATTTTTCTTTGTAAATTTGAATTTTTAAAAAAAAAAAAGAGGAAAAAAAACAGAGTGAAAGAGTAGCTAAATTCCAAACAAAATGTTAAGATGTAGTAATCAGTACCAAACCTCATAGAGAAAATAGATAGTTGACCCTAGCTAAAACGGTGCAAATTATTGACTACTAATTTTTTGGTTTGTTTTTTCGATGATGGTACTATATCACCAGTATATATGTGGACTACTAGATGCTTATTAACATAAATGGTTCATAGCGTCATAAAATTTTCAATGCAAACATACAAGCATACAGACATACAATACATAAAGGGCACAATTTATAAAATTTGAAGCATAGATTAGGATGAAAAAGGGTTTTGATTGGCTAATGGGTAAATTTTTCCAAATCTAAAAACTTATGAAAGGAATGGTACAAAATTAGTACGAACGGTTTTCTACACCAAACACAACGAAAAAAACAGTAATATACAATTCCATGGGTCAGAAATAGAGAGGATTGAAACAAAATTGATTTATGGATCTTGCTAAACTGAAATATTCTACATTTCAGTTAAAACTGTAGATAGATCTAGATCTAGATTTCTTTAATTTGTAGCATCAGCCGAGGCGAAGAAAATTATCCGCTTTCGTTCTATAATTCCATTCTCTGTGGGTTTTAATATTTGAAAAAGAAAAAAAAAAAGTAAATGCTTTTGGTTATTATTTCAGAAAATTTTCAATTCAATTACTAGAAATTAGTAACTTAACAAAAGTAGGATGGAGGTAAGAAAAAAATATATAGTATGATGGTTGAATTGTAAAAGTTGAGAGATTTTTGGAGATTAATGATGAGTTAACTATTAATTTAAGGGAATGGAAATGGATAAATGTGGTGAGGGCAAGGGATGGAAGCCAGCCTCCTGTTTACGTGGGGGTTGCATCAAATCCCGCCAGTGTTGCTCTCTCTCCTCTCCATAATTAGTAACATCCAAATTAACCACACCTCACATTTCCTTTCTTTCATGTCTTCTCATCAACCCTCGCCATGCATTACTTTCCCAACCTTTTCCAAATTTTTATAGTTGTCCTGTCTTCTTCCTCCCGCTGGCAATCCTTTCTCTTTCGCTTGCAATTGCTGATGTGATTTTTGAAAGGTGAACAAATAATCCAACCCAGCAACACCAAGATTGGTAATATGCATGCTATTCTGAATTTAAAACTGACACCGTTATCTTTCAGGAAGCCGAAAATATGAACATCCATCGGCTGAATAGCTATCCGCAGAGGCGCTCTGACTCCCCAAGGTCATCTCCAAGGGCAGAGGTGGGGGAGATTGACACAAAAGCACCTTTTCAGTCTGTCAAGGCCGCCGTTAGCTTGTTCGGAGAAGTTGCTGTCTCAAAGGTCGACCGACGCACTCCCAGGAAATCCAGTAGACTTTCTTCTGAGGTGACATTTTTAAATTTGCTTGGATCACAAGTCACGTCTTTTCTTATTTCCTCTGATTTGTTCGGTTTTGATGCTCCTACAGAATGTGATCGATAAGGAGACACAGCTCCTCTTAGCGCAGAAAGAACTCAACAGCATCAGGCAGAAGCTAGACAGCGCGGACACGACCAAAGCCAAAGCGCTTGCAGATCTCCAGAGGGCAAAGAGAACGGTGCAGGACTTGACCACCAAGCTCAAATCTGCCAAAGACTCGAAGCTTGCTGCAGTTGAAGCTACAGAGGCTTTGAATGATAAGAGGGACCATCTGGAGCACGCAAAATCCAAACAGAACGTCGAAATCAGCAACCAAAAGCAGGAACTAGGTATGGCCAGAGAGCAGTACATTGCCAGCGCTGCCGAGTTAGACTCTGCAAAGCAAGCGCTCAACAAAGTCCGGCAGGACTTTGATGCAGCCTTGGAGGCGAAATCCCTAGCTTTCCAACAGGCTGCAGAGGCGCAGCGTTTGGCTAAAGTGCACTCCGATAAGGCAGCTGAAATGTCCAAAGAGATTGCGGCCATGAAGGAAGCAATTCAAGAGTTGAGTTTCGCTGCCCAGCAAGCGAAAGAAGAGCATGAAGCCATCGTGGCAGGGAAGGATGAGCAAAAACAAGCTTATCTTTTGGCTAAAGGGGAACACAACAAGAAGCTAGAAGCCTTGAAGAAAGACTATGATCCTGAACTGGTGCCAAATCTGGAGAAGAAACTAGCAGAAACATCTGCAGAGGTTGAAAGTGTTCAGAAAGAGATGAAAAAGGCTCACGCTTCTGAAATGGATTCTGTGAGAGTTATAACTACAGAGCTAAACGAGGCTACGAGGACAATGCAACAAGTTGCAGATCAAGAAAGCTCGCTGAGAAGCCTGGTAAGTTGCCTTAAGCAGGAACTTGAAGATGTGAAAAGAGAGCGAGCTGAAACTATCAAACACGAGGAGGCAGAGAGAGAAGCTATTGCAATAAAAAATACCTCGGATGCTATTGATGACAATGCTGCAAGACTCCAACAGTTGTCGTTAGAGGCAGAGACTGCAAGAAAAGAAGCAGAGAAGATCGCAAGAAACATTGAAGACCTTAAACGAGAAGCTGAAGCTGCACAAGTAGAAACCAAAGCGATGACCACGAAGCTGGAAGGTTTATTAACAGAGGCAGAACAAGCTAAAATAGCAGAGAAAACAGCTGTAGAGCAAATGAAGGCCTTCTCAACGAGGCAAGAAAATCTTGGCACAGAATCTCCAGCAAGGCTTAGAATTTCAGCTGAAGAGTTTGATTCTCTGACAAGGAAACCGGAGGAATGTGCAAACACTGCTGATATGAAAGTGGCCGCAGCAACAGCTGCACTGGAGGTCATTAGTGCAAACAGAAATGAGGCAGACAAAAAACTAGAAGCGGCTTTGAAAGCGATTGAAGAAATCAAGGAAGCAACAGAGATGGCCTTGAAGTCGGCTGAGATGTCAGAGGCAGCACAGGAAGTAGTGGAGGATGAGCTTAGAAAATGGAAGAAAGATCACCAAACAACTGCAGCGTAAGAAGCTTCTATGACCACGGGAAGTTCATAAATACCAGATTAGTTTCTATTGTCATATCGCTGGTTTAGCTGCCTGAGCCATTCTTTGTGAGATTTTCGTGCACAACAAATAGCTGTAGAAATCAGTACCTTCAATTACTTAAAAAATTGCAGATTAACTTTTATAATCTGCTTTTTTTAATACAGCAGGTCATTCGCAGATAACAATGTGGTCACTTTCGTTTAATATTTTACAACAGAAGGGCACGAGGAATAGGATTATGCTTTAGCTTTTTCCATATGAGAAAATGAACGCCGGCCAAAGGTCCCCATTTGATTCACAAACATGAGGAAGCGTTCTTTATAGAAAATCTTGGATTAAAAAGAAAATTAGTACACATAATTTCCAATTATCATAATTACTCAATACTGATTCTTTACAAGTACAAGAAACGCATTATCCAACTTTCAGTAATGACCACAAAGCCGAATACAATGGAAACTTCGGTCATTTCTTTCTAAATGAAAGAGATGAAGGGAGAGTTAGACGAGTGTAATAGCAGCAGTTGAAGTGATTACTGCAGCTTATGGAAAACCCTGTCCAGCAATCTTTTACGGCTTAAAGCCCCTTTTGCCCCTTGAATTTTGTTAACTCAGACCTTTTACCCCTTAAACTTTGACTCGGTTTAATTCACCCCTCAAACTTTATAAACTGGGACCTTTTACCCCCTTGGTCCAATTAAATGAAAAATGTGTACTAAAATAAAAATAAAAAAAAAATTGAAGGGGTAACTAAATCATTTTTCCAATTATTTACTCTTATGAGTAAGCAATTATAGGCCTTAACACAAACTTATATGCGAAAGTAAGGGAAAACTGAGTAATCTTAAATATGAAACTGAAGCATTTATACTTATTATTTACTCACAATATTCAACCATTGGAAAAATAATTTATTTAGTCCTTTAGCTTTATTTTTATTTTTATTTTAGTACACATTCTCCATTTAACTAGGCTAAAGGGGCAAAAGGTGCCAATTTACAAAGTTTGAGGGGTGAGTCGAACCGAGTCAAAGTTTAAGGGGTAAAATGTCCGAGTTGACAAAGTTCAGGGGTCAAAAGGGGCTTTAGGCCAATATTTTACTGATGTCTGGAGAAAATAATGAGAGCAGCAGAAAACTTGAAAACATATAACCTTGATAGCCTCAAACACCACCCCTGAACATTAGCAGAATTATGGCAATTATAAGTTGAACAATGAAGAGATGGGAGGCCGGAGGAATGCATGGAATCTTAATGTCGAAGGGGAATGTCTTCTTCAGGATTGAATCTACCCTCATCTTCCTGCTTTAAATGACGTGGTGATATTGATATACCTTGACCTGTTAAGAAACAGCAAATAATAATTTCTCATCAGTTCTTAAAATAAAAAAAAAAAAACATATATAATGTTCTGGTAAATCAAAATTAGCTGACCCTCAGCTATGTCCTTTGTCTTGTGGAGAAGAAAAGTCCCAGAAAGGATCGTCACAAACCCGCACAACTCAGTGACAATTTGAATGCCATTTTGCCGATCCCATTCCTGCACTAGAAAAACAGACAATGAACTGATGGCCAAAATACTGCAGATGAAACCATGTAACATTTAGCAACAAATTATGCACCCAATTAAGCACACATTTTAATTGACATAATCAAGTTAGAGGAAAAGCAGCAAGATTCCTCTGAAAATTACCTTAAACATTATTACACTCGCCAAAATGGTTAACGATGTGAACATCACATAGTATATAGGCGACACAACAGCGGTGTTAAATGTATCAAGAGCCTGCAAAGAAAAGGACCTTTGCTTTTATCTATGTGAAGTGTCCAACAGTAAAAATCTAAAATGCAAACTGTGAAGATTCAAAACTGTCTTTCATATGTTGGTTATACATTTTTCTTCCCAGTCATAGGGTGCCATATAATTATTATAGGTAAAGCTGAAAAGGGGAAAGGGCTCAAATCTGACTTTTCATTTTCTAACACACACAGCTCAAAACTTAATAAGAAAAGACAAAACTTCAAAAAGTGACGAGATAATTCAACATGGACTTAGAACTGCATGACATGATATAACATGTGAGACTCTGGAAAGTGAGAATATTCTGAAGAGAAATCAACAAATGCTGACCAGCTATGTGGCAGCTGCCATTTCTTAATAATGAACAAGCAAAATGTAGCTAAGGAAAGTGTATTGAATGAACCTTATTTAAGTAGTTCATTTGGGTGATGACACATGTAAGGACAAACAATGTGAAAAACCATGTTTGAGGATACACCAACTGATTCATTCCTGAAAAGGTTAACTTCAATGCAATGCCAAGTGCTTTGACGCTCATGACCTGCCAATTAGCCATTAGAATTCTACTTTGTCAACAAGGAGCAAGAGAACCAATAAAATATAGAAAGGAAAGAAACTTATTATTTGAGAAAGTTAGTAAAAGAATGTTGGTAGCTTACGGACAGTGAGCCCACAAGAGAGCACACCCCAATATAGACCACCACATGTGTCTGACCATATTGTGGTACATAATGGGCAATGATTATGAAGACGGATGCTATCACAACTACCGCATAGAAAAGAAATGCTGCAACAGTTACAAACTTGGTCAAATTGTTATGTGGGGTAACTTACGGTTAAGAAAGAGGTAAAAGAATGAAAAGAAGAACACATTTATCATAACTAAACCAACATTTCGTTAAACCACACAAAGGTCTACTTTCTTTAATCAAAGTCTACCTGGTTCAGTTGCAAGTTCCCAAATTTCTATGACAGATTTAATCTCTTGTTCCTGAGGAGCATGCAGAACAATTGTTGTTGATCCCACGACACATAGGACACAGCCAACCACACCAAAAATGTTCAGGTACTCTCCCAACATAATGTGGGCTAGTGCAGCACTGCAAGGTTACTCAAAATGTAAGCTTCCTATTACTACAGGAAGAAAAATGAAATGCTTGAGGACCATATACAAGCAACAGCCTCTTACCTGATAATGATGCTGAGGGCACCGAGAGGAGTGACCAGAATAGCAGGTGCAAACGCATAAGCTGCAAAATTAGCAATCTCCCCAGCAATCACTGGCAATTGGCAAGGTATGCATGTGAAACTTGCATGCATTGAGCACTTCAAAGTATTCAGGAAAGTTGAAAAAAAAAGGAAAAACATTATGGAATTTCAGCCACCCAACAGCCTAGACTTTCCACCAGATTTTGAAAAGTTGAACAACTTGAGTCATTATGTTTATACAACAAGCCAGCTCCCACTTTTATGATGATGAAACTTATTAATAGCTTGTTTTTTCAACAGGCCAATCAAAGACGAAATGAACAGGACATTAAGTTAAATGCATTGCTGGGCAAAATGAAACTCGTAAAATCTGCATTGAGGTTAGGACCAACATACGTTTAGGTCCTACCATCATACTGGTGTTTTATAAAAGAATAGGACGGAAGGATCTGGAGGAATGACTTAAATCCCAAGAAAGCATCCCAGACACAAATGTGAAAACAAACTAAGCCTGATTTGCAAATTTAGCACAGCAACTAAAATCAAAGAGTCCCTTGAACATTTAGCAAGCTACCAATGAGCACAAGAAGATATAAAACTCACTAGTTATCATGCCAATCCACCATAGTGGCTCATATAGATACGAATAACCTCCACTACCTGAAAAGCAAAACTCCAGAAAGCCAGAAATAACAAATCATGTCAGTTTATGGTCATAAATATAAAAGCCGCCGCAGTACTGAAAAGGAACAAAAGTCCAATTTTTTTTTTGAAATTAAAATTGGGAAACCGACCAATTCTCAGATCATTTAGCACAAAAACAAAAGGCCATGTCGATCACTCGAACATTATAAAGAAACAAATCAAACCCGTGATGGAAGTGTAGAGCAAAGAGTAAAACACTCAAGTGACAGACGCAGACCAACCAAAAGCAGTTGAAGCGTACCGGCCCTGATCCCTGAAGCACCTGCTTTCTTCAAACCCTTCTTCTTGACAATGAAGCTAGCACCAATAAAGAAACTGGAAGACAAAGCCAACATTAATCCCTTTATATTATCCGACGACATTCCCTTATACGATTCCGGAAAGCCCCCACCGG
The DNA here is from genome assembly GCA_039654915.1 of Aquilaria yunnanensis. Taxonomy (NCBI): domain Eukaryota; kingdom Viridiplantae; phylum Streptophyta; class Magnoliopsida; order Malvales; family Thymelaeaceae; genus Aquilaria; species Aquilaria yunnanensis. Next base: position 117,598,407 of record CM077593.1, read on the forward strand.
AAACCGAAACCGAAACTAGCTCCTCGCCTCCGCCCATCTTGCCCTCTTGCTCACTACAGAACAGATCAGTCGTTGGTCGGTCAAAATTATCCAAACAGATGAGTTCCCATTAATATCTCGTTGGCATGCAAATCAGAATCATGCGCTTCTAGCAGCCTTCTTATTCGTTCTTCGTCAGGTGGCCACTCGATTCTATGGCGCTCCGTGTGCACGTGCATGAACAATCGAGAAGGAAAATGAGGAAGTTCTGACGACAATCGATTTATAATTTTCTTGCTTTTGATGATAGATTTTTAACAGGAATAGATGGATTAACACAGAAATACTGTGAAAAGAATTCGTTTCTTTTGGATTTGGATTTGGATTTGGGATTCGAGTTGCAGATCAGACCACGAAGGACACAGAAACTGAACTGAGTTATGGTAATGTTAACTACCATAGTAAGGGACGAAACGAAACTAAAAAAAAAAATATCAAACTAATTAATTAAATTTGGCAAAATGGTTTCGGCTATTTAGTTCGAACTGCTAAAAAAACTGAATCTTACATTTCATTATCAAATCAATTATTGGTTTGCTAGTTTATAAACTTAAAACTAAGTAAAAATCGTATTATATTTTACCATTACCTTTGTTAACCATGGAAATAAAAAGTCATTATTCTTTAACTTAGGTATTAGATGTAAAATTATGAATCTTTTATCTTATTTTTCAAAACATCATGTGCTTAGGTTCAAAGATAGACCAAATTTCAACAACCAAATAAATTGGAATGTAATTTACATTGTTTGAAATAATTCAAAAATACTTGAAAACAGATCGATTAATTATTATGTTTGGATAAGTTATATTCCAAACCACAGAATGAACAGCCATATTAACCTTGTCACCAGAATTGGCAAGTGATTAGCACATTCTATTGAAAAATTAAGGGAAATTTACAAAAACAACTTGACGTTTGTCCTAACTTACAATTGCCTCCCTTTGTTTTAGAAAACCTACAGTTTCCTCCCTCAAACTGTCACATCTGTTAGCTTGTCTGATATGCTAGTTGGCCAAATACCCCGATTGACCAACAAGATTTTCAATTTGTGTAAATCAACCATAATATTCATCTCATGCCACTTCCAATTTATTTTCCCTAAATGTATGATATATTTCTAATAGTTTTTTCATTCATGAATAATTTATATATTTATAAATTTACAATTAGTTTCTAAATCTATAATATATTTCCATGTTTATAAAGCAAGTTTAGTATTAATTTACTTTTTAACATCTTATTCATTTTTCTAATTAATTCAAATGGAGAAGTGTCATTTTTTAGGAATAATATATTTTAACTAATTTGATGCATCTATTATCACTAATTTGATAGATTTTTTTATCTAAATACTTTCAATATGAACTAAACGGTATGGTATAACGTTGTGCTAGTTATATGAGTGGAAGCATGTGTAGTTTTAATTGGTAGATGGTGACAAACAAAGGAAGTATAAAGTGAATTAATCAACTTAATTAGTGATACTAGTAATTACAACAAATTTTGAAAGAAAAAAAATAAAAAATCTTGCTTCCATATATTTATCTTCTAATATGCGAATTTATTAATAGCTTTATTCAATGTTATTCAAATTAATCAATTAATCAATTAATCAATCCATCTCTCTCTTCTTTAGTGACTAATCTGTAGCTAATAAATTTGATTAGAAGACAATATAAAACTAACACAAATCACAAAATTTGTTTATACGATTTTTTCCCACACAAAAGACTGATGCACAAATTAGTATGGTAATTTTAAAAGAAAAAGAAGAGAAAATACCACAATTTGCAGCTAAAATATATTTCATCATATCATGCTTATTTTATTTTATTTTATTTATATATGACTAGATCGTGTTATTTTCTATTCTTTTTCTTTTAAAATTACTATATTGAATCATGTATTAGTCTCTTGTGTGAGAAAAAATCGTATGAACAAATTTCTTGGTTTGTGTTAGTGTTTTATTGTCTTCTAATCAAATTTATTAGTTACAGATTAGTCACTGAAAAAGAGAGAGAGAGAGAGAGAGAGAGAGAGAGAGAGAGAGAGAGAGAGAGAGAGAGAGAGAGAGAGAGAGAGAGAGAGAGAGAGAGAGAGAGAGAGAGAGAGAGAGAGAGAGAGAGAGAGAGATTGATTGATTGATTGATTGGAATAACATTGAATAAAGCAATAAATTCGCATATTGGAAGATAAATATATGGAAGCAAGATTTTTTATTTTTTTTTCTTTTAAAATTTATTGTAATTACCAGTATCACTAAGCTTCCACCCATATAACTAGCTTAACGTTATACCATACGGTTTAGTTCATATTGAAGGTATTTAGATAAAAAAATCCATCAAATTAGTAATAACAGATGCATCAAATTAGTTAAAATATATTATTCCTAAAAAATAACACTTCTTCATTTGAATTAATTAAAAAACTGAATAAGATGTTAAAAAGTAAATTAATACTAAACTTGCTTTATAAACATGGAAATATATTATAGATTTAGAAATTAATAGTAAATTTATAAATATATAAATTATTCATGAATGAAAAACTTATTAGAAATATATCATACATTTAGGGAAAATGGATTGAAGGTGCCATGTGATGAATATTATGGTTAATTTGCACAAATTGAAAATCTTGTTGGTCAATTAGGGTATTTGGGCCACTAGCATATCAGCAAGCTGACAGATGTTACAGTTTGAGGGGAGAAACTGTAGGTTTTCTGAAATAAATGAGGGCAAGTGTAGGTTGAGGCAATCATCAAGGGGAGTTTTTGTAAATTTCCCAAAAATTAATTACCGCATGACTCCAGGCCTTAAAACGTGTACAAGCATGCGGCATGCAAGCATTCCTTAAGAAATTAGCACTCGCACCAAGGCAAGATTTGAACCGATTATCTAAAACTTGGGCCCTTCGACTTAATCACTTGGCCAAATTCCTTTATTGCCGTATAATGGCAAATTAAAGAAAAATAAACTACATTAGTAGCAACTTATGACCAATTTATGTTAGCTTAAATCAATTTAATTCAAAATGATTTATTTTTAATTTTGATCTTTTTTTTTACCTTAAACCAAATTTATTTAAAATTTAATATTATATAAGTGTAATAATTCATTGAAAATATAATTTTTATAATTTTACTAAATTTGAAAAATTCACAAAAATTTTATAAGATTATAAAAATTTATTTTCAAATGAGCTATTATATATACATAATATTAACTTCTAAATAAAATTGACTGCAGGTAAAAATATATATATAAAAAAAAACAAGCCCCTGTCAAACAAATCTTTAGCAGTAGCCCCTCGAGAAACACGTATCCTAAACAACAGAAATGCATAACGAGAGGACTTACGGACCATATCATCTCAAGTTCATTAATTGAACCAAGTAACAAAAGAAACAAAAGTCTAACAAAACAGCAATAGCTAGCGAATGTCTACGGCAAATTCCAAGCCAAAAAACACTGACTCACAAGCCGGGAAGCCAACAGAGGGAAATTGCAAGTGAACTTCGGTCCCGACAATTATCTCTGATCTCCCTAGAACATTGAATAGGTTGATTAGCTCCAATGGTTCCGATCGTGATTCTGTCCATCAACCTAACGGAAATGTAAATCAAAGTATCATCCTTCTGACAAATCCGAGTATTTGACCACTGGAAGTCATTTGTAACAGGATGTTGCCTAAAAGGTAAGGTCTTTAGGATCCTCAATGATCTTTGCCAGGGTCTGCAAGAATGCAGCTAGATCGGCACCATAAATGACTCGGTGATCAGCTGTCACGTTTACCTGCAGAAATATGCGAGCCCTTTAGGTGTTTATCACCATATATCCAACAAAGGCACTTCCTTTTAACTAGTTTCTAGTGGCTAAATCATGGTAATGAATGCATCACCTGCATCTGGTTCTTCATCCCGATTCGCCCATCTTTGCTACCTACAACAGTTGGCTGTGAAGCTCCGACAGCCATGATTGCTCCCTACAAAAAGGATTGATTTGAAATGAGCACCTACTTGCAGGCTGATGATATAAGCATCCGTGCCAGCTGAATCTACCCACATAGCAGGTGGAGAATTTGGCAAATGAAAGAATATTCAAAGCAAAATCAAACACTTACAGTTCCAGGAGGCAGAATGGCATCAAAACGATCCACACCAAACATCCCAAGGTTAGAAAGAGTAAAAGTACCTGAAATACAAATGAAGTAAATTTACAGGCTGATGAAGGATTAATAAAGCAAATATTTGAGGGATAAAAAATGAAGTGCAGGTGAAGGACACTGACAACATATCTGAATTGTTGTGGGATCCAAAGCTGCAGAGAGATCCTTGGTATGTTAAATAGATTATCCGAGATATTCAGATAACCGTTCATACAATATGATTTTGAACAGTTTCCAACTTGCAAGAAGAATTTTTTCATAGATATGCCTATATTTTCTAATGACAAACATGTCTTCCTCTTTCCTCATACAAGAACAGTTTTCATGGGAAAACTTCATTGATTCATCTCTCAATGTGTCATTTTGGGTAACTTTAAGAAACTCGAGTAATTTACATCTTCGCATGTTTATACTTCAGAAATAATGTTATCCTTAATAAGATGTCATAAAAAATTAACATCTTTCCTAGACATATAAGGTTATTGCGAGTTAACTCTTCTGAATTATTCCTCTCTGCCAACTTAACAACTGTTTTCTATGACCAATGACAATAGATGGCACTTCCTTAAAGCAATTATGTTTATGACAAGGGAGTTCGAAGTGTTGACCTCAGAGTACAGAGTGGCTGCTCATAGGCCTAATAGCATCAGAAGGGGTTTTCTTTTCTCAACCCCAAATTAAAATTAATAGAATAGATTATATAGAGCGCACTCAAGAGTCATCCTCATTTATCAAGCTTCTAGTGAATATTAAGCATGTAAGAAAATGCCTAGGGTTGAGAAATGATGACAGTAAACATAAGGGAAACACATGAGAGAGAGAGAGACAGAGAGAGAGAGAGAGCAAATATCCATACAATGAGGTATTGTATGAGATGGATGCAAAAACTAAATGCTAATGCACCTGTAGTATACTCATGCGGTTGCAATTGCTTTGCTCGAGCCTTGTCAACCAGCTCCTTCCATTTTCTCGACAATGAATAAATATCAACCTGAAATATTTGTCAGGAGAAGATACTTAATCAACCACCAAGTTTTAAGGAGGTGCTCAGGTTATGAAGAGTTATAGACAAGTACCTTATCAGCATCCTGAAGGACAGGCGTAATCAACCCACCATCCATAGCCACGGCCACAGCAATGTTGATGCTACTGTTATACGTAAAGCTATTCCCATCTCTGCAAGAGGAATTGACAACAGGATGCTGGAGCAAAGCAAGTGCAGTTGCCTTCGCAAGCAAAGCTGTCATCGTTACCCCCTTGGATTTGATCTAGTTAAAGAAGAAAGTTGTTAGATGATTAGCATCAATCATTCATGAATAAAATAAAGCAATCAAGCAACTACAGAAGTTTCTATAATCTGCTACCACAGCATACAAACAGGTTCTACTGTGCACATCAAATAAGCGCTTATGCAACAGCTAGAGGTGGAAAAGTTAACGACACATACTAAGCTTCCACCAACCAATTATAACACAAAGATACCAACCTTCACGGAAAGCTCATGCTGAGCAATGGAAAGACAAAGTAGGTATATTCATGTAGGAAAACCACTTGATTTCAAGCACACAAAGCACCAAGCTCTTCTAATTAAACAAACATGCAAAAAGAACTTCAAATGCACGAGCAAATAACAATTGCAATAAAACACATTGAAGCATTTGTATTTGTATCACAACTATACAGTAACATCTCTCACAAAGCAAATGTATGGAGTACCTTTTTGTACAATGCATCAAGTGCGTCTGTGGTGATGGTGTACCCAACTCTAAACGTTGGCACAGCCAAACTTTCGACCATGTTCCTACTCACTGCGCCCTGCATTGTCGTGAAAGGCACTGTCTTCCCCAACTCAGCTACTGGAGCTGCCGGTGCAGGGTTGGCCGCAGCGGCAGGGGAGGAGGCGGCTGCCGCAGCAGCAGACTCAACATCCTTAGCTACAATTCTTCCCGATGGCCCAGTTCCCACCACTCCCAGCAAATCCACCTTCAAGTCCTTAGCTAACTTCTTTGCATAAGGTGATGCCACTACTCTCCTCCCTCCCTCCGACGCTGGATGCACGGAGGAGCCAACAGCAGCCGCCTTCGGAATCGACAACGTCGAAGCTACAGTTGCAGGGGCCGCAGCAGCTGGAGCCTCCTCAGCTGGTTTGGGCTTCGGCTGCTCCAGGCTGGATTGAGCACCTGAAGAAGACGAAGAAGCTTTGGCCTTAGCCTCGGCGATCTCGTCCTCCGTCTCGGCAAGAAGAGCAATCGCCGACCCGACTGGAGCGACGCCGCCTTCCTCCACCATGATAGCGGCGAGGATGCCTTCGTGAAAGGCCTCAACGTCCATATCGGCCTTATCGGACTCGACAACGACGACGCTCTCACCTTTAGCGAGCTTGTCGCCCTCTGATTTAATCCAAGACACAATTTTGCCCTCAGTCATGGTGGAGCTGAGGGCGGGCATGAAAATTTCACGAATCTTGGCGCGGACGGGCATCGCTGGAGGGCGGCAGCCGGAGGAGGTGGAAATGGGGGCGGCGCTGCGGAGGGAGGGGGCGGTGGGGAAAAAGGAGGACTGGAGGAGATGAGCCATGGTAATGTGGGTCAGAGCTTGGGAAGAGAATTGGGATCCAAGTTAGGGGAAATTTGGGTGTGAAGGTGGAGCTAAAGCTAATGGTACTGAGTGAGTTGTCCTCGAACGCATCGAAGAGAGGCGGAGAACCCAACCAACTTACCGGTGACAGTGTGATGAAGCGTGCGCTCTTGTGTTTGGTTTTGGGTTGGTCCGCTCCGGTCTTTGCTCCCCTTGGGCCCGATGTTTATATTATCCCCACCGGAGTTCTTTTACAAGTATAATATTTTCCCCGATGTTTGAGAACTTACTCTTCCCCCATATAGGTCATTCTGCCATTTATTGTCATCCCGATCTTGTTATGGTCAGTGGCGGAACCACCATGGGGCAGGGGGTGCTGCTGCCCCCCGAAAATTTCAGAAATTTGTAAATATGAGGTACTAACTTGGCTATTTTTTGAGAAACTAAGGAATAGATGAGAATTTTGCCAAGAACATACAAAGGGTAAATAGCGCCAAGAGTGATAAATCTTCCTTTCATTGCGAGTTTGCCCCTAAGCTCTGAAACATTTCATATCCATCCCAAACCATTCTTTCTCAACATCTCTCTGTCTCTCTCTCTCCTCTAGTCTACTTAATTGATGATTAATCAAAACAAAGTAATTATTTTAATAATTTTTATTTAAAATAGATATTACTTTAATAATATTACACCTAATAATTATTTAAATAATCTTTTATAAAATTTAATTTCTATAAATAACTTTTTTCTATTAAGTTTGGGTCGTCACTCGTCTTACATCCGCCTAGCCCCTAGCCCCCCCGAGCCTCAAAACTTGGGTCCGCCACTGGTTATGGTTTTTGTCTCATGATCATTTTGGGGACTATGATCGTCATGGATCTTGAGATCATCCTTGGTCCTGAGGTCCCAAGTACAAATTGGTCCAAGGGTCATTTTGAGCTCGAAGCAATCTAGAGTTCTACCATTGTTTTAGATCCTAAGATAGTTATCGATCATTATATCTTAGTCATCCTAGTCAATTATAGGCTAATGGCTTTTCCAACTGCTATATTATTATTAGTTCTAGTGGACCTCGACTACCCAAAGTGGGTCAGTTGACCTAGACCACATCCTATGTAGCAGCCGCTTAAGAGTTGCCGAGCCCAACAAACATAGCCTAGTGGGCCAGAAGATAAGGAACCCCTTGCAGTCTGTTACAAAGACTGTAGCTCTTTTGCAACAAAGTAAATCAGTTTACATGCCTGGTGTTGCCACGGGATTCCAAGGTAAATGGACGGATTGAAATGCATAGATATTTAAATGGTGTTGCAATAAACTATATGATAATAAAATTGACAATTTCAAAGTATGTAATCCGAACATAATATAACCATCAAATGTGTAGTCACGCATTCAAATATTAAATAACAAAGATTTCAAGAGGACATATCATCTGTTATGGAATTGTCTCTTTTGTTTGTTCGTAAAGTAATGGACTGCAAGAACTGTTAATATAGAAAAATATAAAAATATGTTAGGAGCATGCAATCAATTTCAAAAAGTCAATATTGAATTGGTTTATTTGGAAAAATATTTGAACCTGTACTATGACTCAATCAATCTATTATCCACTTGTAACGCATTTGTGACTGAAGTAATTGGATGATTACATAATTCCTCGCAACTACAGCAAAGCAAAGTATTATGTTACTTAAAAAAATATGGTGATATAAATATAGATAATAAAGTTATAATACTCACATCACATCAAGAAATTGAGAGTTTTGTGATAGTAATTTGTTCTGTGGGTGTTCATCAAGTAAAAGGTCAGTGTTTGTGCTTATACAGTTTATATTTAGAGAACCAAATCCACTGTACATGTAGAACATGGAATCAATTTTCAATATAAAAATGATTTTGAGCAGTAACATAATAAAAAAAATAACATCTTATTACAATGGTAAATAACAGGAATAATCAGTACTTTTTATCGAGTGTAGTGAGTATACTACCAATAGTTTCTGTTGTAACTGCAGTAATTACATGGTCACAATGTTTATGTGTGTCACTGTGTTCACTATATTGGTATGGATTTGTTGGAATTAGTACCATTATATATAAATGGGGAAAAATTAATTATAGTATTAGAAAAACAAAAAGATTGTAACCCAGGGCAATAGTGTCGCTTAAGATGCTGAAAACTCGATATCGTTTTATTTGGAAAACATCTTTTCAAAGATGAACTTCCTTGACCGAGTGATTGGAAATGGTATTTAAAATAATCACATACATATAATTAGTTTAGCTCGAATGACATACATATTCTTTTGACAATAATTTTAATATTGTATATGTTTATATGATGTCATCTCTTACCTTGGAAATAAGGTGAAGTAGGAGTTGACTTTCAATTGATCAATTGATTCGCTCAAATTTCTTCACAGTAAATCCAAAACGTAAGTTATGACGATTGTACTTAGTGACCTGCACCTTCCAGATAAATTATGTGCCCATTAGTCGTCTAAATATCATATGTAATTTTTCCAGCCCTTCCACCTAGACATATCAAAGAAAGCAAATGCATAAAAGTTAATAGTTGCACCTATGCAAAAATTTAGTTATTTAGAACACTCATTGTGTCCTTTATCATGTATAATTTAGAAGCTAGATATCCAAACAATTGCTCAGCAACTTTGTCAAACATAACAAAGTATGTGTCAAATGAATGATCTGTAACCCTTAGACTTACTTTGTACCTGTATGTTCAAAATTAAACATGTTATAAGGATGTCGCATGATAGCAATATTAGTAATAAAAATATAAATTTAGATAGGTTATAAGGCATAACAATCTTATGACACGTTTAGAAGTAACCATATGGCATTTGTCATAGTAATACATTGAGCCTTGTGGTTGTACTTTCCTCAAACAATCGATGCATTCTTCATAGTAACAAGGGTATTGTTGATCAACGCACATAATTGTTACACAACAAAAGAGAATTTTATTCTACAATAACATATAATAATTGATAATTAACAATGAAAATCATGTGTATTTTGTGCAATAAAAATCATATTAAATATACCTCAACAATGGGGTCTAAGTTTCGATTCTTAATTTGAAGTAGTGTGAAACGCTCAGCCACATTACTGCCACTTGTTTTATACATAACTTGCTGACTTGCTACCTCATGAATAACATCGATATCACCAATATGTGGCATATAAAAATATTTCACAAAAAAATTATACATCACTCATATTAAATGTAAATAAAAAAAGTGATACATTTTATTTTAAAACTTACGATTACATGATAGCAGCAACTGGAGGAATGTCAACGTTGATGTATATCTTAGTTGCACATGTTGAGTATAGAAAATAATTTTCTATAATTGAAAGGGAGCATCAGAAATTGTAGCTGTAAATGAATATAATATGCAAATATAGTAATATTGGAAGATAATCCAATAGGGGTTCCAAAATGCAATAATATTACAAACCTGTATATTGCTTTACATATGTAGATGTGACAATCAAAACAACATGTTTATCCTTCATATTTAGGATAAACTAATTATCAGCAAAGTTAACCTTATCACCCCATAGTACAATCTCAATTTCCACACCACTATAATAATTGAAGTCACTCTTCATTACATTCATTTGAAAAAATATTGAAGTATCGTAGGAAATTGATATAACTATTATTTCTTAAGTAAAGTGTACGCTTACGAGTGACAGGACCATCTTTAATTTGCTGAGAAGTCATAGGTCCAAGTTTCCAAAGTTTTCCCACCACATTTGTTTATATAACGCATGCTACACAATAAAAAAATGCCTCAAACTAAATAAAGTTTTATTAGCTTTCTAAGTTATAATATGTGTTATGCATTTGTAAGAAATTTGATAATGAAATTACCTGTGCAATTAACATTGCGCAAAATGTGTGTTTTGACATCTAAGAAGTCAACGAATTCAAATTTGTACCTTTCAATCTCAGGACAAGTACCAGTGAAATGGGTTACAGTAGTAAACCTTGTAAAATATATTTTATGTCCACATACCGCAGGGTTCATAACATCAAAAGGGCGACCAACGATGAAATTCTTCATAATAAACATAGAACTTTCCACAACAACATTACGAAACTTGCTATCAAGCTCCTCATATAACTTGATAATTAAATAAAAAATCCAAACATAGATTTATAAGAGTAAATAAAATGACAGGTAAATAAAGTGATAGGTAAATAAGATAACATGGTTGGTTTAGAGAAACCATTATTGTTGTTGATACTATTATTATCCCCTTTCAATTTTGAGTGCTGAGGTTTCCAATATCCATATCAGTTTCAGATGGATCTTCCTCCATGGTAGTTCCACCCCTCTCAATCATAGCATTAGGTCCAGCACTATTTAAGTCACGAACACAAAAAATCCTTCCCCATTTGGTATTAAGAGTGTCCTTCAGTGAGTTGGTGTTGGGCATAACCTTTGGAAACATGTCAAGGTTGGTTTCATAAATTTGGTTTGCTTTTGCTTCTGCCTGTTTTAAAAAAACAAATATAGCCAATACTGTTGATATGTTTGGAGAATCTGTTTGAATTGTAAAATGTTGGTTTGCACTTACCAATTGTGCTTCAAGATCCGTGATTCTCCTTCTCAGCCTATCATTTTCAGTGCGATAAAGATTGAGGCCCTCGATTTCAATCTCAAGCCCACAAAGGCAAGCAAGTAGAGCTCTATTTGCCCTCACAATGTTAGCGTAACAAAATATCTTTAGCCTCCATCGATGAACTCATTTGTATAATGCATTCAAGATATGTATGCTCGATCTCTTTTTATACTATTTTATTGATTGTAATTTTGCATGGGATTGTAAGCTTCATTGAAAATTTTAAGGTAAATTTACTATTTTACATTTCAATTTTTTGAATACTTAAATTTCGAGGCAACTAATTAAATGTAAATACAGTCAATGAATTTGAATGGAATCAGACATATGTTGGTTTGTTGGGGCAAAAATAAAATAATGTCTTGTAAGAATGGTAAAAGTTTTTTTTTAATAAGCTTTTGTCACGTGTTAGCTTATTACATTGTTTGTTAAATGAAAAGACAGTATAACCCTGTGGGAAAGGGCATAATAGGATATGGGCTGTTGAATTATTCATAAAAGTTTCCATGTTTTAAATATACTGCCACATGTCACACTCTTATTTACTTTGTTAAGTGAAAAGTTTGAAAACAATGTATCCTGGTTTATATATATATATATATATATATATATATATTGGGTAAAATCCATATTTAGTCCTATAACTTTAAGAGTCATCCTAATGTGGTACCTTAACTCAAAAAGTGACTCTTAAAGTCCCCTAACTCAACTTAAATGTCCTATTTTGGTCCTTACCGTTAGTTCTACCATTATTTTGGATGGAAATTGCTTACGTGACACGTATATTGTCACGTGACAGTCTTTTTTATGATAAGAAGTGATTAGATTGGAAGAACAATAAAGTTTAAGCTAAAATTAGCACAAAAAGTAATTTTAGGGACCTAAAAGGATAGTCAACCCAATCTTCCCCATCGCCGCCTTTCTCCGATTAGATCGCCATCGCTGCTCCTTTTCCTCTCTTCGCTGATGCTGGATCTTCCTTCTTCTTGACCGACGCTCCACCTTCCCCCTTCATCCACAGTCTTGCCAGTCACATCTCCACCAACCAATTGTCGGATTGAACGAGATGAGAATCAGATGTACGGGCGGCTTCGGAGGACGGGTGACTTCAACGGTGGAGATGACAGGGTTGGCCTTCAGGTGGATAGGCGGCTTCGGTGGTGGAGGAGGAGACGATGGGATGCAGGCGGTGAATCATGATCAGGCCTCTCCCTGGGCAGCGGCTGTAGAGCAAGACGATGTGGCGAGAGGCTGGAGGTGGAGCTGTGACTGGCGGGGTTGTGGATGAAGGGGGTGAAGGTGAAGCGTCGGTGGGAGAAGAAGGAAGATGGGGCGTCGGCGGAGAGAGGGAGAGGGGCGGCGGCAGTGATTGATCAGAGTGGGGCGGCGACAGGGAAGATTAGGTTAACTATCGTTTTAGGTCCCTAAAATTACTTTTTGTGCCAATTTTAGCTTGAATTTTATTGTTCTTTCAATCTAATCACTTCTTATCATAAAAAGAGATTGCCACGTGGCAATATACGTGCCACATAGGCAATTTTCATCCAAAATAACCGTAGAACTAACGGTAGGGACCAAAATAGAACATTTAAGTTGAGTTAGGGGACTTTAAGAGCCATTTTTTGAGTTAAGGGACCACATTAGGACGACCCCTAAAGTTAAGGGACTAAATATGGATTTTACCCTATATATATCAGATGGCAGACTCGTGCGAAGCCGACGCTGAAGTTATGTGCCTGCCGCTGCCTGGGGCTGGGAGTCTGGCACTTCAGTTCAAGAGTTCAAACTTCAAGCCATTAATGGCCTTCCAAGCAACGGCACTTGCCCAATTTCACCTCACAGCTCTTCTGCTTCCGCGTTCAGCTTGTTCACCCAGAAGAAAACATGTCATGACCAAGACTTGCAAGGTTGACGCAATTGTCGCCACCTCTCATTCTTCTGGGTCTTTTGATCGAACATCTGGTGGGCAATTCGAGCAGCGAGTCGAAGGGTCCGAGGATGGGAAAAAGAAGAGGAAATACGGGAAAAGGGTGTTCTTCTTGGACGTTAATCCGCTTTGCTACGCTGGAAGCAAGCCCAGTTTACAGTCTTTTGGTCATTGGATTTCTCTTTTCTTTTCCCAAGTCAGCCTCAGCGACCCTGTCATTGCTGTAAGTTTTTCCCTTTCTCACCTCTCATGCTTAAACTGTTTAATTTAGAATAATGTATATGCTTTTTTCTTTTTCTTTTTTCTGTTAATGTTGAAGGTTTGGTCTTGGTCTTGCAGGTCCTTGATGGGGAGGGTGGCAATGAGATGCGGAGAAAGTTATTACCTTCATATAAAGCACATAGAAGGAAGTTTATTGGGCAATCCTCTGCTCCCAAATTCTTCAGGAATCATGTTGGAAAGTCACAACAACTCATTCTTGATGTTCTGAAGAAATGCAATGTTCCCGTAGGAGAAACTTTTTAGTAGTTATTAGTTCAGTGTTTTCTTTGCGTTCCATAATCTCTGATCAACGTTCGTTGTTCCATTATTGAGGCTTTTCTTCAGCTCCACCTTTAGATTCTACATCCAGGGCCAGGCATAGTTGTTGGGATGGGCAGATAATGGCTATTATAGTGGTTAGGATAGGCAGAGGTGAAAGACTTGGAGATTAATTCTTGCTGCTAGCTAATTCAATGATAGTATGTGTTTCTACTCAACCACACTCTTTTACACTTGCACAGTTGGAATCACTGATAGAATTCTATTTGGACTGGTGATGAGGTCGGACTTCAGAGTGGCATGCTAATGTGTAGAAATCCATACATATTTTACGTCACTGTTTAGTGTTTATTTAGCTTATTTGAGTATTATATCTTCTGGAATTGCATACATAGGTGATAGATCTTTAGCTTTTTGGTGATTTGGAAGATCAGCAGGTCATGGCAGAGTTTTCATGCCAAATCAACCCAAGACCTGATTTAGCTACCTGATCCTCGACATGTATTTCCTGTGCTTATATAAACTGATGAAGAGCAGCTACTCTGTAATGAAAGTTTTTGATTCACCTAGTGTTTTGTGAATGAAGTCACAACTTAGGACAGTAATGTGCATATGTAATAAGTACTGGTTCTTCATCAGAAAATAATGCCTTACATAAGCATGATGACAGGTAGATCCTTCAATTCTTGACATTGCTGAACCTTTCATGCAGGTTGTTAAAATTGAAGGACATGAAGCTGATGATGTAGTGGCCACACTTGTAGCAAAAGTTTTAGAAAGGGGATATAGAGTTGTTATTGCCTCTCCTGACAAGGATTTCAAACAATTGATTTCTGAAGATGTTCAAATTGTTATGCCTCTGATAGAGATGAATCGGTGGTCCTTTTATACCATAAAACACTACATGGCTCAATATAATTGTGTTCCACTCTCTGACTTGAGCCTCAGTAAGTATATTCAATCTGCTGCCAATGAGCGTGGCATAAGAAATCCTCCTTAGAGTCTTAGACACCTATTTGTGTGGTCAATTAGTTTTACTTGGCTAGTGTTTGGCTATAAGCGCATTTTCTTCCCAAATCTTCTTGTGGAATCTCATGCATATGTTCAAGAGTTACATCTTCTTTTCATCACACGGTCCTAGCGAAGTAAAGAAGTTACCTCAATTCCCCAAGTTTAAAGACCTTGGAAGTTTGAACATGTTAATTAAAACATAGGTTAGCAAAGTGATCCCATTAGAAACCAGTTAGCTCATTCAATTGTCCAATTCATCAACATTTGCTCCTCTTTTGTACAGTTTCTATGCTGCTATTTTTATACTTATTTCACACGTTCCTCTTTTTCTCTGATATGAGCAAAGTATCATTAGTTACATTCTATTTTTGTAGCTCCCTCTATTTTTGGGACTTCTTTCTCTTCTTATGTTATGTAGATACATATGATGACTCAGATCAATAAGATTGCCTGACTGTAGGGTTTGATTAAACAAAAAGAGTTGCCATTCTTGGACACATTATCATCAAAAGTTCTTTTCTTTTCTTTTTTTGTTCTCATTTTGGCTGTTTGCTTGATCCTTGTACCAACCACTAAAAGATGATAATATTGAAAGGAATAGGCTTTTGCAGGAGGTAGGATTAGATTTGTTTCTGCTGATGATCTAGTGTCATCAATTTCTGCATCTTCAAATATTATATGTATCTTTGTCCTGCAGTAGGAAATAAGAGCTGGTAGAATTTGGTATAGAGTAACTGAGACAATAAAACTTTCTTGACAAGGAAGTTTGGTGGTGCCCTGAATTTAAAAAATCATACTGTTCTGAACTTCTTGTGGTAACATCTGCTCTCATCTGAAAAAGTGTAGGATGCATTATGGGTGATGAGGTTGATGGTGTTCCTGGTATCCAGCATATGGTACCTGGATTTGGTCGGAAAACTGCCCTAAAGCTTTTGAGGAAACACGGTTCTCTTGAAAATTTGTTAAATGCAGCAGCAGTAAGAACTGTGGGAAGAGATTATGCACAAGAAGCCCTCACTAAGTATGCTTATTACTTGAGAAGAAATTATCAAGTTCTTGCACTGAGGAGGTAATTATTCTGCTCTATTTCAGCTAATGAGTAGAACTAATTGGGCTACTGGTCTTCTTTGTTTTCTTTTCTTGGTGCATCAGCTACTATTCTTTTGTGTTTTGGTATGTGGTTGCCTCTTTCTTTATGATAATTGACAGCAGCAGCACTATTACTATGCAGGGACGTCCATGTTCATCTGGAAGAAAACTGGTTGGTTAAAAGAGATACATGCAATGACTCTATAGTCTTGTCTAACTTATTCAGTTTGTTGAAAGAGAGTCAGATGCTTGCTCCACAAGGTAGATCAGATTTATCAAATGGCTAAGGGCTTTAAGGCCTAAAGGTATGGTTGAAGTTATATTTTTAAAGTTTGGCTTCTCCTAGCAAATTCCGACACCAAATAGTTCAACAGACATCCTCTAAAAAGTTTTTGGGAAGTTTTCTATTCTTAGGTGGGGTTTAGTTGTGTAAAACCTTTCCATTTCTTTGTTTCAAATTTTTGTTGATAAAAGTTTAGGTGCATAACTTGTTTTAAGGATGTGGAAAGCCTTGTTTTCCAAACTTTGGAGAACTCAATGTGTTAAAATGGAAAACCTTGTTTTAGATGTCTTCACTTTATCAAATGAGTTTCCTAAGTTTAGAAAACAAAGTTTTCTACATTTTAACACAAGTTGTTCACTCAAACTTTTATCACATAAAATATGGAAAAGAAAAATGTTTTCCTAAGTTTTCCACAACTGAACTCGATCTTAGTTTTCCCTGAGAAAGTTTTCCTCGTATTTGTTGTTGGGGAAATCATTTTTTGTGACATGTATGTGGGAAGAGACTCGCAATCTACAAATAGAACATCTATTTGAGTTTGGAACTTAATTTCTTGTGATGTCTACAGCTATTCTAGGCCTGAAGAGCTGCAATTTTTGGAACTTCAGCTGACTCTGACTCGTGGCCATCAAGATATCATCAGCTGGCTATTCCATCTATCCTCAACTATGACTGTGGAAACAAACTGTTACACTTGTGGTAATATCACTCATCACTTCACATGTTTTATCACTCTGTTAGTCACTCATGAATAAGAAATATTGAAAAATTCCCTCCTTAATGCATTGGAGACATACAGGAGACACAAATAGGATACGTCACTGAACTATTCTATCGCTTTATGATTAACATCAGTGAGCAGAACAATGGGTGCGAAGATGGGATACAGTTCAATTAGCTGTTATCATGGTATAAGCAATTATTATTGCTTCACTTGATACAGAATCAAGGTGCCACTGTTGGGGCACAGGTCAATTAGCTGTTGCAACAAAGAAAATGTGATTATAATAGCTTGTTGGAGGGGCTTCAGTTGAATTTTGATGGACATATTAGTTTCAGGGATGAGCTTGACTTGCTTGGCTGTGGAAAGCTAATGTGGCTTCTTATGTCGTTCAATCAATTTTCGGTTTTCGCCGCCTTCTATGAATTTGAATTGTTTTTTTTTTTGTTTCGATGGTCTTCTGAGAATCTGATTTAGTACTTCATAATTCTTAGTTTCATACGCAAATAGATGGCTCTTACGCATAATTTATATTTCCTGCTTGATACAAATCTTGAGGTTTTGTTTAGTCGAGGAAAAATTCCCTAATCTTTTAGAAAATGAAAAACAAACAGAAACTGTTTGGTTAACACCGGTTTCTACTTTCGTTTTATTATTTGTATTTATTTATTTTTGAGGTATGTACTTTCGTTTCCTTTGAAAACATTTGTTAAAGTAGCACTCACCGATTTAGAAATATCTTCTAATATATTTTTGGTAAATGTTTTATGTAAAGTTTATACATGGTCATTTAACTTTACTGATTGTTCTAATGTGATCTCTTATTTCAACTGGTGTCATTATTAAATTTCATAGCTTATATGTCATATTCTATTCGAGTTCCTTCATTTAGTTTCTTTATATTTTTTTTTATGGGATTTGTTGATATGACAGTGTCAAATGTCCTAGTAAGACCCACACTGTCATGTCACTTTGTTTTTACCATGAACACTTCCACAGTGGCTTCGTTTCAATGGAAACCAATGAGAAAGTGGCTGGAACACTTCCACAATTGCACACTTGCTCTCCATTACTTTTTTCTCTCCCTGTCTCTTACTATCTTCTTTGCATTTCAATCACTATCTTCTTCCACAAAATTCCTATCTCTTCCTCCTGCTTCACCTCCACAGCGGCCCATCGCAAGACTCCTCAACAACGTTACTTGCAGGGCCTTCAACTTGTACATACCACAGCATGCAATTTCATTAATATGGAGATTAGAGGGTTAAAGGGAGAGGTCAAAAACTTTGCCATTATGGGTCTCACCATAAAGCCCTTGAACATCTACAGCCGATGGAGACATATGAGGGTCAATTGGTTTTATGAAATGGGCCCAAAAACACAGTCTTGAAGACTTGAAATAGCTTTGCCCAAAGAAACGAAGCCATCAACAACATGAATGAGATGTTGTTGATGTCAACCAGACTCTTGCTTCCATTAATGCATGTAGCGCAAGGGTTGACTTTGATGTTGATCATGAAGAATAAGTTGTGGTCGATTTGGATTAGAACCTTTGGCCCATACTTTTTGGAGTTGAGGATTTTGAGCTACTTGTAGAGGTTTACGATGATGACTGCAGTGTTGATGACCGACCAATAAAGTAAAAGAATAAACCAAGGTAATTAAATTAGCACAAGAAGAAGATCACAGCTGCTGGCGGAAGTACCTGAGAAATTTTGAGCTTCCTCAAGCCCTAACAACAATAATCATCCTCAGAAAAGCTAGACCTGAAGGCGAGCGTTCATTGTAGACAAAGAAGAAAAAAATTTGGAGAAGAAATAAAGCGAGCAAAATTGCAAACAGCTCAGCGAAGCAGTAGTGGTAGCTGTGGCATGAATCTAGGGGCAGAGAGAGGGGAGGCAATTTTTATTTTTTTTTTGTGAGAGGAAGATGGCAAAATAAATGAAGCAAATGTGCCCAATTCCAATCCTCCCAAACCCAATTGGAACTTTTTTGTTTGTTTTTCTTATGTGTACAGGATTTCGCACTGTTGCTGTAGCCTGTAGGAAAGCAGCCATAAGCAAAGGAACGTTATCATTTTAAAGCTTTTATGAGCTTTTTCAGAAAAGAAAAAATAAGTAAAAAATTAGTTATTTTGCAAAAAATGATAACTTCTAAAAATATGTTTTGGTATGAGGTTTTAATTAGTGTACAGTTCGGATAACCATCTTATATTAAAAAAAACTAATTTTTTCATAAAGAATATTTTCCAATGATAACATGTTACATATGTAGTTATGAAGAATTTCCTTCAACCGATATAAGAGGAAAGAGCCCTTCTTGCGTGACCTTGGTGCACGCCATGTGCCAGGACACGTGAAATAATGATTATGTATTTATATATTATTTACATAATTAGACAAAGATGGTAGTAGACACAGTTAGCACGGAAAGCGTGTGATAGTGGGTTGTCTAATAAGTTCAATTAATCATTCTCACATTTTTCTTCTTCTTCTTCTTTTTTTACCCCACTTTTTCTCTTTGTTTCACTTTTTTTTTTTTTTTAAGGATTCTCACATTTTCTCTTTTCTTCTTTCTTTACCCAGTTGTTTTTTTTAATCTTTTTATCAATTTTTTTGAATTATTCCCATTTTTAAAATTTTATTTTTCTTGTTTTTTCATTTTCTTTTTCATTTTATGTATCATTCTCTTCTCTTTCATATTTCACCTTTATCTAGCTTTTCCCCCTAATTTTTATTTAATTTACTAGCAACTGTTTGTTTTTATTTTTTTTATCAAGTCATACTTGTTTTTTTGTTCTTTTATTACTAGCTATTTATTCCTATATGCGTTGCTAATCATTCTTTTCGTTTATAGAACAAAAAAATTCATGCAAACAACTATTTTAAAATAGCATACACATAGTTCGAAAAGAACTTATGCATATACAAAAAAAATATGCAAATGAAGAAAGAAACATATAAAAATAAAGAAAAGAAAGAAAAGACCAAACATGTTAAGAAATATTTATTCAGAACAAATTTACTTGTATATGTGCATATAACACTCACGTATAAATGAACATATGGGTAGAAAGAAATAAACATATGCAGATAAAGCAAAGAACATATTCGTAGTTACATAAACTACAATGAAAAGAACAAACACATATTTATAAGAGAACATGTGTATATAAAGAAAAGAACATATGCCTTAAAAAAACAATACATACCTTCAAAAACATATATATAGAGCAAATATCAAAACATACATGTATAGGGAAACATATGCATTTAAAGAAAAAAACATGTACATGTAAAGAAAAGAACATATATCTACACAGGCTAAATATAAAAATACATTATGAATATACACTTATGTACAAATTAACATATACATATAAAGAAAAGAACATGTGTATATAAAGAAAAGAACACATACATTCAGAAATATTTATTCATAACAAATTTGCATGTATATACACATATGTATAAAAGAACATATATGTAGAATGAAAAGAACATATTTAAATAAAGCAAGGGAACATAAACATAGTTACATAAACTATAGAGAAAGGAACATACACATATGTATAAAAGAGGAACATACACATATGTATAAAAGAACATATTCATACAAAGAAAAGAACATATACATTCAGAAACTTATATACAGGACAAATATTAAAATACACATGTACAAAGGAACATATGCATTTAAAGAAAAGAGTATATGAATATATAGAAAATAACATATACCTTCACATATATCTATACGGACAAAATATCAAAACACATTATGAATATGCATACATACATAAACAAACATATATCCATGTAAAGAAAAAAATATAAATAAAAGAAAAAAGACAAAATAAAAAGTTAACTAGAAAATAAAAACAAAAATAACATAAAAAATGAAATTTAAAAAAAAAACATAAATAACAAGGAAAAGTTTGAACAATATAAGAAAAACAACAAAAAAAGTGAAAAAGAAAAAAAAAAGAAAGACTAAAGAAGCAAAAACTTGTTAAAAATAAAGAACCGAAAAAACTAAAGGCAGGATGCAAAAAAAATGATAAAAACTTGAAAAGATGACAAAAAAATGAAAGAAAAAAAAAGAGAAGGAAACACGAAAGCCACAAAGACTCGAACCTATGCCTGCTAATTTATAGGCTTCCCATATCTGCAAGTTCACTATACCACCAAATGCAGAGATTGTTTGAACACTGCAAAACTTATATAAGTTCATTTCTGTCTCCTAGCTTACAAGTATGCTGAGTGTATGTAAGAATTTTGTAAGAGGAAAATATGATCCTTTATCTATTACTGAATAGCGTTAACTAATTAGACTTATTATTGTAATTTTTTACTCGTCATGCCAAAAGTTTTGCTTCATTTGTTTTTTGCAATCAATATATGATTTTTTATTTTTAACATTTTAATATATAAATAAAAAATCTTTGTATATAAATGATAATTCAAAATATGTAATTTCTAAATATATATTTTTTATTTTTTCTAACAAACAATAATATGAATAAAATTAAGTCAAAATACAATAAAAAATCAAATGTATCAAAACTTTTTGGGATAGAGGGAGGAAAATTTATTGTAAGTTTAGTCCTAGCTCAGATTTTAAGAGTCTTTATTTATTCATTTTATGTCCCCGTTTTTTATGTCTTGTAAAAAATTGAGGTTTTCTTTCCTTTTTTACTTGCATTTGGCTACCCTTTTACTCATTCTAATACAATTGTTATTGGATATCTATTTTAAAGAACTTTCTAGCAAATGTTTTATTGTTTAGCCTCACTGATTTCAACCATATAAAGGATGGGCGATAGTCTTGCTGCCCCAGAAAGAACTGGTAGGACACTAGTAAGCATTAACATGCCACGTAGGCGAGTCAAGTTCCTGTAGCATGCAGTAATTCATTTGTGCTTGAATTAATCATTTTTCTTGCATTTGACACTATCACTTGCAGATGATTGTTCTTTGTTTCTCCTAGGTATTTAGATAGAAGAAGTTTATAGCTTCATTAGAAGTATCTTTTATCCATACATGGAGGGGCATTGCAAAAGCTTAGAGAGACGAGTTTGATATCCTTTGAAACAGTATGTTGATACCTATTTTATGTTTAAGTAGCTTACATTTGTTTCCAATTGTAATTTTATATTTTGATTCTTTTGCTATTGAGATATTTGGATCTGAAATTGCTATGCCATTTCATTTTACTTATTTTATGGTGAATAAAAAACATTTTGAAAATTTTTTTGGTTTAAAGATGGTAATTTAGGTTACTGAATCTCTATCGCTAATTCGCTTTAACTTAAGTCAACTGACTTATTTTTATTTTTACAACTTTTTTGCCTGAAACTAATTTAATTTGAAAGCCAATAAATGTAGATGTAATAATCCATTTGAAAGTATATTGTCATGATGTTGTTAACTTTTTATGAATTTTTATTTTTTAATTCCTTAAACTAAAAAAATTCATAAAAAATTAGTAACATTAAAAAAAATGTATTTTTAATGGATTATTGCAACCATATAATATTAGCTTTTAATTAAAATTATTTTCAGGAAAAAAAGATATAAAAATAAAAATAAGCTATTTTAAAATCAATTGACCTAAACTAAAATGAACTGGGTAAGATCTCTGATTAAAATTTAACTTTTTTCTTTTCATTTTGATAGGGATTTGTTGTTTCTTACATTTAATCTTTTCGTCTAAAGTCAACTGACTTTTTTTAACTTTTTCATCTTTTTTACGTGAAACCAATTTCATTTGAAAGTCGATGTTATGTAAATGCAATAATCAATTTAAAAGTAAATTTTTAGGATGTTGTTAAATTTTTATGAATTTTTCTTTTTTAATACTTGAAACTAGAAAAATTCATAAAAATTTAGTAAGATTATAAAAATTATATTTTTAATTGATTATTGTAGCTATATAATATTGGCTTTTAATTAAAATTAGTTTCAAGTAAAAAATATGTAAAAATAAAAAAAAGTCATTTTGTAGTCAATTGGCTAAAGTTGAAACGAATTGGCCCTAATTTTGCTAGAAAATTTTGAATAGAGGGCTGGCTACCTTCTGTGAGTCTTGGTTGTTAGCCTGTGTTTTTTATTATAAATTTTGTTCGTTAATGGAGAATAAAGTACAAATAGATTGTTATCTGTAAAGCACTGGCTAAAGAAGTAGGGTGGCTTATTCACATTATCGATTGTTTTGGTTATTCATTTACTTATCTTTTACATGTTTGAATTTAATCTCATATCAATTTAATTAACTGCCCTTCAAAGTATACTGAGAGAACAATTATGCTCAATTATGCCCAAGTTTTCATATTCACATCATTAATGGATGTGTATAACTTTTTCATTCAATTAGAAAGTATTAACAGTTTTATAAATTGTGTTTTTGAGCTTAGGTTTCTCCTTTAGCTCTGAAGGCATTACATTTTATGTTCTCATTTTGATGTCTTATTTTTTGTTTGGATTATATTGAGGGCAAATATTACTCTTGGGACTGGGTTTTTTTCGTTGGCCCCAAGAGTTATTGAGAAGATAGTTCATTTCCTAAGGCAGTTTTCCTTTGGATTTTTTCTGGTTACATGTGTAACAACCCTTCTAGTTAATATTCCAAATTACTGGGGTAACATTGGTTATTTTAGTAATTTTATATGCTTATAATATTTATTGCAAGTAAAGTCTCAGTTTAATGAAGCATAGTAATTTAGAGAGGACAAAAATAGGTCATTTAAGCAAATCAGACCAAGAGAGGTATTTTAGTCATTTAATATTGTGAACCATTTTTATTCCATGATCAAATAGAGGATGGAAAAACATTGCATTTATGATACCACAGTTTCTCGTGATTCCGGCTCTATCCTCATGAAATTGTGACTTGATTTTGTTGCCCTTTGGTTATTTATAATGGAGACTAGAATTTGTTTATGACTTAGTTGCATAATTCAAAAAGCTTAATGGCCAAATTGTGTAATTAAGTTAAGAAGGAATTGAGCTTAGAAAAATGCTGGAATTGGTCCTAAATTTTTGGCTTGGTTGTACTAAAGGACTATGAGTGAAAGATTTATGCAGTTGACCCTTAACATGTGCAAGACACATGCTAGCTCAGTATTTAAGCTAGTTGTCGATCAACATATCTCAAAACTTTATCTTCAACTCCAGCCAAGTCTGAAACCTCTTTTGTCCTTTGAATCACCATGGCTAAGGGCAGCCAAGCTTAATCTACCCAAATTCAAGCATAATTAATCAAATTTTTGAAGGAAAATCAAGTATAGAACAACCTTAAGCTAGAATTTTGAGCTTAGTGTTCATGTAAGTTTGATTTCATTTTCCCCTGTTTTTAAGCTTCAGTTCAATCCTGAAGTTGCTAGAAAATAGTGTTTAAACCTAGTTCTTGGATGCTTGTTAGGAGAAAACAAGCAAAAGAAGCTTGGAAACCAAGCTTAGAACAAAGATACCCTAAGGCCTCTTTATTGTAAGGGTTTGGTTCGGCCTCTTTTGCTTCTTTGTTCATTCCAGATTTTTTGGGTTTATTTTAGTTGGTTTATGTGCATTTAAATAAACTTTTACTATTTTATAAGGAGAAAAGAAGACCAAAATTGATTTGGACCAAGTAGATTAAAGAAGGTTGAAAGCCATGAATGTATATGTTCGTGGCTGTAGTTCATTCTCCCTTTTAAGCCCCTATTTTGGTTAATCTAGTTAGTGGTTTGAGAGTGTTGAAAGTGCTTATTTCTAGGCTTGTTTATCAATAACTGGATTGACTAAGACCTGGAAACTAAATGAAGGGAGGAAAGGTACAACACCCAAAGTGTTGTTATGTGCATGTATGTGTGTGTGTGTGTGTGTGTGTGTGTGTGTTTGTGTGTGTTGTGTGTGTGTGTGTGTAAATGTTCCAGTTTTTTTGGGATTAATGAGGGCTGGTGGTGTTAATTTAGTGCCAGTTCTTGCTTATTTGAGGCAAGAAGAAATGGTCCAGAAAAGGTTTAATTTTGGTTGCATAAGAGATAACTTAAAACCGAAGCAACCTAGCAACTAAGGTTCATGTGCATGGGTCCATCTAAAGCATTAAGTAAATCCATGTTTTTCCCATAAGCTTAAGGTTCCTATTTAAACTAGTTTTAAGATCTGGAAATATATAGCTTTAACTTATGAATAATCAATTTAGATTTGATAAATAAACTACTATAAATAGTACAAAGTAGAGCACGAGACTGAGACTTACAAGGACACTAGGACTTGGTGTTTGTTTACATAAATTATTCTAGGTAAAGGATAGTTTAATTGATGAATTAAAGCTTGGTATGGTCATGATACTTGCTGTATGTATGTGATTTACCATATGGAAGCTTTGATTTAATGAGTAAGTTATGTGGTTGGCTTAGTGAACCCTGGAAATGGTGCATATGCGCCTTAACACTCGGTTAGTGTGGTACTTGGGTTCTAGGCATTACTATAGCTATTAGCCCAAGATTGGGGCAATGGGACAAGGTTCCTAAAGTGCCTAATATGGCATAGGAGCTGTAGTAGGACAACCAAGAACAAGTAAGGCCAACTAAAGGGTACTAAGAGCTTGGAGTGCAAGGGGGCTTTACAAGGGTCCAAGGGGCAGGACATGGTCCTAAAATGCCAAGTTCATGCCTAAGAAAGGTATTGGTACATAGGAATCGAAAGCCTTAAGCTTATTATGGGTATACAAATGGTGACTTGCTTATGAGCTAAGTTACCAGAACACAAATAATACCTTAAGTAGTAAAGTGACATAAGCTAGTTAGTTGAACTTGAGGTCATGTATTATGTTAGAAATAAACTCAATATACCCAAAATAAGCTAGATTATAGATTTAGGCCAGTTGCCTTAAATGCAACAAGCGCTAAATTACGAGTGAAGGTTTAGTAACTATTAATGACCTATGAAAGTCCACGGACTTGAGGCATCAATATAGGAACATTAGTACACCTGGGTTGAGTTCCTTGCAACTCAATAAAGTGAGCTAAACCATAATTATTCTTGTACAATAAGAAAGGGAAAGTTTCATTGGTAAGCATTAGCTTATTAATAACAGGACTTAGTCTTGTAGTGAAGACTAGCTTTAGGGTGTTTAATTGAATGCTAAGCTATGGCCATATGCTTAGACCCTCAACTGTATGAGCTTGTAGTAGTATTGCATCATATATATGTACATGTATGCAGGTCCTTAGTTGTTTTCTTGCAGGTGCATCCTTTACTGAGAATCTTGCATTCTCATCTCTTTAGTTTTATTGTGCAGATATAAAGATTATTGTGCATAGTAGCCATTAGTTGGTTGCTAAGCTAGTGTTGTACATAACGTACAAGTATTATATTTGAGTATGATTATTCTAGTTATGTGCTAGTCATATAAGATTCTTGGTACTTATCACAGTGTTATGTCTTGACATAACAAGACTTGAGAAGGCACAGGCAGGGACTCCGAGCTTAGGTACACTTGGGGCAGTTATGCCCAGGTGTGGGCTTTGAGTAGTGAACTCATTGTATGCTAGTTTTTGATTACTTTATACACTAGATGCCTCTAGTAGTGATGTGCATCAGTTTAACTGGACATGGAGTTTGCTTTTGGATGTACATAAGGCAGATTATGTACATGTAATTGTTATTTATAATTTAAGAAATTAATGTTTTTTAGCTGTGGCTTGTTTATATAAATTGAATGAAATGCCAACAGGTTTTTATATGTTTTAATTTCTGTTTAAGTTACTTATGGCTAAAGCTAATCATGCATTTTACTTCATGCTAGGCTAAATAACTTATAGCATGGAAAGTTTTAAGATACTCATAAGTGACAACTAGCCAATTGCAAACTATAATGGGATTAAATTCCTAAGTGGCTTGTAAATCAAGCTAATCTTCCTGGGAGTACCTTCTTAAGGAGGCAGGTTCCCTGACAATATGTTAATTCCAGTTTACTTTTATCTTCATTTTTTAAGCTTGTTTTGTTTGCGAACATAATATATTTTGGGTGAATATTTCTAAAATTTGACTGTTTTATGAAACTACATTGGAAGAGCAAGTATGTGATTTTTTTTCATATATTTTCATTCTATATTACTTACAAACTCATGTATATCACAATTTATGTAACAATTTTTAGTCCTAGGATTGGTTAGTGGACTCAAAAATTGATTTTATGAAACAACATTTGCAAACATTGTAGTAGGTAAGTGTTTTTTTTAGGGATATTAACGGGTACGATTTAGGCCGGATATAACTAATCTTAAACCTTCCCTCAAGTAATTGGGTTTGAGCAGTACCCGCCCTACAGATAGGCGAGTACTACCCACCTACCTATTTTAAGGTATATGTTTGACTTTTTCAAATATTCTTTTTATATATTTACATATATTTTCAAAAGAATGCGTATATTAACAATTAGTTGATACTTAAAAAATCATAAACTAAAGTAATATAAGATAATTTATGTTAAATTATAATTTTATTTTTAAAATAAAATCATATTTTGAATATAAATATACTAATTTAAGAAGGGTGTGGGTAGGGTTGGGTAGAATAAGTTAAACTCATACCCTTTTCATGGCTTTGAGAATAAGGTCAGGTTCAGGGAGGGTAGGGCCGAGTAAGGTAATTTTTGATGTCTCTAGCTTTTTAGAAGCTCATTTGCATTTAATGACTGGCCCATCATTAACTATTGGGGTTTTCCTCATTTGTAGTGTCTGAGTTTAAAAGAGTGTGAGACCCTACAGCCTTCCAAGACATCTATGCAGAGGAAGGAGTATGGCTTTAAGCAATCCATTGGGAAGGAGTAAATGATCATGCAGGTGGTGATGTGCTGAGTGTATCGTGTTCTTAGTTTATATCATACTCGTTTAGATTCTAAACTAAGAGTAAGGTTTCTTTTCTCTGTTTCCTTTCACTCTGTAAAGGAACTAAATTGAAGTCAAGTTGGTTGAAACGTTTTTTTGTATTTTTCGATATTTGAGGCATTACAGGAGAGTCTTTCTTATAGTGTAAGAGTCTTACTTGATGTACAAAGAATAACTAGTTTACAGGATAATACAGGATAATAGCACAGGAGGAGATTGTGTTTAGCTAGAAAACTCTAGCCGAAACACATGCACATGCTAATACTCTCCCTCAAGTTGGAGCATGCAGATTCAAAATGCTCAACTTGCCAAGAAGTGATTGGAACTGATTTTTTTCCAAGTCCTTTAGTGAGTAAATCAACTGGTTGAAAATGACTGGCACGATGTTGCAAAGTGGGCTCCTTGGATTGGACTTTATCTCGCACAAAGTGAGAGTCTATTTCAATATGCTTAGTTCTTTCGTGGAAGACAGGATTTGAAGCAATATGATATGTTGTTTTGTTGTCACAATAAAGTATTATAGCTCCAGCAGAAGTCACAGTCAGATCCGATAAAAGCATATGAAGCCAAACTAACTCACTAGTATCAGTTGCCATTGTTCTATATTTAGCTTCGGCTGAGGAGCGAAAAATAGTTGGCTATTTTTTTTATTTCCAAGAGAGAAGATCATTCCCAAGTTTAGTTACAAATCCAGTGGTGGAACGAAAAGTGTTGGGGTAACTAGCCTAATCAGAGTCACAAAAGGCATGAAGAACAAGATTACCATGTGAAGGGAACAAGACTCATTGACTAGGCGTTCCTTTGATGTATCGAAGTAGATGCATCACAGCATCAAGATGAGCCTGATTTGGTGCTTGCATAAACTGACTCAGAAGATTAACTGTGTAGGTAATATCAGGCCTTGTAATGGTAAGATAAATTAACTTCCCTACAAGCCTGTAGTAGCGTGTAGTATCCGAAAGTAGAGGAGCATGAATGGAAGCCAAGTGATGTTATTGTTGGACAGGAAGCGAAGCTGGTTTGTAGCCTAACATCCCTGTTTATTTGAGCAAGTCTAATGCATATTTACGTTGAGATAGAAAGATTCCATCGATTGAGCGTGTAGCTTCTAACCCGAGAAAATACTGAAGCTTGCTGAGATTCTTAATATAGAAGATGTCGTGTAAAAACCATTTGAATGACTGAATTTGTTTGCCATTGTTACCTGCAATGATTATGTCATCAACGTACACAAGCACTACAATGAAACTTTGCCCGCAAGTGAGGGTAAATAGTGAATAGTCAGCCTTTGATTGAGAGAATCCATAGTTCTTCAAGAAGGTAGAAAATTTCTCAAACCATTGTTAGGGAGCTTGTTTCAGTCCATATAAGGACTTTCGTAGCCTGCACACTCACGTATCACCAGCTGAAAGGAAGCCAGCAAGTGGCATCATGTAAATATCTTCATTCAAATCTCCCTGAAGAAATGCATTCTGTACATCGAGTTGATAGAGTTCCCAATTTTTTATGGCTGCAATTGCCAATAAACATCTCACAGTGGTAAGTTTAACAATTGGTACGAAGGTTTCAGAAAAACCCATACCTTCAACCTGATTAAATCCCTTTGCAACCAATCTAGCTTTGTTTCTTTCAATGCTCTAATCTGCTTTGTATTTGATTTTGTACGCCCACTTGGAGCCTATAGCTTTTTTGTGTGGTGGTAATGGCTCAAGGGTCAAGATGTCATTCTTTTGCAAGGCTGCAACCTTCTTTTTCATGGCGTCTACCCATCATGGATTTGTTTTAGCCTCCAAGTAATTCAGTGGTTCTTGTTGCCTTAAAATGGCAGCCGTAAAACTAGTATACCCAGGATTAAATCGAGAGAAAGATAAGTGTGACGAGATAGGATAGACCTTACTCGAAGAAAAGTGATCGGCAGCAGGTGTAGATGGCATGTCCACTTGAAGAAGTTCACAAATGTAGTCACTTAAGTTGGAGGGAGGTCGTTTGTTTCATTGTGGTCGAACGTTTTCTAGTTCTGGAGGTAACTCAGGTGGGCTAGTGGTTTTGGTTGGAGAGTTGGTGACTTCTCTGGTCAAGGACGGTGTAGGGAGTTCTTCAAGAACATATAGGTCATTTTGATTTTCAGAAGGGTTTCGAACATGGTCATTTTTGGTTTCTTGGAAAGGGAAAATTTCTTCATAAAACCGAACATCCCTGGATACCAAAATTTTGTGAGACTCTAAATCATAGACTCTATATCTTTTCTGGCCATAAGGATATCCTATAAAGATGCAAGCCCTAGACCGAGTCTCAAATTTGTCTCTTAACCTATCTTTATTGTGAACATAGCATAGGCAACCGAATGTCTTGAGGTGTTCCAAGGAGGATGGTTTGGAGAATAAAACTTCATAGGGACTCCTGCTTGACAATTTTGTAGAGGGCATATGGTTTATTAAATAGGTAGCTGTTAAGACACATTCACCCTAAAATTTAATAGGTAAATTAGCTTGTAAGCGAAGGGCTTGAGCTACCTCTAACAGATGTTGATGTTTTCTTTCGGCAATGCCATTCTGTTGAGGGGTATCCACACAAGAAGTTTATAAGAGTATCCCATTCTAAAGATAAAATTCTTTCATAGGGCCAGTAATAAGTTCTGGGGCATTGTCACAACGTACTTGGCGGATAGTTTTGTTAAATTGATTTTTCACCATTGCGTGAAATATGGTGAAAAAAATGAAGGCTTCAGATTTTTGTTTTAGAAGGAACACCTATGTACATTTGCTAAAGTCATCAACAATGGTGAGAAAGAAATGAGCACCAGATAAAGAAGATGTTTTGTATGGCCTTTATATATCTATATGAACAAGATCAAATGCATTTTCTGCTCTACTATAGCTAAAAGGAAACGAATTTCTTATCTGTTTAGCGCGATAACAAGAATCACAATTCTTGTTCATATTTCTAAGTGACAATTTGTTTACTTGGGAAAGTAGGGAAAGTTTATCAAAAGACATATGACCAAGCTATTTATGCCAAACAAGGGGTGAAGCTTCAGCCTTAGTGACTGCAGCTGTGGATGTTAAGAACTTTTTGAAGTAGTACAGGCCATCTCGCATTTCACCTTTGCCAATCTGTTTCCTTGAGTCTAGGCCCTGCATCACACAAGAATTTGGCAAGAAAGTTATTGAGCAGTTTAGATCTCTCGTAATGCTACTAATAGATATAGATTATAGTTAAAATCAGGCACATGCAACACATCCTTGAGTCGAATATATGGTGAGAGCTAATACTGTCCATATGACTGTGTACGAATACTTGTTCCATTTGGCAAACGAACAAGTGGTGAATTAGTGGATTCATAAGAACCAGTCAGTTGTAATGGTGTCATATGCTCAGAAGCCTTGCTATCGATTATCCAATCAGTGGAAAAAGCAGAAGTCTTATTGGCAAATGCTGCTACATTGTTCTGACTCTGATTATTTAACAAAGATATGAGTTGTTCGTACTGAGCTTGTGTAAAGGAGGGTACACAGTCCAGTCCTTGTGATTCTTTGCTTGTTGTGGCCTTGTTTGCAGCAATCTTCCTTTGTCTGAGTTTTGCTTGATTCTTTGGTGGTTTATCCTTCTTTTCTTACCAATCTGGGTATCCAATAATCTCAAAACACATGGTCGTTAGATGACAAGTTTTACCACAATGATCACAATGCATACTGTTTTTGTTGTTCCCGTCGGCTTGGCCTCTTTTGGAGGACGGGACAGTACCGTCATTTCATTTGGCTACAAAGGCAGCTACATCGGTTGATGGTTGTTGACTAAGCGCAACACTCAGTTGTCTTTCTTCATTCACCACATAAGCATACGCTTTGTTGAGAGATGGCAAAGGCTCCATGTTGAGAATTTGAGATCGTACTACTTTGAAACGATCATTGAGTCCCATGAGAAAATTGTGCAGCTTCTTTTCTTCTCTCGTAGCCATTAATGATTTGGCTGCACCACATGTGCAAACGACTATCTCATCATAGGCTGTCAATTCGTCCCATAGGCCTTTTAGTTTAGTGAAATATGTAGCCACAGATTGATCCTACTGCTGCATTAAAGTTATTTCCCTTCTAAGTTCATGGACTCTTGGTGCGTTTCCTTAGGAAAATCTTTCTTGAAGATCTACCCATAAGTTTTTCGCCAGGTCAATGTAAGCTACACTACATGAAGCTCAGGAGATAAGCCGTTAAATAGCCAATAGATTACCATCGAATTGCATTTATTCTATACCTAGAAGTGAACAGAATTTTCATCCGGCATGGGTAAGGTTCCATCAATGAATCCTAGCTTGTTCTTGGCTTGTAATGCATTCTGTATTGCCCAATGCCATGTGTTGTAGTTTTCTCCTCAGAGTGTGCTGCTAACAAGGACAGCCCCTGGATTATTCGAAGCATTGAGGTGGTAGGGGGATGAAGGATCACTTCTAGTTAAAAGACCTGAAGCAGTGGACAAAAATCCTTTAATCCTTTTCGAGAGATCATTTTTTGGTGGATCGTTCGACATGGATTAGAATTCCTGCTCTAATATCATGTAAAGGAACTAAATTGAAGTCAAGTTGGCTGAAATGTTTTTCTGTATTTTTTTTATATTTGATGCATTACAGGAGAGTCTTTCTTGTAGTGCAAGAGTCCTCTTTGATGTACAAAGAATAGCTAGTTTATAGGATAATACAGGATAATAGCACAGGAAGAGATTGTGTTTAGCTAGAAAACTCTAGCCGAAACATATACACACGCTAATACACTCTTATCAATATATTAGCAGCTTTTGGCTCTCGCCATTATTCCAACAACGACAGTTGACCTGAACCATTTGTAGATTCTAGAAGCTCTTGCTCCATTGGTTGCCTTGTTGTTGGTTCGGCCTTTGGCAATGTCTTCCAAGGTTCATATATGTGCACATGAATTACAAATTCTTCTTGATTGTGGTTTTTATATTGTAGCAAAAAAAGGATATATGTATGGTATGGTAACACCAGAATCTTTGTCTAGAATACAAGCCAGTGTTTGGTCAAAATTGTGTTTTAAACTTGCAAATCTTGTCTTCTTTTTATAAAAAAAAATATTCTTTAGTTTTTTACATCAAATAAAGTTGGCACTTATTCTTAAAAACTTCAACTTGATAGAACTTTGTTGAATAGAAAAATGGTCAAGTGAAGTCTAATACTAGTAGTGTCATATATACCAGCATCCAACAGGAAGATAAGCTAGTTGTTTAGGTAGGAACTGACTTGATGTGTGTTACTCCATTTTTTCTAACCAAATTTTTTAGTGTTTTGCATGGTGTTTGATCTCATCCTTTGCTAAATGTGTGTCTTACTCCATTTCTATACCCAGTTTCCACGAATTGTACAATACAAGATGTTTTCAAAAAAATTTTTTTATTTCACTAAAATGGATTATTTCTCTTATTTCCTAAGTATGAAATTTTGAAGAAAAGTGTTTCTATATTCATTTTGAGATTCTATGTTCATTCTCTTGAGATGATCCTTTTAAAGCTCTAGAAAAAGTCTCATTTTCTGACTAACTTATTAGCTTTCTTGGTTTAGCAACCAATAATAATAAGCCTAAAATTTTATGTATATGGTTAGGGTTGGGCTCACATGCCTTGAGGCTTGAGGTGGAAGAACATTATTTCACATTTATTTATTATTAACTGTAGGGTGAAGATTTCGATAGGTTATAGAGTATTAGGCACCCGCAGCAATGATATCTTCAACTTGTTGAAATTAAAAAAATATATAAAAATTTATGTAATTTTTTTCTCCTAAGATTGCCTTTGATCAACCCCTATGAATAGAGAGAATGTTATTTCATATGACAATGATTAAATTTATTGATGACAGTGAATACCATGTTCTAATTAATTTGGTACTTTTTAATTTATTGCTTTTATGACAATATTTTTTTTTCAAATATATTTGTTTAGCATTGAAATATATATCATTTTTCATACTTAATATTATCTATGTTCCATACTCTTTGATATATTTTACTTTTTTGATAGAAGTTTGACTTAAGTTTATTCATAATATTATTTGGTAGTAAAATTTTTAAAAAATATATTTAGAAGCTATAATTCTTCATTTATCATACATACATACACACACACACACACACACACAGAGGCATATATATATAATTTTTTCATTTATATAATTAAACATTAAAGATAAAAAATCATATGTTAATTGCTATGAATAGTGAATGTTACGAAGAACTTAGAACAGGTAGAGAACAATTTTGAACCTATGACAAAGCCAAGTATGTAAATTAGTTCCCTAAATTAATGAAAAAAATAAAAGAAAAGAGTTAATTTACTATATCTGTAGAAATTCTAAAATTTTATGTTCTTTTCATCTCTCATCCTAGTTTACTTTTCATTTCTTCATGTTTTGACTTTTCTCACTTATTCTTAATAATATAGAATATTATTGTTTTAAATATAGAATATTTAATTATTATAATAACTAAACTAGCCATTAATTTGATTTTTCTTAAATGCATAATATTTAATTATTGTATAATAAATGTAAAATTCTACAAAATTGGGAAGTTATTGGAGTTTGAATAAAAAAATTATGGAGATTTTGTTTATGTTTGAAAGAGTTTTTTATTAGTACGTTCAAGATACGATGATATAGTATCGGCAGGGTAACTCAATATATATGTTGGAAAAAGCGTAAAAGAGATGGTATACTATTCGCCAGGGGTGGATGTATGCCAAATGGAATCTATAACGCCATTAGCAACATGGTGTCTTCTATGAAATTAAAAGTCTCAGTTTTAAAGTGTCTAATATTGGGTTTAGAGTGTCTGCTTTTATTGTTTAAGTATCTACTTCTGATATGAGAATGCCCATATGTCATTTACAAGTAGTACAAATGAGATAATTTTTTTGTTCAAGTTTTACATTTGAAGGGAGATAACCATATCATTTTTAAGAATACTTATATGGATAAGTTGTTTCATATTTTTATTGTTTTCCATTTTTTTGGAGCCTAGATCAGTTAGCATTTCTTATACCAATGTTTAACATGAATGTATATAGACATTTCATACACGAAAATAAACATTAGATGTATAGATTTGTATGCTACATATAAAGAGTTTGGCATCTCATATGAAAACTTAAACACCACAAACTCAGAAATGGATATTACAAACTTATATTGGATACCTTGAAATAACATTATTTGCAATTTTTTCCTCTCTGGTCATTTATTGTGTAAAAGAAAAAGTTTAAATTATTTAAATCATCATTCTCTATATTGATATGTCATAATTAATAACTAATTAATAGATTTCAAGCCTAGTGTCTATTTTGATGTATATGAGTGTTTGTTTCTAGTCTATATGTGTCCACTTCTAGTCTATAAATGTTTGTTAGATAAATGTAGATATCTACTTCTCGTCTTTAACTGTCTATTTCTCGTCTATAGGTGTCTGCTTCTAGTTTATAAATGTCCGATAAAGATTGCTTCTCTAGTGTCTAGTACTAATTTAACCTGAAAACATAAAAAATTGTAATCGATTTGGATCCTCTAACAATAAAAACAATAAAAAAGATTTTGTAGAATAAAATAATATTTTTCATTACATGAGAATTGTTTGACGTTAAAAACAAAAAATGGTAATTAATTTAATTCCTTAACAATATGAAAAAAGTCTAAAAGATAAATTTCTGTTAAAAATATCTTTAGAAAAATATACTTATTTCTTAATTAAGTGTGAAATTAAAAAAACAATTGAATTTGAAAAGAAAAAAAAGGGGCAAACTGAAGTTAGCGTTCCGTCCCTGGCGTGCGTCCGCCCAAAGAAGTCTCGGCGTAGAATGCTCCGGAGAGAGGCGGACCAGACCTGGCTGGCGGTGGCAAAGCTTCCAGGACGGCGGTCGGTTGGGTTAGTTATTCCCCACTTCCCCACTCCCCCATAAAAACCCCTTGCTTATTTTCCACCATTTTCCCAGTTCCCCACTCCCCCATAAAAACCCTCCCTTTATTTTCCACCAATTGCTCATCTTATTCAATGTAGAGTAAAAGTAAAAGCAAAGTAAAAGACGGAACTTTCAGACTTCACTGCATACCATAGGCCAAGCCAAGTCAATCTTTTTCATCTCATCCCAGCCCGTTTCAGATAGACGAAAAAAAACGAGGATCGTCTTCTTTTTGTGGGACCCCTTCAAGAATCCCGATTTGATTAATCCTTACGGACGTCGCCTTATTTGATTTGCTCTTCTCATCAATCCCAGCTATCTGATGCCTCATGGCCGGGCCTTCCGCGAAACAGACTTCCGACGAGTCCAGCGGTGACGAACTCGTGATTAAGGGGGTTTGCCTGATGATAAATTGACACACATGTTTCTCCCCTCCCATCTCATTCTCAGATTTTCTATTCGTCTACCATTGTTTGTTCTTGTTGAGTCCTTGGAGAGATGGAAGTGGGGGGAAGTAGCATCAATGCATTCTTCATTCTGGTGTGTTCTCTACCTTCATTGTACTCTTGCGTTTTCTTTCTTTCTTTTTTTTTTTTTTCTTTTTTTTTGGTTCTAGTAGTTACCCAAAATGATTGCTGGGGTTTGAATAATTACTTACCAGCTCCCTGAATTGGTATATTGAGGGATTCATTTCCATCAACGAATAAACATGGAGGGACAGCGGAGATTGGTACTGTTGGGTCCGTGTCTTCTGTGATCTAGGAGAATGAAACCTTAGAACATAGTCACTTTTACTGTATTGCATTGGAATCTAGTTTGGTAATGTCAAGGAATTGAATTGTAACATGCCCGTAGTTTTATCAGTTTATGAGTTAATCTTGTTCAACAGACTAAGCTTGAGGATGTTAGGCTAATTTTTTATGAATGAAAGTGATGTTGCCTACATAGTAAACGAAAGGTGGATGTTGATGTTTGGGCTGTTGCTGTGTTTTTCCTTTTGCCTGTTTTTCAAAGGCAGAGCACTCAAGTTCCAACTCCCAACTCCAAACTCCCGGGATGAAATTGATTCGGTGGCTGGTAAAGCATAAGTTTCTGTGAGGACTGATCTGGTTACGGGAGTCATTTCATTTTAGTTGGAGCAAAAGAAAAAAATTAGTCTCATTTGAAGTTTAATAGCGTTGGCAGCATAAAGTTGATTTCCATACCCTGTTTTATTCAGACAAGTTCAACCAGTGCATCTTGTACTGATCCGGTGACAGCTTCGTGCCTTTCCTTCCTCATACTTTCGCCCATTTTTCCAAGTTAAACTTCACCTTGGTTCCACTGAATGTTGTTTATCATTGTCTTGCAGATATATTCTATCACTGGGAATTGATATTTGACAGAGTATTTGATATCAAAGTACTCAATAATGGATGTCAAGGGTGAAATATTCGATAATTATAATGCTCAACATCAGCAGAATTGGAAAGATCTTTCACTTTTAGACTATAGCTCGAGTATAGAACTATCTTTCCAGGGCATCAACCAATTCCCTAAATCTCAAACTTTGCTGCTGGGCAACTCCAACAATCAAATTAGTGCCCCAAATAAATGTAGGGCAATAGATGGGGCATCTGAAGAAAATAAAGTTCAAGACTGGGATCCAAGCATGACGCTGAACAATCTATCCTTCCTGGAGACAAAGATTCATCAGCTTCAAGATTTGGTGCACAGTGTTGTCAGCTGTAGGGGTCAAGAGTTTGAGCGACCAGATGAACTCGTAGCTCAGCAGCAACAGCTCATCACAGCTGACCTCACATCAATTATTGGTCAGCTGATTTCAACAGCTGGTAGTCTTTTACCATCGCTCGGGGCCAGCCTTGGGCGGACACCTGCTTCAGCTGCTGTGCCTGTTGAACAGCTTGGGCAACTAGGTGGAGCTGTAGCTCCTTCAGTTTCAGGCATGGATATAGGGTTCCAGCCACAAAATGCTGGTGGAAGCAAAATGCCTGATTGTGGGACTGAACAGAAGCAGGGCATAGAAGATTATGAATTGAAAGAGGAGGAAGATGTTGATGAAGAAGAAAACCTCATTCCTGGGACATACAAAATCCTGCAGCCGGAAAGGGAGGAAATCCTTGCACCGCACACTCATTTCTGCACTGTATGTGGAAAAGGCTTCAAGAGAGATGCAAATTTGAGGATGCACATGAGAGGCCATGGGGACGAATACAAAACAATAGCAGCGCTTGCAAAACCGCACAAAGAATCTGGCAGTGGACCAATCCTCCTGAAGCGATACTCTTGCCCTTATCCTGGTTGCAAGAGGAACAAGGATCACAAGAAGTTTCAGCCTTTGAAGACAATTCTGTGTGTGAAAAACCATTACAAGAGAACACACTGCGACAAGATCTACACTTGCAGGAGATGCAACACCAAGAAGTTCTCTGTGATTGCTGATCTCAAAACTCACGAGAAGCATTGCGGCAAGGAGAAATGGCTTTGTTCTTGTGGCACCACCTTCTCTAGGAAAGACAAGCTATTCGGACATATAGCTCTTTTCCAAGGTCACACTCCTGCTATCCCTCCAGATGAAACTAAAGTATCAACAGGATCATCCGACTGGCAAGAAGGCAGCCAAGCAGTGAATCGGGCTGCAAATGAAACTTTCTCCTTCTCCTGGAACAACTCTGCTGAAAATGTGGTTGAAAGTCTGTTGGACGTGAAGGAAGCAATGGATGATGACCCTACTAGTTACTTTGAGACGTGTGATTTCGGTGGGTTTCTCGAGTTCCCAGCACCTCCCTTTGATGATTCAGAGAACTCATTTTCGTTTCTTCTTTCCGGTGCTTGTAATTATACTCAGAAAACTGGAGAAGGTGAAGGCTCCACTTCCCTCTGATGCTCGAGAAAGGTATTATTTCCCTGTGTGCTGATTGCTAGGTACCTCTGGGGTCTAAACCTGTGCTCCATATTTGTATCTTTTGCATTTGATCGAACAACAAATTAATGAAGTTGTTACAACTTACAATTCACTCAACCAGACAAGACCATTGTTGAAGGAAAAGTTAAAATTGTCTCGAACTCTGTCGTTAATTCGAAACGCTATTGATGTTGCCAAAGAGAGCCAGTACCAACCAACAGCCCAACAAGTCTGAAGTCTTGAAGTGAATACACAAGAAGATGGTCGCTTTACATACCAGAAAAGCTTAGTAGACGGAAGACAGTCAGAAAAGCCTTAAAGATCGGAAATCCAAAGGTGACGAGTTCGTCAGTGTGATCCCTTAAAGATAGCCTCTCCCTTCCGGAAACAAAAGAAAAAGCTTCGTCTTTGATAGACCCAGCTAGCTTCTGCACGTGGTACATGAACAAAGGATTCATCAAACCCGTGTTGCATGTGAATGAGTGTAGTCTCTCATTTGCCTTCCCATCCTTCGTCACGAGTTAGGATTCCTTTCCAATCAAAACAAAGGAATCCGAAAAACAGATGCAGAAAGATCAAATACAAAAGAAACTTTTAATAATTTTATATCATATCATTAGCAGCTAGTCAGAGTACAGTGACGAGACTCGGAATTCGAGTACACGACAGAACGAAAACGACAGCACCAAAGACAGACGACGACCCATCAAACAACTATTTTTAACAAGCCATGCTACTATAAATTCCTATATTCTTACGCTATCAAACGGAAGCACTCTTCACACTTCAGCCGGAGATCTCAATGGACTTGACGTCGGGCTTCTTCACCACTGCTTTTGGAACAGTCACGGTCAGCACTCCGTTCTCCATGCCAGCCTTGATCTCCTCCATCTTCGCGTTCTCCGGGAGCCTGAACCTCCGCAGGAACTTGCCGGAGCTCCGCTCCACGCGGTGCCAGGTGTCATTCTTGTCCTCCTTCTCTATCTTCCTCTCCCCGCTAATCTGCAACACCCGGTCGTCCTCCACTTCCACCTTCACTTCCTCCTTCTTGAGTCCCGGCATGTCCGCCTTGAAGACGTGGGCCTCCGGCGTCTCACGCCAGTCGATCCTGGCGTTGGCGAAGGCGGAAGTTTCGTGATTGGACAGATTGAGGGATGAAGATGGGATATTGAATTCCCGGAAAGGGTCCCAGACATCGAGAGAGAAGGGGTCTAAGATGCTGCTCCTGCGGTCCCCGAAGAAGCTTGGAATCAAAGACATTTTTGCTGTTGAGTAGAAGAATTGAGCTTTTGGCAGGCGAAGAATGTATCACAGCGAGATATTCTTGAGTGTCAATCAACAAGATGCTTTGCGAAAGTGAAGTGGTGATGATAGTATATAAAGGAGTTGAAGGACGATTCGAGCACGTTCCAGCACTTGAAGGATCTTTCTCAACTAAATTTCCTTCTAGAACGTTCTGGAGCCATCGGATTTGGTTTTTGCTTGGGTGGGTGGCAACATCCAGAATCCCTCACTACAATATGGGCTTTGGGCCGTATAACGCATTGAACCAGCACATAAGCCACCAATATAATCGTTTTGGGCTCATATTGGGCACTGGCAGCGAACCAGGATGAGATGCCACTTACTGATGTTCTGACGTATACCTGCCAAAAAACATCTGGCTACCGGCATTTTGCCCGCAAAAGGAAAAGAATAAAGATATTCTCCTCAAGAAAATGTTTCGACGCTTACTGAATGCGAATGGGTAGTTACACGCATCCTAGCGTAGCAAGTTCCCAATGCTAAGAAATTATCAACTAGCTTTAACATTGGCATCCTAGAACCCTTGTTCCTTTTATTCTTTTTAAGAATGGAAACTAATGATCAACCTGCACTCTTTGTGGTTGTCCTAAATTATGAATATGATGCTTTCCATTTATGTTTTTTTTTTTTGTAGCTAATATGCCTCAATTTAATCTTTGTTAATCTTTTTCTTAATGGACTGACCAGTGACCATTTCCCTTTGTTAATCTTTTTCTTAATCCTTGAAAGTTTACGGAAGAAGTCTTTCCG
The DNA here is from genome assembly GCA_039654915.1 of Aquilaria yunnanensis. Taxonomy (NCBI): domain Eukaryota; kingdom Viridiplantae; phylum Streptophyta; class Magnoliopsida; order Malvales; family Thymelaeaceae; genus Aquilaria; species Aquilaria yunnanensis. Next base: position 117,639,209 of record CM077593.1, read on the forward strand.
TTGTGGGTGGTCAGACACTGGGACCCTAATGGATTGGCATGCATTTTCTACAACTTTCTAGCACCATTAAGCAGAACTTGTTTCCAATACTGGAAGGTCACAAGGCTGGATAACTATATTGCAATTTGTATCTTTCATCAAACTGCTCTTAAAAGCTTTACCTTTCTGAAACATTGAATTACTTGCTAAACCATCTTAGCGCACTGAACTGATCCTGTATTGGGAATTGTGGAGAAGGATGAGTTTCAAACCCTTGGCACCTTCTCCCTTGGATGATTTCTTCGCTGGACAGCCGTTATACTTCTCCCTGAGAGCTGCATCGTCTAAGCAAGACCAAGTATGCCCTCTTGGGGAGCTGTCAGCCCACAGAAACCGCTCTGAGAAGGGGTTAACCAAGCTATCACGGAACTCCTTTGCAGTCTCACAGATCAGTCCCTGAAACCGCCCCCCCAAAAAAAAAACCAGCACGTAAGTGCACTCTAATTACAGATAGATAGAAAGGGGAAATAGAAGGGAAGGAGTAGACGGAGGTTTGAGGGGAAAAGGTGGATCACCTCAGCCATGGCTTTGATCTTCAGGGTGATGTCATTACTGAGCAGGACAAGCTGTTGGGTGTCCTTCATCCTTCTAAACTTTAACGCAGAGTCAAGGATATGATCTTCTGCTGTAGGTGAAGCAATATCCAATCCACTTCCCCAGGCTGAAGGCAGAAATGAGCATGTTGATCCACGTGGAGTGCTCTCATTACCTTCACCGAGCTGGGACTGAGGAGTGGCAGGAGGAGTTGGTGCAACTAATCTGCCTTCCTCCATTGAGCTCTGAACATGAATCCACCATTTTGTGTTCGTCATGCAATCTTCTATCCATTCCAGCACTGAAGAGGCCTCCGTTATTCTCCTGAATAAACTGCCTTGTTGCTTCAAATAATCCAGCTCCCTTATAACTGTTGAGGAGATTATTTTCCATCTTTGTCAGAATGAAATGGAGTTACAGTTTTGTAGACTACAAAGGAAAGAAATTGGAATAGAAAAGACTGCAAGTTTACAATCCAGATACCCATTCTTGGAACAATCAACTGGGTCCTCTTGAGACCTTGCAAGAGCTGTAAAGATTTCCATGTCCGTTTGTCCAACAGAGAAGTTGTATCCACCACCATGGTCCAAGTGCCTCTTTTTGCAACAGGATTGTCCTAAAAATAAGCAATAAAGCAAGCTTTATTCAGCATACAAAAAGATGACATGAGATCAAAATCCAATGAATAGATTCTTAGTATAAAAAGATATTTTCAAACTCACAGATAAGGACTCTGTAGTTCTCTTCTCAGACATTTTATACGCGAAAGAACTGCTGCATCTGGTTCTGCCATCAGCCACCTTTACTTCTGATTTGATTTTACCAGAAGACAATGGTAAGGATTGAAATGGCACTCTTTCTCCACCACTCTTCCTTACTTCCTCTTCCTCCAGCTGGACAAGATTTCTGGGAGCCTGGCTAATGGGTTTCCGCTCCCCCAGTACTTCTAGTGTTTGATTCTCTTTGTCAGAAAGGGCACTGACATCTACTTCAAGTTCATTGTTCTGTGTAGGAGTTTTCTTTGGGGAGCACGAACTCAACGTGTTGGCAGAATTTTTAACTTCTCCCAGTTTACCCTTCCTTTTCAAGGATCTCATTAATAGAGCATCTGGAGTGAGCTTCTCTTTGTCTGAAAAGGAATTGGTATTTTCTCCCATGGCATTCAAGCTAGAACTTATCTTTGAGTTGGATAAACTCAATGCATTGGCCACTTCTTTAAAGTCTTCCAGCTTTTCCTCCCTTTTCAATGATCTCAATAGAAGAGTATTTGGAGTTAAATTCTCCTTATCTGGGGTAAAGATCTCCTCCTCCATATCTTCCATATCAGAGAAAAGGGGCCTTGAAATGGATTTCTTTTGAAAGTTAAAACTGCAAGATGAAGCCTTCCCAGTGCTCCTCGCTGTTTGAATCCGAATAGCTGAAGCAGGTTTTCCTCTCCTGGATTTTTCCTCTGACAGAAATGAGTAGTTTTCAAAATTTTCAAGCTCTGGTAACACAACCTGTGTACTGAGAGACTCTGGGGTCTCACTATTCTCATTAGCTTCAACTTCTGAGAGGCCGCCTCCAATGTGAAAAGAAGAGTGCACAGATTCGTAGCAACTTGTATTTTCACTTCCATACTTCTCCGTTGATAGGCTCTGAATGTCAGCATCCTTGACCATGCCTTTAGAAGGGCTATGCGGAAGTAATGTCAATCTTCGGGATTCTGCATCATCTTCATTATTCTCTCTTTTAACTAGGGATTGTGGAACAGAGGCGCAGCAGTAGTTCGGCTTTTCCTCTTTCAGTTGATGGCCCATTGTAGCATTTGTTTCATTTTTTATTTCAGCTTGTGATTGCATTGAGGAGAGAGGCAGAGAGGCCTGTTCTTGTTTGTCTACTTTTTGAGTGCTAATTTCAGAAATAATTTCTTCCTGCAGGGAAGACTTTTCAGCAATTAAAGCATCTTCTTTGTCTTCAACTATTAAAGCTGAAGAACCAGATACCAAACAGTCGCTTATTTGAACTGCAGCTGGTGAGGATTTCTCCGAGTTCTCCTCTTCAGATTTTGGTTTGGTGAAACCCGTGTTCTGTAAGCTCTTCCTGTCTTCAGTGAGCTGCTCAATGACAATCTCTGACATAATTTGTGCAACACTGTGGAATAATTCCATTGAAACACCACAACAAGGCTTGGAGCAGATGCCTGCTATTTCCATTTCGACATCAATGTTTGTTGATGTGCTCCCTTCATAGGTTGAGCATGCTATGTTTTCAGGCAATGGAGGAGCCGAAGGAATCTCTTTCTTAAGAACATCTTTTGATTTCTCGACAAAAAACACAGGCCCTATACGCTCCAAGCACAAATCAGATGATAGAATATCTTCATTTTCGGCTGGCTGCAAATTCTCGTGGTCCTATAAAAGCAAACAAAGATCAAGAATGAAAAGCACGAACACTTCAATCTGCCACTTAGCTACCTATCTAGTTCTACCAGTCAATCATTTCCCCATCCAGCGCAAAGCAAAACCCTATACAATTTGCTCTATCAAACAAAACCGAAGCTATTGTACCCATCCATATAAGCAGGTTAGCTCTCTCCTATTCACTGAACTGAAACCGCAAAAAATTCCAGTTTCTAACTTAATGGATTTCATTTCCTTTTCCTCTACCAACTCATTTATCCACTCAAATCCTATTGGGACCTTCCAGAGATTAATAATTTTTTTTTCATTTACAGCTTATAAGAAAGACACAAAAAGCAAGTGCCTGGATCACAAGCAATTCAACAAACAGCTTCTACGAGTCATAATTTTCATATTCTCGCAGGATTGAGCAAGGTCAGGAATCTCACCTGGTTCGTTTCGGATAAACTTCCTTCGTCCTCCTCTGCCATTGGCACATCCATAGGGGGTACAAGGGGTTGATCGCTATCATATGCGCTGCTCAAAGGAATCCAGTGAAGCCTATAAACCCTAGTTGAGCCACCAAGCCTTATTGTATCGCCCTCTCTCAGCTCTACAGATACCCCTGGCTGTATCCTCGTCTCTGAAACCCAGGTCCCATGAACTGAAACCGGGATCATCCAATTTCGTCTCAGATTACAATATAAATAAATAAACACACACACACACACACACACGCCGACAAGAAAGATAAAAAGTATCTGGAATTACTGGAAAACAAACAACATTTTTCCAGGAAGCAAGAAGAATTCTAATTCCAGTGAAAATAACCGAGAGAGAGAGAGAGAGAGGCCAACCGGACGACAAATCAGTAACCGATAGCTTCTCCGACGAAGGCCTTGAGCTGATTTGGAGGTGGAATCTGCTGATACTCGGATGAGTCAAGAAGATGCTACAATCGGGATGCCGGCCGACGGTCAAGATCTCTTCCTCTTCTTGACATGCGTCTTCAGAATTCCCAATGTCGGCAACGTGATTAGTAACGGAAAGAGACTGCGGCGATGGCGGCGGCTGTTGGCTGATGAGGAAGATGTTCTTGAGAATTGTGCCGTTCTTTAAGACCGTGAGGACTGGGATTTTTCTTTCTTGATTGCTCACCATTGTAGGGAAACGAGGAAATTAGGAGGAGGGAAAGGGAGGAGAGATTTGGAAAAAATAAAAGGGTTTATCTGTACAAAAGAATTTTCACGATGCTAACGTGAAACTAATGGGGATTTCTTGATTTTAAATATTTGAAAAAGCTAACCGTTGGGCTGGGGTGGCTTGATAATCGATTGGACTATTTTCATCAACGGCTATTTCCGGAACTCTTTTAGCTTTTCTTTCTTTCTTTCTTTCTTTTTTTGGGTACACTTACAGAGATTATTGAAATTTGTTACTACATAGGGACTTAAATTCAAGTTAAAAGGCTGAAAGTATGCACATTTAACTAAGATGCAAAACTCCTTTTTTTTTTTGTCATACTTATATACAAATTGTAGAATTTTTTTTCAAATTTATTACGCTCTTTTGAATGATAGAGTATAATTATAATCAACTCAAAAAATAAATTTCTTTATCCCAAAACAATTGATACATTTTGAAATTGTTTGTGTTTTTCAATAACTGCCACACATAACACACACAAACACGTATATATAATCTTAAATCACTAAAAAAATATATACAATTTGATCGAATGATTTATATTTAATTTTTTAAAAAATAGAAAAATCAGGGAATGATAGGTTTCGAAAGAATCTAAAATTTCTGTTCATTACCTGTTGAGAGTTTTGTAGAGAAAGAGGCTAATATATCATTATAAAATTTTGTAGGAAATTTTTTTTTACTACCTTTCATAATTTATTTCCATTTCAAAATGAACACACTTTATATAGTCTTCACCTATTTGATTTAACTGAAAAATGTAATACACCATCTCAGTTGTATCCAAGGTTCAAGATATGAAAACACTCCACATGCATACAAACTCGTCAACAAGTTATTAAAATGCAGCTGGACATCATCCCAGTTTTATGAGACAGATAATTTGCCCTCAAATTTTCACAATAACTTCTCCTGCCTTAAAATATATACATGTACATGTTTCTGATTACAAAAAAGACCTAAATCCATGAGTTGCCCCAAACTTTGTTTCTTCAAACACTTAACCCCTTTAATTATGACTTGGTATAACTCAGCCTTCAAATTTTATAAACTGGGATACATAATCTACTCTACTGATCACGTGCGGCCATGTGATTCCATTTTGTCATAAAAATGTTGTTTTCAGTTTTATAGGGACTTAAAAATAAAAATAATACTTCATCCGTTCCAAAAGTTTTGCTCCATTTATTTTTGGCAATTAATCTATGATTTTTTATTTTTAACATTTTAATATATAAATACAAAATCTTTGTATATGAATGATAATTCAAGATATGTAGTTTCTAAATATATATTTTTTAATTTTTTTTAACAAATAATAATATGAATAAAATTGAGTCAAAATACAACAAAAAGTTAAATGTATCAAAATTTATGGAACGGAGGGAGTATTAAATAAAGAAGCCGAACTTAGTATTTTAATATAGAACTGAACCTAAATGAACCAACTCCGATGAGAATTCTTGTTTTCTTGGTTTGTCTCAACTCTTGATCGGATGCAAAGATGACATTTCCAATTTGCCTGCAGGGTCACTGAGACCCTTCTCAAGTGAGTGATTCAGTTTAAATGATAATTGAATTCCCAATAGAGGTCGCCGAACACGAGCTAATAACATAACATCTTTGTCCAAAGAAAAAAAGGGGTATTTCCCAAGAAGAAATTCCAGTGCAATACGGTGGCTTCAAGAGGGAGGAGCTCGGCGCAGAAGATGGTGCTGATTCTGAACTTTTCATCAGAGCTGGATCAACCGAGACAATCGAGATACCAGCTGAAGAGGTAATCTTATTTATATAAATAAATGATTGACGTTTTGCTTGTGCATTTGTGTTAGCTACTAACACAGAGGGTAGCGGTGGAGATTTGGTGAGACATTTCTAAGTAAATTTTGATGTGATGTTGGTTGAACAGAGCGGAAGCACATTGGTATGGGAGGTGGTGGTGGTGGGATGGGAAGTGAATTACAAGGAGGAATTCATGCCCGAGGATGAAGGGTCCTACGCAGTGATCTTGCACAAGAGCAAGAAGATGGGTGCACAGGAGGGGCCGGTGGTGCGCAACCCCTTCGGGAACAATGGGCCTGGAAAACTTGCTATCACCATTGATAACTCCTCCAGCAAAAAGAATATATAGCCACAAGACCACTAAATGAATTCGGCTTCTTTAATTTCTTCCTCACCCTCATCATTCCTTCTATTAATTAACAGTTGTTCTTCAATTTTCACTTGGAAACTTATCTTTGGTTTGAACTTTTGAATTCAGAGAGGTGAGAGCCAGGGTTACATATAGAGAGAAATACTAGTACAGTAGTATTGAAACTTTGTTTTTGTTGATGGTATAATATATTCGTTTGCATATTTATTTGAGGAGTGAAGATCTGAATCCTATATACTATTGTTTGTCAGTTGTCTTGTGGGATTGTTTTGTTCTGTTTGTGTTTGATAATATTGTTACAAGTAGAACCGAACCCATTAGGCATCAGCAAATTAGGTAAGCATTCATTTGAGAAGGGTTGGCCTACTGACTGATTCAACCCGACTAGCAGCGGGAGAAACACATAAACTAGGTTCATTTCTAGGAAAATAATTCATTCCTATAAGAAAACGATTCATGGGTAAGATAATCAATTAGCAAAAGAAAATTAGGTTCTCTGGACTCTGAACCACTACCAATAGAAAAGGACCTCCCCACCCAACCCAAAAAAAAAAAAGGAAGGAAGGAAGACTCCTTCTATATATACCATGTTTAAACAACCAAAGTGACAATATTTTTCTTGGTAATTAGTCAAAGGACTTGGAGATCATCGGCTTCGATTGAGTCTGGCTGTTGGAGAAATTGCTTCGGACCCAAACGCTTCTCTTCTTACAACTTCTTTTGAATCGCAGAAGATGCTAGCAAAAATGGCAGAACTTCCGCTTTCAACATTTCCCTGTTCCTTCCCGCATCTTATCACGTTGCTGCCATTAATCATTTTGCAGGTATCTCAGCCCGCAACTTTTGAGGTTACCATTTGAAAGCCTTCATGGGTTCAATTTGAGGCGCGGGTTTCATATTTGAAGTTGGCAAGCAACACATGCTTCACTACCCCCTTCGCCTCTGGGCTGTCATAAATATCGTATCTCTGCTTTCCAACAGCTATTATGTTAAAACACCAAGTTACGCCTCTTTGTTCGAATATTATTATCATTTAAGTATCGAAGAAACCAAGAGAAACATTTTCATTATGAAAATTGAATCACGTGACCGTACATGATTCGCAGGAAGAGTTTTATGCCCCGGTTTATAAAGTTTAGTGGCTAAATTACCCCTAATTATAGTTGAAGAGGTTAAGTGCAGGGATGACAATTGGGTGGGTCGGGTCAGGTTGGAGTCAGGTCATTCAGGTCAGATTATTTGGGTTTGGGTTGATTTCGGATCAACTAGATTTTGGATTCGGGTTGAGTCAAGCCGGGTTTATTTTTGTTCGGATCCAATTAGGTAGGTTTATCGGGTCTTAAACCATATTCAACTTAATTGTCGGATTTACTCGGTTCACTGATGGATAAGTCGAAATCGCAAAATTGATTCAATTTTTTTGTTTAATTTAACTATACATAAAAAATAATATAAAATTTATGAAGATATATTAATATATAATTTTTTTTTAATAAAATACTCCTTCTGTATCAAGTTCTTTGTAATATTCACTATTTAAAAATTAATCTATGATTTTTTATTTTCAACATTTTAGTATATAAATGAAAAATGATTATATTAAATAATAAATAATGATCTATAGTTTCTAAATATATACTTTTTAAATTTTTTTCTAACAAATAATCTCCTTTTGTCTCGTTTTCTTTACTCTATTTAACTTTTTTGATTAGTTTGACTTAACTTTATTTATATTATTATTTATTAAAAAATTAAAAATATATTTAAAAATTATAAGTCTTGATTTATCATTCATGTATAAAATTTTTTATTTATATATTAAAATGTTGAAAAAAATATATATTAATTGTTAAAATATGAATGGTGCAAATAATTTGAGATGTAGGGAGTAATATGAATAAATTCAATTCAAACTATTCATAAAAGTCAAATATTTTAAAGAATATGGGAAAGAATGGGTATTATAATTTATAAAATTTAATTATTTATATCTTTCTATCACCGTTTTACTAGTCGTTTTCCATAACTCTCACTTGTTCGTTCTACAACGCAAAACAGCTCAACAGAACAAAAAAAACTCATTTACATATATTAAATCACAATTTTTCTAAAGTCTTTACTAACCATATATTTTATATTGATTTAAGTTAAAATCGAGTATTATCGGGTTCGGGTTTTCTCGGGTTTCACTTCAATCGAGTTCAGGTTGAAGTCGGGTTCAGATTGTTGACTTTTCTGTTCAAATCGGGTCAGGTTGGGCTTAGGTTCGGATAGGTTGGGTCAAGTTTTCAGGTTGGGTCAAATTTTGCCATCCCTAGTTAAGTGTACGATTGAACAAAGTTTGAGGGTGAATTTGTGGATTTAGGCACAAAAAAAAAAAAAAAAAGGAAAGAAAGAAAAAGCCACTTTGCATAAACTTGTAACAATGTATTTGTGTTATGACAAATGCCTGTTGGAATATCTGGAAGGAGAAGAACATCCTCCTCTTTGAGAACAAGTTCTCTGATTCTTCCCTGGTGGTGAGTAGAATTGTTGGGCAAACTGGTGAGTTCTTTGCCATGCTTGGCAAAAAACCAAATTTCCAAGATGTTACCTAGTAAATCAAAAACATTCTCTTGGACTCCTCCCATGGGGGTGCTTTTAAATTAAACTTTGATGGTGCTATGAATCTTAGTACTGGGGCTGCAGGAGCTGGTGGAATTATCCGTGATAGCAGGGGAGCTTTTGTCATTTGCTTTTGCCAAAAAACTAGGACGTGTTAATCCATTACAGGTCGAACTCTGGGGGCTTATGGAAGGTCTTAGAATAGCCTTTCTTATGGGAAAAATTGTTCTGGAAATTGAGTGAGATTGTAAAGATTTATGTGAAGCTATGTCCTCACATTCTTTAATCACCAATACATAAAAGAATATGTTTCTCGAATATAGGTTCTTAATGAGAGCCCTAAATGTTACTCGTCTGAATCATCAACCTTAAGAGACAAATAAATTTGCAGATGGATTGGCAAAGTATGGTGCCACTACGTATGATATGTTCACCTTTTTTTATGCCCCTCCTGCCAGCCTCACTATGATCACTGCTTCAGAGCTGTGCCAAGTTAGAGATTTTGGGCAAGAGACGAATACACTCTCTCAAAAATAGGGTTAATGTCAGGAGTGTTTCTCTTCAGCAGCTCCCCTTATCAACTAGCACTTGCTGTCTAGAGTCCTCTGTCTCCTTATTGTAAAGGGAAAATTAGTTTTTGGTTGTAGTTCTTTTTTCTGTTTCCTTTATCCAAAAAAGAAAAAAAGAAAAAGCCTCTTGGATCATCAACTCAAATGAGTCAAGGAATAGCTTTTGGGCTCGATAATTGTACCTACTTGATAGTGATCTCAGCATTTCTTTTTCTTTGCCATCTTGCGTCTTATTCTTGTTTGTTTGTTTGTTTTTTTTTCTGAAAGTGATGTAAGGAGCAAAGTGAAGGTTTAACTCCTTAATTACTCTCATGAAAAAACCCCTTTGCATCGCTTAACGTCTTGCATCAGAGAAACCACAAAAAAGAAAAAACACTTTCTCCTTTTGCTAGTAATTCTTACGGGGTAACATTTATAACATCCCAAAATGAACGACTTCTATTGCAACATAACACTACAAAAATAATCATTGCATCTTCTATCTCATAAAAATTGACTCCTTTGATTTTTCTTTTCTAGAATTTAAGAAAGTTCAACTTTTAGTAACTTAGCAGAAAAGATAAATGAGTAATAGTGATATTCTTTCACTGTTTAAATAAAGAGGATAAGTAATTTCAAAAATTTTCAAAAAGGTAAAAAAGAATAAGGATAAGGTAAAACGAGATGGAAATAGTAGCTATAAGTATATTTTACAAGAGGAGGGGTTTTCATGCTTTTTTTTTTGTTTTTCCTTGGATGTAATTGCCATAATTTTGAAGTTTTAGTCCCCTTTTGCAAGGTATCACTTTTTATAGGGGCTATATAGCAATTTTCTCAGTTTAACTTGCTTAAATATGCATTTTCAGTCCCTAAATTTCTAATCTTTCTCATTTTAGACCCTAATTTCAATCCATATGACATTTTAGTACCCAAATTTAATAATTACGTAACTTAAGTATTTCTATTTGTTGTTTTGGTCCTAAACTTTTTTATTGTTTCTTATCTACTACCTTCTAAAGTAAAACACCGCATCACCATGATATGTTAATTTTTTAGCTAAACCGTTACCTTTTTTCTTTTTTCTTTTTTTTTAATTTAATTTAAAGTAAGTCAATTGTTAAACCCGCTACAAGGTATGGGTCAAAATAAGCTAAAACTATATACTATCATAAGCAACGCCAACTTCCCTCAAGATGCTATTATTCTAGAGCTTAAATTTGAGCATTATAATAATACATATGGTTATTTACATAAACAACCCCCCCCCCCCCCTCCCCCCAATTGTTGGATGTTACAGTTACCCATGAGATTTTGAAATACATACTTTCTTCCTTGCTTTTTTTATACTGCTCGGAAAAAAAAATTCTAAAATCTAAATTTAAGCTATATGACAACTATCTTCTAGTAATTTTAGTTTGCTTGATATTTTTATAGTTATTTTACATTTAAAAATATTGTGTTGCATTTACATAGAAAAAAACTAATAATAATTTGAAGAGTGTGTTAATTGTAAAAAAAATATGAAACTGAAAAAAATTACTAGAAGATAATGACCATGCAGTTTAAATTAGAATTTCAAATTTTTTTTTTCTAATAGTGTAAAAATAAATAGGGAGAAAGTATATATTTTTAAATCTCATGGGAAACAATAATATCAACTAAAGTTAGAGTAATTAACTGTAAATCACCTTATAACTAATACATAACAACCAAAAACTACATAATCATTAAGCCACCATCTTTTGCTTTTGGAGTTCTGAAAACTTGATTTATAAACCAATAGCCACAACCATTATCTGGTGTTCGGTTTTCAGAGCTACTGCATGATCAACACGATGGACAGCTGAGAAAGAAGACGCACTTACAGATTTAAAAAGTTGTATACTTATGGTGACTGCTTGGACAATTTAGAAGAGGAGAAATATGGAAGTTTTTTTTTCAAGATTTTTGATGTTTTAGAAATCAGTGATTTTTCAAGATTTTTGATGTTTTGGAAATCATTGAATATGTAAAAACTTTGTTTTTCTTATATAATGAGTTGTAAATAGGTGTAGGAAGCTAAGATGCTCATGGTTTGAATAGTGTCATGATTCTTTAGCTTTAATCTTGAATTGGGTAGATTAGCTCTATTTGTTTGATCTCCAGTATTTTGCTGGAGGCATATGTTCTGAATTTCTATCATCAATAAGCTGCTTTTGCCGTTCACAAAAAAAAAAAAAAAAAAGGCACAACCACAACCATATAACCTTATAACGGTTCGACTATCATGTTAATTCAGATTACAACAGGATTACGAACTATACATATACCTAAAATCAAATTCCTATAACTTTTGTTAATATTGACAAATTCTCATAACCCTTCCCTCAAAAAAAAAAAAAAAAAATTAATTGTTTTAGCCTTTTCTATTTAACCTAATTCCGTTGCAGCGGTCATGGGCTTAGACCTGTAAAATATATGCTTTTTGTATGTTATATAATTCTCTCCAATGAAACAACGTACCACGATGCTTCCACAAATCATATTTTATTTTATAAATGTTATATTCTCACAAACAAGCGTTATCTTACCATAAGTATACGTAACACGATATATCCAGCACGGGAGAAAATGTTAGAGGTTGTATGTAGATGTAAAGGTCCAAATTCCAGAGTTTGATAACTTATATAGTTGCTTTCCACAGAAATGTCTATATATGTTGCGTGCAGCTTAATTTGCGTTTTTTTTTTTTGTTATTTAACTTGGGTCATATATATTATATAACAAATGATACATTATACCCAACTTCAGACCGCAGTTCTTTTGCTCATCATGGGGTACGTAATTAGGCAAACAGATGTGGGCACTTGGTGCTTATTGATCTCTTGCCAAAAGATGATGCATGTGGCATGTGGCCCGATTAATTTTACTATATATCTTAATATCTACTTTCTCAATGGAGTCAATATCTATATATAGTTTAATTAGCTTCCCCATTTTGAATTTGTTTGTAGCCTAATAAAGACGTTGAAAATAAGCGTTGGAGATTGTTACACTATAATAAGTTACACGTGCAGAGGCATACCTCAGGGAAGGTAGGTATAGGCCTAGTCCTTATAAATATTAGAATACTACTTGTAACCCTTAAGATTCAAGAGTAAATTCATTTTAAACATTCCTTAAAATTTGTGAAAAATTTCTGGTGTCAACTGTATAATTCAGGAAAGTACTCTATTGCATGCACCTCAGTGAAATCCTAAACTCTATACTTATATCCGTTCTTTTCAATAGAAAAAGGATTCTAAAAGTGATTAATTTAAACTTATCTTTCCCAAAGAATTGAATTAACTCATTCTAATCTAAAATCACTTTTTCACACTATTTATTTTTAAAAACCTACACTTTGCCCCTATATTATTTACACTGTCTGATAACAATTTCTGAAACTATATTTAAACTTTATGATAGTCATCTTCGGTAATTTTAATATCTTTAATATTTTTTTATAATTGATAGATATTTTTAATTATTACTTTTTTCTTTCTGTAAACATATTTTCCTCCATATGAATGCATATCAGTATTTTTTAAAGGTCGATTAGTTGAAAAAAAATATGAAAAATCTTAAAATTATTGAAATATAATTATCAAACAATTTAAATTAGAGTTTTCAGAAGTTGTTTTCAGACACTGTAAAGGAAACAGAAGATAAAGTGCCGGTTTTTAAAAATGGATGAGGTAAAGTGTATGTTAGGCCAAACCATATGGGAGGTTTTTAAAATTTTCTCTTTTTTTATTAGTAGTTATTTATTCTATGATCAATAATTTTTTATTCTTTTACAAACAGTTATTTATTATTTTATCAATTCCTCTTTATTTTTTGGTTCTTTTGTTCGTAGTTATTTGTTCTTTTATTAATAATTGATAGTTCTTTTACTAGCAGCTATTTGTTCTTTTATTAATTTCTACTTGTTCTTTAGATAAACTAGCTTTATATTCTTTTATTAGTAATTATTTATTCTTTTATCAGTATATGCTTATTATTTTATTAGTTCTACTTATTCTTTAAGATAAATTTGTTTTTTGTTATTTTGTTAGTAGCAAGTTATTCTTTTATCAGTAGTTATTTTTCATTTTATCTATTCCTACTTGTTCTTTTAGATAAATTACATTTTTTTTTATTTTAGACAAAGATGAACTAACAAAAGCACAAGCACTTACTAATAAAAAAACAAAGAACTACTAATAAAAGAAAAAAACATTAAGTTCACCTAAAGGAGGAACCATGAATTGATAAAAAAATAAACACATACTAATAAAAAAAATAAAGAGATACTAATAAAAGAATAAATATCAAATTCATCTAAAATAACAAACACGAATGAACAAAAGAGTAAATACCTAATAATAAAAGAATAAAAAGCTACAAATAAAAAAAAACTAGTAACAAACGAATAAAAAAAATTGTGTCTCTAAAAGAACAAATAGAAACTGATAAAAGAATAAACTGTTACTAATAAAATGACAAACATCAAGTTCATCTTAATGATTAAATACAAACTAACAAAAGGACAAATATCTGTCACTAAAAGAACAAAGAATTATAAATAAAAAAACAAATAACTAGTAACAAAAGAATAAAAAATTATTGTCTCTAAAAGAACAAGCAGAAATTGATAAAAGAATAAACTATTACTAATAAAAATATAAATAGTTACTAATAAAAAAGCAAATAACTAGTTCTTCTAAAGAAATAAATATGAACAAATAAAAGAGAAAAACACATACTGATTAAAATCAATTTTGTTGTTAATTTAGTAATAAAAATAAGATTTTAAAACTAATTTTGGTTTTGGATTTGGTCCATATAGCGAAAAAGTATATAAAATCCATAAATAAATTGCGCGCAAAAGCCGAAAGGCATCTGGTCCATTACATGTCCCAATGCCCACAAAAGTTCCCAGAGTAACCTCAAAATGTCTGTCGAACGAATTTTATAGCCGAAGAATTTGCTTCTATAATATGAATATTGGAATTTATCGTTAAAACAAGATCACGTGACGAGGCAGCCGAGACACTGTGTTGTAACGAGTAGCTTATAATAGGCCGAATGTGGCATCTAGAGGGAAGTTACTTGAAGACAAGTGATCCTCCAAGCGTCGTAGCATGTTTGCGTCGTAGCATGTTTTTGCTGTTTTTTCTGCACAATACAAATTACATAGTTTTTTTTTCATTGTAAATTACATGTAGAATATAAATTCATTTTAACTTAAATCAACTTAGTTTAAAATAATTTATTTTTATTTTTTTATTTATAATTAATTTTAGTTGAACGTCAATATTATATAAATATAATAATCTATTTAAAAGTAAATTTTTATGATATTATTAGATTTTTATGAATTTTTTTATCATTAGACATTAAAAATAAAAAATTATAAAAAGTTAATAAAATTATAGAAATAGTATTTTCAATAGATTATTTCTCCCATATAGTATTCACTTCAAAATAAAATTAGTTTCTAACATAAAAAATGTAAAAATAAAAATAAGTATGCTTAAATTGGCGCAGAGCTTATGCTAATGTAAGCTTGTAATCAAGTTGGGTACTAAAACGGTTGAATGCTGGGTGAGGAAACCAAGATATACTTTAGTTGGCTTCTTTCTTTTTGGCAGAAGAAAGGAGAACTTGTATTGCTCGATTGAGGGGGACCTACTATAATGTCAGCGAAAATGAATTAGGGACAAGCTCAGCATTCAATTACAGGCCTACAAGCTTAAACAGGAGTTTTTGCCTGTGAACTTCTTTTAGTGGCTTCAGCCTGTTTGACAAGAAGCTAGAACAAAAATCAACCTCTGCTGGCGCAAATGCCTCTTGGGGTGTTACTGTTTTAAAGGTTTCTAAAATCATTGCCGGGCTTTTGATTTATTAAAGATCTTGGAGAGTAAAAATGTGAGAAGAGTAACAATTTTTAGAACAACAATTCACAATTTTTAAAACATAAAAATGATTGGAGAATAAGAACCAATAAATCAATTCCCCTAGCTAACCAAATATACTCACACAACCCAGTCATTTGCACCATTCCCGCCTTCTTTTTACTTAAACTTGACATAAATTTATTTATATTGATATTTATTATATTTTTTAAAAAAATATATTTAGAAACTAGAAGACTTATTTTTTTAAATATAATTTTTTTAGTAAATATTAATATAAACAAATTTAAGTAAAACTTAAGTAAAAAAAAATTGAAATTTTTTCTTAGCATTAATACTCAACCATTTTTATGTGGACGTTATTTTCTAAAATATTAATCTCCTATGTGTTACTCTATAGATTTTAAGAATTTTTAAACCAAGCGTTGCTTCTGATGTTTTTAAAAAAAAAATTAAAATCATGAAACTTATACCTGCAGCATGATTATTGCTCTAGTTTGTCAGCCACATTGATATTAAGAGCACCAATATCAGGCTTTTGTCTTGCAGGTAATTTCAAAGCATGCTTCTTTGTTCTTTCCTCCTGCTTTTCCTGTAATTTCCAGAATTCAGTATAGGCCTCGTTAATTCCATGAACAGCGGCTAGCTCGCAGATCAGCTTTTTCTTTTACACCAGCAGACCCTTCACTTAGAGCAAACTAAACATACCAACAATTTTTTTTGTTTCTAATTCTTATTTAAAAGTTCGAGTCAAGCGTGACAGAACAACACTAATTTTTCATGAGGGAAAAGGATTTTAGCCAAATTCACTACAGCAGAGAATTAATGTATTTCTTAAATTTGTTTCATACATAATTTTAATGCTTATATTTTTTTGTTGGTTTGAACTTCCACAAAGATGGTGCTAGCTTAAAGGTTGGTCGTAAAAGAATAGGGCATATGAATTAAGTATTGAGTTAATATCCTATTTACCAGTGGTGCGAAAAAAAAAAAAAAAGGCCACCAACACTATTATTTGGGAAACTTCCCTTGTTTTACTAACACCTATTAAATTACGGAGAAGAACCACTACTAAAAAATGGACTTTTTCCAACAACCTTTTTCCACAGCTTTGCGTTGGAAAAATGAGTTTTCCAACGCTAAGCCGTTGGAAATAGGGCAGTTGGAAAAGCATGCATTGGAAAAATATTTCCAACGGCTCTTTTTTTTTTTGCCATTGGAAATGGAGCCATTACAAATTTCCAACGGCTGAGGTTGTGGTCTGGGTTATGAGGTTTTCCAATGGCTTGAGCCGTTGGAAAATATACCAACAGCTTTAGCTATTGGAAACGATACCAACGGCTAAGGCAATTGGAAATGATACCAACAGCTAAGGCCGTTGGAAACTTTGTAGAAAAAAATAAAATTTATAAATTACTAAATTATATTTTATATTTTATAATATAACTAAAAACTTTAAAATAATTATATCTTATACCTACATAACAAAATATTCAAAGGCAGAAGGTCAAAAAACCATAAAATTACAAAAATATAAAAATAAAAAAATTACAAAAAATTAGAAAAATCATTCTAAACTAGATCTGACAAATATCACAAAAAAAAATACAAGAAAAGCAGAGAGGGATAGTCAGATCCGATTCTAGAGGAGCCCTGGTGGATCAAAGCCAAGGCGGAGCACCGGCGGATATGGCGCGAGATGAGCTAAGGTGGAAGATTGGGTAGCATACGGCTAGCCTAGGCGGTCGGTCGGCGACGAAGAGCAAGAGCGAGACCGAGCAGAGAGAGCCACCGACGGAGCAGAGAGCGACGGAGCACGAGCGGATTGAAGCCAAGGCGGAGCACTGGCGAATCTGGCGTGAGGTGAGCCAAGGCAGAAAATCGGGCAGCATATGGCGAGCCTAGGCAGTCGGTCGGTGACAGAGAGCGACGAAGAGTGAGAGCGAGCAGAGAGAGCAAGCGACCAAATAAAGAGAGCGACGGAGCACGGGCGGAGCAAGAGCGAGCAGGAGTAGAGAGATCGACAAAGCACATCGGTGAGGGTAAGGGAGCACAGTGACAAGGAAGAAAGAAGAAACCAGATGGTGAGCAGAAATTGTGAGAGAGAAGAGATTGTGAGCGGCAGAGAGGTTGACTAGGGCTAGGTTAAGATGTATATATAGGGGTTATATAGGCTGGGCTTTAATATTTGGGCTGGGTTATAATATATATGGGTTAAGTTATACTCCCCCCGTCCCATATTCTTTGCACCATTTGACTTTTTGGGCTAGTTTGACTTGAATTTTTTTATATTATTGATTGTTAGAAAAAAATTAAAAAATATATATTTAGAAACTATAGGTCTTGATTTATCATTCACATATAAAAGTTTTTCATTTATATGTTAAAATGTCTAAAATAAAAAATCATAGATTAATTGGTAAAACGTGAATGGTGCAAAGAATTTGGGACGGAGGGAGTATTATAGTATAAAATATATGCTACATACATTATAATATATAAAACATTGTAGTATAATATATATGATAGATTAATATATGTAATATATATATTAATATATATCATATATATGATACATTAACATATGTGATATATATATATATATATATATATATATATATATATATATAACCATATAATAATAATAATAATAATATATGTATGGCATATACATCATATATCATATACTATGAACATGTTATTATGATATGTGTAAAATATGATATGAATTATAATATGTATAAAAATATACTACGTATAAATATATATGTATTATGGTAAATATATATTATGATATATTATATAAATATATATAAATATCAATATCAATGCAATATAAATATGCACACATATAAATGTGTGTATCTGATATATCAAAATATTTCCAATGGCCTCGGCAGTTGGAAAAATAAAAACATTTTAACTTACATGTTTTCCAACAGCCTAGGCAGTTGGAAAAATAAAAATAGTTTCCAACGGCCTAATAACAAATACTGAGATGCTTACATACTAGGCAATTGGAAAAAAAAAAAAATTTCCAACGGCCTAGGCAGTTGGAAACAATATAAACTAAGATGCATAATTTAACTTACCATTTTTCAATAGTTTAGGCCGTTGGAAAAGTGCTCGTTAGAAATTTTTCAACACTTCCAATGACTAAGCCGTTAGAGGTTTTTTTTTCACAAGGGTCAATTTTTTTCACAGTTTCCAACAGCCTAGTACGTTGGAAATTTCCAACAACCAAGCCGTTGGAAAATGGACCGTTGGTAAAAAGCCTTTTTTTAGTAGTAAACAATGGGGTTGGTGCGGCACTCAGCGGCTTCACTGAGAAGAACAGGCACAGGTGCTCTGGTGATTGGGATAAGCTTCTGAAAGCCATCCTCTCTTCTCCTTCTCTACATTCCATTGGCTCATAGAGACCAACATCTTCATATCTCTAAAGCTGTTTTCCTTATTGTATGCGGTGCATCGGATTTTGATTTCAATATGAAAGCAATATTCACTGCATAGAGTGATTGATTTATGTGCTCCAATGCTCACATGTAATATGATAAGGACATCTAAGCATTAAAAATCTCCAAATTAATAAATAAGCAACAAATGGATCCAGAAAAACAAACATGATATATATTTTTTTCAGTTTTTTAATAAAAGTCAATGGCTGGTACAAAATTGATGATATTAGAAAAAAAAAAAAAACAAGAGCACTGAAAATCAAACGCAACTAGGAAAATCGAGTCGGACCAAAATAATTACCTATTGATAAAGGAAAAATTTTCCTTTTGAAGAATTGATTTGCCTAGTTTGTTCACCTGAAACAAGATTTTTTTTGTGAAACCACTTTGCCACTGCAACAATTAATCTTGTGTAGGGCAGGACCGCTTATTTTCTTTTTCGGTGTAACATAATATTAACTTTAAGTGAATGTAGAAGTTAAACACGATTATGTCAAAGGTGTTAATGAGATAACAAATGTTTCTAAATTTATCTGCTGGTGGAGAAAAAATATAATTTCCACCGCTAGTGGATAGAATATTAATCCTATTAAGTCTTTGTATTTCTGTTTGATTAAATCTAGCATTACTAGATCTAGTAAAGGTTAATTTAACTATTTAAATGAGAATTAGCTTTTTCAACTTCAATAAAGTAAAAAATTTTATTTCCCTTAATATAATTTGAATATTTTAAATATTTTTTGTCTCACAAGTTTTGCTAAAAAGCGTTACAAGTGACTAGATATTATACTACCTCCATCCATAATGTTTCTTACTTTTTTTTTTTTTTACTTTTTGAAATTGTGTTTACTCATTTATATTTTTTTAAATGATACATAAGCATATATATATATATAATTGATGGAAATAATAAACTAAATATTGAGTTTCAAAGTATAATTATTATTTGGAATATTTTAAAAAAAAATAAAATAAGAAAATATTGGTGAAACTCAATTCTAAATAATTAAAAGTAACAAACATTATGGAGCAAAAAGAGACATTTTGTCCATATTTATGGCAATTGGACTAATTAACACTTAATCGGTGATTGATCAGGCTTAAATTTCAATTGAAAGAGATAAAAATATATATAGGATCTTAATTGATCAAGGAATAATTAGAGGCTTTATTTAAATAAATGAAACATAATTAACAAATTTCCATTATCTCTAAATCTTCGTTCGGCTTTGAATATTTCGTTCGGGTATGAGAATGTTGGAACAACGACCAGAAATGTCGATCACTTCTAGATCCACGCATCCGGCTGGCAGCTTCTTTTTTTGTCCCCTTCATATAGTATCTTCCCTAGCCCTCCGAAAGAAGAAACCCGCCCCCCCCCCCCCCCCCCCCCCTCTTCTCACTCTCTTTCCAATAGCCTTCTCGAATATAGTAGTGACAAAGAAATAAAAACAAATAGTTGTCCAACGACGATCCTTAATGGATTGGGAGAAACCAAGAAATTGTCCCTCCTAATTTGTTTCCTTCCCCTTAATATCAACCCCCCTAGCTATGCTCTTGATTTCCTCATAGATCATCCAATTGAAGCATTTTCTCTCTCTTGAGTACTTCAGCCGGCAAAATGATTACTCCATGTCCTGAGGGGAAAGAGGATCTCCTTGCCTTAACCCTTGCAATTCTGCCGTCCAACACAGGCGATGATATCAGGAAGAAGAGGAGGAAAAGGAAAGATTCCTCCAATCAAACGAAACTTATTTCTACCCAAGGTTTGGAAGGCAAGATTTATTTGCTCCTTAAAGAGAGAGACGAAATGTTGAAGATCAAATATGCTAATCATTTTAATCACCTGAAACGAAGCAGACCGTTAATGGTGGCCGCAGATCAAGTGAACAGCGGGAAAGGTCTCCATTTGTTCCATCTACTGCTTATAACGGCCACCGCTGTCTCCGAGAGCAACGCCGTCGTGGCAATGGAGAATCTGACCGACCTCTATCGGGCCGTTTCCTTGGTCGGCGACTCTGTGCAACGAGTTGTCGCTTATTTCGCTGACGGCCTGGTGGCCAGGCTCCTCACGCCAGACTCGCAGTTCCTCGATACGATCACTGAACCGCCGACCAAGGAGGAGGAGTTTCTAGCTTTCACTTCCATGTACCGAGCGTCGCCGTATTACCAGTTCGCACATTTCACGGCGAATCAGGCGATCTTGGAGGCGTTCGAGAGGGAGGAGGAGACGAACAATCGTGAGCTTCACGTAATTGACTTCGACGTCTCGTACGGATTTCAGTGGCCTTGTCTTATACAATCTCTCTACGACAAGGCTTCCCCTGGAGGCCGAATCCTGTTCAGGCTCACGTGCTATGGGCGTAGCCAAGAGGAGCTTCGTGAAACGGAGCAACGACTCACGAGTTTCGCAAAGCCATTCCCCAACATAATTTTCGAGTTTGAGGGGCTGATAAACGGGTCGAAGTCATCAAATTTAAGGAGGAAGAAAACGGAGACGATAGCAGTAAATTTCGTCTTCCCGTTGAGCACCCTAAACGAGTACTTGAAAAGATCGGACACATTGAAATTGGTCCATTCGATGAAGCCCTCGATCGTGGTGGGGGTGGAGCAGGAGATCTGTCGGAGCCCGAGGAGCTTCTTTTCGAGATTCATGGCGTCGCTGCAATACTTCGCGGCGATGTTCGACTCGCTGGACGGCTGCCTACCTCTGGATAGCCCGGAGAGGCTGAGCATCGAGAAGAACCACCTGGGGAAGGAGATAATAAGGACGACGGTGAATAGCGACGACGACGGTGAGAAAAGCTGCCGGAGATATGTGAGGATGGAGACATGGAAGGGGAGGATGGAGGGCTGTGGGTTTAGGGAAACGAAGCTGAGCTCGAAATGTCTGATGCAGGCGAGGCTTCTGTTGAAGATTCGGACACAATCTTGCGCGCAGCGGTTTGGCGAGAACGAAGGGTTCAAAGTTGTGGATAGGAATGAAGGGAAAGCTCTTTCTTTGGGCTGGCAAGACCGGTGCTTGCTTACTGTCTCCGCATGGCGATTGTGTGATCACTGAGACATGATAACAGTTACGTAATGACTTTCTTCTCAGATGTATAATATATATTTTCTATATAAAACGTTTTCAAGGTATATTTAATGTGTTATAGTTTGAAATTTATGAGATAGAAATGTCTGAATTGTCCATAATTTGTTAATTAGCCAAATGATGGAATATGAAAGATATTTGATATTACAACGTGATTATTGTCCCCGGCATCTCAGCAACATGACTTGGGTATTAGGGGACATCCGGCGAAGGTCGGGTTCAAATATCACCTACACCAGTTTTCCCCTTAAATATATGTTGGTTTGATAGTATTCTGAGTCCCACAGAAGCTGATATCTTTTTTTCCCAAAATATATATATATTCTCATCAACCATATATACTTATACATACACTTCTGAATAAAAATTAAAGAAAAAAAAAAGTAAACATTTTAAAGGAAATTTGAATCATGTAACGCAAAAAAAAAAAAGCGTTGAATCATGTAAAGCCGCAAGGTTTGGGTTCTCCAAAGACAAGAGCTCCTAAAATCATGGTGTTAAATACTATAGAATACTCTGGTACAACATTTACCGCGAGTAAGCAGTACCGGTATAAATATTTTTACATTTTGTTATTTTATTGTGTGGTATATTATGGTATACCAAAATATTTAATGGTATTTTGTATATCGTTCACTTTTTGTGTACATTTTATCCAAAAATTGCCGTATACCATAAATACCACGATGTACATACTGTGATATTTTATTTTCATGGATATATGTGAGATATTTTTTTTCATTTTACATCAAAATATCATAAATATATAAAGCATTAAAATATAATTAATGCACATATCATAAAATAAATATTTATTTTTATTATTTTAGTTACTTTTCTTTGTTAATATAAAAATTTAATAGTTACTTAAACCCACCGAAGAACTCAATGTTGTATTAGAAAATGTATTATTGTTATTAAAGTATTATTTTTTTCTCTTATATCAATAAACTAATTTCTTTTTTAGTATTATTTATTTTTCTCTATATATATATAACATTTTTATATATTTTTTTATTAAGAAAATATCTTCTATCACATATATCTTATTTATATTTGACAAATTATAATGAGAAAAATTAAAATACATATAAAAATATGTAAAAAAATATTAAATTTATATCATCTTAAAATAATATTCTAATATTTATTTTTTTATAAAAATAGTAACGGTGTACAACACAACATACTATATAATATACCTTAAAAATTTATTATACAACATACCTAGTGGTAACAAAATTTAATACCTAGCCTAAAATTTTGTCCCTCGACTGCACCTGTACTAATCAAACCAGAAGGAGGCTCACACTCAATGATTACGTTACTTTGGTTTAAATGTAACCTAATTCTCCTTAATCATTGAGTCGGCAGATGCCATTTACTTGTTTTCTTATGTCTTCCTATCCTTTGCCGAGGGCATATCCTAACGCCTTCTGTCAACAGTTTCTTATTTTGACGGCTTTCCTTTTAACTCCCATTCGATAGTGGGACCATCCAACAAATAAATAAAAATAAAAAAATTAAGACACTTGATTTACGTGGTTCAAATCATGTAAAAGAAAAAAAATCGAATCATGAGAAGCTGCCGGGTTTGGGTTCTCCAAAGACGAGCTCTTAAATTTTGTCTTCTGCCCGCACCTGAACTAATTGAACCAAAAGGAGGCTCACACGCAACGATTACATTGCTCAAAGTTTAAGTGTAACCTAATTGTCCGTAATAATTGAGCCGGCAGATGCCATTTGCTTGTTTTCTTGTGTCTTCTGATCCTTTGCCGAGGTCATATCCTAACGTTTTCTACCAACACTTTTCTTATTCCGATGGCTTTCCTTTTTATTCCCATCGGGTAGTGCGGAGTGTCCAACAAATAAAAAAAGAAAAAGACACACAAGTTACATGGTTCGACTCATCAAACTAACCTACGTTGGGGAAATAACCACTAACATCAAAATAATAATAATAATTGCAAAAGCTTCTGCTGTAACCCTTTGGTGTGGCTTCCTTTCTTTTTTTGAAACCCTTAAGTGACGTTTAGTTGCAGAAAATAGTTTTCCTTTTATTTTTCTATTTCTAGTTTTCATTTTCCATGGTTAGTTTTCTAAAATGTTTTCAAAAAACATGTTTGGCTGTTTCTACAAGAAAATAATTTTTGAAAATTAAAAAATAAAAAATATTTTTAGTTAAGAAAATTTTTTTCATTGCGGCATTTTGAAGCAATTGCTCGTACCTAGTAGCGTCGACGTATTTCTCCAAATCTCCAACGTAACGGTCAAAATCTGAAACTTTGAAGCGAAGTTCAAAGGAGCTATCCTCCAGCCCCATCAAAATCTCAGCCCAATCTAGGATCCAATTATGTCCGGTCCTTGCGCGGATCCGAAGCCGAAGCACCTTTCGTCGTCTCCTCCCTTGATCCTCCTCCTTGTCTTCGTCCTCATTATTAAGTCGATCTTCTTCAACTTTTCGCCCTTCTTCATTTTCCTTGTTGTTTTCTTCATTCTCAACTGCATCGTCTTCATCGTTTTCCCAACCTCCAAGCTAAATCCTGAGGAAATCGTCACCAGATTTATGGTCATAAGGAGGCGGCAAATGAGGAGGTGCGTCTTCCTCTGGAGCGGAGATCAATTGGAGGACCTGGAGAAAGGAAGGGTCGTTAGCTTTATCTAGACTGGGAGAGAGAGAATGCGGGAGGGAAAAGGTCGAAGGCTTCGGGAGGGAGGAGACCGATCGGGAGACAAAGAGAGAGAGCCCGATAGATTTCCCATTTTTGGGAAAATAGAAACTACTTAAACCAAGTTTTCTAATTCTTACTAACATAGAAATTTGTTTTCTAGGAAAACTGAAAAAGAAATTTATTTAACTAAACACATTTTCTTTTCATTTTCTAATTTTTGAAAATATTTCTAGAAAAATTTGAAAATTCTCTACAACTAAACAAGGCCTTATATTTTCTCCTTCATGCTTTTGGCTTTTTCTATCATAAATTTACATCTCTCACACACATCTTTCAAATATAAAACACACATAACTTAGGTGGTCAACGTACCTCAATACACAGTTCACAATAAGCATCCCCTTCATCACTTATTATCTGAAAGCACCCTTTTATGTAGTGCACATTTTTGGCGTAATGCATACCTCTCTCTTCTTGTTGATGCACAAGCATACATATTTACATGATGTATAAAGCAACCTTTCCACTACTTGCTAACCAAAGGTTCTATTCTACTTGATGCATATATACTCTCACACAATGTACACATCTTCTCTACTTAGTGATGCCCAAGGGCAAGTGCACCTTAATATTCTTCAATAAGGTTATTTATAGACTTCATTATTGACCAACTTATCATGTGAAACTGCTTTAGCCTCCAAATGAATAGTACATCTAGTTTTTTCACTTTGAATTCTCTTCTTTGTACGAACAAAATAGCCTAATTTTAATTTTTCACATGTAATTTTTTGCCAACTCATGCAAAAATCCCCATGCATCAATTTCGCTCAACTAACCATTTTCCATGCTTTTCAAAAAAACTTATAGCACAACAAGAAAAATGCAAAATCGTGATTGAAAAGACAGTTGAAATTCTGTTGCTAGTCATGGCAATCACTAATTAGTTGGAAACAAAAAGGTGTTCTTTATGTTGCGACTACTTGACAACTAATGTTTCAATAGCCCACTATGCGGTCGTCTTTCAATCAGTAAATTGTGCAAAATTTGACTGCAGTCACCTTTCAGTCAATATTTTAGGTGCTTAATTTTACTACAATATTTCTTCAGTAGCCAAGTTGATTTAGGATTTGACATTTTTTGGGATTTAGGGTTTTTTAGGGTTTGGAGTTTTTTTAGAGTCTAGGGTGTTGGGATTTTTTTTAGAGTTTAGGGTTTCAGATTTTTTTAGGGTTTAAGGATATATAATTATGATTTAGGGTTTTTAAGTATCTAAGGGTTTTGGATTTAAATTTTGGGTTTGGGATTTTTATTTAGGATTTAGGGTTTGAAATTAGTGTTTAGAGATATGGAATTAACTAGATATGGTTAAGCTATTGAATTAAGGTTTTGGGATTTGTTTTAGGGTTATTTAGGGTTTAGGGTTTGGGAGTTTTTGTAGGGTTTAGAGTTAGGATTTAAGGTTTTTTTTAGGATTTAAGGATATTGAATTAGGTATTAGTTGGATATGAGATTAAGGTTTGAGATTTTTATTTAAGGTTTAGTATATTTAAGCTTTAGGGTTTAAGGTTTTAGGGTTTATGGTTTAGGGTTAATGGTAGACTAGATTTAGGGTTTAGGGTTTAGGGATATAGAATTCAGGTTTAAGGTTTAAGGTTTAGGGATATGAAATTATGATTTAGGGTTTTTTAGGGTTTAAGAATATTGAATTAAGGATTAGGGTATTAGATTAGCTTTAGGGTTGGGATTTTATAAGGTTTATGATTTCAAATTAGGGCTTAGGGATATGGAATTAAGATTTAGGGTATTGAATTACCTAGGTATTGGATATAGGTTTAGGGTTTGGGGGTTCTTTAAGGTTTAGGGAATTTGATATAGGGGGAATTGATATAAGATTTAAAGTTTTGGATTTAGAGTTTACGGTTTAAGGTCTCTAATTCAATAATAACTCAATATTATAAACCCTAAATTGTAACCTAATACTATAATTCTAACTCTACTTAATCATGTGTGTGTGTACGTGTATTTAATTATGTGTGTGTGTGCGTGTGTGTGTGTGTGTGTGTATGTGTCTAAATAAATCATTTACATTTAACAAAAAATATGCTAAAAATGATGAACAAAGTGACTACATTCATACTAAAAGTGACCAAATAGTGATTGAAAAACAACTACACTCATAGAAAAAACAAGCTGAACAACAACCGATTGTGATTGAATAACGACTGAGGTTTTAGTCGCTTTTCAGTGGCTAGTTTTCTATCTCCTTTAAAACCTTTTCTATACTTGGTTCAAGCACTCTCAATTCTCTATTCTTTTCTCATTAACTCTCCCTTTACTCTTCCATTCTCAATTCTTAATAAATCATTTACATTTAACAAAAAATCTGCTAAAAACAATGAACATAGTCACTAAAAAGTGGCTACATTCATACCAAAAGTGACCAAATAGTGATTGAAAAACAACTATACTCTTAGAAAAAACAAGCTGAACAACGACCGATTGTGACTGAATAACGACTGAGGTTTCAGTCGCTTTTCAGTGGCTAGTTTTCTATCTCCTTTAAAACCTTTGCTATACTTGGTTCAAGCACTTTCAATTCTCTATTCTTTTCTCATTAACTCTCCCTTTACTCTTCCATTCTCAATTCTCTTCCCATTTGATTATCTAAGCAATTCATTGCCTTACTTTCTCTCAATTACTTTACACTACAGTGTTCAAAGTTCACTATTTTCTTAAAGAAATTGTCGTTAAGCTTGAAGTGGTTCTCCTATAGTCTTGTTGATTGCAATCTATGCTTCAATATTGCTAGTGATGGTAATTAGCATTAGGGTATTAATCTTTCCTCGACATGTATAGTTTTTCCTTGTTTTCTTTTGTTTGTGTGTCATCATAGCCTCTTTAGCATGTTTAGTTCTTTTCATGGAAAAGCACATGGTTCTCTTTTCCTTTTTGATGTAAGTGTTATTGGCCCTTTCCATTAACAAAACTAAGGGGTCCCACTCCTTTTCTTTATGAAAAAAAAAATTGCTGAATTGGTATATATGGAATGCATTTTATAATATATTTTTGCACGATGTCTTATAGTATTTCTGTTCTCCAGGTTTGGTATAACAACGTTCCTCATCCTAAGCTTGTTGAATATAAGAAGAAACAGAATTAGGTTCAGAGATCTAGAGATTATTTTTTTCTTCCTTGTGGTGGCACTTAGTTTAAGAATGGTGTTAAATGGCTAAATTAGTTTCTCATTATTAATTTAGTGTTAAATTGTTAAGTGTTAATTGTTAAATTAGTGTTAAATTGTTGAATTATTGTTAATTATTGAACTTGTGTTAAATTTGATTTAAATTTAAATTTCATTATTTGATTATTTTTTATTATTAATTAAAATAAATTAATATTTATACCAATTTAATGTAAGTATCAATTAAATAACAAATGAAATAAATAACAAATTGAATTAATTAATATTAACTAAATAACAATTATACTAAATAATAATGTAATTTTTTTAAAATAAAAAAATCTTAATACATTGACTAAATTACAACTAAACTAGTAGTTACTAATATAGTGACTGAAATAATTAGTCACAATTTTTTGACTAAATCTTGACTAAACATGTCAGCCACTTTTTGCAGTCTAAATTCAATCATAAATTATTTACGACTTGAAAAAAGTCAACTACGCTCTGCAGCCACTAAACAGCTACTTTTGGATCATATAACGACTAAAATATGACTGGGATAGCGATCGCAATATTGCATCCATCTTGTAGTATAGCCAGCCTATGTAGAAATTAGTCATCTCTCACCAAACTATAAATATTTGCCCCTATACCCAATTTGCCCCATCTTCATCCTTATTCATAACTCATATTGCCCAAATGGGATAGTAAGGATAGGAGTAGATACTAATCTTTGCTTCAGCTCTTGGAAGTTTACTCAAATTTGGCATTCTTTTAAACCAATTTGTTTAGAGGTATAGCCAAGGTTGAAAATCTTTCAAAAAAATCAATGATAATAATAGACTAAACCAAGAAAACTATGAATTTCAATAACATTAGATTATTTACCCCAATTCACCTCTGCTTCAACTTTTTGTGTATATACAGAAACTCCATCTTTCCAAATTATGTGGCCAAGGAAAGATTTTCTCCAACAAAAACTCAGAAATTTTTTTTAGCCTTTTATTTAACCTACTTTATTTGATGGTAGGAAATGCCACATTCCCAAGCAAGAACATATGATGTTAAATCTCGCTTAAATCCAAAATTTTAATTTGATTGGTTATGAGTCCATTACCATATATAAGTAGCTTACTTATTTCATATCCAATATAGGATCAAGTTAGATGTGGATACCACAACATAATTCATCGGGTGGTCAGACATGTAATATACTGCTTCTATTACAAAATATTTGTCACTTCCAATTTTCTTATAAAAATATGATTGTTAGAAATATAAATATACTGTATATTATGTTTCAAGTGTATGGTAGCCATTAGCCCATCTTCCTCAAATAATGAATTGTTTTTCAAGATTGAACTTTTGAGAGAGAATCCTTGGCAGATAAATTTGTAAAATTTTATTTTTGATGGACAAATTTGTGGCATTCTTCATGAAGTCCACTAAAATGTAAGAGTCAATTCACTTTAACTTATGTCAACTAATTTATTTTTATTTTTATTTATTTTTTTCCTGAAATCAATTTCATTTAAAAACCAATATCATGTAGATTTAATAATCCATTTGAAAGCAAATTATCATGATATTGTTAAATTTTTATGATTTTTTTAAATTTATTAAACTAAAAAAATTTATAAAAATTTAGTAAGATTACAGAAATTGTATTTTCAATGTATTATTACAGCTACATAATATTACCTCTGAATTAAAATTAGTTCCGGGTAAAAAAGATGTAAGAATAAAAATAAGTCACATTGGAGTCAATTGACTTAAATTAAAATAAACTAGGTGGAAATCTCCAAATTACTGGATAACACGTTTAAGTTTAAACTAGTCCAATTTGTGGAAAAATTATATTTGACCAAACCATAATAACTCAATTATATGTAGAAAAGAATAAATGAAACTTTTTGTTACTTGTCCCCCCCCCCCCAAGATGATGGTGTTTTCTTGTTATTGATTAATAAGTTTTTGTCTATAGAAAAAAAAACAAAGGAAAATTTAAAATTTAATTACATTGTGAGGGTAGTTTGGATTTATTTTCATATTAAGACAGAAAATTGCCATGTCATTGATATTATTTTCTGGAAAAATTATAAAAAATTATATTTAAAAATTATACATCTTTATTTATCATTTATATATAAAAGTCTTGCATTTATATACTATGTTGGGTTTGTTGGCTTAAATCCAAGAAGATCAAAAATTTTAGTTTACTTAGGATTTGATGTTAGTTTTCATATTTGTTTATGATTTAGTTATCTTATTTTGATGTAGTTTGAGTTTGTGTTGAGCCTATTGTAGTGGGGTTTTAAGTATAAGAGAAAAACCAATTTTTTTAAAGAGACAAGATATAAAAGTTTCAGGAAGGAAGAAAAGTCCGAAGGCCAAAGAAAGCTAAGACGAGAAACTTTTTGTGATTATCATATTTTGTAATTGTATGATGGCAAGATTAAAGGGTTATTAGTACTATGTAAGGGATCCATATGACAGCATGAATACTAAAGACATATCTTTACTGTAATAATCTTCATATTTTGTTCGAGTAGATTTCTCTCATCCACGGATGTAGGCAAGTTAAAAGTCGAACCACATTGAATTTGTGTGTTTTGCTTGATTCTATCTGTTGTTCCATTGCACATGGTAAGTGATTAGGGAATTTTTTCCCTACAAGTTGTATTAGAGTTTATAGTTTGGTCCTAGCATAGTGGAGCATATGGTTTAATACTTAGCATGCATGGTTGAGCATTTGGATTAATGAAGGCATAGAGTTGATGATGATTTGGAGTTTGAAGAAGGTTCGTGGTGTGATGAAACCTAGGAATCATCCTAGGTTGATCTATTTGTTTATTTGAGTTGTAATAAAGTGTTGCATGTTTGCAGTGCGGTGGAGCCTTGAAGAATCATCCTAGGGATGTTTGGTAACGATATGGTACCGATGGGTTACTACAAGTTTGAAGATAAAAAATTTTGTTCTTATGTATTGATGCTCATGATGTTGATATTCATAATTATTTCTGTTTGTTGTTGTGCTTATGTCTTAGCGGTATTTGTTATTCATAGTCATGGTCATTTGTTCGTG
The DNA here is from genome assembly GCA_039654915.1 of Aquilaria yunnanensis. Taxonomy (NCBI): domain Eukaryota; kingdom Viridiplantae; phylum Streptophyta; class Magnoliopsida; order Malvales; family Thymelaeaceae; genus Aquilaria; species Aquilaria yunnanensis. Next base: position 117,670,081 of record CM077593.1, read on the forward strand.
GTTATTGTCACATGTGCTTGTGTTTGGGAAGATTTAAGCCAAGGTGGAGATTATTGGGTTTATTAGCTCAAGTCCAAGAAACTTAAGAATTTTAGTTGCTTATAATTTGATGGGAGAAAGGCTAAAAAAAGTCATATAAGTTCCACAATTTTTTTAGTTGAGTCCTTTAACTACACGAATTTCAGTTTAAGTCATATATGTTTGAAAACGTGAGCTACGTTATTTTTATATTGGATGGGGCCGATGAAAAATCCTATGTGGCACTTGACAACTATTAACTTTTGCCCAGTTGGCATATATAGGGGACTTAATTGTTCAAAATGAAAGTTACATAGAAATGTTTTACAAACACAAAATTATGGATGCTTAAGGTCAATTAGACAAAAATTCTCTTTCTCCCGCACTCTCTAAAAAAAAAAAAACAATTTCTTCTAAAGTTATCTTTCATTCATATGCATTCTTTTATTGTCTCCAAGTCTCACTTTCCCTTTCTAGATACAAATCCTCCATCTATAAGTGATTTCTTTTCTTTTCCTTATATGCATCATCTTGTTCACATACTAAGTTCTTAAAAAATTAAGTGGACTAGAAATAAACTAAGGGATTAGAATCTTCCTTGTCATCTCTGGGTTATATCTCATTGGATGTTGGCACTAATCACAAAGCTGCTATTGAGGATTTGAGTGATGAAGAAAAGGCCGGTCTGTTGTTTAGTGGGGGTGTAAAAAAAGGCGTCATTGATGTTGTTGAAGATAGATAATTGGTGGAGTTATGAGAAAGGAGACCACGGAGGTCCCTATGGATGATGAGGAAGATGAAGATGAGGAAATGTGGGAGGAGCAGTTCAAGGAAGCTTTGCTAGACCTACTGGTTTAACCAAAGCAGAACCATTGACATAACTTTCATAAGAAACAAATGGATCAACCGAAGCTCCAATGGCAGAAACATATTTGAGTGGAAACTCATATAAGAATCTGCTCATCCTTCTACTTTCATTTCCTTTTGTGCTTGGTTGAAAATTATAAATGATCTGTTGGTGCTAGTTCTACCTTGTCAATATCTTCTTTTGCAGTAAGCCCTTGGTGTCCCCCTTATTCCTGTCACCACTTCTCTTCTTCATCTTTTCCTTTCCTCTCATAAGTTTGTCCTTCCAAATTTAAGCACATTATAATGATATCTATCTCTTTAATTAATTGAGCCTCCCCCTTTTTTTTCTATTTTTTATTTTCTGCAACAAAAAAATAAAATAAATGTACTACATTTTTTCCATTCATCTTCCCACAACATGCATTGCATTTCTAAAATGTACTGGCCATCCTTGAGCTAATCGTTGTTAGCTTGGAAGTCATCAATATTTAGATGAACCACTAAGATTCCAAGTCCAACTATTCTTTTGAGCAAGTAACGTGTACCAGCATATTGTTGGGAGTGCTTATATGTTGCTCCAGAAGTGTTACACCGCAAACATGTTTGATAAAGTGCCTATTTGAAAAGAATTTGTTTTAGGGTCTAAGAAAGGCGGTGAGCTGGGTTTGCTGGTCCATTGAAATGGGTTTAGGGTCTTAGAAGGCAATATCTCTCTCAGGCAACTGCTCGAGTGCTCATTTGCAAGGTGTTCGACATTTGGTCTGAGAGTGAGACAAAGAAATGATGGTTTCATCCAAGAGATAGTAAGGTAGAGAAACTGTTCTCTAATTCAGCCTTAAGTACTCATAATGTCGTGCTTGTGAAACTCTTTCATATACCTTTTATTTTTTACAGTTATGTCCGCTTATATGTGCCATTGGGAAAAAATAATGGTTGTTAAGTGCCATATAGATTTCCTGTCAACCTTGTCTAATATAGGACTAATGGAGCTCACATTTCTCAAACAGAAACTCGTGTAGTTATAGAACTCAACTAGAAAAGTTGTGAAACTTATAAGACTATTTTTTACCTTTTCCTAGATTTGATATTAGTTTTCCTATTTATTTAGGATTTGATTTTCTTATTTTGATACAGTTTGAGTTTGTGTTTAGCCTATAAAGGAAGCATGTTATGGTGAAGTTTTGAGTATGAGAGAAAAAATTAAATTTTAAGGAGGTAAAATGTGAGTGTTTTAGAAGGAGAAAAGGTTTAAAGGCCAAAGAGAACTAAGATGATAAGCTTTTTGTGATTCTCATATTTTATAATTGCGTAGAGGTAAGATTATGAGGTTATTAGTAATGTGTAGGTGATCCATACACCAGCATGAGCACTAAGTACATACCTCTACTGTAATTTTTATACTTTGTTCGAGTGAATTTCTCTCATCAGTGAATATAAGCTGGTTAAGAATCGAACAACATTATATTTATTGTTTCACTGCACGTGATTAGTGATTGGAAAATTTTTTCCCAACATACTAAGATGTTGGAGATAAAAAATATAGATTAATTGTTGTTAATAGTGATTGATGCAAAAAACTTAGGACAGATAGTAATTCTTTCAGCTTGTGGATAAGTGACTTAGGTGGAAGAAGAAAAAGATTTAGAGTGAGGGCTTACTATAGGAGAGAGAGAGGGAAAAGTTTAGTCACTTAGTTGAAAATAGAAAAAAAATTTATACACTTCAGTATACTAGTTCTCCAAAGTCAAAATCAAATCCAAAACCTCTAATCTTTTATGATAAAATCCTAACCTCCCTAAACTTTCATATCTAACTCAGGAGATCCCATGCTCATTAAGCTTGGTTGCCACTCCCGTGCTCTTACAACAACCAAGGTAGGCCTATAATCCTTCAAACTAATTAAAAAAAAATACTCATCTTAGATATTTAGTGCTCAAATTCAATCCTTCATAACCCTAGAAAGACAATTAATTTTTCATATCCTTCAACCAGTAAGTGAAATTTTAGAAACACTTGCCAATTAAAGGCCCCCATTTTCTTTTCACAGCAAAGACTCTTCCATTGTCAACAACCTGAAAATTTAGAACCCAAAAAATGAAAATCCTTAGAAATACTTAAAACAAAAAAAAGATAGAAAGAAAAGCATATGTTTTCCTAAAACTGCTTTTAAGGGTGAAAATAAGGGGAAAGTGCACTTTTAGTCCTAAAACTTTTTATGTTTTGCCAAGCTAACAAGGGTGAGCATGGGTTTGGTAAACCTGAAACCCAACCCAAAACCACCCCCATTGGGTTGGGTAAGTTGGGTAAAAATGGACCATAGTTTGTAGATTGGTTCCACATATAGGAGAACTAATGATTTTTTTAGTTGGTTCTAGTTCCATATAAAATCAACTCGAGGTGGAACTGAATATGAGGTATATATATATTTATATAATAAAAATTTATAATATTATTAATATATCCATATATATATATATATATATATATATATATATAATTATGATGATCATCTTGTGTTTTTATATTGAACCCTTAAACCGATGTCCCGAATTGAAACAATATGAAAGTTGTGAAATCATTCATAAAATTTCTCCATATTCACTTGAATTGCTTCACTTCCTAGACCAACTAATCATAGGTCATTTTTCTTTCGATCTCTCTACTCCAGACCACTCTTTACGGCACAATCCTCATGTTTTTTTTTATTTATGAGTAATGTGAAACTGGAAATTCATAACATTAATACATTTGGGGTTTTGATACTGAAGAAAATTTTCTTAAAGACTCAATTCTCCATGTTGAATGTTGTGCTAATAATATTGGAATTACTGAAAGGTAGTAAACTGGTTGAGATGGAAGATACTACACAAACAACTTTTTTGAACCATTTTTGTAATAGTATGTTAAACTTTTTTTAATGCATGTAAGTACATATATTTAAATACTGATTTAATTGTATATTATGTTGAATATTTTATAAACTAGTTATGGATACAATTTTATTAAATTTCAGTGTTGTTATAGATATATGGTATAAATTGAAAAATCCGAGAACTAAAACAAAAAAACTCAGAACTATGGTTTTGGTTTTGTTAGGTTCTCGATTTTCAGGTTACATAGAAAAATTTTGGAACTGATGCCTTTTTGGGTTGGTTCAGTTTCACCATAAAACTGAACCAACCCAAACCATGCTAACCCCTACAAGTCAATCCTAAAACTTTTCAGGTTTACAAATGAGTCCTAAAACTAATAAAATGTGTGCTTTGTTAGGCATCATTTATGGATGACGGAAAATCTCATATGACTCTGGACGGACATTTGCTCCCTCTTTCTGAAGGACAATGCGGATCATGTGAAGAGCATAAAGGGACACAAAGGTCCAATGCAGTAGCATAGTAATAGACCAGTGTCAATGTAAAAGTTAGGTGAGGTCCTCGATGAAAATGGCCTATAAATTGACAAAAAGCCAAGATATTCTTGTTCATTTTCTTGTCTCCATCCTCTGAGTTGTATATTCAAAGATATTAATGGTGGCAGACAAGGCAATATATGTTTTTTCAATAACTTTTGTGTTAAGGTTTTGGGTAATGTGTTGTAGTTGTTATCCAATTAAGTAAGACAAAATAATGTTATAATGCTTGGGAATGGTGGTATTGTGAATTTAATTTTGTTTACGGCATGAGTAATTATGCAGGGTTGTTGCTACATAATAATTATGTTTTTTCTTGGTTATTTCCCTTTTGAGTATCTTGGTTGTTGGTTACTAAATTAGAATTATTTTGGAACTGATTATAATTTTTTAGATTCAGGTTTATATGTGCAATTTGTGTAGGATGGGAGACATTGATGGGTCCATCACTTTTGTGTTTGGAGGAGGATTTACAAAGGACAAATTGTAGTGCATAGGTGGATCTAAGAAAAAGGAAGTTATGGACACTGATTTGTTGTGCCTCCCTAACTTAAGGGTTATGGCTAATGAGCTGATTAGTAAGGAATTCACTAGACTTTTATGCTTAACAAGTGGAGCAGGATGTTTAAGCAAGGGATTAAGAGAAATAGAGTAAAATGATTAAGGTATCAATCTGTGTAGGGAGTTGACTATGAAACATGGGGAAATTGAAATATATGTTGAGCATCCCAATGATGCTAGTGCTGGAAAACATGGGCATGTTGTATATGATGTAGAGGATGAGTGTGGGGCTGATATTAAAGAAGGGTCAACTGATTCTGAAGCTGAGAATGTTGAGAAAAGAGCTGATGTAGTATATGATAATGATGAAGCAACTGTAAGAAAATTGTTTGGCAACATTAATGAGGATGATGATGAGTTCTTACTTAATACTCAGTACTTGAGTGATGATGATGTGGAACTGCATGACATTAGGGAGAAAATGAGAGTGTTTAACATTAAATGGGCTAATAAGAAACTAAAGATAACCATTTTAGTTGGAGGACAAAACAGGACTAATGTTGACAAAACTAGAAGGCACCGAAAGGGAAAGGAAAGGCCATAAGCAACAATATGTTCACAAGGTATGATCCTAATTCAACTAAAGCTATTTTTGTAGCGACATAGACATTTGATGATCCAGAACAATTTAAAGAAGCAAAAGTGAGATACACATGCTTATAGTTGGTTTCTTTTTCTGGCTTGCAGTAAACCAAATCTGGTTGTTTCTTCTTATTTGTTTTGCAAAGGTTAGTACAAATTGTCATAATCCTTATACCCAATGTTGAGCATTGGCATGTCAACGGGTCAAGTTTGAGCCAAGTATGGTTAATCTCAAACCCTCCTCTAAAGTAATCGGTTTGAGTAGTACTTGCATCACAGGTGGGCAGATACTACCCACCAACTCATTTTAAGACATATGTTTGATTTTTTTATACTATCTTTTTATATATTTACATATATTTTCAAAAGAATGTATATATTTACAATTAATTAACATTTAAAAAATCATAAACTAAAATAATAATAAAGTAATTTATGTTAAATTATAATTTTATTTTTTAAATAAAATCATATTTTGAATATAAAGAAACTAATTTAAGAATGGTGTGGGTAAAGTCGGGTAAGATAAGTTAAACGCATACCTTCTCATGGCTTTGAGAGTAGGATTAGGTTTGGGTTTGGATAGCTGGATTTGAAGAAGGTAGGGTAAGGTAGAGTATTTTTTTACATCCCTAAATATGTGCAAAACATATGCATGGAAATTGGGGCACCAGGTATAAGGGACCAAAACCGTAGAAACTATTTTGGGATGTTGCAAGATCTACCAATGAAGTGGAGTTTTTAGATAACATGAAAAAGGATTAAGGATATTATCCCCGAAGGTTATGAAAGGTTGGTGAAAACTTCACCCGATCATTGGTGTAAGGGCTTCTTCAATACTTTGGTTAAGTGTGTGTTCCAAACCACAGCCGAAGAGAAAGCTACTCCATCTTCCAAAGGATGTGCAACCACTTAGGACATAAACATTTGATGTGTGTTCTTCAATTTCGGGTTTAATGTAATAGTTGTGAGAATGTGGTACGCTATGGTGACAACATTCTATTCATCTTTCGGTAAACCATATGGATATAGTTGGTCTGATTTAGCAGAGATATCTATCTCCCTGTTTATGGGTATAGCTAAGCAGAGATACTTGTCTCTCTGTTTCGGATGTACAATCAACTTAATGGTTATAATTATAGACGTATTTGGTTGCCAACATCTTGTTTTGTTTCTGTTTGTTACTTTAATAGTGTTTATTGTGCCAACATATTGGGTTGTAGTTATTTATGGATGGACCTCGTGCGTTCTGAATGCCAAACATTGGCCTACTTCATTAAGTCATTATGTTAAACACTTTGACAACATTACAAAATCCATACTCCACCCTAATCTCTACCCATGTTGCTATCATTCTAACCCATTACAACGTACAAAACTACACCCAAGCACACAACAACATATAGACAGCAACAACTATTAGGACCATATCCTTCTCTGTCTTTGATTCATCTTGCTCATCTCTTCCACCAACCTGTTTTGCTTTCTCATCAGTTGGGTCATCCACTTTGAACACTTGCCTTTGAAACTCCTACTTGAATTTCTTGTATTTCGGCAGCAGCAATCCACTCATATACTGCAGAATAAAGTACTTGCAAAATCCTTCCTCTCTGTACCTTGGGCCCCCAATAAATCTTCTGTTAGCGTTCAATGATTTGCTCAAGCAGTCTTCCTCACAGCTTCTCCACCGCGATCAATTTGCAGCTACAAAACTTGAGATTTTGATTCCTTCATTTGCTTGAGTCGACATCAACAATGAAAAATCAATTTTGGCAGTGGGCTTCCAAGAGTCTCTTCATCAATTAAAAAGCAAGAAAATGTATTAAAAAAAAAAAAAAAGATAAAGTCGGTTAACTTCTTATTCAAAATTCCACCTCAATGGCATTTTAAGAGGGAGCAAACGTTTGCCCTGTGCCACATGAGGTTTTCCGTCATCCATGTGGCGGACGGTTCAAATGAGGGGTAACAGAGCACGCGTTCTATAAGTTTTAGGGAAAATTACTAAAACTCCCCTGAGGTTTGGTCAAACTACAGTTTTATCTACTACTTTCAAAAACCTACTTGAACCTCGTTGAGGTTAAGTGAAACCAACCTTTATCCCTCTCCGGAGGCAGAGCTAACTCTGTCAAAGACCATTAAAAAAAAAAGGAAAAGCTCGTTTATTCCAACTCATCTCTTCGTTTGATCACTTTACCCCAACACTTTTACATCTAACTAGCTACCCAAGTTTACACACAAATCTGCCTGGGTCTGCGAGAGAGGATGAGCATGCGACGAACACATTGCCTCTCCTAGCTACCGTTCCATGCCTCACATCGTCCCCGCTCTTCTCACTACAAAATCGCTCGAATGATGGAGCGACACAACTGGAGGTTGGCCGATTCACTCACCAGGAGTGGGAGAAGGACCTTTAATTTCATGAATGGAGGAGAGAGAGCGTCAGGGTCACAGTCGGAATCAGCATCGGACTAGAGGAATACAGATCTACTATGAAGTTGGAGGAAATCAGCCTGAGGCATCGCCGCCTAAGCAAGAGCGGATGAATCAAAATCGGCCAGAGGAATCGCCACCTAACCGAAATCGGCCAGAGGAACCAACCATAGTTGGAGGAATCAGACGAGAGAACCTGCTCAGGATTAGGGGTGAACATTTTTCATATAAAATCAAAAATTCCGAAAAAACCAAAAAACCCGAAGTGTAATTTTTTGAATTATAGGGGTGAAAGTGTAACTTGAATGAAACCTCAAGGAATAAGTGTTATTTATCCAACATTTGAACACAGTTATATATACCCCTTTTTTCGCCTCTTTTACCCGTAACCCTCAAAACCACTAGTCCCGCCGCGTGGTTGTTTCTTCTTCTTCGACCACCATCTGCTCTTTCTCCTTCAAATGGGCACCATCCCACTTCTTCATCTCCTTCATCTCTTTCAGTAACTAATCCTCCTCCCTCCTTCTCTTCCCGCTTGCAGAATTTAGGAATGGAGATTGCAGAAGAGATTCAAAAGAAGAGCAGCAAACGTTATTTGTTTTGAAACCGAATTACAAAACCGAACCAACCGAATTGCATTTCGGTTGGTTTGGTTTCAGTTCTTACGTGAAATTCGGGTAGTTCGGTTGATGATATTCAAAACTGATAATCGATTGGTTTTAAGTAATACGGTCGGTTAGTGACCGAACCAACCGAATGATCAGCCCTATTTGGGATGGCGGATTGGACAGGGGACGGTGGCACAGCGAAGCAAGGACAACAGGTTAGGGGGAGAGGTAGTCTAGGGTTTCAAGGGAGAGGAGCGGTAGTTGAGGAAAAATTAAAGTTTTGTGGGAGGGAAATGAAAAATTAGGACCTAGGTGGCTATTTATTTTTTATATTTTTTTTCTTTCTTCCTTTTCTATGTTAGTGCTACCGTGATAAATTACCCATGCTGGCATGCTATGTAACCAATTTCATCAATTTTAAGACTTCTTATTTACCAATTCAAAAATTTTGAGGTTAAAGTCTAAAATAGTACAATAATAAAAAGTTAGGTGCCACGTGTGTAATTTACCCTAACAAAATAAGAAAGGACAAACCAAACCCAAAAAAACGAAAACTTAATTGGGGATTTGTCCGATGAAAGCGCCAGAGAACACCACAAGAGACCACCCATTCCTGCAGAAAGAGACATTTGAGTTTCTACTTCAGCCCAGAAACCATTTCCACTTCACCCGTTTTTTGTTTGCCTCAAAAAACCAACTTGTTCGATGCTCTTGGCTCGTAAACTTGTAAAAAAAAGAATTCCCCTTTCGATTTTAGATATTTGTAACTGAAACGCATTGAATTTCAAGCAAGCTGAGAGCTCGGAACAGAGAGGCTGCTCTTTCAGTAGACAGAACTTGCTCTGTTCTTGGTCTTGGATGTTGAAGAACTGAGAAAAACATTCTAACTTTTAAATTTTTTGATATAATCTAGTTCAAAGAGTAGAGTGCTTTAAACAGATTAGATATGCTAAAGTTTTGTTGTTTTATTTGTACTAATCCAACCGCTCTCCATTCAGCATAGATATGTCATGGTGCAGCGGATACATTTCTGCGTTTTCCTCTGCGGAAAAAGCGCAAGGCTGAACCAAGCAATGGCCAACTTGTCGCAATAGCAATATAAATGAGAAACCACATCGATCTTCTGCTTTGCCTGCATAACTGATCCAGGCATTTTTTCATAGGACCAACTGCATCAGAAAGCTCGACTTCATCCTTGTCAACATCTCTTTTGCCAGTTTGGATTGTGCCCTCGCTGACATAAGATCTTTCTTCTCTTTCGGGGTGTGTTTGATCAGCTCTAGAAACAGATGTCTCACCCTTGTCATGTTCAACATGCTCGAGCCCAGCCAGTTCCTCTTCCATCTTCTCTTTTACATGATCATCACTGACTGCAGTCACCATTCCATCTCCACCGACACTTACATAGGGACCCTGATCGATCGAAGGTCCTAAGGATGACTGCAAACCTGATTTCTCTTTCTGTGAATTCATCAAAACATGGTCAGTAATCCGAATTGCTGCAGGCTGAGACAAAGGTAGGGAGCTTAACGAACCAAGTGCCAAACGAAACTGTGATTCTAAAACTTGTTGGTATATAAGTCAATATTTTCAGAAGATAACCAAATAGCACACCTTTTGCACGTGCATGTGCGGACTAGACATTAGGACCCCCAGAAATTCATTTGTGGCCCTGACCCACCTGCACAGAAAAGACGTAAGTTCGATCAAATAGTTCTTATCTACCAACAGGGCCAGAAATATGCGAGATCGTCCAACTTTTCTGCCTTTATGAGACAATGCCCACCTTCCAAATCCTGATATGACATCATATGGGAATAAGAGAATGACATAGTAACAATAAATAGGAAAAGAGTTACTGCTCAATATTTGGCCTGAGACCCGTTTTCCCTGTTGGGTATAGAAGCCCAGTTTTTCTTTAGTTTTCTGACTTCCCAAAGATGTCAATGTGCTACTATATTTCTTTGGTTTTTCTACATTTTGAAAGAAAACGCCTTGCTCCTCAAATTGATGTGCCGCCTAACTAAGAAACTTCACCGGTAAGCGAAACCATGGTAACTAAACAATAGGAAGAAAAGAGATTTGCTCAGAGCAATCAGTTCAAACAACAAAGCTCAGAAGTTCCCCGACTATCATGCAATTTTTTTCTGTCAAATGAAGAGCAGTGCACAATGTTATTGCCAATTTCAGTGATAACTACATAAAGCCATCTCAGACCAATGTTCAATTCAAAAAATTCAATTAGAAATTTGGACTACGTTGCTCATAAATCGCAAGCATATGGAAACATTACTGTGCCAGTGCATTTTGGATTAAAAATTAACCTGGAGAAGCATCTCTTCTTTCAAAATCAGTGAGATTCAACTTTTCTAAAGGGAGACAAGGGATTATAATGTACCACAGGCTAGATCCAGTAATTCCTTCGAAGAACGCCAGATGTCCCCCATGTTGTGATGTAGCCAACACAACGTTTTTATTTGCTCTGTATAAAAGAAAGAAAGCAAGAAAGAGACAAAAACCCAGAGACGGGGAGATCAAATGAGTAATGAACTACCAAAAAGAACAGTGCAGTAGTAAAGTACTCTGGCATTCATAAGAGCTTCACCTGCATTCATCCCAGGGAATGGCTTCCCTGGTACATACAGGATCATCTAGGGCACTGATGCAGAGCAGTGGCACTGACACATTTCCCACATATATACAGCTGCTGCAACGCCTGTAGTATGTATCGACGGTCTGAGAAGACAATATGGTATTTTTGGTAACTCGAGAAAGACAAATGAGAGGGGAAAAGATGACAGTTCAGAGGTATTATTACCTCAAATTTTCCAACAAGACAGGTAGCGTGATTGTCAAAATCTCGAACGGAACGTGACTTTTGAATTGGATGGGTAAAACAGAAATAGAAACAGTTAGAAGGTTTCAGGCATAGTACCACAGACAATTACTTCTTAAAGCAACAGAGAGCAAGAACACTATTAAGACTTTTTTCCGCTTAGTACTTTGGCACTGGCATTTTGCAAAAAATCAAGGTCCATGAAACATCCAACATTGCATAACGATGGAACTCCGGAGTGAGAAAATTTAGCACTTATTTGACCGAGAGGCAGCACAATATTCATTCCATGGGAATCAACCATCAATCAATCAGTTAACTAAGCCTTATTTCCTACTAGTTGGTTCAGCTATATGAGTTCTATGTCTGAATTCATATTATGTTATCTAATTGACAACATAACCAGAGCACCTCACTCGGAAAAGATATTTCAAAAATCAATAACCCACCTTTTTTATGCCTTCCCAATTAGCAAGTCTAGAATAGCGAGGTTCATGCCTGCAGTGTGAACACAGAAATGTCATATGAAGCTAGGCACGAATTATTAACAGAAATGCTTAAAGAGAACATTTTTCCTCCATCCCTTCCAAGCAGAATGACACTTGCGTTTTTCTTCATAGAATTTAAGGATATGCTGCCACTCACTTATGTTTTGTATTTTATACCCCTCAACTCCCTTACCCGTTTCGTGCATACGTTGGTTGGCTGTTAAAGTTCCATAGGAGTTGGGAACATGTTATATATGAGCATTTACACCCTTTATATTGAGACACCAAAAATTTCAAAAAAAGTGTACCATTCTTTTTGGGATACAATGAGTAACAACTATAAATATAATGAAACACTAAGGAAGATTCAAGAGGGACTCATTAGGTCAAAGTGGTAGCATGGACATACATTTTTGCATAACCTTGAAGACCTATTGCCAGAGCTCTATCATACAACTTTTGCACAACCCTTCGGCATATAAACCTGTCACCTATCTGGAAAATGCAAGAACAGAGACCTAAGATAGAATTAGTTGATTGAGAATAATAAAGAAATAATGGCTTCTTGTTATTTGATGTCAAGTGAAAAGCAACCACAATGCAGATACAGAATGCGTACAAATATTAGAACTGTAAGGTCCTTAACCAAAGGGTCCCAAAGAAATGAGAACCAAGTGCTGCACACAGCAGTACTTTCATCGACTTCAAGGAAAAGAAGATGGGGTAGATGACAGTTTACAGAGCATCATATGTAGATCTTGCCAAGATGGCTACAGACAGCCAGTTCCCAACTTGTTCTTAAGAGCAAAACTTGCTCATTCCTCATCAAAATCAGGTATGATAAAGGCAGTAGCAACAGTTACCTCATATTCGTGATAACTCATTACAGAACTAAGCCATTAAAGAAAGGATTGCAAAATTAATGCAATCATTCAGTTCATGAAACAAGAAAAAGTACTGATTGAAATATTAAGAATGGCAATGAATTAATGCCCTCTGAACATTAGAAGATGAAAGATCAACAGTATTGTGTATGTTCAGAATCAACTAACCAAAAGGTCCCATGGAGAACAAATAGCCACTGCCCCTGCAATAGGAACCTTCTCCCCATCTTCTCCAAGATATTTTACCTGTTGATTATGTAATTGGTAAAAATATCAAGCTGGTATGATCTAATAATTGCTTTTAATATGTATGTTCTTGTGTACAGACATGTGCATGTGTAGATGTACATATATTATTGCTCTCAATTACGGGCAGAAAACACTTTGCCTGTACTTACAATGTGTATTACCCGTAGAAAACCAACAGATTCAAACTAAAGTATATCGCCAGTGCGCAATGTGCTTTAACCATCAGGCAAAACACAAGCACCATAAGTGAGTTTCATATATATTTTGCAGACATGGAATGCCATGTGAGAAAGCAAGAAGCAAGGCAACTTATTCTCTCAGGGTGATAAAGCAAGAAGAAGATAAGAGAAATACCATAATAATAAGAAGAATAAACAGCTGCCCACATACCAGAATGTTGGCGCCAATACTTGTTCCAACAGCAAATAAAGGAGCCTTAGGGTACTTATTATGAAGATAATCAATGACTACTCGTGTATCCTCGGTCCATCCAGCATTATAAAAGCAATCAGACTGCAAAGTATTTAGAGAATTTAAATAATCTAGGAAAGGTGGTCAGAAAGATACAAAATTAAATTCTAGTATTAAAGAGAAACAACAAGCCAACAATTTGAAGTTCTCACATTGACAAAGTCTCTCATTGTAGACTATGCAGAAACTTTACAGTATACGCATCACAAAAGAAAAACAAAGAAAAGAAAAGAAGAAAATTACGATGTCAACCTGTAATTGAAGAAACTGGATTTGTCTCATACGCTTAACCTTTTTTATGTAAACAGCATTTGTGCTACAAATAAAAGAAAAAATGACGTAGTGCAAGGACAAAGAACAAGAAAAAAAAAACTTACAGTGACCGAGACACCCCCCAGTCCTCGGTGGTTGCTCACAACGACATCCCACCCATGCTTCGCTGTATCAAACGCAAGGTGTTTAATATACTGCAAAAAGATAAAACCAGATAGTATTATAAAACTTGGGATGGACATACAGACACAAAAGCTCATCAAAATCAGGTATCTCAGAGAATCAATTCTAGGACATAACTTGTTTTCCATTTTAAGATTTGTCCTGCAGTGCATGGAATGTTGTTCTTTGACATGATAGAGACTCAGTACACGCACATACACACAAGTAATAAAAGCAAGATATAATGATATATAATGCATAGTAGAGAGTATATTTGCATTTTCATTGAACTGTTAGCTATGCTATTTATAGATGTAACACATATCACTGGAAAACACATTTCTGCCACTATATCTGCAGCAATATATTCAAAGCTTCCAAAGCAACTTAATCAAGATCACGAGAGTGTTTAAGTTAAAAGATTATCTCCAAAAGTCTTTCTCAGTCTTAAAAATTGCTCAAAAGCATGAAGAATACCTAAAAAGCATAAAACAGCTACAGTTGAATATATATGTTTTTGGTAGCCAAATATTTTCTTCTCCAGCAACTTTGCGGCCCTAGTAGAAAATGTTTTTTTAATTTTCTAGAAATATAAGTTTTCCTGCATATTCTTCATTAGGCAAATTAGAAGAGTCCCAGGCATTCAACATATAAAGAAGAAACACAAGTATTTCTTCTGGATATTTTATATGAAGTCCATTAAAACCCCATAAAATATTCCATTTCCAATCACATTGCTCAGAACATATTTATATTTTGTCCCAAAAACTGAGGCAATAATAACTCATGGTATAGCTACTACAGCATATCTAAAACCTCCCTTATAGATAGTTGTTAAATCAAGACTCATGGGAAGTATTTGTGAAGTACAACTCTTTGCTTGCACCACAGCCTTCTCCAACATGAAACATAATGAGAAAATGTTTATGATCATTTATCAAGCTCAGCACCACTTCTCTTTACTTGCATAGTCATTCAGATAACCTTCAAACTTCTCAACATTAATACCCATGCATCTCAAGCTAACATTCATGGAAGAATTTTAAAGTTATTGTCAGATTACTCCAATGTTTGACGTTATACACAAATAAGACCTTGTCTCTTATTCAGTGAAGTAGAAAGTGAGAACACAATGAGCAAAACCAATAAATATGAAACCTCACTCACAGCAGAAGCAGAATCACTTGTTAATCCAGGAATAACAACTGCTATTGGGGTGATATCATCTCTAGAAATAGTGTCATTCAGATGAAAAGAACCTCCTGAAACTAAAGAACCATAAATAGACAAATATGAGATATGAAACAAATTATATCTGCGCTATAAACTTTCACAATATATACTTGGTTTACAGACATATAGTCATACAAGGATGCAGGACATGCTAACAACAACTAAAATATTAAAATACGCTAGCTTGCACAATATACTTAAATAGAACTAGCAGTATGAGTCCAAATCAAATGCTTAAACTACTAAGAAAAGGACAAACATCAATAATTAGTGCATATCCCTTTGAGATATAAGCCTACTACATATTTTAATATTTGGATGTGATGCTTACCATCTGAACTCATAAGCCAATCCAGAGCAATTGTTCCACCATCAGAAGCATAAAAAAGTTGCCTGATACACAGAGAGGATAAATGTCAAATAAACCGAACATATAGTAATAGCATTTGTGCCCCCACCATCCCCATTTCCAATTATAAGCAGAAGGCCAGTATTGATTGTATCCATGACCCGTTATGTTTGTGAATCGTACACATTGGTCATGAACACAGCAACAGGAATTTTCAATGAAAAAGAAACTGTTGGTCCATCATTTCCTGGTTTGCACAGCATTAATAGCAATTTGCCAAATACACAGTATTCCACCACACATCAACGGATAGACCTAGTGCACGATGGAAGCAACATTTTAATCCGTCAAACTCAAGTGCATAAAAGGTAAAGAAACAATAGGAACATGCAAACTCATTCAATTCCACGAAGGGTCCATGCTCATTTTTGGTTGGGTAGGTTTCAAGAAACGATACAAGTTTGGAAACATATTAGCAGAATTTTCTACATAACTTCAGGTAGTTCCAAACTCCACATTGGTTCCTAATTCCCGCTCTAGCTTCCCAATTATAAGACTCATCACGTTTCCTTATTGGCTACCAAAAATACCAAGAAACTCTATGGCCAGACCAATAAACTACTACTGCCCAGTAGACAAGTAAAAAAGAAGAACCAACCATAGTAGGAAAAGAAAAAGATCAACCTTCTGTAGCTAAAAACTGGAGGATTTCCGAAGAAATTAAGAAAAACGGTTTGAATATGGGGACTGGCAAGCCAGGGCGTCGCCAAGTATCTGCTATCATCAAGAAACCACGAAACGCCAAATCAACGCATCGTCACAGAACAGAAAAAAAAAAAAAAACATTACCAGAAAAAATGGAGTACGCTGAGGGGAATCGCTAGCCAATCCATTCACTCACCTGCCATGAAGAATCCGGCACTTGGAAACAACGCCGTGGTAGAGGTAAGAGGAGGGATGGTACGTCAGCGAGATGCGGCAGCCACGGAGGCCAGAGAAGAAATCGCGGAGGAAATGGAGCTCGAGGAAGTTGTAGAGGAAAGCGACGGAGAGAAGCAGAAGAAGGAGAAGGTAATGAGAGATGGGTATGAGAGAGAGGGCAAGGAAGAGCTGCTTGTACGCCGCGAGAGAGTCCGAATCGATCGAAAACATGGACAAATCCATTGTTGGAGGATTAACACTTCGTGGGTCGATCCTGGTATTGTTAATGGAATCGAAGAGGGATGAGATGAGAGAGTTTCACAGGGAGTAAGAATAGCAGACTCGGGCGTGTTTGTTTAATTCTGGATGTGATAGAGAGAAGGCGGTAAGGCGTTGGGAATTCGGTGTGACTTTAGTATTTGATTTGGTTCATTACTATTAATATTAAATTCCAGGAGGTCTAAATCACTTTTGGTCCCTTAAATTATTTTGATCCAGGCTTTTTAGTCCCAAAGTTATGACTAGTTATTTTGGTCCCTCAAATCATGAAAAGTTGGACATTTTGCCCCTTTAATCTAATAACTCAGTCAACTTAACATCAACACCGTTAGATTTCTAATGGTTTAGTTACCTTATTATAAAAATTTAAATTTTTAGTCACTGAAATCATAAAAATATGTAACTTGAGGCACTTAAAGATAATTAAATACAAACTTAATAGAAGTTTCAATTTAAAAAGATGATTCAAAAACAAAAGGTAAACAATGCTACACATTTTTCAAGTAATATAATCAATTAAAAAAACTATAATGAATTACAAAATTAATTTTTATTTTTTTGGAATAAGTGTCATTTAAAAATATATTCCCTTCGTTTCATAAAGGATGACCATTTTTACCTTTTTTTTATTAAAGTTTAACTTAAACATATTCATATTAATTTGTATTATAAAGCATTTTTAAAAAGTATATTTATAAATTAGAGTCTTTAAGGTACCATTTTCATATAAAAAGTTTATATTTTATGAGAAATTTTGATAAAAAAATAAAATAAAATTATGAATTAATTACTATAAATAGTAAATGGGTCAAGCTTTGCAAGATGAATGGAGTAATTAATTACAAAATAAATTTTAATTTTAATTAGAACTTAATAGACCGTACGACCAATTTCTTCTTCACTACTCCACAGTGCTTTGATTGGATTTTCTCTTTGACAAATGAAAAACATGACGATCAAAGTAGTTGACTTTTTGACAACTTTGACTATCAATTTCTATCATTCCAAGCCACATTTCTTAGTATTTCTCACTTTGTTCCTTTTTTATGCAGGTTGGAGAGTTTCATGGATGTGTCAAAATAAAGGAGAATCGAGCAAAGCAAAAGTTCATTGTGCACGGGTCAAAGCTGAATGAAACTTATAGCGATGTGTCACCAACATTGTTAGATGTATGGCTATAGAACACACCTTGGTAATGCATCACCAGGTGTGGCAACATGGTATAGCCATTCGACACCCTGGCGACGCAGTGCCACTATATCATCTATTTTGGCAATGCGGAGCCACTGCTCCTAGATTTTGTGGTCTCCTTCCCCCACATTTGAATTTTAGCTCATTATTGGTTGGAGGATTCTATTCAAAGTGTTAGGTAAGGCAAAGACAAGATTTCTAGCAGACTTTGGGCTAAAAAATTCTGGAACAAGTGTTAAGTTTTCATCCCATTCACCATACTCTTCTTTTCTTCCTCTTTTGGAGCCACCATTGAAGACTTGTGTTTGGAGCTTCCTCAAAGGTGCCAAACTAATTCTTGGAGGCTAAGAAGACTTGAGCTTCTAGGAGTTTTCATTGGTTTCTTCTTCTTCTTTCTTATTGTATTCTCTTTAATGTTTGGATTGAACTTTGGCAAGTTGTCTATAGATAGTTTGGATATGGAGTATATTCTCTTGTATCTCTCTATGAAGACATTCTTGATACTTATTATCTATTGTTTATTTGAGGTTTTTCATGAGTATTGATTCTCTTGTGTTGCCTATTTTATGTTTAATGTTTATGTGTTTATTGACCATTTCACTTAACTCACAATCTCACTTTATTCTTAAGAGATAAAGAAGGGAGGTGGAAATTAAGAAGGCCAAAATGCACATATGGTCCTCTAACTTTGTTGACTCAAGCGAGTTAGTCCTTCAATTTCAACTCAGTGCGACTTAGTCCCTTAACTTTGAAAATTTGAGCGAGTTAGTCCCTCGATGTACGGAACGCCGAACGGCGTTTCTTTTCTCTCCTCACAGTTAGCTTCTCGCTCCAGCGCCGCCTAATCTCTTCCCGCCGGCATTGACTTCCTTCTCCTACCAGTCTCCTTCTTCCCTTCGCCGTCAACCTCGCCTTTCCTCTCATTGCGTCGATCTAGTTTCTCATCTCCCATTGGTCTCGCATCTCCTCCCGTTGGTCCCTCGCCACTCGAGCAGCCGTTTCACCGGGAGTTGGAGCCGATTCACCAATTAGCTCACCGGAGTGGGAGCCGATGTGAATGCCAGAAGTAGGAGCCGAGTGGAGCACTAGAAGTAGGAGCATCAGGCTCAATTTCACGAACGGATGAGAGAACGTGAAACTACGAGAATCGCCGGAGGAGGAACGAGACCGTGGGTCGTTTCTCCGCCGAATCGATCGATTCTCTAGCCGGGAGTGGGAGTGTCGAGATCGATTTCGTCGATTGATCGAGAGTTGGAGTGGATTCGTCGACGATTGTCCGGCCGCCGGCGCCAGACCTCTGTTTTTAAGCCGCTCGAACAAATGGTGTCAAGTCACAACGTTTCAAGTTGGACCTTTTCCGTCAAACATGGACTAAATTGTTTAGTTTAGCAGACTTTAGGGACTAACACGCTTAATCTGGAAAGTTAGAGGACTAACTCACACTGAGTCAAACAAAAAGGACTAACTCGCTCGAGTTTGCCAAGTTGAAGGACCATATGCGCATTTTGGCCAATTAAGAATAGAGCATGATGGGTTTGGTTTGAAATAAGATTAGGTCTTAATCCATCTTAGATTAATGCATGAGCTAGAGAAATGCCACAGTTAATATTAGGTCAGCAAAACTTAGTATTGAGAAAGAAAGTTTTGAAGATTGAATCCTCACACTGCATAGGAAGTTAGTACCTTAGTGCCTCAATTGACTTAAGTAATAAGTTAAAGAGTGAATTCCTAGAAATATAGTCTTCTTAATAAAGTTAACTCATTCATATTTAATATTAGTTAATACTACTTTGTATTTTTGCTCTTTAGCTTTTCTTTCCTTAGTTGTAGTGCTTGTTCACCCTCATTACCTTAGTATTCACCTAGCTTAGACTTGAATTTAGCATTAGTTCTTATTTACCTTAACTTTATTAGTGGGTAATAGCTAGGACTTAACTCTAGATAAATTCTTTTTTCATCTTTTGGGACGATACTCGTATTCATCACTTGCACACAACAACACTGTATACTTGTGAGTGAATAAAGGTTATAAATTTCAAACTCTTGTTCTCACAACACTCTTCTTCTTCTTTTTAACACTAACACTTCTCCCACTAACCCAAACCAAAACCTCCTTCATCTTCTTATGTGATACTACACCTTCAAATTATTGTACACTTGCTTACCCACTAGAGCCCTATGTTGACTCGCTGGTTAACTTTTCTCGCACCAACGTTGACATCACTAGATTCCAATACAGCAGCCTCTACCGCTACGGCACTTAGATCAAAGAATTCCATCTAGGTTATGGCATAATCGTCTAGCTCAGCGAAGACCAAGTCATGCTCATCCGGCAAAACCTTGGATGCAACTGGTCTTCCATTTACTACTCCAACTACAACTTGTCGAGATACAAACAAGCAGGGGCATTTCAAGTTTTTGGTTGAGGTGCCATCATCCGTGTTGGGGAGGAGAAAGATCAGCAATGCTGGGAGCATTCAACCTAGTGTCACCCATGGCACTTATCACATCCCTAACTACCTATGGCCTAGTAAGAATTCGTGTTTGGGAGGAGAAAGATCAGCGATGCTGGGAGCATTCAACCCAGTGTCACCCATGGCACCTATCACATCCCTAACTACCTATGGCCTAGTAAGAATCCCCAGTGAAACCTCCTAAGTGAGATTTTAATGAAATAAAATAACTCGGGTAACTTAGGGTGTAACTTGCACTTCAAAACTAGTAATATTACTCAGCAGATAGCTTTACTTGAGCAGATTTCTTCCTCATGTAGTATAATCCATAAGGGTGTGCTATAGTAGTCTGTTTTAGCTCAAATTTTAGATTTGAGCTAGTTTTCAATAAAGGTATGTAGAAAAAATAGCAAGAACCCCCAAACTAATTAAGAAACAACAAACACAGGTAAGTTGGAGGCTTAGATACATAGGAAAACTTATACAAATAAGTCTTATGCATAGTAAACCTACTGGGCATCGTTGGCCTTAGTGTTCAAATGTAAAGCACATCTAACACAAGATACATGATACAATAGCTTGATCAACAAGTCATTTCCTTAGTGCATAAGTCACAACTTAGCACAAACATATGCACAAGTCTTCATTAAAAGAATACTATAAACACATGTTCAATACAACACAAGTGCTCAACAATATTAAATGACCAGGTTTAATGATTTTTAAGGACAGCTCCACACTTAGTCCTATACTTCCAACTAGTTACCACACTACACAAACTTAGTGCCTGCAAGCACACTATAATTACACTTAGCTTCACAGTTGTTGAGCAGATTAGGATAACCTACATAATAAAGCACCAAAATCATTTTACTAAGCACTAGAGGTTACTCAGCAATGCCCTTTCGTAAAACCATATACATAAAGGGCATGAGTACAACTGTACAAGACTCAATAGGGGGATCATTAGCTTATAGCCTAATTTTAAAGTAATGCAGCCTAAACATGTACATACAAAGAAAACAAGAGAAATACAAACAAAATATAAACAATATAATCAAGTAATAATAATAATCCTAAAACTAAGGTCAACATGCACAACCAAGCACATAAGCATGCAAGTACACACACAGCACAACCCATCCAACAACCAAATGGCCTGGCATGCATCTCAATAGATTTAAGTTCATTCAATTAGTTACATAGTTACTAGGCTTTTTAGTCCTTAAAGCTCCAGGTTATGAGAAAGGAAGGTCACTCCCTAAACACATCCTTAATGCTTGCCCAGTACATAATCTAGCTAACACACATATGCCCGAAAGCATATACATAGCCCCACAATAGCTTCTAGGTTCATATGGATTGTTCCATCCTTAAGGCCAACTTCTCTCACAAAAAACACTAGTCTAGCTAGGCATTTCATGGAAAGGAATAGAAATCAACCCTTACCTTAACCCAGCGAAGCTTCCAATCCTTCAGAGCCCT
Source organism: Aquilaria yunnanensis (assembly GCA_039654915.1). Lineage (NCBI taxonomy): Eukaryota > Viridiplantae > Streptophyta > Magnoliopsida > Malvales > Thymelaeaceae > Aquilaria > Aquilaria yunnanensis. Next base: position 117,691,812 of record CM077593.1, read on the forward strand.
TTGAACTTGGTAATGCCAACGCTTGAGCCCCAAGCAACCAACCTTCCAGGCTAAAATGAGCTTGATTCACCTTATTATCCTTGATTGCACTTGAATTCCCCTTAGCACAACTGAATGCCTAAATTATTGGCTTTCTTCTTTAGCCAAAACAAAGTTGAACTCAAGCTAAACGTTAGTGAAGGCATGAAGGTTGGCGGCTAGACATATGTCCAAGATTCTTGGCTCAATTTTTTTTTTATTGAATTTTTTTTATTTTGACCCCTTAACTTAATATCTCTTCCTATCTTGACCTTCAACTTTTTTCATTGCTAACTTTTCTCTTCAAACATAGGAAAAATTAAGTACAAGATAAAGTTAAGGGATTAAGCAAGTATAAACATACAAGTCCAAGAGCTATTAGGGCAATTTTGCCTTTAATATTCTTCTAAAAAAAGCTTTTCTTTATGTAAATTATATATTTAATGATTTTAATCTTTAATATTTGTTATGTACCTCAAAAATAATACTACCTCCGTCCCATTTTAGTTGAAACATTTATCTGAGCACGGAGATTAAAGTGTATATAATTTGTGTTATTTTTTTATGTAGTAAAAATTTAAATAATAATTAAAAAAAAGATTCTTTTTTGGGTTTTGTGTAGTGAGAGGTTGAGTGGAGATTTAAAAAAGAGTCTTTATTAGATTTCATGTAAAAAGATTATTTAATTGTTTAAACTTTTCCAAAAGATGAAACGTTTCAACCTTTTGGGACTTCCCAAAAAAGAATACGTTTTAAATAAATTGGGAAGGAGGGAGTAATTATTATTATTCTGTATACAAGCGAACCCCCATTTGAAAAAAACCTAGATCCTTGAATTCCAAACTCCTTGACTAGTGACGATCAAATCAGAAACCTTCAACTCATAATTTGCAATTAATTACCTCTTCTCCGCCCTGTAATCTTAAGCTTTTGGGATCTAATTATCGTACCAAACTAAACTTTGACTCTCCCTAACCCTCCATGGGCTTCCTACTTCCGGTAGATCACGACCAAACACCAAACTTGGTCATACATACGACGTTCTAAGAAGTATCTTAGTTTGAAAGAAGAACTCGTACAGCCAACTAGAGGTATTCATTATTTGGACTAGACTAAACAATCTGAACAGATTATTTGGATTAGATTAATTGGATCAATTATTTGGTTTTTTTTATCTGTCCAGTTCTAAACCGAATTCATTGTCTGGATTTCAGTTTATCTTTCGGTTCCTACATGTATAACCAAATAGTTAAAGAAAAAACAAATACCCCATAACTCAATATTTCATATTTTTCCGTATGAACCTGCTCTAACTTTCATCATTTGAATTTTGGGCTTCAAGTTTGAGGATGTTTTGGCTTGTTCTTACTGAAATCTCTTGCTTGGCAGCTTGGTGGCCGGCCCCAACCAATTGTTTTGTTTATGCTCACTATTTCTTAACAATACATCTCTGCTTCTTTCAAAATAGAAAAATCAACTGTACACTAATTCCACAAAATAAAGCTTCATGAGCAGAAACAAAAACCTTACAGTTCTTTCACCTAAAAAGATAGTTCCATTGTTTTCATCCAAAAAAAATTTTCCCTTTCTTCTTCCAATCTTAGTCTTCTAGAAAATGTCTAGATAATTGGGTGGTATTTTCAGTCAAGTTGGGATAGTCTTTTCTTCATAGATTCTCGTAGTAGTGAGGGGAGGTGATTGTGACAATCGATGGGCTAGACTTGGCAGTGCATATCATCGACCACCTCAGAGAACCAAGCAATGGTGATTTCGGGTTTAAATGGTGGTGGGATGGTGGATCTCTAGTTCTTCCATTTAGTGTTGCCGGCAGTTAATTGGTTAATGACTATAATCTGTGGTGCGGCTTGTTGCAATGATGAGTTGAGATAAAAGACAACGATTTGGCAGAGGATCAAGAGCAATGATGTTAGACTGTGTTGCTAAACTATAGAGAAAACGAAATTCAAAACCGATCCAACCGAATTTGGGCGGTTTGTTTAATTCTACATTCTTAGATCCAAGAACTGATTGGTTCCTGTTATTTGGATTTGTTAAGAAACAGGATCATTTATACACATGGGATTTTTATATTTCTTTCTTTAATCTTGTTAATCACTCCCGCATGAATATTTCCGAAAGATGATTTATACCAATCATCAAATTAAGCAGCTTGACAAGAAGAAATTAAATCCCATCTGTTCATACATATATATATACATATGAGTAGATTTCCAAGGGTCTTTCACTACACTATTCAATGTTGTAAGAATTAACCGAATCATGAAGTGAATCAAAAACCCTATTTGCAAAGTGATATTATGACAGATAGTGACTGAAATTGAATCCACTTATTATAACAGAAGCTTTTAAAGTTTCTTTTTATGCGCGCAATTATTTATAGATGTAGTATTACTCTCGCATATTTATGAGATCTTAAATTCAGTAGAAGTAAAGGTAACGATGAACCAGAGTGTTCATAGCAGAAAAAGTTTGGTTTCTTTTACCTAGTCAAACAAAGCTAAAAATTCCAAAATCATTGGAGAAATCATAAATAAAAGTCAAATTGATACAAAATCTATAAATGTTTTTAGTGGAGTTAGAAAATTTCTAAGTTCACTTCAACTTGAAGCTTTTTGTTGAATATTAGAATTGTAGTAGTGCTACCACTCAAAATGGGCCAAGCAACCAACTTCTGCCTTACATGAAAAAAATAAAAAGAGTCAGGGTTGTAGACTTCATGATTCATGCGATAAAAAAAAAACTTAAATTCATTTTTTTATGAATTGTTTGTTTTGAAAAACATTTAATATGATAACATAAGTTAAAAGAATTAGTCCTAGTCAACAGCAAGTACTTGGCATCAAGGGGAGAAGTAGAAATTAATGAAGTCAAATGTATAAAACTGCTTAGGAGGGCTTATAGATAAAATTTTCTTACATCTTTTTAAATGTTAAGACTACTATTATACATATTTCTTAGACTAAGGGGAGCCGAAGCCCCTATTAGTCCCTCCCTAGTTCTGCCCTTATCTACCGTCAATATGACCTTCAAGCGTATTTGTATGGTTGGTAATGATTTTCATAACAAAGTATGATCCATTTGTGTAACTAATTATACGAAATTAGTCCCATTGGTGACGTATATCATAAAGCCAATATGGGTGCATTGCATTACGTCAGGCACCGAAACATGGAACCAAGATGGAGGAAGATGTCTTACTGGAATTCTCTCAAGCTATGTGTTAACAGGCCAATTGGGGACCGATAAGAACTAACAGGATTCTTCCCTCCAATTTGTTCAACTTTCAACTACCTAATTATTTTTTTGTACGTGAGCCACATAACTTTGGGAAAGATATTAGTCAATGCTACAATATTTTTATATTTTGCGAACTTAATTCTCATCAAAGTAGTTCTAAAACTATAATTTGAATGTCTTGCAAGTGGCCCACAAAAAATGTTGAGGTGACAATCAATGGATGTTAAATGCTGATTTGTTGATTTTTTTTTATTCTGATGAACAACTTTGGAGGTTAAATTGCCCAAAATAAAATAATTTAGTGACTAAAACATTCACTTTCCCAATTTTTTGTCATCTTCTTCTGCCATTGTTGTATCCTAACCGTTTTGGCCATCGGTCTAGCGACCAAATAAAAACAGTGGGAAGACGGTCAACTCAAACCTCCAGCAGGTCTTTTGGCGACCGTTTTGGCTACTGTTTGTTTTTGTGGAGACCGCAAATGCAGCCGCCAAGCACAGTCGCTATTGCTGAGAATATCTGTTGTAGCGTTAATGGTTGAAGAGCTACCAGCCTGGCCAAGTCTAAAAGTGAGAACCAAGGAGAACAGAATTAGCTGCAGATCCTGAAAACTCGTTTGAAAATTGAAAATCTGAGAAGAGGATAGACCCATAGCTATATGATGGCTACTAATGACTTACATATTCTCACAATGGGTAAGGAAGGAGCCAAACAGAGTGTCGGAAAAGAAACAACAAAGTAAGCAATATTAAATTGAGGTTTCGTTATTACAAACCATCACCACAATAATATGTAAAGATCACGATCGTAGCGTGCCTTTATGGTTGAAAACCTTTATAGCTACCCGTCAAGTCTAGAGTTCAGAACCAAGCAAAATTAACAGAATCAGCAAATCTGGTCAATTTGAGTGCTGGGTTAAAGACTATAATATTTCAAAGCTGAAAATCTGTGAGTTCTGCATCTTATATATATATATATAATATATATTCTCGCAATGGACAAGGAGCAGAAAACGGTGTCGGATAAGAAACGAGAAAGTAAACATTAATAAAAAAAGATGTCGATCCTAACCTTTTCTTTAGCCTTAATGATTGAAACCCTTTATACTCCATAGTTACCGGCCACGCAAAACAGAATCAGCTAATTAACGATCTCATCACTTAAACTGGGTCCTTGCTATATATGTATACCAAGCCTTGGGGTCAATTTTGATCAACTTTCAATTTAAAGGCGTCCCCTCCTAATGAATTTCTTCCAACCTTAGTAGAAAGAGTGTAGCTAGGACTCCTAATTCGAGTGGCCTCTGCTATATGTAACTGGGAAACTAATCAATTAATCTGTGCCATTGGGATTATGTTTTTCTAGTGGTGTGATGTGGTGAGCATTATGATAATACGTTCATCATCATCCTGCGTGAAACGCTCTGAACAATTTCATTAATTTGACTCGTCACATATATATACGAAACCAAAAATCAGAAAACTCTCATTGTTCATCAAGGCTCCTGTTGCAACTGACTACGAAAAAGGACACCAGAATTGAATTTCCCTCCAACAGATGGAGAGAGACGTCTAGGAGGATCTTACACGTGGATCTCCCACTGTACCGTACGGCCATGACAAGAACCGAACCAGCTCTCGCAAAACTAAGTCTCCTCAGTCTACACTATACCCTTTGTAATGGATAAGATCAAATCTCTCTCTTCGCCAAGTTGCCTCCTTCATGCAAACCCACCCACCACTCTCTCCCTATAAATAACATCTCCTCTTCCCCAAAGCACACACCACCACAAGCCTCAACTGGCATTCACTATTTCGCTTTCATTTTAATTCCATACCCATTATGGACCACCACCAAATGCCCAACTCTGCCACATCCTCCGCCTTCCGCCTCCAGCAGCCTCCTCCTCCCTCCTCCTCCCCGCTCCCTAACCTCATCCTCGTTTCGGCTATAGCCGCCGGGGTTCAGTTTGGGTGGGCTCTTCAGCTTTCACTTCTCACCCCCTACGTTCAGCTCTTGGGCATCCCCCATAAGTGGGCCTCTCTCATCTGGCTCTGCGGCCCCATCTCCGGTATGCTTGTGCAGCCCATCGTCGGCTTCCACAGTGACCACTGTACCTCCCGCTTCGGCCGCCGACGACCCTTCATTGCAGCCGGGGCTTGCATGGTCGCCATCGCGGTTGTCCTTATAGGATATGCTGCTGACCTTGGTCGCGGCTTCGGTGACTCCCCCGGTGAGGACACTAAGCCACGCGCCGTTGTTGTGTTCGTCGTTGGGTTTTGGATTCTTGACGTTGCCAACAACACCCTTCAGGGTCCGTGCCGGGCTCTGCTGGCTGACCTTTCCGGGACCGACCAGAAACAGATGAGAATGGCGAACTCGTTGTTCTCTTTCTTCATGGCAGTAGGGAACGTCCTCGGTTTCGCCGCCGGCTCCTACACCCACCTCCACCGAATCTTCCCCTTTACCACCACCAACGCCTGCGACGTCTACTGCGCCAACCTCAAGAGCTGCTTCTTCTTCTCCATCCTACTCCTGCTCATTCTCACCGTCACCGCTCTAGTCACCGTCCGGGAGAGCCAGTGGAAGCCAGAACAGGTTACCGCCGGCGAAGGGGTAGCCGACGCGCCACCACGGGGGCGGGTTAACTTCTTCGCAGAGATCTTCGGAGCGTTGAAGGAATTGAAGAAACCCATGTGGGTCCTGCTTTTAGTGACGTGTCTGAACTGGATTGCTTGGTTCCCCTTCTTGCTGTTCGACACAGATTGGATGGGGCGGGAGGTGTACGGGGGCACGTCGCAGGGGAGCAGCGCCCACCTCAAGCGCCTGTACAACAACGGCGTGCGAGCGGGTGCGTTCGGCCTGATGATGAACTCGGTGGTTTTGGGGTTCACGTCGTTGGCGGTGGAACCGGCGGCGCGTGGGGTTGGTGGTGTCAAGAAGCTTTGGGGAATTGTCAACTTCTTGTTGGCCTTTTGTTTAGCCATGACGGTGTTGGTCACCAAGTTGGCCGAGTCCGGTCGTCGGTTCACCACCGTGAACGGCGTTAACATGCCCTTGCCGCCATCGGGAGCTGTCAAGGGCGGCGCGTTGGCTCTATTCGCCGCTTTGGGAGTACCCTTGGCCGTAAGTTGCAATTTCCAAACTTAGTACATAGTGGTGTTCGTCTTTTTGCGTGCATGACTTATAAATGTCCTTGGAGGATAGGGATGCGGGCATCCTTATTTGTTCCCTTGTTTCCTGCTCACTTGCATGACATCACCACATTAAAAAAAAAAAGAAAAACTCAAACTTTAGTTGTTTCGTATATAGAAAAAAAATTATAGAAAACGGTTTATCAATTTCAATTATACAAAAAAAATATATTTATACGTATAGAGAAAAAATAATATCCAATACTAAAAAACTGTAAAATATGAAAGTGATTGTAAAGAATAAATCAATTTTTTTAAAAGTTTTATATGTAATATTTTTATTTTTATAGATAATTTTGTTCAAACATCTAATGTTTGGTTGGTTCTTGTATTGCTTAATTAACGTTGGCTTCATCTTAGTTTTGTTTCAATTATTTATGAGTTTTTTACTCTAGATTTATTCTGGTTTATTTGAAAGATTTGGTTTGATCCGATTTTTTTTCCTTTATTCACTATAGTAGGAATGCACAGCCTTTTCTAATTATTTTTATATTCATGTTGTCCCTTAGAGTTTTGTGTCTTTGTTGGTTGGTTTGACTCACTTTTGATTGGAATGAAACATATATATTTTATAGGAAAAAAAAACTGTAAAATAATTTAATATCTCATCCCTATATTATCATATTAATGCAATACCCATTTGTGCTAGATAACGATAAACTGCTACAATTAATTAGCAGTTGTAAACGTACAGTCCCACATCAGGACCAGCTTCGTATATTTAGTCTTCTATGTTTCTTGACCCATAGCAAAAGATTCGCTAGCTACATGATCCGTTTTTTGTTTTTTGTTGCAGATAACGTATAGTATTCCATTTGCAATGGCATCCATATATTCGAGCACTTCTGGAGCTGGCCAAGGTATCAATTTCGCCTCATATTTTTTGCATGTGCACTAGCTAGCAAAGTTTTAACAAAATTACTTGTAAGGTCTCTAATTTGAATAACCTCGTAATCACCAGGGCTTTCTTTGGGCGTTCTCAATCTTGCAATTGTTTTGCCCCAGGTAATTGAACTAAGCTATCGATCATCTTTACGGATTCTTGATTTAACCGATGAGAAAGAAAAATTTCATACGAGTTTGATTAATTTTTGCAATTCTTTTACCACATTACATAACGTTATTAATGTATCACCTAAACGATTTTGTAGATTGTGGTGTCACTAGGAAGTGGACCATTTGATGCAATGTTTGGGGGCGGAAACCTGCCAGCATTTGTTCTCGCGGCAGTCGCAGCCACCGCGAGCGGCCTGCTTGCTCTCACCATGCTCCCGTCTCCGCCACCCGACGTGCCGGTAGCCAAAACATTAACCTTTGGGTCTCATTGAGCAATTTCAATGAAACTGATGAAGTGTAATTTTCGTTTCTCTCTCTCTCTTTTCTCCCCTTTTCTTAGGTGGGGGTAAACGGAAAAAGTTATAGCAGGTCTGTAAACAGGCTAGCTACAGATCAATAGGTCATTTTCTGTGTTTTTGGATAAAGATATCTACAAAGACCGAAAATGGCCATATTTCACCATATAACAAGTGTAAAAAAGGGAATAGCCTTAATGCTTTCCTTACCGGCAATGACTTCTGTTGGAAAAATATTTTCCTATCTACCATCACATGCTGTGAAACAATAAATATAATCAAAGAAAAGCACACAAATTTAACATAATTCAACTCTCAGTTATCCTACATCTAAAAATGAGAAAAATACAATCGAATAAAATATAGATATTACAATAGATATATACCCTTAGTGCTCAGGTTGATCTATAGATCGCCGACAAATCATTAATAACTCCAATATCTTATCACCACACAATTACAAGACATGAGAATAACAAGAGGCTTCTTATTGTCTTTATCCTCTCCGGCCTCCATACCTCCCCTCCCTCTTATATCTTCACATCTTACCTCTTCACCATGTTGGCTTTTTTCTCATATTCAAAACTCTAACATAACAAATCTTTTTATAGGCTACACACAAACCTAAACTACAACAAAATAGAAAACCCAAACACTAAATAAATAAGAAAATTAAGACCAAATACTAATTTTTTTTTTAATTTAAGTCAACAAACACAACAATCTTTACCTTAACTCAAATTCTTCACCATGAATATGAACATCACAAAAACATGATCACAATCAGAAACATGAACACCACGAATATCGCTAAAACATGAATACAGCAAAAAACACAAATGAGTATGAACAACAAGAACTTAACTCCGATCAACAACATCACGAGTATCAACACACATAAACACAGGCTCCACCATGCCAGGATCAAACCGCAAGCTTTGATACTACTTGTCGAGAAAAAAAAAATTCCCAATCATTCATCACACGTAGTGGAACAATAAACACAATCAAAGAAACATACATGAATTTAACATGATTCGACTCTTAACTAGCTTATATCTACAGATAAGAGAATTCCACTCGAATAAAATATAAATATTAGAGGTATGTTCTTAATGCTCATGTTGGTTTATGGATCCATTACACATCATCAATAATCTTAATATTTTATCCTCACATAATTATAAGATATAAAAATCACAAAAAGATTTCTCATCTTAGTTTTCTCCGGCTTCCAGACCTCTCCTCCCTCTTGAAACTCTTACATCTTATCTCTTCATAAAGTTAGTTTTTCTCTCATACTCAAAATTCTAAAGCAACAAGCACTTTCATAAGCCCAAATCACAACAAAATAGGAAAATCAAATCCTAACCAAATAAGAGAATTAAGATCAAATACTAAAATTCTTAAGCTTTTGGAATTTAAGTCAACAAACCCAACAACTTCATTTGCTAATAACATTTCTTGACTCTTGAGTAGTACATATAGCATCTTTAATCCCTGACACAAAAAACAGAAAACTAACTTGTTTGCTTGTCGGTCAAATACAAATTTCATTAAAAAATGCTATTAAACAATATAAATTAAAACCAATTTGTAATAAGTAGAGAAACTGACTTGTGCATGAAACTATAACCAAAAATAGAAAACAGACCCGTTATCATGTGCAACAAGTGATGGAGCATGACACAGATCATGGAAACAAAACATGGATTTTGATTCCATGTTAAAACATCTAATTTAAAATTAATTGACCATCGATTGAAAAGTTTCACTAAATACAAAACTATAAGTAATTTTTTTATAATTAAATCACGTGGGATTTAATAAAAGAGCTTCTACAACACTACGAGTAAAAAAGTGTCTGCCGGAAGAGCATATAAGATACCGAACCAAAAATGTTTCAAGCCTGCGTTTCTCCCAGCAAAGAATTCTAGTGAGCCAAGCCAAAGCTCAACAAAAAAAATCTTTTACACGTAGTTTTCTGGCTTCTGACTGATCATTGTCACCAATTCCTTCGCCATATCCGGAATAAAACGAAAGTTGAGATTCGTAAAAAAGTTTAAAATGGGACAGGATGAAGAGATAAAACTAATATAAGTCTCAGAGGTTATATGCTTAGACCATTTCTGTTCTCTCAATGTTTTTTCATATGAATTTGTTAAATCAATAGAATGAACAATAATATCTGATCCAGGTCAATAATGACGTAATAATAGGCCAACAAGCTAGGCATGTTTAGCCTATTGACAACTCAACGAGCCTAGTTTAGCTACGTACAGTGGAAGGTATATATTCATTTCTCTTCTCTTAATGATCCCCAATCGCAAACCACTAAAGCCATGATTCACCATACTACGATCTTTAACAGTTAGTGATTCTAATTATATAATAAAATGTGGTTATATTAGTGCAGGCTATTGACTCTATGTGACTATTAATGAGTAGGCCAATAAAACTTTTATATAAAGGAGCATTAGATCTCTTTCTTAACCTAATTATGATGAGTATAATAAAACTCTATCTATTGATAGTGCTCTGGTCTAGGGATAAGGAAGAAGTCCATAATACAACTGCTAGTTATGATTGTGTATTATCAAATCAAATTAAATGTTCTTGTTCCTCGCTTTTAATTATGATATTTTATGCTCTCATGTATGACCCTGTTATATATTAAGAAAATCAAAATGTGGTATCAAAACTAAATATATGATCATAGGATACATGAATGAATTAATTAGTTTTCGGATGGTGCCATTGGATTTTAGTCTTCCTCCCAATACATATTTGATCGAAAACTCTGATGAAATCTGATCATGGTTGTTCCAATAGTTGGCTAAAATAAACCAAAAAAAAAAATTAAAACAAAGAATCAGTAACGCAACTCGGCCTTGACAAATTTATGACCGCTTTTGATTCGAGTTCTGAGCACAGTGGGCAGCCACTTCAGATCGCATGAGGACCGGCGATCAAATTGGGGCCACCCAACAACGATCTCTGCTGCCAGTTGAAGTTCAGACTGGCTGTTTTGCGGCAAGGCCGCCAGTTTTCATCCCGTCATATTGGGTGTCTTTCACGATTTCATCATCTTTCTTGGTAGATTGATAGCGATGAATCTATGGCCAGAAATCTCATGGTTTGGGTGGAAAATTGTGGCCAATTCAGCCAATTAATGTTTGGCGGTGGTGGGGGTTGGGTCAAGTTTGAATCAGGTCTTCATGTTTAGGTTTAGTCAGGTTAGCATGTATTTGGGTTCAGGTGAAATTGATTTCAAGTCAAGTAGATTTTATGTTCGGGTTGGGTCAGGTCGAGTTTATTTAGGTTCGGATCCAATCAGATCGGGTTATTAGGTCTTAGACTACATTTAACTTGATTGTCGAGTTTTCTCGGTTCATTGATGCATAAGCTGAAATCGCTAAATTGATTCAATTTTTTCTGTTTAATTTTGATTAAAATTTAATTTAACTAAACATAAAAATAATATAAAATTTATGAAAATATATTAATATATAATTTATTTAATAAAATGCTCCATTTATGTCAAGTTCTTTGTAATATTTACTATTCAACAATTAATCTATAATTTTTTATTTTCAACATTTTAGTATATAAATGAAAAATGATTATATTAAATAATAAATAAAGACCTATAGTTTCTAAATATATACTTTTTAAATTTTTTTCTTACAAATAATCTCCTTCCGTCCCATTTTTTTTACTCTATTTAATTTTTCTAACTAGTTTGATATGAATTTATTTATATTATTGTTTATTAAAAAATTTAAAATATATATTTAAAAATTGTAGATCTTGATTTATTATTCATGCATAAAATTTTTTATTTATATATTAAAATGTTGAAAAGGAAAAATTATATATTAATTGTTACAATACGAATGGTGCAAATAATTTGATATATAATGAGTAATATGAATAGATTCAATTCAAACTACTCGAAAAAGTCAAATATTTCAAAGAATATGAGATAGAAATGGTACTATAATTTCTAAAACTTAATTATTTTTATCTTTCTATCACCGTTTCACTAATAGTTTCCCATAGTTCTCACTTGCTTGCTTTACAACACAAAATAGATTAGCAGAATAGAAGAAACTAATTCACATATATTAAATCATAATTTTTCTAAAGTCTTTTCCAACCATATATTTTATATTCATTTAAGTTAAAATTAAGTTTTGTCGGGTCTAGTTATCGGGTCATTGCAGATTCAAGTCAAGTCGAGTTCGGGTTTCATTTTAGTCGAGTTCGGATTCATGTCGGGTCGAATTGTTGACTTTTCTGGTCAAATCAGGTCAGGTTGAGCTTAGGTTCAGGTGGTTTGAGTCAGGTCTTTGGGTCGGGTCAAATTTTTCCATCTCTAGCAAGAAGATGCAAGTTGTGGTTTAATGCCACATTAGGTTCCAACATTTGTTCATTGTTTTAGTTTGGGCCTAATATTTTACATTTGTTCATTCAAAGTCACTTTTTGTAATAAATTAACTTGTTTTAACTTGAACATTTGGGAATTGTACGAGTTGGCCCCTGGACATTTTAGAGGAACTCTGTTAATCCCAAAAGTTTCTAATTTGTTCAGAATAGCCCCAAACTTTAAATAAAGCAGTAATAAAATGTATAATCATGCAATAAAGGTTATATTTATTATAATTAAAAAGACATACATGAGTTAGATGTCTCATGAAGGTAAAATTAAAGTGAATATACATGATTAAAATATTATAAACTGAAGTTAAGGGACATGTTATGAAGTTGCATAAATTAGTCCATAAAGTTTTAGATTGCAACTCAATTAACCCTAAACTTTTAAATAAAGCCATTGAAAGGATTTTTCATGGAATCAAGTTTATTTTCACCATAATTAAGGATATATATGAAGTTTCAATATCTCATAAGGGTTAGTAAATTAATCATTGAGATATATATACGGCTTTGATATCCCATAAATGTTAACTAGCTAATGAGATATATAATGTCTCATATCTCATAAAGTTTAGCTAATTAATCATTAGCATACATTGAAGATTTAGTATCTCAATATTGTCATATGGTGACTACGAATGATTTATCCATTTTCCTTTGAATAAAAAATTTTATTCCTTAAAGTTTTAATCAAGATGCAAATGACACGACTTTCTATGACTAGAGAGAGATATTTATAAAATTTATCCTCTCATTAAATTTAAGTCATATGATTGTTTTCCTAAGCTTCATATTTTAAAAAAAAATGTTGTGGCATGTGAAGGGACATAAAGTATATTCTGTTGCAAGAGAATTTCATAGATTAGGTTAAATTATAGTCATCAAAATGGCTTATTTGCCAAGTTTATGAGATTTCATTCTTGTATAATTAAGGATGTCTTTGATTGAATATATAACTTAGAGGTTTTACTTCATTAAGTATAACAGGGTAAAATCAGGTTAGGTTGTACAAAATCCACATCTAGTTTAAGCTCAAAGTATGTGGTATTGAGAAGTTGAAAAAATTTGCTTTCTAAGTTTGAGCTATTTAGGTAAACTCATGACATCCTTATAAATCCTAGGTGATCAATGATCTATTTTTCCAGGAATATATATAAAATAGGTGTTATGAGATTGAAAATGCTCAAGCTATCTTGTTTGTATTAAGTAATCACAAACAAGTATTAAGGTAAATATATTTAATTTATTGCTCCTAGGATGTTTCAGCTTTCAAAGGTAAAATTAAGCGGTGAATGGTCATGAAGGAAAAAAATGTCAAGGTGTTCTGTTTGAAAGAAGAGGAATCATAATGATTAAGAGTGTTCTAAGTAAAACTTGGTTAAAAAATTTGAGCATAAAGTAACTCATTGGTTCTTGTTTTAAATGAATCCTTTGTGACCATATATGGATCTAAGTGTTATGGTATAAAATAATTGACTATTTTAAACATTTTAAAGATTCATAAACAAGAAGATACTAAATAAGAGAGTTAAAGCTCATAACTGGTAATGATGTATAGATGAAGTAAATCTCAAATAGTATTTAATTTCTATTTGATTTATGTGTCATCTCATATAGTAATAAACATATAATTACCAATGTATATCTAATAAAGAAGTGGTTTTATATGTTGTGACATAAGAACTTAGTCACATCTCTAGAGAAGAGTAAAATGGGATAATAAGAACTTAGTCCCTTTATATGCCCTCATACAAGACCCATAAAGTAGTATATGAATAAATTGATCTTTGAGCTGTTGACCTATAATAAACCCAACTAGGAGATACTCTTTAGAAGTTTGTCTTTCATTGTGAATAAACTTCAATCTTGTTATGTTGATGATCTTTTATTGAATGCCTATGTGTTTAAAGGGTTTTGATTTTTATGATAGATTGAGAATCTATAATTTTGGAATAAAAGTGGCTAAAGTTTTGAATTTTATCATTCTTAGACTACAGAAAGGAATAAGTATACCATTAGGGAATACATCTATATCCATAGAGTAATTTGACTCGTGAACCAAATTTTATGGTACTTCCAATTGAGAAATGAGAACCTATGCAACTATAAGTTGTAAAGGTATAAAGTTGACACAAAAAAATAATTTCTTTTAAGAAGTCTGGAAGGATAAATGAAGTATGCTTGCTCTTTTAATTATATGGTCTATTATGAGAATAATTAGACATCTTTTTATATCCAAATTAAAAAATTACTTCTACTTCTCATAAAGGTCTACATAGAATATAATGAAAGAACATATGTGGTTTATGCAATGAACAAAAGAAAAGAATTTATGGAGCTACTTAAGGTTATAGTCCTAATTTTGTCATTTGGGTTGTGTTGACTAAAACAGCTCCTTATGAGATTTTGATATAAACTACTTATTGATGGATATACTTTAAGAGAAATTAATATTGACTTGATTTCTCTTGTATCATTTAGAATACATTTGAAGTAATCTCAGTGCATGTAACTCATTTTGTTCAATAGTTACAATAAAGAATTAAAATCTCACTTTTAGATTGAAACATAAAGAGAAGTATGCATAGATATAGCCTTAAAGTTTAAGATAGCTCATAAAGAAAGTTTCCTATTATTGGTACTAAAAGTTTCTTCATCTTGTGGATACCTAAACAAATAGATGTACATATCACAAGGTCAGTGAGAGCTAATTTGTCATCTTTTGCATAAATGATGTTTTACTTATAAAATATGGCTAAGACATGCTGTCTCATATTAAGTAGTTTTTGTACTAATGCATGAAATGAAAGGACCTTGGTGAAGTATCATTTGTCCTTGGTTTTTGAAAAAATCTCAAAATCTATTAGTATTTCTCTCTTAAGAATCATACCTAAAGAGGCATATTATAAAGTTTGGATATAAGGTAAGTCTTAAGATGTACTAGTCAATAAGGGTAATAATTGAGTAAGACATATATTTCAAGAATTTATTGAAAACTAAGAGAAATGCATTTGGAATGTTTCATATCTTAGTGTCATCAAGGAACTATTGTATCCATAGTTGTACACTAGATTAGACATTGCTTTTATAGTTGGTTTGTTGGGAAGGATTTTGATCCAATCCTAGGTATAGCCATTAAGTTCTACAAAAAGAATTTTAAGATACTTCTATAGGATTATAGATTGTTGTTAACATATGACAAAGTTAACGACTCTAAATTGATAACAATTTGATCATCTAACAATTAGAATACAAAAAGATCCAATTAGAATGAATATTTATTTAAGCGGGTTGTGTGTTGTATAGCACATTTTATCTTTTCTAAAAATGCATGCTATGTATATAAAGTTTGGGAAATACTCAAGGTGGTTGCATAATTTGGTTCATTTTGAACTTTTAGTTTATTTCATTTGCTAGACCTATATGATCCCATAAATGATAATATGGATTTAATGCCATTAAGGTCAAGCATTTGAAAGGTTTAAAAAAGTAAGACAATAAAAATGATATTGTAATAGAGTATATTGGGACTAAGCATACATTAGTGAATTCTCTAATCAATGGACTTTGTCCTAATGTGTTTAAAGGTTATGTGACTCATGTGGGTTGGAAAAAGTCTCATGGTACGCTTGATTAGTAAAAGCTTGTATCATTGCTCTATTTGCTTGTTTTGATATTTGAACACATCTTTATGGATGTATAAAAGTTTACATCATTTTGTAAGGACAATTTGTTACTTAATTATAAGGTATGATATGCTCATTATGAAATGATGTTGCATACTACATTAAGTATATACATAAAGTCTTAAGATGAGCGTCAATCTTAAGCAAAGGCCTGCCACATACCTATTTATGGCCTTGTGGTTATATGTCTCGTGGCACATAAAAATTATCTTGAGATATATAATGGTTCAAAGACATGCATGCTTATCTACAAACCATAAAGGATTTCTCTTAAGTGTTTATGCTGCATAAAAGAGAGAAATTAGTAAGGCTGACAAGTAAACAATAATGCATAACAGATCATAAAGTGAAAATTGTTGTTACTTGTCACACTACTACATTTGATTCATGTCGATAAGGTGTATTAATGGATGTGACCATGGAAAGTCCTGTGTTGTGAGTTGATATAGTTGCCATCAATATCCTCCATTGAGAACCTTGTTAGATAGAATGGTACATGGAGTTGTCTTATGACCAATTTATTTTAAATAGCACGCACATAAGGTTTTAAAAGGTCTTAATCCAAAACATGTTTTCAAATCTTTCATAATTAATGTTAGAAATTTTTAACATGGGCTAATATTAATTGTGTATTATATTAAAATGGATTAAGATTAAATTGGTCAATTATAAGACATATGGAGCCCATAAAAGTTATGACCTGAATGGGACTCTAATTATATAATGAAATGTGGGTTATATTAGTGTGGGTTATAGAGTCTATGTGGCTGCTAATAGGTAGGCTCATGAGACTTCTATGTAAATGAGTGTTAGGTCTCCCCCTTAACATAGTTGTGATAAGCATAATGAAACTTTGCTTATTGAGAGTATTCTGGTTTAGGGATAAGGGAGAAGCCTTTACTGCAACTGCTAGTTTTGATTTCCACTGCATATTGTGATGGATCAAATCAGGTTAGATATTTTTATTCCTTCTACTTAATTCTGGTATTCTATATGCTCTCATGTATGATCTTGTTAAGCATTAAGAAAATTAACAGGTTGACCATCGGAAAAGTCACTAAAGGTCTTCAGATAGTCAGCCATCTAAAAAGTTGACAGCGATCTTCCAACAACCACTAAAAATGTGTTCTAATGTAGTGAGAAATGAAATTAATCAAGAAAGAAAGAAAAATCATTGGTGTTCTTTGGATGGTAGGTTGCAAGAAATGTCACCAATTGTCTTCCAATGGTGCACCCTCAAAATCCACTTTGAAAAAAAAAACAAATTGAAAAATTTAGGAGGAGGAAGAAAAAGGATGAGAACAAGGAAAAGAAGAAGAATAAAGAAAAAAAGAAAGAAAAAAAAAAGAAAGAAGAAAAGAAAGAAAGAATATGAAGAAAATGGTGAATAAGAAGAAGAAAATGAAGAAGATGAAAAGGACAAACAAGAAGATGAAAAGGACAAGGGGAAAAAAATGAAGAATATGAGGACCATAAAGAAGAAAAATAAAAAGAGAAAATAAAGAGAACAAAAATAAAATGTGTTAAAGGAAAGTGAAAGAAATGGTTAGAATAAAACTTAAGATTTTGGCAAAAGGTATTAATAACTTTGTAATGATTGTGGAAAAATTTTCAAATTCAAGTTTTTGCTTGGGCATGACAACATAGCAGGGAAATTTATCATTTTTCAATGGCTGACCATAAAAAATAAGCTATCATAAAATTTTTATAGTGAAATTATTTTTCGTTGTGGTAATGTTAAGGATTATAAATGTGGTAACATGATTTAGACCATTCAAGATAGAAAATAATTACTAGTGTTCTAACTTGAACAAGTCAAATAGCCTTGTCACGTCTGTAATATGTTATAATTCAAATTTCCAATTATTTTTCCTATAGGGGAAAATGAAGGGCTTATTTTCCAATGGCGAATTGTTGGAAAATGGTCATTTAAAAAATTTAAAGTCATATTTTTTTCCTAGTTGGTTAAAGTGGAGATAAAAGATTTAGAAAAGAAATTTTGATGGCCAGCTAACAAAATCTTTGATTGGAGTCCTAACTCCTAATTAGGGAGGATTCCGATGGCTAGCTATCAGAGAAATTTTGACACTAGGCCATTGGGACCTTAACTGGAGTGCTCCAAAAACATTTTGAAGGCTTATTATCAGGAAAATTCTGATTGTGAGCTGTCAAAACCTTCACTGTTGTGCTTTGGAAGTATTCTAATAGGGGGCCATCCAAAAAATTCTACTGCTGAGCTGCCAAAACTTTCACTAGTATGCTTTGGAAGCATTCTAATAGCTGGCCACTATGAAGTATTTTTTAACAGCTTATCATTAAAAAATTTTAACCAAAAAACTTTTGATGTCTTGTCATCCAAAAGTTACATTGGCTTTTGGCTAGTGAAAATTGTGCAATCAAACAATAGAAATTTTCTAGCAGTGTGTAAATATATTGATTGTTTATACTAATAATCATTCTAGTAATTAAAGCGCCTTGCTCTTTTAGTTTCAACATGATTAATAAGTCCAAAACCAACCACAATATAAAATAAATAATATGGAAGGCCTAGCTAGATCACTTACTTTTTAAGGAGAGTATATAAAATAAAAATTTACAATTTTCTTTTATAAAAGGTCATTTTTATTAACTATAAGACATATAGTATCTAATATAAAAATATGGTAGCGAGGAACAAAGGATGCCTGACTCAATTATAGATCTTACACATTTCTGGTCCCAGTGATATTATAGCATGAAGAAAATTTTCTTGAATATCAAAGACATTTCTGGTGTCCAAGTCTACATTCTGATAGGGATGGGCCATGAAAATAAAGATACAAACAAAACATACTCTATTAAACTAACATACCAATACATGATTGGACTAACAAACTATCCAAATACAAAACATGGATGATAACTTAAATAAATATAAAAAATAAAAGGATACCATCATAAAATCTATTATTTAAAAATGTCTCATTACCTATGACTCACCATTTTTCACATTTAACTTGATCCACTAATAATGAAACAGATCACCCGAATATATCTCCCATAGAGCATTAGATTAGGGATGACAAAATTTGACCTGACCTGACCGACCCAAACCCAAGCCCGACCTGACCCGATTTGACCAAAAAAGTTAACAACCCAAACCCGACTGCACCCAACCCAACTTGAACTTGAACCCGAAGCCGATTGAAGTGAAACCCGAAAAAACCCAAGCTTGAACCCAACCTGATCCGAACCAAAATAACCCGATGACTAAACCCAACATGACCCAATTTTAACTTAAATCAACATAAAATATATGGTTGGCAAAGACTTTAGAAAATTTATGATTGAATATATGTGAATGAGTTTCTTCTATTCTGTTGATCTGTTTTGCGTTGTAATTTGCGTTATAAAGTGAATGAATGAGAGCTATGGTAAAAAATTAGTGATACAGTGATAAAGAGATAAGAATAATTAGGTTTTAGAAATTATAGTACTCCTTTCATCCCATATTCTTTGAAATATTTGACTTTTTCAAATAATTTGAATTGAATTTATTTATATTACTTTATCTGTCTTAAATTCTTTGTACTATTCATATTTTAACAATTAATCTATATTTTTTTATTTTCAATATTTTAATATATAAATAAAAATATTTTATACATGAATGATAAGTCAAAACTTATAGTTTTTAAATATATTTTTTTAATTTTTAATAAACAATAATAGAAATAAAATCAAGTCAAATTAGTTAGAAAAGCTAAATGGAGCAAAGAAAATGGGATGGAGGGTGATTATTTGTTAGAAAAAAAATTAAGAAAGTATATATTTAGAAACTATAAGTCTTTATTTATTATTTAATATAATAATTTTTCATTTATATACTAAAATGTTGAAAATAAAAAATCATAGATTAATTGTTAAATAGTGAATGTTATAAAGAACTTGGCACAAAGAGAGTATTTTATTAAAAAAATTATAAATTAATATATTCTCATAAGTTTTGTATTATTTTTTTATATCTAGTTAAATTAAATTTTAATCAAAATTAAATAAAAAAATTGAATCGATTTATCTATTTTTGCTTATGCATCAGTGAACCGAATAAACTTGACAGTTAAGTTAAATCTAGTTTAAGCCCCGATAACCCGACCTAATTGGATCCGAACTCAAATAAATCCGGCCTGACCTAACCGAAACCCAAAATTTACTCAACCCGAAATCAACCAAAGCCCAAATAACCCGACATGGACCCAAATACATATTAATCCGATTAAACCTGAACCTAAATAACCTGACCCGACCCACCCAATTGCCATCCCTGCATTAGATGAACCCGATGATGATATCTGCTTATGGTGATAAAAAAGTTTTGTGGAGGAGGAAGGAAAAAAAAAAGATAGAAAAAGAGACTGAGGTGATTGATTAGGTGAAATAATGATAACAAATCAACCAGTTAAGCTTGGAGTCGGATCTTTAACCTGACCAGAGGTGCAAAGAAGAAAAAAGGAAGATAATGCAAATTCTTAAAGAAGAGTAGTGATTAGGTAAGGGTGCAAACAAGTTATAGAACTCATAAGTTAAAAGTGTAATATGAGTTACTTATACAAGTAAGAATAAACAAACACTACTAAAATTCTTGCATTTACCAACTGCCAGTTACCAACTGTTGTACGTTGGTAAATTGAATTTACCAACGCGGAGCCGTTGGTAAACGTAAGTTAATATTCGATTCATTGGAAATTTTTTTACCAAAGCGCAAGTAATAACACGTTGGTAAATTCCAACGCATACACGTTGGTAAAATTCAAGTTGGTAATTACCAACGGTCAGGAACCGGGCTTGGTTTCCAACACGTAGTTCTAGTTACCAACTGTCCTGGCAGTTGGTAATTACCAACGCGCATGGCAGTTGGTACAGTTGGTAGTAGACCGCGTTGGTAATTACCAACTTACAGCAGTTGGTAAGGGGGTTGGTAATTACCAACGCGCATGGCAGTTGGTAATTACCAACGCGTGCAAGTTGGTAGCAAGCCGTTGATAATTACCAACTTGCATACGCGTTGGTAACAGTGTCTGGTACCAACGCGGATGACAGTCGGTAATTACCAACGCGCGTGAATTGGTAAACCCCGGTTGCGCGTTGGTAATGTACATTAAACGTTCCAAGTTTCGGTTGTTTCGTATTTTCCCAGTTTGAAACAAGTTCGAAATTAACATACCAATTCGAAAGTTCCCCCAGCTTTACTCAGCAATAAAGATTACACAGATATGCAAACGTAATTTCCATAAAATATTCTCAAATACAGCATAATTAAAACAAGAACATATATGTCTGGAAGAAAGCATATAACATTCAACGAATTACACATTTCAGTAATTTCAACTGAGTCTTAATTAGGTCTAACAATTATTATGTAAGTCTGATAACACAAGAAATTTGGAAATGATTTACCTGTTGATGACGACCATCACGGAGTCCCGACTATCTCCTCATCCTCCGAGTCTGAGTCATCAGGATACTGTGGAACTAGTTGAGCCGGCGGACACAGAAGATTTAGCGAACAACAAATAATCTCCAATTGAGCCTGATTCGCCTCCAATGCGGCTCTCTGAGCCTTCATCTCTGCTCTCTGTCTCCTATTAATTCTCTCGAGCTTCCTCTCGTACTCCGCATCCCTTCGCGCATTCTCCTCCGCCATTATCTTCTGTACTTGCTCGTTGAATTGCGATTTCTGTGTGATGTCGATAGGCGGGATGACACCTGGTTGTCGGTATCCAGGTATGACACACTACTCAGATCTTAATCCAAAAACACGGCCTCTCCTTCTACCGCCAAATGCAGTACTAATGATTGCTAGTTTATTAATTAGCTCTAATCCATCCTCTTGTTGTGTTTGCTCCTCAATCTCTGCACTAATACGAGTCTACAGAAACATAATAAAATACATTTGAGCCAGTCATTTTTGGTAAAACATGGTAAGTATCTTAAGAAAAGTTGAGAACAAAAAGTTATAATACTTACAGCAACTTCTTCACAGCGCTTACTAACATATTTCTCATTCTTCATTTTATGTGTTGCTCGAAGGACTTTAAACAAGCCAAGGTCCTTCTTCTCTGGATCTCTCTCTCTCTAATTGAATAAAACGTAAGATTAATATGTAATTTAATTTCATTATTATCTTAAATGTAAAATGAAAGAACATTTACGAGATATATACCATTTGCTCTCAATGTACAGACATCGAGATAGATCCCCCTGCATATGTCGCACTGCAAGAGCCAGACTGTGAATCCTCATCAGTCACTGTTGCTCGCATTGCCTTGAACCTAGCGGACTTCTGAATGAACTCTGGACTGACCCAATATGCTTCCATTTCCGCATATGCAACATTTGACATAAAGTTTGCCTTTACTCGACGTTTAACAGGATCCTTCACACGTCGGATTTCTGACATCATGCTTCTGTAATGCTGTGCTCCCAAAATATTCCACACCCGATACACCTCATTATGGTATATCGGATCCCACTCACAGCTCCTCTGTTCCGGTTAATATGTGTAAACTATTAATATGAAAAAAGCAAGTAGTTGTTTTGACATTAATACTTCATTATCATACTAATATACGTGTTATACCTAAAAAACACGCCACCACTGCTGAAGGTCTGATGTAGAGACGGAGGACCAATTAGAATACGGTTTGAAATGTGTGGTGAAACATGGTGTCAGCAACCGTGTTGCTGCAGGTGGAATGAATCTGCAAAGTTCAAATGATTACTTAGTTACTTCTTGATGATTCACAGTAATGTAAGTAATATTAGTATTTTTATAACATTTATAGGATATTAAGCACTTACGTGTTACCATGTGGGGATATCCTCATCTGCGTTCGGGCTAGTGTCTGTGACATCGATGATAGGATGTCATCAATATGTATATCATCATCTGAGGGATGAGTCGTCACTATCGGGTGCCTAACACGGGGCGCACCAGATCCATGTCCAGATGTTGTGCCTCCACCGCCGTCAGAACGGTGCTCATGTGAGTGGACGTGCGTCGCTAGCACTGTTGTGTCCTGCGTCTCTACCCCGACATCGGCGCTTATAGGTGTTATCCCCTTTACGCGGGATCTACATTTATTATTATCTAAGCAAGAAAAGTAAACATAACATATGTTTACTGACATATATTTTGGAGTATTAAGGGTACATAAATTTACCAAATATGTTCTAAACATTACAAATGGCCCGTGATCATTACAAATGGTAACAAATTACATTCAGTCATTCAACCCAGTGCTACCATTTTCGTCAAACTCCTCATTTTCTTTCGTGTCACTGTCATCGGATATAAAGTCCTCCTCATCATCTGTATCATCATTAGATCCCCCCTCGTCAAGTACATCTTTTTCAATATCATCACCGACACCCGGGTCAGCTAACTCCTCAACTGGGTCATCTTCAATTCTTTGACAACTCACGGATCCACTGTCTTGATAAACGTCATCCTTGTCAACAATTGCTCCCTGGATTATCCATCTAGGTTTTATCTTCATAACAGCTGACCACCCATTTTTGTCACGTGACTTTGTCGGATATGGTATGTAGTAAACTTGGTCAGCCTGTGATGCTAGAATGAAAGGATCAAACTTCTGATATCTACGGCTATCCCGAATCTCAACTATCCCAAACTGTTTATGCATTTGAGTTCCACGTTCAGGTGTTGGGTCAAACCAGTTGCACCTAAACAATACAACATTCTTATGTGGATATCCAAGATATTTGAGTTGAATGACTTTTTCTAATATACCATAAAAATCACATTCAACTTAGCTTGAACCCGTGCTTCATATGCAGACTTCACTATTAAATGTTGATTTGTCCTTGTCCCATTCACTTATGTGAAACTTGTACCCATTTGTGAAATAAACCGGCCATGTCTCTACCCGACGTAAGGGTCCACATGCAACATCCCACAAGATGTTATTGACAATATTGTTACCTGGGTCATCAACCTATGTAACACATTTTCATTTTAGGACAACATATCTAGAAGTTTATAACTTAACATATTGCAATACATAGTGAGTAAAAGCACACATACATAGTGTCGGAGCCAGCTGGAGAAATTGTTTTCAATGTGTATGTCCATCTCAGACATGGTTATATCTCGAGCAGTTTCCCTTACCATGTCCACAAACATACTGTGAGCAAATACATAAATGATTAAAATATGTTAGTTTCATCAGATGATTAGTCCTGAACTTCAAAATAATCAAAGTACTGGATGATCATGAACGATGACTTACTTTAGATATGGCTTGATCTCAGCACAGTTTAGAAGAACGTATGTGGTTGCAAGTCTGAGTTCATCGTCCGTGAGGAATCTATGTCTACATGCACCATATGGACGTCCCGGAAATGTGAATATGGACCACAACTCACCATTACATAGGACAGGACCACCATCATCATTTCGCGCTACTTGGTTCATCATGGAGGGAACATGGGATTCTAAGTAATGAGAGCAAAAGATGGAAGTTTCCTCTATAAGGTATGCTTCACATATCGATCCCTCAACATGAGCAGTATTTGAAACCTTCATTTTTAGGTCATGCATGCACCGTTCAAATTTATACATCCATCGGTACTGAACAGGTCCTCCAACCCTTGCTTCACATGGCAAGTGAACTGGGAGATGCTTCATGACATCAAAAAACCTGGGAGGAAAAATTCTCTCAAGCTTACAAATTATAATTGCAATATTGGCCTCCAACGCCAACAAGTGAGACTCATGCAACTCTGGAGAGCACAAGTCTCTAAAGAATAGGCTTAACTCTGTTAATGGCTTCCATATATTCTCGGGAAGCGCTTCAAGGGCAATTGGGAGAAGCATTTGCATCATAACATGACAATCATGAATCTTCATGCCATACATATTGCAGCCAGAGGTATCAACACATCTCCCCATATTCGAGGCATACCCATCAGAGAGTCGTAGAGTTTGACCCAAACGATCACATTTTGCCTTTGGTTAACATCAAAGGTGAACCTCGCCTTTGGTTTGAATGAACGACCATCATCAAGAAGAACCATGTTTAACTCCGGCCGATTACAATAAATTTTGATGTCCTTTCGTGCTTTAACATTATCTTTTGTTTTGTTCTTAACATCCATCACAGTATTCCATATATTTTCAAACACGTTCTTCTTAATATGCATGACATCAATATTATGTCGGATTAAGTTCGTGGCCCAATATGGTAACTCCCAACAAATGCTTCGCTTCATCCAATTATGTGATTTCTCATAATCGCACGGGCGATGTTGTGGACCATCGTTAACAAATGATGGAATTCAGGAGATTCTTTCAAATATAGTCTCACCTGATAATCGATCGGGAGGCGATGACTTCTCTGATTTCCCCTTCTTGAAACAAGTACAATTTCTTCTATATGGGTGGTTCCGGCCAAGAAATTGCCGGTGACAGTCGAAAAATCAAAATTTTCCTCCATATTTAAGTTGGAATGTCTTACTTTCGCTCATACAAATAGGGCAAGACAATCGCCCATGTGTCATCCATCCTGAAAGCATGCCATAAGCCGAAAAGTCATTTATGGTCCACATTAATGCTACTCGCAGAATAAAATTTTCTTTCAATGAGACATCCCATGTTTCAACGCCATCAAACCACAGATGTCGTAGCTTTTCTATTAGAGGTTGTAGATAAACATCAATCTTATGATTTGGGCTATGTGGACCTAGAATCAACAACGAAAGGAATATATAGGGTTTTCTCATGCACATCCAAGAGGGCAAATTATACGGAGTAACGATAACAGGCCAACAAGAGTATTGTTTTCCAGATGGTCCAAAAGGGGTAAATCAATCGGCACATAACCCCAATCGGACATTTCGTGCTTCCGAAGCAAACCATGGGTACGTCCGATCAAAATGTTTCCAAGCTTCACCATCTGATGGATGTTTTATAACACCTGGGATTTGTTTTTGCTCCTTATGCCACCTCATCTGCTCTGCTGTTGACAATGATGCAAATAAGCGTTGAAGCCGAGGGCTTAGTGGTAAGTAATGCATGGTTTTTCTAGGTCGATCTTTACCTCCACCACCCTTTTTTGGCTTATATCTCTCACTTCCACAGTACGTACAAACACAAAGATTACTTTCATCTTTCCAGAACAACATGCAACCATTAACACAGAAGTCAATCTTCTGGTGAGACAGGCCCAACTGGGAAACTAATTTCTTCGTTTCAAACCAATTTGATGACATCTTACTATTTGTAGGTTGAGTCTCTTTCATCAGCCCGACAATGCCATTGAAACATGCTCGTGACATGTGATACTTAGACTTAAGGTTAAGAAGACGGACAGCAGCAGATAACTCCGAATGAGTTTCGCACCCATCCCATAGCGGGGTTGATGCTGAATTCAATAGATTGAAAAAATTTTGTGCACTTTCATTCGGCTGCGCAACATGGTCTTCCGGAAATTGTGAGAAATTAGGCCCAACGGCATCTAATACCATCCTTTCGTATGGATTCGTCGAAGACCCCTGGTCAAACTGATCAAAGGCACAGACACCTGGGTTTGTATCTGATGTTACATTAAATGGCTCTTCATGAGCCGTCCAATTCAAGTAAAAAGGCTTAAACCCCCATTTGTACAGATGAACTTTAACATCGTCACACTGTTTAAATCGCAAATTCTTACACTTCTGACAAGGACAGCGAATGCATAACCCGCTCATAGTTTCAGGATGGAGACAGCAAATGATATAAATTCATCAATCCCATCCTCCCTTCTTGTGTGTACCCCATTCGGCCAGGCAAGAAACGGTTACTGTACATCCAATTACGGCCCGACTCCATTACAAACTAAAGTTGTTCCTATTCGTATGAAAGAGTCATGTTGTCATCAAAGAACACAATCACGAAACTATTAATAATCAGGCGTACCTTTCCCAAATATGGATGCATGTATATAAACACATTACTAATAACAGTATTATTATGGGTATTATTATTAGTCAAATTTAAGTACTATGGGTATTATCGTACTTGATTCTATAATTATTGTAATTAGATTATGTATAATTACAGTTTTCATTTTTTTAAGCATTGTCAAAGTTATTATTATTATTATTATTATTATTATTATTATTATTATTATTATTATTATTTTATGACTGTGGCATGCATATAACTATAATAATTATGAAATAATTATTATTATAATATGCATAACCAGTAGCAGTACTATTATGGATATTATTATTACTCAAATTTAAGTACTATGGGTATTATTGAACTTTGTTTAATAATTAATTTAACTGTTATATATTATTACTATTTGTCTATTTTTAAGTATTATAAATATTATTCTTATATAATAATAATTATTATTATTATTACTATTATTATTATGCATGTCCCATGCATATAACTATAATTATTATGATGTAATACTAATAATTACATACATTATTACTATCAGTATTATTATGATGTAAGTAATATTACTCAAATTTAAGTACTATGGGTATTATTGTACTTTGTTTTATAATTAATTTAATTATTATGTATTAGTATGTTTTGTTTTTCTTTAAGTAGTATAAATATTATTCTTATATAATAATAATTATTATTATTATTATGACTGTCCCATGCATATAAGTATAATTTATTCTGATGTAATAATAATAATTTATTAAATACATTATTTGTATCATTATTATTATGGGTATTATTATTACTAAAATTTAATTACTATGGGTATTATTGTACATGCTTCAATAATTATTTTAATTATTATGTATAATTAGTATTTGTAATTTATTAAGTCTGATTAATAATAATATTGTTATAATAATAATTATTATACTTATTATTATTATAATTATTATTACAATAATATTATTAGTAATATTATTGTTATGACTGTGCCGTGCTTATAAGTAAAATTATTATGATGTTCCATGCATATAAGTAAAATTAGTTTTAGTATGTTAATCATTATAATGACCGTTGGTAAAATTATTTTTATTAATATTATTATTATTCTTCATATTATTGTTATTATTAAACGTATTATTACATTATTATTATTAACATTCTTATTGTTCTTAGTATTCACGTTATAACATTGAACATATCATACTTAATTAATATTACTTAGGTTCATTACTATTATTTTATAAGTTCCTACTACTCCTCTCGTACACATATTAATTAATTATTATTATTACTCTTACTATTTTCATATTATTGCTACATCATTTTATTATTATTATTATTATTATTATTATTACACCATGACATAATATAACCATTTACACTAAATCACTTCAACTAAACCATAACTAAACCTATTAGCATCAAATTATATAAATAATCATTACATAAAATAATCTATACAACACACAAAGAAA
This sequence comes from Aquilaria yunnanensis, assembly GCA_039654915.1. Classification (NCBI taxonomy): domain Eukaryota; kingdom Viridiplantae; phylum Streptophyta; class Magnoliopsida; order Malvales; family Thymelaeaceae; genus Aquilaria; species Aquilaria yunnanensis. The sequence goes on from CM077593.1 coordinate 117,720,186, forward strand.
TTGCATATTCACTCTAATCCATCACAAAAAATATCCACAGATAACAAATAATTAACATAAATTGCATATTCAAATACCAACAACTATGTTCAAACCACAGTGACAACACATAAGTTTTATTATCAATATTAATAATTAAAAAAAATTTCCCTTCAGAAATCCCGTTTTCATTTTGGAAGAAAAAAAATGAAACTTACCTCGAACGACTTCGAACGGAGAGGAAAAACAATGGGTACGTCTTCAAGCTCACAGATGCAGGGAGGAACTGAAAAAAGGGGGGGGGGGGAAACTTAATATCCTGGAAATATATAAGAAATTTCTGAAAATGAAAAAAAAATGTTAATCTACATGCGTATTTTAAACAAAAAATGTTAAAAAATTATTATTATTGTTACTATTATTATTATAATTATTAGTATTATTATTATTATTTTTTATTATTTGGATGTAATATTATTATGACTATTATTACAACTATTACTATTATTATAAAAATTTGGTACAAATGAATTTTGTTTTGTATTATTATTATACTAATCTTTATCATTATTATTATTATTGTTGTTTTTATATTTTTCATATTATTCTTATTATTAAGCATATTATTACATTATTATTTTCCTAATTCTTATTGTTCTTATGATTAAGGTAATTATTATTACTTCTTTCATTATTATTATTTTCTAACTTACTTCTACTACTATCTACTATTATTAATTATTATTATTACTGTTATTATGTTTATATTATTGGGTACATCTTATAATAATAATTATTAGTATTATTATTATGATTTTATTATTGTTACTATTACCCAACACTAAATCAGTCAAACTAAACCTTAAGTCAACTAATTACGATCTAAAGAATATAGAAAAAAATAAATGAAATAAACAATCTATATGGAAATTGAAAATACCTATCTTCAACATAATTAAATAACCCATAATTAAAAAATAATTAACTCTAAATCACTCAAACTAAACATTTTGCATCACTAAAATTACCCATAATTAAAAAATACTTAACAAAAAATAAATGGGAAAAACCCAACTAAATAACCAGAAAAATGTAGAACCATAGTCATAATAAATAAATTTTAATTACAACATAAATAATAAAATACAATTTTTTCCCTAAAAAAAATCGGATAATCCAAAAAAATTAAGAACGTACCTCTACCAACTTCAGAAGCTATGGAATGACAACAATGAGAAGCTATGAAACCTCAAATAAGAGCTGAAACTGAAAGAATAATGCATCAAAATCCCTCCATGATTCTTTCCAAAGTATATACCTAAAATTAGAAAATATCTACATAAAAAACACATACCCGAGCTGAGGACGACTTGATCTATGAAATGAAGTCAAGAACGGTAGAACATGGCCAGACGTTGCATGGCATTCGACGGCGTTGCAGTCACGGAGAAACCAGATCTTCTCTCTCCCCGAACCTCGCTTGAAATCGCGATTGAACCTGCAGAACGAAGAAGATGATTTAAAAACCATTTACCAATGGCTAGCCGTTGGTAAAGTAGCCTTAAAAAAAAAAAATTTCTACCAACGCTGGGAAGTTGAATTGTTACCAACGGTCTTGACCGTTAAAAAAAAAAAACCTGGAAAATTTTTTTTACTGTGATATCAACGTGTGCACGTTGAAAATAATTACCAACGGTTCTACGCGTTGGTAACTACCAACAGCGAAGCCGTTGGAAAAGCAACCAAAGTTAGTAGTGAAAAACTATGCTTGAAAAGAAAAAAACTAAATAATCTTGTATACATAATTGAGGAACTGGTTTTTGCTTCGAATTCTAACCCTAAACGGACAATCAGTTGTGACTCAAACAAAATTCGAAATTCTAGATTTTTCTATTTTTGCTTTTTCTTGTAGAATATATAGAGAAAAGGAAAAGATAAGAAATCTTTGAAGTAAATATATATATAAGGGGGACACCCTTAAAGAATACGTCGCAACTAATGGGCGAACCCAGCTTTTTCACAAAACATGAGTCAAAATCCCAGTTCGGGAATTAGAACAATGTGAGAGAAATCATGTAAAATTCAAATAATATATTTTTTTTCTATGAAGTGTCCTATCTCAGTCTATCAGATTCACAAGTCATGTATGCCCATGGCTTAGTAGTATTTTTACTCTGGAATATCATAAGGAAACTTTAACCCAATCTTCCATATTTTAAATGGGACCTAACTTTGACACCAAATTGAGTTATATGTTAAGATCCATTTATATTTAATCTTAAAGTTTGAGAACCGTAATTATGATTCTACCACTTCAGGATGCAAGTGTTCCATAAGCCCATGTAAACACAAGGTGTGTTGCCCATACATCGGATCAGCAGCCGGCAAATATCCATGAGAATACTTTCAAGATGATGATGATGTTGTGTTTCGCGTTGGGAAGAACATGCCAGCTGAAATTCAAAGATTTCTATTATTAATTTCAAAAGATTCCTATATTAATTAAATCCACTAATGTGCTTCCATATATAACCGCGATGGGACCAAGCTAGGGCAGACAGAAATCTCAGTCCCCACCTTTTGAAGGCAGTCGTAAGGATCGAGTAAAGGATCGAGTACCAATGTTTCTCGAAGAACATGCACACACTTCAATGAATAACAAATGCGCAAAAATTCTACTTGGCCTAAGCACCTTTTCACCCTAAACGTTTCCAACTCAGACTTTTTACCCCTAAACTTTGAATTAGGTTCACCAGCCCCTCAAAATGTGGAAATCGGTTCCTTTTACCCCTCGACTCACTTCAATGACTCTGTAAGTTATATGAAAATTGAAATAAAGATAGAGCAGCAGATGAAGGACTAGCTAACCATTTGATTTAGACTTTTACATCATTTTGAGTATATATACTTCAATATTCTCAATTCAAGTAATTTAAAGAACCACCAACTTTATATAATTTACATGATTTAGCTAGTATTCTGTATTGAAATATGATTCATTTAATTTTAGAACACAACTCATTTATAGAACTAGAGGTTTATGTGGGGAAAATGGCTAATTAATCTTTTATCTTTCCTTTACTCCTCATATAGCCCAAACAACCATTTAAGTAAGTTAAGGAGGTAAAAGCTATTGATTTCAAAATTTGACGTGTAAGTAACCTGACTCAAAATTCAGAGGTAAAAGGTCTTAGTTGGTAAAGTTCAGAGGGCGAAAAGAGTTTTAGGCCAATTTTTCTTATATTTGTGTGTTTGCTCAATTACGTCATTTATCTTTAGTTACATAGGATTGAAACAATTGATTTTATAAAACAAGTTTCAAATAGATCATTCTTGTTAAAATTTAGATTAGAGCTTTTATTAAATACGCCACTACAACATATACACATATTTGAGATTAGTTGGGACCTAACTGCTCCGTGTCTATCTCCCTAAAAAAAGGGGGGGCGCTTCTTCAATAATTTTTTAGCTTTGGCCGAGCTTGGCTCTCAGTCTAAGTTTGGCCAATTGATCTATCATCTTATGTCACCTCGATCACTCTCATTGCTAATATTTTCTTCATATGTATTTTTCCTTCTGGAAAATCATGCCTTTTTTAAGATGAGTTTATTGGCGTACATTGAGTATCATGGCTAGTTTGGCTATGGATTGTAATATGTTGTTTTATCGATGATAGTTTAGTTAATCTCAAAGAAGATGACATGGAATTTATAGTGGCGGTAAGCAATATCCTAATAACGGATTGGTGGTTTTCTGTTACTTTTTTATTTTATTCCTATGTTTTTGTTTTTGTTAGCACTCATTCAAGTATTATGCTTGGATCGTGGTGTGTTAATCCAACAGTGTGTTGTTATGTCTAGTCAGTTAGTTGGTTTGTTATTTTGGTCTCTCTTTAAATCTATATGCATGAATAATAGGATTATCCAAATTATTCATAGAAGTTTTTTTCCTGATACGATGTCTTCAGGGTGCTTTGTAAGGCCTACAAGTGAGCCAATTGTCCTTCATATCTTAGTATTTTATGTTGTTGTAGATGTTGTTTGGCTCACAATTAGTGAGATGAATGACATTTCATAAGAAAAAAAAATTGAGATTAGTTCTATGTAGGCATGTCAATTGGTTAGATTTGCATTAGATGAAGCTATTCTAACATATAACCAGTTATGTTGAATGCCCTACCTACATTCTACCCATCATTTGTCAGGTGGTCAAATTTCACATTCATATCCTGCACATTTTTATGCAAGTCAAGTTAAATAAAACTCATCTACGCACCATACTTCTACAACCACAATAAATTGAAATAATACAAATTACAAGAGCTTAATTTCCTTATTATATCTAGGGAGTTGAATTTGATTTTTATTATAAACAAATGTCAGTCATCAAGAAATTGCAGCAGTACAAGTTATAATATGGAATTAGTGTAGTGCTTCAGTTGCCTTCTAATTCACCAATCTTGGTAGTCTAACTGTCCAAAATAACCAAAATATGTCATCATTTATCATTTAGGGGAACGAAAGCAAGAAACAACATTTAAGTTACTATCTTGATTCCTACATATATAAATAATTAAAGCTATAAACACCATAGCATATACTAGCAAATAACTACACATAGAACATGTGATTCAAATCGAAGAAACAGTAAGAAAATTTGACCAAGTTTATCCCCATGTTTGGTATATAAATAGGTCGGATATAGGGTGAGTAGACCCCAAAACCCACATATATATAATATCAAAATTCATTGGGTGTACAAAAAAAAATTCACATCTAACCCAAACCCGTTCAGTTGTAAAAAAAAAAAATGAAGAAATCTCACCTCTCAGATCAAATGTAACTGGATCTTTGTCTGACTGAATGTCCATTGACATCCTTAGTTTTGTACCCTTGGGCTAAGAAAGCCCTTTGGTTAGGCACCAACGGCCCTGGAAAATGTGGCCCATTTTAGCCTTTACTAAATTGAATTATTAAGTCATTAATCAACTTATAATATCAATTGAATCAGATCATTTTACTATAACAGAATATTGAGCCCATTTTCAGTTATGTTATTTGTTCAACTAATGGTTATTTGCTATGTTATATATAATTGTAGCACTTTACTCAATAAAATAGAAAATAATCAGGAACCAACTTAAGCTAAAATACAAATAGGAATGGTTTATGGTTTAAAACCCTTTTCGCCCCCTGAATTTTGGGAGCTCGGACCCTTTACCCATTGAATTTTGACTTAAGCTCACTCGTCCCCCAAACTTCCAAAATTGGTATATTTTACTCTCTCAACCCATTTAAATGCCTTTTAAGACTATATGAGGAGCAGAATGAAGATAAAATGGAAGATGAAGGGCTAACTAATCATTTTCCTTACATAAACCTTCACTACTAAAAAACCATGAATTTCCAACTGCCATTATTTCCAACGGTAAAGCCGTTGAAAATTTCCAACTGCCCGAGCCGTTGGAAGAAACATAAATTAATTTCCAACGGCCTAACAGTTGGAAATTTAAGAAAATAAATTTGAAAAATATTTCCAACGGCTAAAGCCGTTGGAAAATGGTGACATTATTGTATTTGAAACGAAAAAAAATATTGAGGTTTAATATTTAGTATTTTCCAACGGCTTGAGCCGTTGCAAAATGTTGAAATTATTGCATTCGGAACGAAAAAAATATTATTGTTTAATACTTAGTATTTCCAACGGCTTAAGCCGTTGGAAAATGTGAACTTATTGCATTTTTAAAGCAAAAAAAATTATATTGTTTAATATTTAATATTTCCAAATGCTAAAACCGTTGGAAAATGGTTAAATAATTGTTTTTTGAAGGGAAAAAAATATTATTGTTTAATTTTTAATATTTCCAACGGCTTTAGCCGTTGGAAAATGGTGAAATAATTGGGTTTTGAAGTGAAAAAATATTATTGTTTAATTTTTAATATTTCCAACGGCTTCGGCCATTGGAAAATGGTGAACTAATTGGGTTTTGAAGCGAAAAAAATATTATTGTTTAATTTTTAATATTTCCAACGGCCGAAACCGTTGGAAAATGATGAAATAATTGGTTTTTGAAGCGAAAAAATATTATTGTTTAATTTTTAATATTTCCAACGGTTAAAGCCATTGGAAAATGGTGGAATAATGGGGTTTTGAAGCAAAAAAAATATTATTGTTTAATTTCTAATATTTCCAACGGCTGAAGCCGTTGGAAAATGGTGAAATAATTGGTTTTTGAAGCGAAAAAATATTATTGTTTAAGTTTTAATATTTCGAACGGCCGAAGCGGTTGGAAAATGGTGAAATAATTGGGTTTTGAAGCGAAAAAAATATTATTGTTTAATTTTTAATATTTCCAACGGCCGAAGCCGTTGGAAAATGGTGAAATAATTGGTTTTTGAAGTGAAAAAATATTATTGTTTAATTTTTAATATTTCCAACGGCCGAAGCGTTGGAAAATGGTGAACTAATTGGGTTTTGAAGCGAAAAAAATATTATTGTTTACTTTTTAATATTTCCAACGGCTAAAGCCGTTGGAAAATGGTGAAATAATTGGTTTTTGAAGCAAAAAATTGTTTAATTTTTAATATTTCCAACGGCCGAAGCCGTTGGAAAATGGTGAACTAATTGGGTTCTGAAGTGAAAAAAATATTATTGTTTAATTTTTAATATTTCCAACGGCTCAAGTCGTTGGAAAATGGTGAAATAATTGGTTTTTGAAGTGAAAAAATTATTATTGTTTAATTTTTAATATTTCCAACGGCTAAGCCGTTGGAAAATGGTTAAATAATTGGTTTTTGAGCAAAAAAATATTATTGCTTATTATTTAATATTTCCAACGGCTAAAGCCGTTGGAAAATGGTGAAATAATTGGTTTTTGGAAGGTGCAATTATTGCAGTTGAGACGAAAAAATATTTTTTTTCCCATTTACTTTTTCCAACGGCTTGAGCCATTGGAAAATCATTAATTGCATACGGTGCGTTTTGATTTTTCTGTTTTAAGTTCCCCTCCCCCCCCCCCCGAAACGCAGCCATCGTCTTCTTCTTCATTTGTTCTTCTTCTTCGCCTCTCTCTCCCTCTGCGTTTCCTTCCTCCCACACGCACACACAGCACGTTCGTTTGACAAACTAAGGGGTGAAATTGCTTCGTTGAGCTTAGTAAAACGTGGATCTGGTCTTCATTTCATTGATCTGTAGGTTAGTGTGAATATTTTTTCAATTATTTTTATCGAATTTGGATCGGTTGTTTGTTGATAATGGGTTTTGATTTTCGTTGTTGTACCTAATTTGAAGCTATTTGGAGGTATTTGAAGCAACTGAAGTCAGATTTGAGGTATGTTTGTTTAGAACGTATTTTTAATTTTTTTATTTTTCAAAAATTAGTTAATATTCCGATTATTTCATTGTATTTTGGAGTAAAATTTGTGAAATATTTGTGATTTATTGTTGTTGATGGTTGGATTTGAACTATTTCAGTGACCCATTATAATTTAACATTTATGTGCATTTTCTTAGTTTTTTCTGAATTTTTGGATTAAATTAAAAATAGAAAATAATTACTTTTAAGTAAAATGTGTGGGTAATATATGTATATGTCAAAATATTGAGTTTAATTAAAAATTGTGAAAAATTTATTGTCAGTTAATTGATTAGGTGGTATATTTAATATTTGTGTAAAATTAGTTTCTATATTTAGATATAATAAATAAGTACTTTGGAAGTAAATTATTTAGGTTGTATATTTATGTGTGAAATTATTTAGTTTAATTTAAAATTGTTAATAATAAGTTGTAAGTAAATTGATTAGGTAGTATATTTAATTGTTGTGTAAAATTACTATGTAAGTAATCTACACTTAAATTTACTCTCACTTAAATTTTTATTTGTTTAGAACGTATTTTTAATTTTTTTATTTTCCAAAAAATAGGTAATATTCCGATTATTTCATGGTATTTTGTAGTAAAATTTGTGAAATATTGGTGATGTATTGTTGTTGATGGTTGGATTTGAACTATTTGGGTGACCCATTATAATTTAACATTTATGTACATTTTCTTAGTTTTTTCTGAATTTTGGGATTAAATTAAAATAGAAAATAATTACTTTTAAGTAAAATGTGTGGGTAATATATGTATATGTAAAAATATTGAGTTTAATTAGAAATTGTGAAAAATTAGTTGTAAGTTAATTGATTAGGTAGTATATTTAATATTTCTGTAAAATTAGTTTGTATACTTTGTGGATAATAAATAATTTGGTTGGAAGTAAATTATTTAGGTTGTATATTTATCTGTGAAATTATTTAGTTTAATTTCAAATAGTTAATAATAAGTTGTCAGTAAATTGATTAGGTTTTATATTTAATTGTTGTGTAAAATTAGTTTGTATATTTAAAATATGTTCTTTTAAGTGTATTGTTTACGTAGTATATTTGTGTGTGAAATTAGTTTGTATATGTCAAAAATACTAAATCTTTAGTAGTTTGAACTCAATTGTTTGGGTTATTTATTTTCCTAGTACGTACAATGTCACATAGACTCCGGAGTTCACGCAACAAGTACAGCGAGTCGTAGCAGAGTAAACTGCACAATAAGCATCACATTATGAGCGGAAGCTAGAGCGTCTGAAGAGGAGACAACGGATTGAGCTCGAGTACATATGTAAGTCAATTGGCATTCCACCGCCCGTGCCTCATGATGATAATAATGATGACTCGGAATCGGATTAAGAATATATCAGGTATATCATGCTACTATGTGTGTTTATTAACAAACAAACATTTAGTTGGATAATGGAACAATGTAATTTCTACTATAAAAGCTTATGTGTGGATTTTTAAGTACATTTATATAATGACGTAGTAATTTGAATTGTGTATGTGTTTAGGTCGTTTAAAATTTATTGTTATGTAATTGTAGTAAAAAATTTGACTACAATCGATATAATTATCTAAAATATAATAGGTTGAAGTTTAAAGCAAACAATCAATGCGAATGCACTGTTCAATCAATGACAAAATATTTCGAAACGGAAAGTAAATATGCCCACATTTTCAACTGCTTTTTCCGACCGCCCAGCAAATTTTCCAACTGCTCAGGCAGTTGGAAAATTATGGTAATTTTCCAACTGCCTGAGCAGTTGGAAAATATTAAAACTTTCCAACTGTCTGAGCAGTTGGAAATTCCAATTGCCTGAGCAGTTGGAAACTATGGAAAATTTCCAACTGCCTCAACAGTTGGAACAAAAAAAATTTTAAAAAAAACCTTCAGCCGTTGGAAATTCTCCAACTGTTTATTTTCCAACGCCTGACAGTTGGAAATTCCAACTGCTAAAACCTGGGCAGTTGGAAAAAAAACTTCCAACGAATTGATTTCCAACTGCCAGCCGTTGGAAACATAATATTTCCAACGGCTGGCAGTTGGAAATAGCAGTTGGAAATTAAGCTTTTTTTAGTAGCTTTAGTAATTTAGAATGAGTTACGTATTAGAATTAGATGCATCATATTTCAATATAAAATGTTAGTTAGATTTGTGTAAATTATATAGGGTTTGAGGTTTTGTGAATTGCTCCAATTGAGAATATTGAAGTAGATAATTGAAATAATGTAAAAACCCGAGTCAAATAATTAGTTAGCTCATTCATCTTCTATTTTATCTTTGTTTCATTCATTATATAACTTGAATAGCCATTTAAGTGGGTTAAGAGGTTAAAAGGTACTAATTTTTAAAATTTAAAGAGTGAGTAAACCTGAATCAAAATTTAAAAATAAGCGGCTCAAGTTGACAAAATTTAAGAGTAAAATGTCTTCAGGCCAATGATTTACCGATGATCTTTGTCATGGGGAACAGCATATTTGTTTGTACGTTCGACAAAACTGAAAATTGTCTGACTTCATAGGGTTGACTCTGACTCGATAGGATACCAGTAAACAGGCTATAGCTCGCATACAAAGGTTCTGAGGAATGTGTGCCCCAAATTATCAAACCGGACCACTCTAACCTCTTCAACCATTTTCCTGCTCTGAAATTGAAATCATCTTAGTTAGTTAGTGAAGATAATCTTTTTAATGCATTGGAAGTTTCGCCTTCAACCCATCTTTTATTATGAGTACATTTTAATTCGATCACTATAAAGTGTGGAATGAGGATAGAGACATACAGTAGTTTCGGCACTAAAGTAAATTCTTCCATCTAAAATGTTAACTAATTGATTCACAAATATATATATATATATATATATATATTCATTTAGAAATCCTATTACGGTACCTCGTGGAACTGTATTTGGGGCATGTATGACATCCCGCTTGAAAGGTATAATGATTAATTTTGTCTCTGGTTCTATTGACACATACCCGAATTTGTTACCGGTTGGACTGATGAGTTGGTGAATGCTACTCTCAGATTATTTGATGGTTAGTACATGGAACATAAATTAGTGGTCTTTATGAACCAAAACAATAGCCGTAATTTATATGTATTTCTGCGGTTGAAGCCAAATCTGTATACCCACAAAAAGTTTCGCAAATGAATTAATTACTACGTTACAGTTTAAGTTTAAGCTGATCCTGTATGTATTTGTATTTCAATTATTTACTGTCTTTCACATGATTTAGTAGGAGAAAGGATAGCAAAGCTCTAATGTATTTTCCAATTATTAACTATCATGCAAAACTTAGCTAAATGATATCGCTTCTTCCTATCGTTTTCTTCTATTTTGTTCTCTATGTATTCGACCAGACTTAGATACCAATTTAGGCATAGGTAATTGATTTTTTATTGTTACTCTACCTGATTATTCTTAATTACTTTTATCATTTTCTTACTCCTTTACAAAACTTTTTCAATACCGTTGATAGGAGTAAAATCTGGTTCTTTTGATGCTTTACACTTGACAGATCTGAATGACTTATCTTCAAAATTGGTGACTGTGAAAAAAATTGTGATCTAGTAGGGTGTGGGAAGTAGTTAACACTTATATGATGAGGTGTTTACGAATAATAGATGAGAATAATTGTATTTTGTTTTTTTTAGTTATCTTGTCATTTATCTGGTGTTTTTTTTCCAGTTATTTGTGAGTTATTACTTATCCTGGTTTAGTTGAAATGTTCAACTTAGTCCAATTTATTTGGTGTTGGAGGGATACATAGCTTTCTATTGACGAGTTTATATGTCTCTATTATTTTTTAGTATCTTAAATTATTTATTTGTGAAATGCCGATTGGCTCATTGATAATTAGAATAAAGTACTCATTTATCATTAAAAAAAACTTAGCTAAATGATAATGTTTGTAACTAAGATTCATAAACTTAACATTCGTAAATTATTCATTAGTTAAGTTGGATCATTCTAGTATACGTGGCCCGTGCCAACCTTGATTTAGGTGGTCTTGGTATGGAAGTACGTTAGGAAATTGACCAGTTCTTCTGCCTTAAGCGAAAATGTCACTACAAGTCCTTAAACTATTAACTTATGCAATTAATGGCTTAAAAACAGTAAAGCTAAAAAAAAAATATGACCGTATTGGATAAAGAGAACAACAACAAAACATTGAGCTCGATTTCTATCTTTTCCGGCTCTGCGTCCAGTGTCTTCCCTGCTAGTTGATTAGTATGCTTCCTTCTTGCTTGCTGTAAATTTGACCTCCCTACCAAGCTTTCTTTGTTAATTCCATTCCTCTTTGTTCATCCCTCTTGCTCTCTTCCAATGATAAATAGGTAGAGGCAACTAAAAATGCTCGTAACTAACTTTTAGTCTCTAATTTCAGTCACTTTCAGAATTTCTCTTATAGTTGAAAGTGGAAATTTGGCTGCACCGAAGTTGCCTAAACACCCATCTTATCTTCTGTATTCTTCGTTCTCCACATTGAAAGGCGGATCAAAGCCATCTTCTGGACAAACCATATCAAAGCTATCGAAAGCACAAATATTAATTTATTGGAACAACGCAGCAAAATCTATTGAAGCATGCATTATTCCGACGTGTATGTTGCTTGCGGCACAAGGCCGCCACCGTCGTCCCTCCGTCTTCTGTTTCCTTTTATTCACGCATCATTTGTGTTAGTTTGTACTAACGAGATAAAAACAGGTTCCCGGTAGCACTTGCATGCATCTAGCCTAAGATCAATAGTCATCGTATTTTACTTGTATCTAAGATATAGAGGCTTGTATGCTTGACTTGAAATTCAATAGAAGAAGTATTCAACCAAAACTACTTTCTTACGAAATCATATTTCGAACTTCTCTATTTACGTAATCATAAACTAAGCCATTCGAAATATTGAGCATTTCCACCTCCATTTGTTCATAACTTGCAGAGAGAGAGAGAGAGAGAGAGAGAGAGAGAGAGAGATAAAGTTGGTCCAGCTTTGCACTTTTTAGGTTGACCCTGATGACAACTGAACGGATGGAATCAAATGATAAATCAACTATGCTACAAATTCATAGTTAAAGGATCGATTTGCAACATTATTTTTTGTTCAGGTACCACTCTGCAAAGGCAGGTGTTGCTCAGGGACCATTAACAGAATTTGGTCTTTTATAATTCACATAAGTGGTAAAGGATAGGTCAATAGATGATGTGTACTACCACATGGATTGCTACCTAAAGCCAGGGTTGGTACCCGCCTGTGCAGACTAGCTCTAGAATGATCCAGTTAAGTCTCTGATAGATCATTATTTAAACTGAAAAAGAAAACGAAATATCCTATATATATGAAAATTTTCAAATTGATTTGCAAGGGCGATCCTATTACAAAAATTATAGTTCTATATTTTACAAAAATTAACCTACCATATACAACATGGTAAATTAGTTCTTCCAAAACTAAGTACTAATCTAATGGTTACAAACTGTGGCCTCACAAGAGGCTAATTGCACCATAAAAAAACACATGCTGTCGTACTTATGTGCTTTTCAAGTAGAAAGGGAAGTCAAATAATAGGGGATGGGAGTCCATCAAGAGTCAACTTTATGAGCGTCTCCATTCTATTTTTAAACCATCTCCACCCATCAATCATTTTTCATTTTCCTTTTTAAGTCATCTAAAATCTTTTCAACATTTTTGTATTTAATAACGGGTAAAATTCCCCAGACCTATAAAACCTAGACACGTTGGATTGTCTATTTATCTTCCATGTCGCTTTCCGCCTCTCCCTCCACCCATCTGGCTGCGGCGCATCTTGTCCCTAGTTGCAAGTTTGTTCGTCTCCTTTAAACCCTTCGGTCGAGGTTTGAGTGAACTCGGAATCATCAAATCTATGCGCCTTTGATCGTCTAAATCATTCGATGGAAATCGTTCTAGTGGCGGATTTGTGTTGTTAGGTAAGCTCAGATTGTTTGAGTTGCCTGGTGAATTTGAATCGATTGGGAAAACAACCTTCTACCAGATTCAAGAGCTAGTGGCCACACATGAAGGGGATGATTCGTTGCCTCAGTTGATGATTTCTGTGGCTCTGCATTGAGATCAAACTTCGATTTAGTTTGGGTTCTCCGGTCGATTGCCGGCGTCAAAGCAGAGAAGGGAGTGGAAGTAGAGTGGCGAGTAGAATCCTACCCGTTTGTTTCCTCCCAATCATTGTCATCATTACCTGCTAAACTCTCACTCCCAAAACTCCCAATTCTTGTTATCATTAAATCGGCCTCATTGAACTCAAGCAGTTTAGATCTGTTGTTGGTTTGTGGGTATGGGTCACCGGTGGATGCTGAGTATGGTGAGGTTAAACCCTAAAAATTGGATGGATTTAAGAGGGATTTTGATGTGGGGAGAGGTAAAGGCCAAGAGAGAAACGAGGTGGAGGTTCAATTTCCAATTGGATTTGTGTGTTTAATTTCCAATTTGATTTTCTAGCAGGAATTTTTTGGCCAATGTGCTTGTCAGAGTCATGGCAAGGGTGTTGCTTTGGTGATGTTGGAGTTCATGGCGAGGATTTGAAAGTGAGGGTGTAAATAGTAGATTCCTAAGTATAAATGTTAAAATTATTAATTGAAAAAATTTAGGGACTAAATTTATTATTTTACATTTCTTTTAGTATTAAACAATGTCACGTAGCATTTTTCATTCAATTTAACGGTGAAATTAAGAGAAAGTACCTAATTAGAACATGCAATATGAGATAAGAAACTTTAATAAGATAATCTTAAGGTGGGGTACGCATTTAGGACAAAAAATTAAGCTAAAAGACCCCTAGTGGTTTTTACTCATTTAATAACTTATTGCTTGACTATTCCACCCTTCAAATTATTATTTTAATATTTTATTTTCAATTTTTTTAATTTACGTGAAGAGAAAAGCTAAAGACAAAAATGGTACAAACGCACAAACTTTTTGTCTTACAATTTGGTAAATAAAAGAAAATGAAGAGGATGAAGTATGTACTCGCAAATTGTTAAATAAAAAGGAGTTAAATTTGTAGGAAATGAAAAGTATGAAGTATGTACTGACAAATTGGCAATTGGCAAATAAAAAGGAGCTTTAAGTGACCATCAAAACTAATTAAACAAATATAAGCTATAAAAAGGCTATTGTGCATGTTAGAAAATAATCCTTCACTAAAAAAATCCTCTAACAATTTTTCATATCAGTAATTGTTTCAATTTCATTAGACAAAAACCTATTCCCACAATCGTGAACAGTATATGTCAATTTGGAGAACTTATAAATTATGAACTCGACATGTTTTAACTAGGAAACGAAAAGTTTAAATATTATTCTAGTTGCTCAAGCAATGACAGGAAAAGAATAAAGATGGTTACATTATAGAATTTCTGAATTTTTTTAAAAATAATATATTTTTTATCATTACATTATATTATGACATATTTAAATGAATGATTATATATGTATACAGACCCGTTTATAAAAGTATTAGAATCCACCACTAGTTTCACCCCATAAAAATATGAGTTGAAGAGGACTCATCGGCGAGAAGATGAATATATGGACAGCCCATAATTTTAGGGTCGGCCCACTTGAGTGTCTCGTATCAAATGTTATGTTTCTTTCCAGTGGACGACTACAGTAACAGGGCTGGCGGCTTTCGCAGAATTTTCAACTTTGGCTTGCTCCGACCACCCATACAATGACGGCCAGCGTGTACCAAAAGTCTTTTCTTCCCTTCATTTTTCTGTTTTCTTCTCAATCATATCATCTCTTATCTTCAGCTCCTTTTTTTCTGTTTCTTTTATATATCGAATTCATAATACAAGTTCAATTGACAGGTCTAATTAATAATTTTGTATTCATCAGCGTTGAAAGCTAGCGCGAGGGCAAGGGATGGTAGAAATAAATTAAAGTGTGTAGTTGGTTAAGTGAGTTGGTTGCAGCAGCCAGTTCGGTTTGCCTAAAAGCACCTTAAGCCGCTCCTCTTTTTGCTTTCTTTTTTTTGTTTTTTGGCTGACTTGGTCACACTGATTTTTTAACTCACCCCTTTTTGCACAAATTCAAATTGTTGCAAGCAAATCAGTCATTCCACAAAAGATGATCAGTACTGAAATCAAGCCCATGTGCAGCGGACCTACTATACCTACTGTCCAGTTGCAAATACATAATTCAGATACATTAGAATGATAGGGTTCATAAACCAAGTGTTAGCCAATAATCTCAATCTTGAACCCAACTCTGCCTAAATTACAAGTACGATTAATTAACGATAGAAGATAAAGTTCTAAACGCATTGCTTTTCCAGCACAAGTACAGCAATATATACTCCAACCAAGGAATCTAGTTCTCACTAGTGAACAATTGTATAGACAAAATAGTAGAATCACATCTCTTGGCATTCGAATATCAATAGTTAATTTAGTGAACTTTCTCCGTAGGATAAGATAATTAATTATATGTAGGCATAATTATCGGACAACTATTTATAATCGGTCATTAATTATTAGCATATCTGAAGTTATCTTCATATCCTCACCGGCCCCAAGTGTGTATATATATAAAAGTTATGGTTGGTAGCCCTTTTAGATTACCATGAAGACCAGACTAATCTAATTGCTGCTAATTAATAGTATTGAGTATTCAAATTAATTACCAACATCCATATTTTTCTTCTAATTTCACACCCTATAAAGCACTATTCTAGAAATCTCTCAAATCTAATGGCGGTACCTCTAGGGTTTGCGATGGGAGGCAATTCTGGTGTGCGCAGATTAGAAGAAAAGAAAGATCGTGTTGAATGTAGCACTAAGAAGTCTAAATTTTCACAATTGGTTCCTAATACCATGGAGATTTCTGACAGCACGTCGTCAAAACCAATTCCAACGACAGCTCGCCCGACAAACGCTCATTTGAAAAAATTTCAATAGTTAGCAGTTGGAAATCCCAACAGTGCCATTGGAAAAATGATCATTGGAAAATGTTTGGAGATGTCCGCTGGAATGGCATTATACCAACAGCAAGCCATGAAAATGGGAAGTTAGGGATTAAGGAATAATAGTTGGCTTCCTCAATTCCATCACTTAGTAACTCTAGTGAAAATTCCATAAGCCACCTCTTAAGCCCCAAAGCTTGGTCTTAGGCCATTTATGCACAAACAATATAAAACCTCATTTTAACACTTAGTGCAATTTAGGTCCCCCCTTGGTCTTATAGTTCAAAATGAACCCCCAAACTTATGATCATGATTTTCTAGGTCAGTGATACCTTTTAGACACCAAATCTACCATAATTATAATATTACTCTTCACCTGGGAAAAAATTATCAAAATGCCCCTAGTGACACTTAGGTGTCATGTGCTCTAAGAACCTTTTTAATCTTTCCTACTTGCTTGAAAATGCATAGCAAGGGTGTAATAATGGATTTGTTACCTTGTAACTAAGTGTTACCTGACTATAACTGGTCCTGTGCCTGGAGGGTCGTTACAAAGACTATATGTTGATGGAGCTTTAGGAAAAGAAAATAAAGGTCTGGGTATTATCGTTAAGGGGCCAAAAATTTGTAGGTTTCTAGACCAATTCAACTGCAATTCCTTGCTACCAATAATTCATTGAATACAAGGCCCTTATTACAAAGCTGAAGCTTGCAAATAAAATAAGAATCAGACACCTTACTATTTATAGAGACTTCCAACGTGTCATGTGATAACTGTATAGGGCATATGGGATCAAAGATACAACATTATCCAAGTATATATAGCTTGTGAGAAAGCCAATGCATATTTGATGATATACAAGTATTCAAGATCTTTCATTCAAACAATTTAGAAGCTAAAGCTCTTTCAAAACGATGAGAAGTTTCTGGTGTCTTGGAACAACCATTTCAAAAATGAAGCATGCAAAAAGAATTGGGTGGCACAACACAAGGATCTCAGAAGAACAATGCTTACTTCGGCCTTTTTTTAGGGACCTCATCGGGCATTTACCCAAGGCATTCTTTCATTCCTCTGGTAAGTCTCTATTCCCCACATTGCCGCTTTCTTCCATCTCCATCAAGTAGTAAAGATCAAATAGAACACCAGAACAAAAAAAAAAATAGGGCTACATGAAGAATGAATTATAAAGCTTAGGCAAGGAAAAATGGCAAGAGGCGACCATTTAAAAAATGGCAGAAGCATAATAAGCACAAAGCTTATAAAGCCAAAAAGACAGAGGGCTTCAAAACTGTCTATTAAAAATTGCCAAGTAGCCCTACTCTTCAATGCACAAGCCTTTCAAAATTGGTTCGACTTTGTTCACATACCAACAAACAGGTAAGTCATATCTAATCCGATCTATCACGAGACATGTTTACTTAATAACTACCTATCCAATCTCTTAAATTCTTATGACATCATTGTCCTACTTTTCTCAATACAAATCTCATAATAATCTTGCCCTGCCCTTACATTTCGCTCTTACTTCACTTTCATACTTGGTCCACATAGTAAAAAACTTCTAAGCTACTACTAAGGTTTTTTGCTACCTCTATATGATAACATTATTTGACTAGAATCTTTGAAACAGGTGTCCTTGGCGGCACTTAAGTTTTCCTCAACAGGTACTCTTAAGTATAGATCTTTTTTTCATCATTACATCATCATATGCAAGGACCTTTACAAGCATCCTCAATAGAGACTTAGTCTTCCTTTACATGCACATTTTGTAGAGGCTTCATCTGCACATAGGTCACCCCCTGTACTCTAGGTTCACTTGTAAAAACTTCTCAAAATGTAGGGACCTTTTTTCGCTTACTATACTTACTTAGTAGTCCAACTTTTCCAAGGCTTTTAATACCATATTGGACCAAAACAAAAACAATGTAGGCTGTATTGGCCTGGTTCCCAAAATGATGTCATCCAATATAACAAACCAAGATAGGGTACATCCCACACATAATAGTAAGTCAGGCATCTACCTGTAAGCATCTGCACTTTTCAATTGGGCCTATAAGATGTCCCTGCAACTGATTTTACTGCCTGCATTCATATCTCCTAGAAATTACCCTAAAATTTGAGGGTCACCTTTACTTACGATAAGTATATTACATTCATAATGGTTAATCCTCCACGTTTTACTTTACAACTTTCATTTTGTGGGGATTCTTCTCAATCCCCTATGATTCTCTGAATTGCTCACGGTTCAATCTCCGTAATTGCATCAATCACTTAATGATTTAAGGTCACTTCATCTACCTAGCAAGGTAAGTAGCAATTTCTTCACTCTCACACTTTCATTTTTTCTCTCTCGCGACAACCAACGCTGACTTAAATGTCAGATGGCCTTTCTTGAAAACAAATACCCCAGGGGGCTTTAACATCATCTTCTTATGCAAGAGTTTTAGCTCTTTCCAAATCAACTCAGTGATGACTTTATATGATAGTCATTAATTTGGCTACCTATAACTTTTTTTTTTTCCAAATTACAATGTTATTAATTTCTCATTAACATAGATGATGTATATAAATATGACAAAAACTTACCAGTTTCTCTTAGAACAAAAAGAACAGATTTGATCAGATCAATGAATAATGGTGCGTAACAATGTGATTAAGTCAAGTAATTACAAGTGTCTTTTGGCTGTTGGAACACATTCAAATTTAAAACCTTAATCACTTGTTTATTTAAATCATTAAAGTTTGCTAGTTTCTATTTAAGTTCTAAAACTGCCAAAATTTGTACACACTTAGTCCTAATATTAACCATAGAGATTAACTTTAGGACTAATCATTTACATGTTTTGCAAAGGACTCAAATAGAAATTTGTATAATTTGAGGTCTTAAATAAAAAATTCAAAAAAGACATAGGACTGAATGTGGTCATTCCCCAAAGCTTTAAAAATATTTTTCTTAGAAGTAAGAATTTTTATGATTTTTTAATTTTTATTTGGGTAATTTTAAAAAAGGATAAATAAGATAATAGTTTTCTAAAATTTAAAAAAATATCAATAGGACCTATTGAAAAAAATTAATTTTTTATGTCAAGTATGCTCTAGGCTAGATTGGTATCACATTAATTTAAATGATGACAATAAAGAAATCCTCCACAAAGTGTAATTTTTTATTATTCGATGCATAAATAGACAAAAAAAGATATTATCTCTTATTTATAAAAATTGAAAAAGGAAATATCTGTTCTTCTTGTACAAAAATGGAGGATTAATTTTGAAAAGCAATTAGAAGCAAAAAAAAAAAAAAATTGAAGGACAAATTGGTATTTTCCCAAAAGATCATGATACGACAACAAAAGAAAAATCGAGGAAAGATGACTTTAATTTCTACGTCTTGTGAAAATTTTCTATTTAAGTCATAAAACTTTACAAATTTCTATTTGAGTCTTAAACTTACAAAAAATGTGTAAATAATTAGTCCTAAAATTAACCATAGAATAAGTGGCTAACGGTTTAGGGCTAACTATTTACACAATTTAAAAGTTTTAGGACTCAAATAAATACACACAAAGTTTTAAGGCTTAAATAGAAAAGTGATTAGAGTTTTAAAACAGAGTGTGTTCTTCCCCCTTTTGGGCGCTATTTGAAAGAAGCTATTGGACTTCAATCATATATTACTCCCTCCATTCCAAATTATTTGTAACATATTTTATTTTGAGTTTTCCCAAATTTTTGTAGCCTTTTGCAAACTTAATAACTTACTTGATCATATTACTCTTAAAATTATTACTTAAACATTCACTTTTTATCTTTTTTAATTTATGTGTATAAAGTGAAAGTTAAAAAGGGAACAACACATAAACTTTTTCTTCCTCTTCGTTGCTCCATGTATAAAACCCAAATATTTCAACTAATTTGGAGTGGATAAAGTAATAATTCTTTTAAGATAAATTTTTTGTTTTGCGTTAAAATTAATATTTTATTTTTCATTATTCTTAATAAATATATAGTGTGACTAATTGCTCAAAATATTAATTTATTGAAACTTTAAACTTTTAGAAGACCAAAAATTATTTTTTATTACTTTTTTATAAACATTAAGTATTTTTTATTGATTTCTTTTCCGTTGGATAACTTAGAAACTAATAGAAAAATTAATTTTTATGAAAATATTTTAAAATTAATTTTTTTTATATTTTTAAGGTGTTGAATTTCAATAAATTGATGAATTGAGCAAATAATCACTTTATATAATAATAATAATAATAATAATAATAGGTAAAATGGAAAAATTTACTACTAAACTATAGGGTAAAGTAAGTTTGCCATTGAACTTTTTTTGTGGGCAAATTTTTCATTGATCTTTTTAAAAGATGCAAATTTACTATTAATATTTTGTGTTGGGATTAAATCTACTACCAGACATTTAAATTGCTTCACATGGCACATATAAAAAAAAAGAAAAATAAAATGCAAATTTCATTTCTAAGTTTCATTTACCTAACACACTAGTCCATATTATTCTAAACCTTTCATTTTCATCATTATCTTCACTTCAACAAACCTCTATACCCTTTGCCACCCTCAACCTTTTCTGCCATTGGGTTTACCTCCACAACTTCCATATATCCCAGCAACACTCTAAAAAATGCTCCTTAGAACAAACATGATCAAACATCATTTAATTGATATAAATGAAACTAAATCAAAAGACACTGTAGTTTTAGAATAAATGATCGATAACAACAGCTGTAGAAGGTTACTCGGTGATAATGAGAAAGGTAAAAACAAGAAGGCTTAGCAGTGTTTTTTATCCCTCATATTTCTTGTTTTTTTCAAATGAGTCCCTAATATTTTTAGATTTGCATATGTGCACATATTAAAATAATATGCAATAGGAAAATTATAAGTATATTAAAATAATAGAAGAACAATTATACTAGGAACGATAGTATTGGAATACAACTATATATAAACATACGGGGTAAATATAAGAGGTAAATATAAGGGGTAGGGTGCATGTTAAACTTACCACGGGCTTTTAAGGGAATTAGATATTGTAAGTTTAAAAAACCACGGCAATTGGTCAATAAGCTACCCAAAATAGGTGATTAACAATAATAAAAATATTGATGAAAAGGAAAGAGGAATTATTCATTTTAATGTGAAAAAAGCGTGAACTAATTGGAGAGCAAATGAATTGTGTTGGATGTTTTTAAGTATAAAAAAGATCGCTGTCACTTGAATAATGAAAACGGACGAAATCTATATTAATGAAAGGTTCAGATCACTCACAGACAATCACTAACTGTGATGCCCTAATTTCCCAAAAAAAAAAAAAGAGAGAGAGCAAGAGCTAGAAATGCGAGGAACGTAGAAAGTACTATCTTTAACCCAAGCTGTTTGCATTATTTTAGTTTTTTTACTTAAATTTGATTAAAATTTATTTATATTTACTTATATATATATATATATATATATATATATATATATATATATAAGTCTTGTAGTTTCTAACTACTACCTCTGTGTCCCCAGTTCTTTGAAACAGTTGACTTTTGGCTCTAATTTGACTTAAATTTATTTATATTATTGGTTGTTAGAAAAAAAATTTAAAAAATATGTTTAGAAACTAGAGGTCTTTATTTATCATTTATATAAATTTTTTTTTATTTATATACTAAAAATTGAAAATAAAAAATCATAGATTAATTCCTAAAAGTGAGTTTTTCAAAGAATATGGGACAGAAGGAGTATAAAATTTTTAAATTTTTTTTGACAAATATTAATATAAATAATTTAAGTCAAACTTAAGTAAAAAAAATAAAATTGTAAAAAGAACTAATTGGAATTGGGGTGTATTTCTATAGAATTGTGAATTATAAACGCAAGCATAAATCAAACGTCACGCCCTAGCCATGGAATGTTTTCAAGTATTATTGACCCCTAATTTAACTCTTAATTCAAATAAAAAAGAAAAGTAAAACAAGACATCAGAAACAGACTCCTTTTTCATCTCACAAAATCTAATCCCCATTATTTGTTAAGAAGACTTAAGTATATATTTTTCCTTTTTCTTGAAAAATAAAAAAATTTCTTAAATTTATTAAAAGACAAAGAGGCAGATGAAGTATCAAACATCATTAATGTGATTGCTATGTACGGGGAAAAAGCCTCAAGTTCTCTAAAGCATTGACCTCTTTTCAAACCTTATAGCGACTTTTCCTGTTTTCCAGCCATCTTCAATTAAGAGTTAATCTTCTCTACCTTCATCAGTCTCATATCATCTTTCATCTCGTCATCTTATCCCAGTTGAAATTTCTCACCCTAATCAGTTTATCAATTATTTGGTCGCGTCCTCTCTCAGTAAACTTTCGGCCTCCAACGATTATGTACTATTGCTGTAATATATTCCACAGCTAGTCCTTTAACTATACCATTCTATTGCATCCAAGGTCTCAATCACCCTCAGGTATATTACACCTATAAAGTATACTATGTTATATGGTATATTGTGCCATATATTATTATTGTTTTCAAGGAAATACTTTTCATCTTAATTTTTTAATATAAATAAAATATACATGAAAAATAATATTTTTTATATAAAAATACATGAAAGATGGAACATATAGAACAAAATATATATTATTCAGTAAAAACTTGTGTATGTATTTCACTCAATAATCCGACAATTCACGAGAGTCAAAGTCAATAATCATATGCAATAGTCAATAATCCGACAATTCACTCAATATGCAATTGTATTTCACTCAATAATCTGACAATTCACGAAAACTTGTGTATTTATTGCATATTCGTGGTAAACAATATACTTCATGGTATACTACCGTATTTGATGCTATGGTTGCATCCCACCGGTTGTAGTTTCGTTGTATAAGTATATAAACTATTAAGGATATATACAAGTGACTTGTTCCACATTCTTAATAATTGTCCAACATCAGATACATATATATGGTGACAGCATTTTCTTTCATTGGTTTAAGTTTTTAGAAATTTATGTAAGACCATTATCGTATGTATATGGTATCTTGCTTGATGAATCTAGTTACCTTGTTCAGACCTCCCTAATGAAGTGGTATCAAAGGTGATGGTTCAAACCTCCCTACACACATAGATATTGCATGAATTTGTCGCTTCAACTTGGGCGATTATGTTCCAATTTGCACCCTAAGCTACTTAACATTGCATGATTGGTCCTAAACTATATATGAGCAAAGTCCTTTCCAAAACCTTTTCAAACTTTCCTGGTGTACATTGAAATGTCGATTTGGGGTTAATAGTTCCCAATTTATAGAATGACTGGTCAGATCTTGGCTGCCACGCAGTGTCCCCGTTAGCCATCGAAAGTCAAAGTCAATGGAGGGCACAAACATGTAACAATAACTACAGTTCCGAACCCAATCATGCAAAGTTGATGTGTGGATTGAAAAGTTCACTATTGTTCAAAACCAATTACACAACGTTTAGTAGTTGAGGGATAAAATTGCAACAAACCACATAGTTTAAAACATCATTAGTGCAACTTGCCATTACTCTTAATTGACGAATATAACTTCTTTTAATTTCCAAATGGACTGCCGTACTTCTCATCAATTCGGACTCCCAAGTTCGCAAAAAAGAGAGGAGCAGCCAGCACTTGCACTTTTCTGAAATCATTAATGGATTTATTTCAGGGACTAAACAAAGTTATCTTTTTGAAAGTTCAACCTCTACTTCGACGAGATGATGGTTGATGGACTACAACAACCAACTGCGTGGAAGAATCAGTCTCTAATTATGATCCATTATTTCACCTTTTTTCTAAGTTGTGCTTGCCGTGAAAGTGGATAATTTTGTGGATGATTTTGTAGTTTTAAGCTAAAACGATGGACGAACAACAAAAAAAATTGAGGCAAGTAATTGTGAAATCTAGTCAGCATAATGATTATTTG
The DNA here is from genome assembly GCA_039654915.1 of Aquilaria yunnanensis. Lineage (NCBI taxonomy): Eukaryota > Viridiplantae > Streptophyta > Magnoliopsida > Malvales > Thymelaeaceae > Aquilaria > Aquilaria yunnanensis. Next base: position 117,744,428 of record CM077593.1, read on the forward strand.
GGATTATTCAATTCCAATTAGGGTCCATTTTATTGAAGATGTCGAAGTTGTACTTGATGGTTTTCCCAGGAGTGCGTGCTCCATTCAATTAACTTTGGAAGAAAGGGAACAGGAGATTTTTATTTAAAGGGACTTGACATGTCTCCTGTCCAACAAATTTCATTCTAGACATTTTTGGTCCATAAGTTTTAGTGTGTCTGCGCATATTTATATAAAAAAATCCAAAAATTTCATAATATGACCACTTTAGTCAATATAAACAATAGTTCATGTCTCAATTAATTCAACAGTATATCTATTGTGGGAAATGTTTGTACATGTCGGACTATGATAGGATGAATTTTCCGAAGTTAGGTTTCTATAAGAACATGCTAACATCAACAATTATTTCAAATAAGTTGGATTTGTCCTAGACTATTTTTAGGTGATTTAAATTTAACAATGTTTATTATACCTATTTTTCTTAAGTCTATGTACTAACTAAGAGACAACAATTCAATGTATTACGAATGTACTTTTAATTAATATTTCTTTTTGAAAAATTATGTGTTTTTCATATTTTTTTTCTTTTTAGAATCGAAAAATGTGTATTTCAGAAAACAATATTTAAGTGATAACCATGACAATAGTAGATTAACGTATTTCAGAAAACAATATTCAAGTGATAACCATGAGAATAGTAAATTAACTTTCAAACATAAGAAAATTTATATAAGAAATAAAAAGATCATTTTTAAAAAAAATATGTGACGAATGCATAAAGACTTTCTTTTAAATTAAAGTTCAATGACATGAGTGTTGACTTTAGGATAAATGATAATTTATTATGAGTAGTTATCTTGTGTAATGGGTACACCAGTGTACATCTCATTTTCATATTTCCCAAAATAATACATGGGAAAATTACAAAAATCCCCCTGTGGTTTGGTCTAACTTACACTTTGCCCCTTTTTTTTCAAAAACCTACACTTTGCCCCCTATTTGTTTTACAGTGTCTAACAAAAACTTCTGAAACCCTAATTTAAACTATATGATAATAATGTTTCAGTAATTTCAAGATTTTAGATATTTTTTTCACAGCCAATCGACCTTTAAAAAATACTGATATATAATTACAAGAGGGAAAGTACATTTACATAAAGAAAAAACTGATAGTTTAAAATGTCTATTAACTATAAAAAAAAATACTGGGAGATTAAAATTACTGGAAGATGATTATCGTATAGTTTAAATACAGTTTTAGAAGTTGTTATCAAGCAGTGTAAAAAACATATGGGGCAAAGTGTAGGTTTCTCCAAATAGAGGGGCAAACTGTAGGTTAGACAAAACCACAGGGGGTTTTTATAATTTTCCCAATAACATATTTGTCTAAATGAAACAATACATATTACGAAATGAATAGTATTTTATAGAACAATATATTTGTATAAATGGAACAATACTTTGTATTGAAAAGAACAACAAAATTTAGGAAAAACACGTCTTACAAAATGAATAATATATTATAGGACAACATATTTGTATAAACAAAATAACTCTTCTTACTAAGAAGAAAACTAAAATTTACGAACAACACATCTTATAAAATGATAATATATTACAGAATAACACATTTGTATTAATAGAACAACATTTTCTTACTAAACAAAAAAACATTATTTATGAACAATATATCTCATAAAATGAACAACATATTGCAAAACAACAAATTTGTATAAATAGAACAATACTTCTTATTGAAAGGAACAGTATTATTCAAAACACCATTTCTCGCATATAATTTAACAAATAAATTTTGAAGATATTTGAAGAGAAAATTTAAAACTTTAATTCACTGATTTAAAAATTCATAAAAAATTAGTCATTTTAAAAATCACCCACGTTCTCTCCTTCCGATTCCTTTCCCAAATGGATTCCCCCTCCCTTATTCTCTAATGTCTCCTTTGCCCTCCGGTGCCGCCTCCTCCCCTTCCCACTGCTTCTCCACCCTAGGCCTTGGCTACTCAATAGCCATCACCCCTGCCTTTCTCATTTTCCAATAAGCTCTCCTTCTTGCCTCCTACCTTTGCTACCCCTCCTCATCCCCTCCCAACCTCTCATTGGCACCATTGACAGTAGAATCTACGCGTTCCTCCGACCTCTTGCAATTGCCACCACTGCTTCTCCTACCTTTTGCAACCGTAGTTGAACTTGGAGATGCTAAGGTCAAGGAAGATTGTGATCTTCCCCAAATAAGCATCCACCATCTTGGTAATCGGCAATAGGAAATAGTGATGCCGGCCATTAGGAACAGAGCTTCGTTAGTCGGTGATGGGAAACAGCGAATCGATGAAGAATGAGGAGAGAAGAGAAAAGTAGGAAGCAAATGGCACAATTGTAAATATATTCAAAATGGAGATACTCCACATGGACCAAAAGTATTTTATCCTCGGCCATTTATTATTTGCTTTGCAATTTATTGATGCGTTCATTGATTTTATTTCACCCAAGTATTTTTGATGCATTGATGATTCATGACATGGGTCATCCCTACACTATTACTATTGCTCTTTTCCCTTGGAAAATGTTGCTTAGTTATCCTTAAGCTATTAAAAGATTACAATTTCTAGACATATGCAGTTCTAACTGTCAATTTTTTATGATTATCCTACCCGCAATTCTAGGCAATAGCTCTATTTCGTTTACAGTCAAATATACTAATTCTGGGAATTAGGAGCTTCAAATAACTTAATGATAGGATAATATAACGAAACTAACCTATATTTTGCTTTCCTTGTTTTTGTTTTTTTATATTCTCTAACAACATTTTGTAAAATCTTAATTTGAACTATAAGAAAGTTGTATTCCAATAATTTCAGTTTTTCCAATATTTTATTTTTACAATTAATACAAATTTTAAATTATCAATTTCTCTTCTCTGTAAATGCATTTTCCTCTATATAAAAGCAAATCAATATTTTTTATTTTCAATTAATAGTGAAAAAAATTAAAAAAAATGAATTATTAGAGCATAATTACCAGATTTGTTGTCGGACAATTTAAAAAAAAAAAAAAGAGATAGGAGTAAAGTGTAAGTTTTTAAAAATAGATAGAGTAATGTGTTGGTTATACCAAACCAAGATGCATTTCTATAATTTCCCTGTTATTACATATATGAGTTCATCTTAAAGTTTTGCATCACTATTAGAAAAAGTTAATTTAGTGATGGTAAAATTAATGACATCAAAATTGTCATTAATTAGAGATAATAAACAGTTACTAAAAGTCCGATGAAAAATTAACAATGGTTATATGTAGCTAAATTTTAGTTACAGCATTTTCTTCACCTTCACCCTAAGGCTGCTTCTACTATTTGTCTTCCACCCCACTGTTCTCCATCCCTGGTTGTTCACCATCGTTGGCCGTTCACCATCGCTGGCTACCGACGACTCAAAATAATGATCCCGCCATTAACCATCGCTGCCCTCCCTTAGATTTTGATCTCCATCGAGCCAGGCGCTCCGTTGAACCTAGTCGTGCTCCGTCGACCCCAGATGTACTCCATCAAACCCAGGCGTGCGAGATCCGTCGAACCCGGCTGTGCTATGTCGAACCCAGGCGCATGATTTCCGTCGAGCCAAGCGCACGATTGCTGTTGAACCTTCGATGCTTAGCCGCTCGTGGGATCAGCGAGAGAGATGAACGAGAGAGAGATAAGAGCGCAATCGGCATCAAACCTTTTAAGCCTCCAGTGCCTCCTCGGTTCGCCATGGTTCAACGGGTGAGTTCAGCGAGAGAGACAGGTTCAACGGGTGAGGTCGGCAAGAGAAACGGGCTCAATGGGTGAGGTTGGTGAGAAAGACGGGTTTGAGGGTTGAGGTCGATAGGAGAGACGGCTGCTGTTGTTAGGCTGTTATTGTTGTTTTGCCTAACTTGAGGGGGTAAATTGTTTGTGATTGAAGAATAAGAGGAAAAGGTGTTATTTTACCATTTATTTAATTTTGCGAAGGTAAGCTATTGCTAAATTAGCGACGGCTTACCTTTGCTAAATTAGTGACGGTCAGACATCGCTAATGTGGTAACCTTAGTAACTGCAAACTTTAATAAACTTAGCGATGACTTGCCTTCCCAAAAATATTAGCAGCGGTTAACCGTGCCTAACTCACCAATATCATGCCGGTGCCAAAAAATTAGTGACCATCATATTTATGAAGGCTGGCCATCGCTAACTAGTGATAGCAGCTGTCGTTAAATTATTGGCGACAAGTAAATTAGTCGCAACAGATTTAACAACGGCTGACCATTGCTACATCTAATTTAGTGATGGCTAATATCTGTTACTAAATCCCCTTTTTCTAATAGTGCATGTTGAATACTTCAAATTGTTTGTATTATTGTTATAGTTAACATCGAGAGATGGAGAGAAGCTATACCAAGTGGAATAATCGTACGAAATTAACCATCATATATATTTGAATATGTCTTAATCCTGGAATCCTAATGTCTTTAGGGTGATTAACAAACGTTTTTGTAACATTAGAACGAAATGGTAACAAGACACTTGGTGTATGGAAGATTTGTGTCATGACCAGAATCTTATATTGCAGGTTACAAGAATAAATTAGTGATATGGTAAGGAAATTGAGAAGTTTCATCTAGAGGCTGCTTCTGATCCTGACAGAAGAATTGAATTGATAATATAGTTTTGTTTTCGGCAGTTGTTGCACTTATCTTATGTGAGTCAAATCTAGTCATCACAAACATTCCTCTAAGACATAACGTATACGGTTGAGCTTATAAGTCTTTCTTTCAAAGCTAGGTATATTATTTTAATCTATAAACAATCCAACGACGTTTCTATATTCATCCCGAATTAATTAAAACGTTTGAGTTTGGTATGGAGATTAAATAAGAGGAAGCAGTTTGAATTGTTTTCACTTTTGTCTTTTATTTTTATATGTAAATTAAGAAAAAAGAAAAAATTAAATATAAAAATGATAATTTGAATTATAATATAGTAAAGTGATTTAAGAATTATGGAAATAATGCGAAGATAGAATATGTTGTAAAATAGAACATGTTTGCAAACAATTAGGAGCTGCTCCATCGGTTTCAAATTGTTTGCAACATACTCTCTCCGTCCCAAAAATTTTGCTACATTTTTCTTTTTGGGTAGTCCCAAAACTCTTGCACCATTTCCTTTTTAAGTAATTTTTTACACCTCATTTACTATTATGCCCCCGATTTAACTCTATCTCTTTCACTCTCTCTCCTCCCAACAGATCTACCCTTAAACTCTCTCTTTCCCCAATTTCTAATCGTTGTCCGTCCGAGCGGCAACTGAGGGACGTCCGAGTAACAACCGTGCAGCGATTGGACGGTGACTAAGCTGCGACCAAGAGGTGATCGAGTGGCGTCTGAGCTGCAACCGAACGTCATCCAAGCGGCAACCATACGGCGATCGAGAGACGATTGAGCAATGGCTGATCGAGCGACAGCCGGTGAGCGATCGACAACGACAGACGATTGAGGCGAATCGAACGACCACGATTGACAGAGGCTGAGGCGATCGGCGGTCTTGATCCCGGTGCGATTAACGAAGGCCGAGGCGGTCGATGGAGGACAAGGCGAGGGTTGGTGCAATCGGCGGTCTCAACTTCGCCGCGATCGATGGAGGCTATGCGAATCGGGGAAAGAATTAGGCAAGGACGATAGGGAAAGGGATTTGAGGCGAATTGGTCAGACAGGGCAGAGGCGAGGGGGACTTGGTTGGGCCGGTGAGGAGGTCAAGGGGGAGGGCGGAGGTGATGAGTAGAAGATAACCGATGGGCGATTCGACTGAAAGAGAATTAAACAGAAGCTGAGCCGGGAGGAGAGACAAGGGCAAATCTGGAAGAAGGGAGCAGAAAAGCCTTTTGCCTAAAACTTTGTGCAATTCTAAATGGAGCAATATATCCGGGACGGAGGGAGTATTATATAGTATTTGAGTAAATTTCATGAATAATCCCTAATTTTTAGTCATTGTTTTCTTTTAGTTTCTAACCTATTGAATATTTTGTTTTAATCCTGAACCTATTAAAACGTTTCGTTTTAGTCTTAAATCTATTGAAAACATTTCATTTTGATCCCAATTTGATGAAATTTGTTAACTTAAAGTATTTGTTTGATGAAAAAATTTTAAATCATAATTTAAACTATCTGGTAACTATTTTACAATAAATTTAATCTGTATAATAATTTTTTTGCAGTTAATAAAAAATTCAAATCACATTTTTTTCTCTCTGTAAATTAAATTTATTTCATTTAGAAAGAAAAAACTACTAATTTAAATTATCCATGTACTGTAAAAAAAATATTAAACTGTTTAAATTTATTGGAAGATAGTTGCTGACTATTTAAATTAAAATTTTAAAAGTTTCTGTTAGACAATTATTATGGATTAATGAATTTCATCTGATGAGGGACCAAAATAAAATAATTTTAATAGGTTTAGGACCAAAACAGAACATTCAGCGGATTAGGGATTAAAAGAAACAATGACTAAAGGTTTGGAACCATTTAAGCAATTTACTCTATAGTATTTGGTTATTTAAACTCTTTGCTACATTTTCATTTTTAGTAAACTATTTTAACATATTATTTTTAATTATCATTTTTATTTTTATTTTTTATCTCTTTTATTTCATGTGTAAAAAGACGGATAAAATAAAAAGAATTCAAAATGAATGAAATAAAATATTCTATCATCAAATTGTAGGTCCATTTTACTGCTCTACCAACTTGCAAGTTGCCGAAAGGTTGTTGTTTTGTTATGATTTTGTTATTAGCAAAGCCATTGTATAGTTAATCAGTTGGTAATAATAGCACTCTCTTTTTCCTTTGGATAAAAAATTTTCTTTATTGAAGAAAAGATAGTTGACTCGGGTGTCCATTTGTACGTCAAACCATTTCTTCACAGCCGACAAAAAGTTGAAGAAGTTATGACATATACAAAACGACAATGTGGGGTGATTTTCGTGGTCGGTACTTAACTTTTTTATCTCTTATTTTTTCTAAATATATTAAAAATATTTTATTTTAATCTTTTATTGAATAGAATTCGTTAATTCATCGGCCGCTGCGAAAAGATAACGCATAAAATCGATTTATACAAAGTAAAAAAACAGTGGTTTTAACTATTAAAAATGATTCATTTGAACTAATTTTGTTAAAAAAATATTTATTAAACAATTTAAATTAAAAATTAATATCAAACATCTATTCTTCCAAACCTAGCTGATCACTGCAAAATCAAAATGAAATATTTTTTAAAAGAACTTAAAACCAAAAGATAATAATTAATAGACTATTTGTAAGGCTTACTCCCAAACATCCCTAGCTATTTTGTCACCTTGTCAGCCTCCCAGACCTTCTTCTTCAATTAACAATGTATTCGGTGGGGCTTGACTCTTAATCCAAGTTTAGCCGGTCAATCTATTATACTTCGTCACCTGATCGCTTACATCACTAATCTTTCCTTATTGTGTGTCTCTCATTTCAACAATCTATTTCTTTCTAAAGGTAAACTTGTTATTAGATATCGAATATCATGACTAACCTGATAATAGATTGTGATCTGTCATTTCATTGATGGTGTTTTAGATAAATTCAAAGAAGACGACATAAAGTTTGCAATGGTGGTTAGCAATATATGAGTAATGGATTGAGAGTTTTGTGTTACTCCTACTTTTTTTATTTTATTTTTGTGTTTTTGCTTTCTTTGACACTTATTCAAGTGTTATACTTGGATCGTAGTTCATTTGTCTAACTGTATGTTGATTTGAGTCAGTTTGTTGGTACCTTTAGTTAGTTTACTGGTTTATTATTTTGATTTCTCTTTTTAGATTTGTAGGCATGAATATTGAGATTACTTAAATTATTTACAGAAGTTTTTTTCTCAATACGGTATCTTCAAGACAGTTAATAAGGCCTACAATTGAACTAATTGTTCTCCATACTTCAGTGTTTCATTTTTGTTGTGGATACCATTATATTTACAATTATTGAGATGAATGATATTCCATTAAAGAACTATTTATGAAAAAAAAAAAATGAGAATCAAAGGTTATGGAATATTGACAGAAGAATTTTTCCACAATTAACCGAAATTATAATAGAAATCCCATCGATTGGTGAAAGTTTACATGAAAAATTTCTACGAAATTCAATTCAAAATAAAAGCAACTACACTACGTTAAAAAACACTAATAAGGCAAAACTATCAAATATGCCACTAATGTTTGGGTCTGGGCGCAGATCTGTCACTATAATTTTTTTTTTCCCAATGTCTTACTAATGTTTTAAAATGGGCTCAAATATGCTACTATTCCTATAAAAAAAACAGGAAATATAAAAAGTAAGAAGTTTTAAAATTTCAAGGTGATAATGTAACTTTCAAAAAACTACAAGAGTGAAAGGTAATTAGTCCTACCTCAAATGTCAAGGATTTCTTTGGCCCTATCTCCGGCAACATCGCGTATAGTTCAGCTTCACCTCCAGCAACACCCCATCCGGCCCACACGCTGCCCACCTATTATAAGTCTAGCAGCAGAGGCAGATGAAGAAGCGGAGCCTTGAGATCGAAGAACCTGTAGTGAAGCCCAGCGGCGAAAAGGAAAAGGAGTGCTTTCATGCAAAGGGAAGTGTTAGAAACGACGAAGGGTATGAAAGAGCTTCAAAAGCTGGCGGTGGATGGTGAAAAGAGAAAAAGCTGAAAATCTTTTTTATCATCGGCCGCTATGGACAGTTGCCAAAAAAGCTTTAGAAGGTGCTGGGGGTGAATAGTCTTTGAAAGAGGGAGAGAGAAGGGGAGAAAGAGAAAGAGAAGGAGAAAGAAAGTACTTACCTAAGATCTTTTAAGTTTGTTAAAACTTGTATTATAACTTTAAAAATTCAAAACTTGTCAAATTTTTAATGTTTTCTGTTAATTTTTTTAACGGCAGTGACATATTCACTCCTAATATGAAACTTTAGTAGTATATTTAAGCAAATTTCGAAACATTAGTGGGACATTGGGCAAAAAAAATAATAATGGTCGATCTGTGCCCGTGCCCAAACATTAGTGGCATATTTAATACTTTTGCCTCATTAATAAGGGTTTTCCTGTCAGATTTTTTCTTCTTAAAAAGTTCATCCATATTACAGTGTAGTTTCACATGTACTTTTATACATATAAGTGTTGCATAATATTTAGTGTCAATTCATTTTAATTTAAGTCAATTTAATCGAAAATGACTTATTTCTGTTTTTACATTTTTTTTACTCGGACCAATTTTATTTAAAAACTAATAGTATATAGGTGTAATAGTCCATAAATAAAATTTTTATAATGTTATTAAATTTTTATAAATTTGTTTAATACCCCTAAATCTAGGGTCGTGGCCATAGAACCTTAAAATTTTTATAATGTTATTAAATTTTCATAATTTTTTCTTTTTTAATGCCCCTAAATCTAGGGCCGTAACCACAAAAGCCATAATGCCATCAGTCACCAAGGCTGTAACCCCTAAACCTAGGGCCATAGCCCTAGCACACCAAAAGTTCAAAAGGCATCTAAGGGCATGGCCTTAGTTTCTAGACCGCAGCCCTAGCTTTCCTCACGCCAGATGAATTCAAATTTTGTTCTTAGAGCTGGTGCTCCAACCTGAGGCTGTGGCTGTTGTTGATAGTGACTTGACACTTTATTTCTTGAGTTTTCTTGTCAATTTGTAGTTGACCTTAAGAAAGATGAATTTGACTCTAAAAAAAGCTCACTGTCCATTTTCTAGGATTTTCTGCTTCTACATGATTGCTCTTTTAAGGTTAGAAACTCCATCTTCCATTTCTTCTTTCACCAACCTTTCTACAAGTTGAAGAAAAAAAAAGTTAAAAATCTGAAGAATAAAAACAAGAATAGTAAGGGCTTGAAGAAGCAAGCAAGGAGATTTGACAACACCTCCAATTTCTTCTCCTCAACTAAGTGTTTCTTGGATTTTTTTTCCTCAATTTATTCAAGCTTCTTGTAGAATTTGAATTTGTAGTTATGTTGAACATGGAGTAAATTTTTTTTTTTGTTCCTAGAGCTGCAATTGCTTGACTTGGTTGATTTATGTTAACTTTAGGTTGACCCTCCTTAACAATTAATTGTTCAATTTTTCTTGCACTTATGATTACGCTTGTTGGAGTGAGGCCAACTTTGACTAGCATTATAGATTTGGTTAGTGCTTGAAAAAAGCCTACCTAAATTGAAAGAGGGAAAAATTGTAGTAACCCTAAAGAGGGTTGATAAACCCCTCTAGATTGCTAGGCGATTAGAAAGGATTCTAATGCTTAGGCTTTAGGTAGATTGATTAGGATGGAAATCCAATCAAGGACTTATAGGAAAAATGAACTCAATCTTAAAAAAGAGGCGTCCAATGTTTGGTTCTTTTGCCAACAAGTAAAAAAGAAAAGGGGATTAGGCCTTAGTTTGCATAATCAGTCAAACAAGTAGTGAAAACTCCAGTATAACCTCTTTTTAATCGTATTGAATATAGTTTTTAGCTCTATCATAATTCGTTGTAATTTTCCATTTAATTCCACTTGTTTGGTTAGTGTTTTAATTGAGGAGCACTTAGATAAATTCTCATTATATTGATTATCTAGGTAAATTTGGTTTAAAGATTATGGTAATTAATTGACAAATTTGTTAGGAATATCTCCAAAAAAGTGATCCTAACTTGCATATATTGCATTTACATACTATGCATTTGAGGGTAGTGATTGGTTTTAATTTTAGAACTTTCATGCTTACATAAGCAACACAAATGGCATCAATTTCTACACAATTTCGATAACTAGAAGATCAACTAAAGCTTTGGACAACTAAAACCTAAATGAAATATGAAGAAATTCTAATTCCACAGAGCCAATCGAAATGGGAAAATGAAGGAAAATACATGTTTGAGATGATCCTAAACAATGAAAGACAGTGAACTGCAAAGAAATATGAAGGGGGAAATTGTGAATGGCAAATCGGTGGCTTTGTTTCAGATTTGAGTTTCGACAGGTTTTGATATGTGTTTGAGTTTTTTTTGTTTTTGTTTTTATACTTTATTGTTTCTTCTTTTCAACTAAATTGTCATGCAACAACTTGGCAACAATAGGTAATTGGGCAATAGGGCAACTTATAGGCTAAGAAAAGTTCTAGAATGGCAATAGCAACTTCGATTTCAACCTTGATGTAGCCATTTGCCTTTCAAAACTCAACACAAAATCTTTTTCTTCGATTTCTCCAACATCTTGAATTGTTTTGATCAAAGCTTAAATGAAAAAGTTATGAAAAAAATACAAAGGAGTGCAAATTAGGTTATCTAGAATTGCCAAAATAGCTTCAGTTTGCATTAATGTCTCCAATTGCATCATAAATTAAAAAATAATAATGATGAATATATTTGGACACAAACTAAGTATAAAAAAACTAAGCATTATGAGATAAAAAAAAAAGTAGCATTTTTCATTCTCATTTATAACTAAATTTAAGAAAGATTTCCTCAACAAGAAATTCTTAATTAGAGTTTTTTACAAAACAACCAAAGATGTATTGTTCAATGATGTTGAGAATTTGGCCTCCAATTTTTTTTTTGCTCACTAGCAAGCTATTTTATTTACTTTTGATTTTGATATAGAATATATTATTGGAAAAACAAACTTTATCTGCTTTCTTGGCTAGAAAAATTTTATAAAAGGGAGAAGATGACTCATAATAATAACAAAAAAAAAAAGATATTCTTTGCCATGAAATTCATTAGGAGGAAGAATACTTAATGGATATGGGCATGGTTCCATACACCATTCTACTTTGGGCACAAAAACTAGGATCATAGGTAAAAATAACTCAAGCATCTTGCTCAATACCATACATATCTCGTACTACTTGAAAAAATATGGAGAATTAATCCTCTTAGAAAAGGAAAAACATTGAGGAAACATCCTGTAGGAAAAAATATTTTTTGAATGGTAATGATTCTTTATTATCTTTCTGATAGAAAAAATTATAGGAATTATCATAGTAATACCCACAAAAACTATCATAAGAATGCTTTTCTAGGCCCTGAAAGACCCAAGAAATCAAGAAATTAATAGGAAATTTTAATTCCTTTAGAAAACAAAAAATTTAACATCTTTCAGTTTCTTAACCGATAGAAAAATATTGGCCTAATGACGAGAATCCTTTGTGACAATTCCAAGCAACTAAGGCTGAAACCATAAATTTATAAGCTTATGTTGTAGGAAATAGGCTCAGCAGAGATGTGCACAGACCAAGAAAAACAAAAATTAGTCAAAATCTACAAATTGCTGATGAATCAAAAGCATTTTAAAAAAATTCATCTTAGCAGCAAAAATCTCCATATTGAAGATCTTAAATGTCTAGATTTATGAAGTATAAGGAGTTGTTTTAGGAGGAAGAAGAATTTTATCCCAACGCAAATATAAGAATATGATATATTCATATTAAGATTACACTAGAGCTTGGTATGATTGGTATGAAGTTCTAAATATCCAAAATATGGATCATCAGCATTATTGGATGATCTCGTTTATGACCGAACAAAGAAAGTTTCCAAATTGGTTCTATAATTGGTACCAAACAAGAGGTCTATGTAGAGATTCTTTTTCAGAATAAGTCCAAAAATCCTTTAAAAGTATTCCTGAAATACCAAGAGCAATTTTGCAAGGAATGTCAGATTGTGCCCTTTCCAGAATTATATTTTGAGATCATGTATAACATCACATGGATTGGCCAATGGCATTATAAAAACAGATGATAGTCTATAATAATCATCTTACTCCATATCTGAAAAGAGTTTAAGGGACCGAATAGTAGGACAAGTGCATTATAAACATGTAATATCTACCAAATGTCTTCAAGATCCAAAATATAGAAATTATTGAAAAGGAAAAAGATCTAGATGAAAATTGTTTGGATATCATGTAAAGCAAAGTTCTATGAATGAGGAAAAGATAGTGATCTTTTTCACATTTAAAAGAAATAATTATGAGGTCTGATGAAAAACAACTCTCTTAAAAAAATAGCTGAGAAGGCTCATCATCCTTAACATCATCACATGGCTAGACCAATGAGTCTAACAAAATAGAACTCCCTTAGCAAAAACAAAAGCATTTCCAGCTAAGGTGCTTTTTTACTTTCACCTGAATAAAGTATTGTTGGTAAAAGACAATAAGGAAAAGTAGCCTCTATTACTTTGTGAAGGCTAGGTCAGTTATCATTTTGATTCCCAAAACTTAAGGAATCCAAGAAGGCATAGCTCACAAGGTGGTCCGAAATTTTCTCCCTTTCTAATTAGTAGAAACCTCTTAACCTTATTACCAACACTTGAAGTTCTCCTCCTGTATAAAGGAACTCCTTATTTAGGAAGAGGGATCTCTCACTTCTTTTAGCTTTTTTATAGTCCACATCTTGGGCACCTTCCCTACCTTCCTCTAAAGTGGCATTCTTCTGCTTAGTTTTTAACTTGCTTAGTAATGTGTAAGGTAGCAGTATTCATCATCTACATGTTGTGTCCCCAAACTAGTATTCACTAGTTTACCATAAGTCTATGTATCTATAAATTATGTGTGTGCATTTTCAATTTATAATTGTGTTTAGATGCCATATTCTAATAATTTTTTGTTCATCATAGACATATAGTGTGTATCAATTTGTATCCATTAATTTTCTATAATTTATTATTAAAAAAATTATATATGTGCTTTCTCAGCCTATATCTTTGTTTAATTACATTTATATATACCTAGGTCATTTTTCATATCAAAGCCAATATGCTTGTTCATTGTATGTTTGTTGCTTAACTGCATATTTCAAAACTATAGTCCTTTTGTGTAAAAGATTGAAAAGTTTGAAGGTTTTGTGAAAAAAAAAACACTTACTAATATAAGGCATGTGTTGTAGAAAGTTCAAAAGTTTCATATTTGGTGAAGTCAATTTCAATGTGAAAATCACAATTAGTTCTTAGAGAAGTATAAATTCTAACCTGACCATGAGACTGTAATTCTTCTTTTGGACGGGCCTCTATGCAGATGACGGTAGCTATATATGGCACATAATGATCCATTTATCCCTAGCTATAATGTTGATGCGGCTTTCTGGGTCCTATTTAAAGTAATGATTATGTTGCTAGATAGCCGTCAATAGTGATTCTTTTGACTAGTCTTTTGATAATCATCGGCTAACAACTAACTTTATGAAAAGCACCTAGACCCCCCTGAGGTACAAGTAAACCTACACTTATGTTTTTTCTGTTTTAAATACTTACATTTACCTCATTCAAAATTTAAATCCATTATTCACCATTACCATAAAAAAAATGCTTGATTTTCTTATCCTAGCCTTCAATGACAGATTATCCCAACTTAAGAAAAATAAAACCCATAAACAAAAATTGAAATCTAAGAGATCAAATGAACTAGAACTGATCCATTTTTTTTTTAACCAAAATATAAAAAACCCCAAACCAACCCCCAGAAACAACCATATTAGTAAATCTTGAACCAATCCAACATTAGACCTAAACATAAACCCTCAACATACTCGAATGTTTGCTTCTCTCTCCACCTCCTACGTCGAAGTCTACGATGGCCACAGTGGTTAGGAGGTATTTAGATTCATAAACGAGGCTTAATTCTCTTTCTTCATCGCCCTTTCATGGCCACTAAAATCCACGCAACCCAAAAACGGAATTGCGCCACCCATTGTGAACATCCAGAGGAGACAGAAAAATTCCCTCATCACCACCTTCACTTGCCTTGCCACTCCATTTTCACCTGGATATCTCTTTCCAATGATCATTTTAAGAGTCGGAGCATCGGAGGAAAAGGAAAACAAGGGAAAGAGATAGAAGAAATCGGCTGAGGCAAGGGTGGAGGTGGTTGATGTTTGATAACTCTATTTGAACTCTAGGGTTGAGGTGGTCAATGATGGAGGGCCGATGGGTAGTCATCACTGGTGTTGAGGTTGCCGATGCCATTAAAATAAACGGTGTCATCGTGGCATACATGGGTCAGGCATTTCATTGAGTAGTTGATGTATTTGGATCCGTTTGCTAGCTGCACGTAATACAGTCAAAGCCTCCTTTTAACTCCATTGTCGATCAGACAACGGTAATAAACACTGCAAGATTGGTAATCTCCATTTCCAACTTTAGTAAAACATTTAGCCATTAAGATTCTCCACTCTAAAGTCTGATTTGCACTAGTTTCTACATTTAGCCATTAAGATTCTCCATTCTAAAGTCTGATTTGCACTAGTTTCTAAACAATCATTTTCATCATATTGTTCTATGCTTGATGGAAGACAATGATTCAATATATCTAGAAGCAATAGTGTAAAAGGTATAACTATAACTGACTTGTTTTCCTCCTCAAATTCTATCAATTTTGTATCCTCCACATAATGTTTCATGTGTAAGGTTCAAAAAAGCTTTATGGTGATCCAAAATTTGCCAAATTGAGATTGCTATTATCCATATGTAAAAATGAAGTAATAATATTCATTATCAATATCTTTGCATCGGCAGATAATATCACTATCAAACATAAAAGCAAAAAACATGTATACAACAAAAAGACAAACTCTAGGAAACAAAGTACAAACTAAATGCAAGGCTAAAGAAAAAACAAATATGCCATCACTTTCTCCCTTTGTTGCCATTGTTATGCCTCACTTAACAAAGCCATTGACCACCGCTCCCATCAAGGGCAAACCATCATGAAGAATCAGGTGAAAAGCCTGAACCCCGTGCTTGTCCATGACTCGTTGATCTTTGCCCTACAATTGGGCTTGGTGATGTCCTGCTAGAGAAGGAAGGGAAAGAGAAGAAGAGCCCGGAAGAATCAAATCAGCCGGTACTTATGTTTTATGAAAGTGTCTTGAGATTAGAAATTAAGGGCTTTATTTATACAATTCTTAAACTTTAATGGTCAATCAGGGCATTTGAGCCAATATTTTGGTATTTAAAATAGGGAGAACAAATGTATAAGTTTGTCTATACCTCAAGAGATTTTTGGTAATTTTTCCTAAAAACTTGTGCTATATCTTGTAGAAAAAGAGTTGATGGATGTAGAAAAGTTTGCGAACCTCGCATATATATGTTTTAATTATCTCAAAAAAATTTGTTGCATGAAAAAGTTTATACAATTTATGCATAAATTTTTTTTAGTATATGTAATACTAGCCGAGGTGATATGCCAGTTGATTTTTTATTAACCATATAGAGCAAGTTGGGAAATTGGTGGTAAAAGTTTCATGACCGAAAGAAAATGTCCTCTTCTTTTCTCAAGTTAATGTTAATAAGAGGAGTGCAAATAAAAAAAGGTTAATAAGAGATTTTGCATGGA
The DNA here is from genome assembly GCA_039654915.1 of Aquilaria yunnanensis. Classification (NCBI taxonomy): domain Eukaryota; kingdom Viridiplantae; phylum Streptophyta; class Magnoliopsida; order Malvales; family Thymelaeaceae; genus Aquilaria; species Aquilaria yunnanensis. Next base: position 117,760,820 of record CM077593.1, read on the forward strand.
TTGGAATAATTGTCCTCGTATTTATCCCGAATAATAAATTAATTGTAATAAATTCAGTTATTTATTTCAACCATAAAAAAATAAGAGGATGACGGAAGCTAATTGTATAAATATTAGGCACTAGGTCCCTTCCTTTCCACCCACAGGCTACAGGCCACAGCTGTCTCTCGTCTCACGCCTCTCTTCTCATTCAAATTTCTTCTCATTTCCCTTCTACGGCAACGTACTCGCTACTTGACCTGACCACTCTCACCCACTCCATATGGAGAGCGGAACCACCATGGATACCCCAAGCCCCCTCCGTAAGATCGTGACGGTGGCGTCCATCGCCGCCGGCGTACAATTCGGGTGGGCCCTGCAGCTCTCCTTGCTTACGCCCTATGTGCAAACACTCGGCGTACCCCACGCCTGGGCAGCTTTTATTTGGCTCTGTGGCCCCATCTCCGGCCTCCTTGTCCAGCCCATAGTCGGTTACTACAGCGACCGCTGCACCTCCCGCTTCGGCCGCCGCCGACCTTTTATAACCGTCGGCGCCTCCTTTGTCACCATCGCTGTCTTCCTCATTGGCTTCGCCAAGGACATAGGCTTCCACGCTGGTGACCCTATTGACCAGCCAACCAAGCCCCGCGCGGTCGCCGTCTTTGTCGTTGGCTTCTGGTGCCTCGACGTGGCGAACAACATGCTCCAGGGCCCTTGCCGCGCTCTCCTAGCTGACCTCTCCGCGAACGACCACAAGCGAATGAGGACTTCCAACGGTTGCTTCTCCTTCTTCATGGCCGTCGGAAACGTCCTCGGCTACGCCGCCGGCTCCTACTCTCACCTCCACAAACTCTTGCCGTTCACCCGCACCCACGTGTGCGACGCCTACTGCGCCAACCTCAAGACCTGCTTTATGATCGACGTCTGTCTCCTCCTGTTGGTCACCATCACGGCGGTGTCCACCGTCAAAGAGACGCCGTTAACGAAAGAGATAACTGATGAAGATGAAGGTAAATCCTCAACGGCGCCATTTTTTGGGGAGATCCTGTCGGCGTTCAAGAGCCTGAAAAGGCCGATGTGGGTGTTGCTTCTTGTGACTTGCCTCAACTGGATCGCTTGGTTCCCATTTCTGTTGTTCGACACCGATTGGATGGGCCGAGAAGTTTATGGCGGTGTCGCGAAGGGAGCCGGTAAGCAGGCGAAGCTGTATGCCGACGGTGTCCGAGCTGGCGCGCTGGGCCTCATGATCAACTCCATCGTGTTGGGGTTCAGCTCGCTGGCGCTAGAGCCGGTTGGCCGGCTCATCGGCGGTGTGAAGAATTTATGGGGGATTGTGAACGCCATCCTTTGTATTTGTTTATCGTTGACGGTGTTGATTACTAAGATGGCGGAGCATTGGAGGGCGGAGCACTCGCCGCTGCTGGCGTCGCCGCCGGTCCACATTAAAGGCTCAACCTTAGCTGTTTTTGGAGCACTGGGGATTCCCCTCTCTGTAAGTTTCAGCCGCAGTAACTTGTTTTCACCATTACTAAAAATTGAAACATTCTAACCGCCCTCCTTCGTGCAGGTAACATTTAGCATTCCGTTTGCGTTGGCCTCCATTTATTGTTCCGCTGCCGGTGGCGGTCAAGGTAAAAAGCTTTTTCTTTTTTTTTTTTGTTAACTTTTGGTAAATTTATTTCATCTGAAAAGTAATCGTTGTTAACAAGAACTTGCAAAATGTAAATGGATAGGGCTGTCCTTGGGAGTGCTCAACATGTCAATAGTCATTCCGCAGGTAATAAATTTTCTCATAATTAAGTGGATAAGAATTGGAAAGTCAATCTCTCTCGGTCTCTGTAATCAAGATACGCTATTTAAGTTGTACAACTAATGTTCGTGGATCGAGCTAATTGGTAGCAATCAATTTTCTTGCCGCTGTGACAGATGTTCGTGTCAGTAATAAGCGGGCCGCTGGACGAGGCGTTTGGCGGCGGGAACCTGCCGGCGTTCGTGCTGGGGGCGACAGCAGCCGCCGTGAGCGCGTTGTTGGCGATATTCGTCCTACCGAAGCCGCCGAAGCAAGTGTCCGACGTTCCAGCTGGGATAGTGGGCGGCCACTGAGGGGAATAATGGGATCTTTAATTTATGAATGTGATATTAGAATAGTAAAAATACTCTGGCTTCTGTTTGAAAGAACAGAAGTGACTCCTCTTCGTCTGTGGTCTCTGCTAAGTGGAGGCTTATGTCTGGATGTGATGTGTAAACATTTTGAGAACTTTTATTTTATTCTTGTTGAAATTATAGCGGTACTGCTGTGCACTTTTAAGTGAAATCGGAATTCAACCCTTACCGTCTTACCGGGACACGGGCACTGCGCTGGGGTACTGGGTTCGATCCTTTCTTGGACATGGTAACAAAATTGTGAAACATTTTACTTTATATGTCTCTATCGAGAAATTTCAATGGGCCTCGGTAACAATAGTTGGTTCCGGTCCTGTCTTTCCAACTCAGTTAGCATTGTAATGGAACACCACACTCTAAATTATCAGACGTTTTAAATTGGTCATTTTGCAGCTAAAGAATTCTTCGGTACCAACTTCCACGCAGCAGACCATCAAACTTTCTTATAGCTCATTCTAACTTTTTTACTTGTAATGATTTTAAGTGAAAAAAGAATAAAAAAAATAGTCATCTCTTACCACAGATTGACAATTGGCTCAATTAGCATGAAAATTGCCATATCAAAGTTTGAATTTTGATTTATATGAAAAATTTATTCCTTTTACAATCAATAAATTAGGTTGGATAAGCTAAAGTCTAAGGAAGTTAGGTTATATAGTTCTTGGATTCTTTTTTCTCATAAAGCTTATCAATAAAAAAAAAATAATTGCGCTGAGTTAATGTAATGCCCGGACAATCCAAAGTGATTAGGTCCCGGGTTAAATGGATTTGGAGCATAAGAATTTTTCCTTAATTAGGAATTTAGCTCAATTAAATTGAGAAGACAATATGGCATGTGCATAATTGAGTGTTGAACATCTTAAAAATAAGCTTGGCTTAGGCCAAGAGAAATAGTAATGAAAATGGTGGTTTTTAAAGATGAGGGACTAAATTGAACAAAGGGATTTTTAGTGGTTGGGCTCAATTGCCCAAATTTAGAAAGTTGGAGGACTAAAGGGGGAATTATGCCATTTTAATGGCTTTGGATGCCTTAGCCAGCCATGCCCCTCCAATTCCCAATATTTTATGTCACCTTCCTCCAAATCCTTTTATTTTAATCCACCTCCCATCCTTAGTCATCACCTTGGATTCTTTCTTCACCTACTTTTGACTTTTTCTACCAAACTTACACAAAAGTCTTCCAATTAGTCTTCCATCCATTAAATCTTGTCTCCCACTCATTTCAAACACATTATTAATTTCCTATTATTTTAATCCACCTCCCACCCTTAATCATTACCTTGGATTCTTTCTTCACCTACTTTTGACTTTTTCTACCAAACTTACCCAAAAGTCTTCCAATTAGTCTTCATCTCTTTTAATCTTGTCTCCCACCTTCCAAGCACATTATACACTCATTTTCCTTCCCATATGGCTGGCCATTACCTTCCCACACATTAAAACATAATCACTCCACTCATTCAAAGCCATTTGCTCTCAAACTCTCTCATTCTCTCTCCATTTTCTTCCATACCAAGTCTCATCATTCCAAACACATTTCCAACTCTTTTCTCATCCAAATATTCGTCCATAGCTAGAAATAATCATTCCTCAAATTAAAACCAAGTATTCTTGGTTGAATTCAAGCTCTAAGACAATAAAGAGCAAGAATCAGATGAAGAATTCAAAGAAAACCAAGGAGGAAAATTTGGCCATTTCCATTTCTTGGAGGTTTTAAGCTCTACTCAAGGAACTCTTTGTGTGATTGAGTTTCTAAGTTCATTAGAAGCAAGAAATCAAGAAGAAGCTTGAAGAACATCAAGCACAAGAAATTGGCCTTACCTCTTCTGTGAGGTTCTGTAAGTGTACACCAAGTGTTCTTGGTATTTTGTGTTATTTGAGTTAATCACCAAGTGTTCTTGGTATCTTATGGTTACTAATAAAATTCGGCCCATCTTGGTTCTTATGCTAGAAAACAATTTCTAGAGTCAACAAGCAAGGAAAACGAAGGAAAATAAGCTTATAAAGCTTTCGGTGTTGTGGGTAAGGATTCCTATACTCACTTTATTGCATGGCCTAGTTCCATGGATTTTTTGTGTGAGTATTCGGGCCCCTAGGTGATGGTCAAAGAACCATGTGATCCTAGGAGTGCTAAGAGGGCTTAAGTTATGTTATTGCTTCGGCAATTCTGTTTTGCTCATGAGCTAAGTTAAGTAAGCAAGCATTATGGGCTAGGAGTTAAGGCGGCCACCTTAATTCTTATGCTAAGTGAGCTCTCCGAAAACATTAAGTATATGAAATTAATGAACTAAAACTTGAGGGATGCTTGCTGCCCTTCTGTGAACAAAGTGTTAAGTGGCGTGTGTTTGTGTGCTTCTTTGATTTGTTGTGCATGCTAACCCCCGATTATGATATTATTGCTATATGCATGTATCTTTTTGTTTTCTTTGTCTTTATGTTTCCTTTGCAGGAATAAGGATTATTTTGCCATTACATTCTTGGCATATGTTAGGCCTTGGAGGCCATAAGTTAGGCATTGGATGCCACGGAATCCTTATTGAGTTTTATAACTCACCCGCCCTACTCTACTTTTGTAGGTAAAGGTTTGCTTGAAAGATCAAGCTAAGAGTCTTGAGTACTCTTTCTGTATTCTAAGGTTGGATTTGTGTATGGTATTGCTCAAAATATTCTAAGTATTCTATGTATATAAGTTGCTTGTAAACAAGCTAAAAAAAAAAAATGTGGACTTTCTGTGCAGGACTTGAAGTCTTAGAATTGTGGGAACAAGGTCTATTAAGGTGGAAATTTGTGTTCCATGGCTTTGTGAATTTATGGGTTGCTTTTAAGCATGTTTTTGTTGGTCTAACTTTAGTGACCAAATTATGGACTTAGCTAAAATTTGGCCAAAACTTGGCTTTGGGCTTGTATTATGGACTTGGACATTTTCGGGTATTTTTATTGCTTGGTGGACTTACCAAGGCCCATGCATGAATTTATGGGTTATGTTTTCATGAAATTTGAAGCATGTTGAAATTGGGCTTAAATAAGAACTTAAAAATTTTGATTTTATTCTTGGTTAATTTTGGGCCATATGCATGTTAAGTACTAAAAGGCCCATAAGCCCATGTCTATGTTAAAAGCATGCAATGTTTGGCTATGTATGCTCATTTAGTAAAGAACATGCAAGTAAACTTAGAAAAAGCATGAAATTGGATGCTTGTGTAAAGTTTGTCTAATAAGAAATTTAAATGCACGTATGTGAATTAATACATGCCTAAGCATTAGTTGCATTTAAAGGCATTAAGTGATTATGTGCACTAGTGAACTCCAAAACGCATAAGCATGCAAAGCATATGCATGAAATTAAGTTTTTAAACTTAAGTTGGTGTTTTAGTTGCCATGCATATTCTTGGCTAAGCTCGGTAAAGACCATGAAAATGAACACATGAAATCCACATAGGCACTAGCTTGTTTCTGAGAGCACATCAACTTAACCTTAATTAAAGAACTTAACGAGCTAGTACCGATAAGTATCCTGGGGTTCGTGCCCATAAGTCTTAGTGAGTTTTAAAAGCCCCTTCTGTATAATGAAAACTTCCGCTGCATGTTTAAAAAAAAAAAAATCAGGCCCAAATGGGCCAGGGGCAGTTTAGGGCACGACAGCTTGGTATCAGAGCACAGTTGCTCTTAAGGACCAAAGTTTTGGTCTATGATTCTTAGTATAGACTTGTTCCCACATAGGTTAAGTCCACTAATGAATATTTATGAATATTGAGCAATTGTGTGCCTTGCTTGTTGTTAATTCCAGGATGAGAACCAGAAATACGAACCGAGGCCGAAATGAAAGTGAAACTTCCCATCAGGGGAATGAAAATGCTGGCTTTGTGCCAGAGGCCCAAGTTAGGCCTTCTGAGCTCATAAGGGCTAATGTTACTGGGCCTAGCATTGATGCCCAAGAAAGAAGGGAGGCAAGAATGGAAGCAATGATGGAAGCTATGCAGGCCAATATGGCCCAATTAGCAGCTAGCATGCAGATTCTGGCAAGGGGTCAAGCCCAAGTCCCAGAGCCTACTGGGCAACAAAGAGAGCCACCAATAAGAAGGAGGCTAGGAAAAGAACCTATACTCGATGATCAAGCCAGTGAAAATGGTGATGATGAGGATGAAGAAAGGAGAAACCCAAGAGCTAGAAGGATAAGATCTGAGATTAGACAAGAACTGAGGGAAGAAGAAGAAGAAAGTCCAGATGCAGAAGAGCTGGACATAGAAGATATTGATGGGCCTGCCCAACTCACTGTCACCACTGGAACAGTGAGGGCCCAAAGAGGGAGGCCCAATATGGATAATAGTGGAGGCCTAAGAGAAGGCCAACTAGAGGGGTTCCTTGCCCTAAGACCACCAACATTTAAAGGAAGCTGTAATCCAGATGAAGCAAAATTCTGGAAAAACCAGATCGAAAAGATCTTTGAGAGAATGGAGGTTTCCGCTTCTCAGAAGGTCTTACTGGCAACCTTCAAACTAGAAGGAAATGCTGAGTTATGGTGGAGAGCAGTCCATAGGACATATGCTAGCAAAAATGCTAGGCGGCCTGCTCAAAGTAGAAGAGCAATGAGATGGCCCGAATTCGAACAAGTGTTTCATCAACAATACATCGGTGAAGCACAGAAAGACCAAAAGTAGGTTGAGTTTGACCTGCTTGAGCAGAAAGAGCTCTCCGTACTGGAATACGAACAGAGATTCAGTAACCTCATACGGTACGCACCACAGTACGATGATCGAGAGGACCTTAAGGCCAAGAGGTTCCTTCGGGGACTTAGGCCAGAGCTGAGGCAAATACTCAGAGCAGTAGGAGCCCATAAATACTACGACATTGTACAGAGGGCTATGGCCCTAGAGCAAGAATTCAGGGAGCAAGCCATGAATGGCCCTGGAAGTACTAGTGGGATGCAAAAATTCTCTAAGAAGAGAGGCAGAGAAAGCTTGGCATATGAGCCAAGAAAGGGTAACAAAAGAGAGAAGACCGCATCCCCCTATGGGCCACAATGTGAGACATGTGGAAAATTCCATGGCCAGAAGCCATGTTATAGGCTCACTTCCGGATGCCTTAAATGTGGTGCCCAGGATCACTGGGTAAAAGACTGTCCTGTCAGGGGAGAAGATCAGAGGACCCCAGGAGGGTTTAATAACAGATGGGCACAGAGGCAATTGCCCATAAGGAGGCCCAATATGCCTCCACCCCCACAAAGAAGGGACCAAGATAAGGCCAGGAGGGGACAACCTCAGGCTACTGGAAGAATATTCCAGATTGAGACATCGATGAAAGCACGAGAGGACCCAGAGGTCAACAAAGCTGGGGAGGATGAGGAAGAAATAGACCAGGCTAAGCTGGTCAGGAAGACTCTAAAAGGTACCATTTCCATAAATGGTTATGAAGTATCAGTTTTGTTCGATACTGGAGCATCTTTATCTATAGTATCCTTTAAGTTAGTCAAAGATATAAACCTCGAAGTATGCAATACAGATAAAATGTACCTGGTTAAAACTGCCGGGAATGAGGTTATGATAACATACCATATTGTAAAAGATTGCATGCTTAAGCTAGGTGAACTAGAGCTTAGAGCCGACCTGATGGTCTTGGATACTAATGGATATGACATCATCCTAGGAATGAACTGGCTTAGTGCCAATCGGGTGGTTATAGACTGCCATGCCAGGCAACTTTATCTGCCTGGGCACAAACCTCAATCTTTGGAAAAATCTCCTGGGTTAGTCCCAGATTTTCATTTAAAGGTGGTGGAACACAAACCCTTATTACTAAAAGGTGAATACCTAGGGTTAAATGGAACAGAAGTAGAAATAGAGCTGGGTAAAATACCCATAGTAAGAGAATTCCCTGAAGTGTTCCCCACTGATCTCCCAGGACTCCCTCCTGCAAGAGAGGTTGAGTTTGAGATCAAATTAGTGCCAGGAGCTGCACCAGCATCTATTGCTCCATACAGGATGGCTATTCCTGAAATGATGGAACTAAAGAAGCAACTGGATGAGTTGCTTGAGAAAGGTTTCATAAGGCCAAGTACATCTCCTTGGGGAGCACCTGTACTTTTTGTGAAGAAGAAAGATGGAACCCTTAGGTTGTGCATTGATTACAGGAAGCTCAATGCACTGACCATTAAGAATAAGTACCCCCTCCCAAGGATCGAGGATCTATTTGATCAGTTAAAGGGAGCTAAGGTCTTTTCCAAAATAGACCTCAGATCTGGATACTTCCAGCTGAAAGTCAGGGAAGAAGATGTCCCAAAGACAGCTTTCAGGACCAGATATGGTCACTTTGAGTACACAGTGATGCCATTTGGGCTCACAAATGCACCAGCCTTTTTTATGGACCTCATGCAAAGAGTGTTTAAAGCTCATTTAGACCACTTTGTTGTGGTATTTATTGATGACATATTGGTGTACTCAAAGGATGAAGAAGCCCATAAGGAGCACCTAAGAGTGGTGCTAAGCCTGTTAAAGGAACATGAACTATATGGCAAATTAAGTAAGTGCCAATTCTGGGCTAAAGAAATTGGATTTCTCGGACATGTAATCAATGAGCATGGTTTAGCTGTTGATCCCGAGAAAATTAAAGCTGTCTTGGAATGGAAGCAACCTCAGACTGTGAGGGACATAAGAAGCTTCTTGGGACTTGCTGGCTATTACAGGAGATTTGTGCCTAAATTTTCTGTACTAGCAGCTCCGCTCACTCAATTGACAAGAAAGGACCAAAAGTTTGAGTGGAGTGAGCAATGCGAGGCTAGCTTCCGAGAACTTAAGGAAAGATTGACTACAGCCCCAATACTGGTTCTACCAGACCCTACTAAGGAGTATATAGTTTACACGGATGCTTCTCGAGTTGGGCTGGGCTGTGTCTTAATGCAAGGGAAGCAAGCAATAGCCTATGGATCAAGACAATTAAGGCCTCATGAGAAGAATTATCCAGTTCATGATCTGGAATTAGCGGCAGTGATCTTTGCTCTGAAGCAATGGAGGCACTACCTACTTGGAGGCAGATTCCAAGTCTTCACAGACCACAAGAGTCTAAGGTACCTGTTTACACAAAAGGACCTGAACATGAGGCAAAGAAGATGGCTTGAGTACCTGAAAGATTTTGAGTGCGTCATCGAGTATACGGCCGGAAAAGCCAATGTGGTAGCTGATGCTCTCAGTAGGAAGTACACGGGAATACTCAAAGCCACTGGAGAGCCTACCGAGGCAGAGGTACTCAGTTTATCTGGGTTGGCCCAAGATTGGGATAAGTGGGAAATGGACCAAGTAAAGGTCTTAACTATTAGGACTGAGTGGAAAGACCTAATTCAGGAAGCTCAGCTTCAAGATGAGGAGATTCCCAGGATCTCTGGGCAGAAACAAGGAAAATTGTATCAAGGATTTTCCTTTAAGGCTGGAATATTATATTTCCGGGATAGGATTTATGTGCCAAATAAGGATGGAATCAGGCAACAAATCCTAGAAGAAGCCCACTCCAGTTTGATGAGTATGCATCCTGGAGCTCAGAAAATGTATAAGGATTTGAAATCCCATTTTTGGTGGCCATATATGAAGCAAGAGATTGGTGCTTCTGTGGCTAAGTGTATGACTTGTCAACAAGTCAAAGTGGAGCACCAGAGACCTGGTGGAAAATTACAGAGCTTACCTATACCAGAAAGAAAATGGGGATCCATATCCATGGACTTTGTAGTGGGTTTGCCACTGACCCGAAGAAAGTGTAATACAATCTGGGTCATAGTGGATAGATTGACTAAGGCAGCCCACTTCTTGCCCATAAACCTTACAGACTCCCTGGAGAAATTAGCCCAACTATACGTTAAGGAGATAGTAAGGCTACATGGTGTACCGGACGATATTGTCTCGGATCGAGACCCAAGATTTGTTTCCAGATTCTGGAAGTCCTTACACCATGCCTTGGGCACTAAGTTAAAGTTTAGTTCTGCATACCATCCTCAAACGGATGGACAGACTGAAAGAACCATTCAAACATTGGAAGATATGTTAAGGTGTTGTGTTATTGACTTCCAAGGAGAATGGGATAAACACTTGCCTTTAGTGGAGTTTTCATACAACAATAGCCATCACTCAGTGATTGGCATGGCACCTTATGAAGCACTCTATGGAAGAAGATGCATAACTCCACACTGCTGGCATGAGCCAGGTGATAAGTTGGAAATTGGCCCAGAACTCATAAGAGAAACTACTGGGAAGATTAAGCAAATCCAGGAAAGGATTAAGACTGCCAACAATAGGCAAGAATCATATGCCAACCTCAAGAAAAGAAGAGACCTGGAGTTCCAGGTAGGAGACCAAGTATGGTTAAAAGTATCTCCTATGAAAGGAGTAATGAGGTTTGGAAAACGGGGAAAATTAGCCCCGAGGTATGTAGGACCATACCTAATACTCGCAAGAGTAGGAAATGTAGCCTACAAGTTAGAGCTACCGCCTGAGCTGGGACATGTACATGACACATTCCATGTAAGCCTATTGAAGAAGTGTGTATTTGATCCTAAACAAGTGGTACATGTCACTAGTGTTCCCATCACCCAAGATCTCACCTATGAAGAAGAACCAATTCGGGTATTGGCAAAGGACACTAGGAAGCTCAGAAGTAAGTGGATATCGATGGTAAAAGTCCAATGGACTAACCATTCTGAGGAGGAGGCCACATGGGAGGTTGAAGCTGAAATGCTTAAGAATTATCCTGATATCTTCCCTAAACTTCTAGGAAATTTGGAGGACCAAATTTCTTAAGGAGGGGAGTGTTGTAATGCCCGGACAATCCAAAGTGATTAGGTCCCGGGTTAAATGGATTTGGAGCATAAGAATTTTTCCTTAATTAGGAATTTAGCTCAATTAAATTGAGAAGACAATATGGCATGTGCATAATTGAGTGTTGAACATCTTAAAAATAAGCTTGGCTTAGGCCAAGAGAAATAGTAATGAAAATGGTGGTTTTTAAAGATGAGGGACTAAATTGAACAAAGGGATTTTTAGTGGTTGGGCTCAATTGCCCAAATTTAGAAAGTTGGAGGACTAAAGGGGGAATTATGCCATTTTAATGGCTTTGGATGCCTTAGCCAGCCATGCCCCTCCAATTCCCAATATTTTATGTCACCTTCCTCCAAATCCTTTTATTTTAATCCACCTCCCATCCTTAGTCATCATCTTGGATTCTTTCTTCACCTACTTTTGACTTTTTCTACCAAACTTACACAAAAGTCTTCCAATTAGTCTTCCATCCATTAAATCTTGTCTCCCACTCATTTCAAACACATTATTAATTTCCTATTATTTTAATCCACCTCCCACCCTTAATCATTACCTTGGATTCTTTCTTCACCTACTTTTGACTTTTTCTACCAAACTTACCCAAAAGTCTTCCAATTAGTCTTCATCTCTTTTAATCTTGTCTCCCACCTTCCAAGCACATTATACACTCATTTTCCTTCCCATATGGCTGGCCATTACCTTCCCACACATTAAAACATAATCACTCCACTCATTCAAAGCCATTTGCTCTCAAACTCTCTCATTCTCTCTCCATTTTCTTCCATACCAAGTCTCATCATTCCAAACACATTTCCAACTCTTTTCTCATCCAAATATTCGTCCATAGCTAGAAATAATCATTCCTCAAATTAAAACCAAGTATTCTTGGTTGAATTCAAGCTCTAAGACAATAAAGAGCAAGAATCAGATGAAGAATTCAAAGAAAACCAAGGAGGAAAATTTGGCCATTTCCATTTCTTGGAGGTTTTAAGCTCTACTCAAGGAACTCTTTGTGTGATTGAGTTTCTAAGTTCATTAGAAGCAAGAAATCAAGAAGAAGCTTGAAGAACATCAAGCACAAGAAATTGGCCTTACCTCTTCTGTGAGGTTCTGTAAGTGTACACCAAGTGTTCTTGGTATTTTGTGTTATTTGAGTTAATCACCAAGTGTTCTTGGTATCTTATGGTTACTAATAAAATTCGGCCCATCTTGGTTCTTATGCTAGAAAACAATTTCTAGAGTCAACAAGCAAGGAAAACGAAGGAAAATAAGCTTATAAAGCTTTCGGTGTTGTGGGTAAGGATTCCTATACTCACTTTATTGCATGGCCTAGTTCCATGGATTTTTTGTGTGAGTATTCGGGCCCCTAGGTGATGGTCAAAGAACCATGTGATCCTAGGAGTGCTAAGAGGGCTTAAGTTATGTTATTGCTTCGGCAATTCTGTTTTGCTCATGAGCTAAGTTAAGTAAGCAAGCATTATGGGCTAGGAGTTAAGGCGGCCACCTTAATTCTTATGCTAAGTGAGCTCTCCGAAAACATTAAGTATATGAAATTAATGAACTAAAACTTGAGGGATGCTTGCTGCCTTCTGTGAACAAAGTGTTAAGTGGCGTGTGTTTGTGTGCTTCTTTGATTTGTTGTGCATGCTAACCCCCGATTATGATATTATTGCTATATGCATGTATCTTTTTGTTTTCTTTGTCTTTATGTTTCCTTTGCAGGAATAAGGATTATTTTGCCATTACATTCTTGGCATATGTTAGGCCTTGGAGGCCATAAGTTAGGCATTGGATGCCACGGAATCCTTATTGAGTTTTATAACTCACCCGCCCTACTCTACTTTTGTAGGTAAAGGTTTGCTTGAAAGATCAAGCTAAGAGTCTTGAGTACTCTTTCTGTATTCTAAGGTTGGATTTGTGTATGGTATTGCTCAAAATATTCTAAGTATTCTATGTATATAAGTTGCTTGTAAACAAGCTAAAAAAAAAAATGTGGACTTTCTGTGCAGGACTTGAAGTCTTAGAATTGTGGGAACAAGGTCTATTAAGGTGGAAATTTGTGTTCCATGGCTTTGTGAATTTATGGGTTGCTTTTAAGCATGTTTTTGTTGGTCTAACTTTAGTGACCAAATTATGGACTTAGCTAAAATTTGGCCAAAACTTGGCTTTGGGCTTGTATTATGGACTTGGACATTTTCGGGTATTTTTATTGCTTGGTGGACTTACCAAGGCCCATGCATGAATTTATGGGTTATGTTTTCATGAAATTTGAAGCATGTTGAAATTGGGCTTAAATAAGAACTTAAAAATTTTGATTTTATTCTTGGTTAATTTTGGGCCATATGCATGTTAAGTACTAAAAGGCCCATAAGCCCATGTCTATGTTAAAAGCATGCAATGTTTGGCTATGTATGCTCATTTAGTAAAGAACATGCAAGTAAACTTAGAAAAAGCATGAAATTGGATGCTTGTGTAAAGTTTGGCTAATAAGAAATTTAAATGCACGTATGTGAATTAATACATGCCTAAGCATTAGTTGCATTTAAAGGCATTAAGTGATTATGTGCACTAGTGAACTCCAAAACGCATAAGCATGCAAAGCATATGCATGAAATTAAGTTTTTAAACTTAAGTTGGTGTTTTAGTTGCCATGCATATTCTTGGCTAAGCTCGGTAAAGACCATGAAAATGAACACATGAAATCCACATAGGCACTAGCTTGTTTCTGAGAGCACATCAACTTAACCTTAATTAAAGAACTTAACGAGCTAGTACCGATAAGTATCCTGGGGTTCGTGCCCATAAGTCTTAGTGAGTTTTAAAAGCCCCTTCTGTATAATGAAAACTTCCGCTGCATGTTTAAAAAAAAAAAAAATCAGGCCCAAATGGGCCAGGGGCAGTTTAGGGCACGACAGTTAAGGTTAAATTCCTAGCAAGGAGAATTTCTTACGATGAAAAGTATGGAGGCAGAGTTAGGGTTAGAGGTGGGAACTGGGTTAGGACCGGCCCGGGACCGTCCGGTTCTGGTCCTGGGTCCTAAGGACCAGGCTCGGCCCGGTTGTAGGCGGGGCAGTTTCGGGGCGGGGCGAGGTGGGTTTAATTTTTTTTAAATATATATATATATATTAAAAAAAATAGAACCATTATTAATTATATAAGTCATAAATATTTTTAAGAAAAAACACCACATCCGGTGTAAGTTTTATTAAATTAAAAAATCAAACGGCAAACGGCACTTACAAATAATTGGAATGGACCTTACATTTTAAAATGACAAAAACGTTCCGAAAATGATAATAATAAAAACATATGATCTATGCTAAACAGCATAATCAGATCAAATACAAACTACATGTATGATTGAAAAAAAAAAATTCAAGTCTCAATATCGGATATTACTTTCTCATCCAAACCCTTTTGGTCTTACTGCCGGAGTGCTGCGAAGCCCCAAATTCGGTTGCACACGCATACTTTTACCATGTCGAGTGTCAATTTTGACCGTTTTTCTGTTATCACCCGTTTTCCGGCACTAAACGCTGCCTCGGATGAGACGATCGATACTAGAACGGCAAGAATCTCCTGTGTGATTATCGACAAAATTAGAAACCTTGATCTCTTTTGTTTCCACCACTCCAAGATGTTGAGGTCGCTTGCCTCGAACGATGTGTTGAGATAGTTATTGACCTCAGCTAATCCCGATGTCATTGGTTGGGGTCGTTTGAGCATTTAGAGGGCTGGGTTGAATCTTGAGGAGATTGATCTCCTTGGAGACTCTGTTTTAGGAGCTCAGGATCTTACCTTATCCGAATACCGCTCACAATATAACTTGTATAAAGAATGCAAGTACTTGGAAGCAGTAGCAGACATAGCCAAAACATTTATATGAGACATTTCTAAATAAGTATGAAAAATTCTTTCAAGCAATGTTGTTGTGCCCGTTAATTTGACATATGGGTCAAGTAAAGAAGCGACTAAAAAGATAGGTGGAAAGTTTTCAAAATATTGAAGCCACTTAGCCCGCATGACTTCGACAGTCGGTTTTAACAACTCATCATCTTTAAACTGATGTAAAGCATATGTGATGTTCACTAAATGAAACAAAACTTGATGACTGGTTCGGTACCAGAGAAAAATTCAGTTGCCTCGTAAGAAAACTTAAGCAATTCACCGGTTTTGGAACATTTCTCCCAAACTTTAGTCGTAAGAAATTCACAGCCCATTTTTAAATTCATGAAATGTGACAACAAATTTGCATACGGTAATGCATCTTGCAACATCAAATATGTGGAGTTCCAGCGGGTTGGGCAATCCAATTTAAACCGTTTCCAAGAAAATAGTTTTTGATTTTCAATACAAAAGCTTTTAAATTCATGAAAAACAGCAGGTCTGGACATAAAATATTTTAATGAGTTTCGAATAAGCAGAATCTCATTTTGGAGAACTTCTAAACCCTTTTGCACACAAATGTTCAAAATATGGCACATGCATCTAACGTGAAAAAATGCACCGTTGAGAG
Source organism: Aquilaria yunnanensis (assembly GCA_039654915.1). Classification (NCBI taxonomy): domain Eukaryota; kingdom Viridiplantae; phylum Streptophyta; class Magnoliopsida; order Malvales; family Thymelaeaceae; genus Aquilaria; species Aquilaria yunnanensis. The sequence continues at coordinate 117,776,273 of CM077593.1, forward strand.
GTGGTTTTAAGTTTTGACTCAAAAGACGAGCGGCTACATCATTATTTGAAGCATTATCAAATGAAATGCATAAGACTTTATCTGCACAAAAATAATCACGCAAAGTTTCTAAGATGCAATTAAATATTTGATAACCGGTATGATCTGTTTCAATAACCTTAAATGACAAAATTCATTTTTACATTATCCAATCATAATCAATCCAATGAGAAGTAACACAATAGAATGATTGACCCATAGGTGATGTCCACATATCAGAAGTAAATGTCATACAATGATCAAAAGCAGAAAAATATGCTTGTAAATCTGATTTTCCGGCTTCAAATTGTCTAAAGCTTTCTTTCCTAGCAGTTTTCCTAGATAATTTTCTAAATCCAGGATTTAATTGTAATTTTATCCAAGATTCTAGGTGGACATCTTCAGCTTGTGAAAATTTTTTTTCAGTAAGCATCATCCAATTTACCATACCTTCTCTACAAGATTGTTGGTTAAAACGAAATATATTGGTTCGCCGGCGCCGATTGTAGACTCAAGTTGTGTTTGTCCTCCAGAACTAGTCCCGGTACTAGGGAGGACGTTCGGATGTTGATTTTCAATATGCCGCTTCAGTGTTCTAATGCCAGAATTCTTTCTATGTACAAATTTTTTCCCGCAATGTTTGTATTTCCTGTACCTCGACTCCCCTTCGTGTATGAGCTCATAATGCTCCCAAACCCAAGCAGTTAGTCTCATAGATTTACCTTGTTCTTGAGTTTCCTCCATGGTGGGTTCATGACTTGTAGGCGTCGGTTTTGTTGACGGATTCCCGGACGACATCGCAACCAACTCTTCCACTTCATCATCGGATAATTGATCGTTGAGACCCAAATCATAATTCGTCATATTGATTCCGACATCATCGTCGTGAAACTCTTGAATTGAAATGTCTTTATCGACGGGTCGAGATCGGCAACGGAACAAGGCTCGGAAGCCGGTGGCATGGGAAAATGAACTCTCTGTTGACTTGCCCTTTCTTTTTGAAGCCATGCCTCACATACTAATAGTAGTGATTAATGCAAAATCAATAGGGGATTATGAAGATATTAGGGAGAGATTAAGAAAATAAGGATATGCTTAAGAGAATATAGTAGATGAAAAAGAAAGATTGAGTGATTGTGTGAGGATTGAGTGAAAATGGCATTGGTATTTATAAGGGGAGGGAAAAAATTAGTTTGACCAAAAAGTCCTTGAAATTTAGTTTTTGGGAGGGGTAAAAATGAAACTTTGGGGGCTGAAATGGAGCAAAAAGCCGTTGGATAGCCCTTTTTAAAAAAAATTTCTGCAGGTTTCCATTGTTGCCAAAGAGCTGTTAGGTGCGAGGTGGGCCGGACCAGTCCTGTCCGGGGCAGGGCGGTTTGGCGGGGTGGGGTGGTCCGGGTCGAGGCGGGTTCGCAGGTTTGGGCTGGTCCGGGATGGTTTTTTTTTACATCTCCTCCTCCTATTGGGCTCATACTCGGCCCATAATTTTACGGGTTTTTGCCAAGGCGAGCTGGGGCGGGTTTGACTGGTCCAGGCCAGGGTTTACTGATGGTCCAGTCCTAGTCAACCCGGCCAACATCCCACCTCTAGTTAGGGTAGAGTGTAAATACTAAATAGTGTGTTACTCTCATTCTTTATATACCTTAACCTGTACTATCGAATGATTGCCTATATAAATAACAACAAGAACAGTCTCGTGGCCTCATAGCAATTGGTACGAGGCTGAGAAACACCTGCGAAATTTTGGGGTTTAAATCCTGCTTTCATCAATTTCTATTTAAATGGCATACGCAAGTTCCTTAGGCTTCTGGGGCTCGTACCTTATTTATAACTAATGTGTAGATTTCTAATGGACAAAAAAACAAAAACAACAACAACAACAATAATAATAACAACGAAAACAACAAACTAATGTGTAGATTCTTAATGGGCAACTATTTTATTGAGACAAAACTAACCACGAGGCTTACAAAATATATAACTAGTGCACGGGGCTAATTTAAAGGACGGCTAGTAGAGGCCAGAACCTCCTTAAATGATAAAGTATCTATATTTCTCCTTAAAGTTTAAAGAAAATGCTTTTCTAGCACATTGTTAAAACTATAGAAATTTTCTTGTAAAACTATAATTTTGAAAAAAAAATATTTATTTTGGCGCCTCTTTTATAAAAATATGGGCCCGCCAATGGGTGCATAGATGCTAAAGTACAACAATCAATAAAGAAATATAGCATCAGCATTATTCTTCTTATTCCCAATTTTTACTGAAGTATTATGCTTAAGGAAAGGAATTTGAGTATAGATGTGAAAAAGAATTAAGTTTTTGTTAAGTTGCTCCAGCATGAAAGATGTAAAATGAACCAAACCTTTATTAAGTGGCAATGAGCTCAAGCTCGAACCCAAGTCAAAATAGAAGTTTGAAATTTTTTGAATTGAACTTTAAGCATATGATTCTCAAGCTCAAGTCTTTAGTTATTATGCTAAAATGATTAATTATACTATCCTGGGTTAATTGCGTTATCTTGGGATAATTGCGTTCAAGGCCTTTAGCCTTTTATCAATGTTCTATTTTGGACCCTAACCTCAAAATCTTATATGGAAAGTCCTCAACCTCAATTTATTATTCTATTTTAGACCATTGGAGGAGAAAAAATGTAAAAAATTAATAGAATTGGCCATGTGGCATGCCAATATGGGACAATTTACCATGGTGATACAATAATCAACTGTTGACGACGATGTGGAAAAGAAGAAATGTTATGGCCCTCTAGGTACTGGACTAGCAACAGTTAGGTAAGACATGGTTACGAGGTAAGAAATCTCTTGTTAAAACACTTGCATGCATTTCAAGTAAGTAGTAAAGGTTAGAAATGTTCCTATAACACAAATGGCACCTAAGTGTCACCAGTGGTAATTTAGTAATTTTGCCCTAAGAGAAGGTTAGAACCATAATTATGGTATATCTGGGGTCTAAAAGGCATAACTAACCCATAAAATCAAGATTATAAGTTTTTGAGTTTATTGGGACCATAGAACAGTGTGGAACGAATTAAATTGCATTAAGTGTATTTTTTAGTTTCTATGTGCTTTGTGTGCATAAGTAGCCTAGGACTTAGCTCGGGGACTTGAGTGAAGGGTAGTAAAACTCTCTAAATGATGGCACAATAGACCAAATGGGGTCCAAGTGAAACAAAATAAGGCTTGGGCCAAGAGTGAAAAGGGGGCCAAGAGTTAGAGAGGTTAGTGACTTTGAATAAGTAGTTAGTAGGAAAGATGAGAGGTGCTACACTATTCCTTCATCTTTTTCCCATTTTGGTCCCTCTCTCTATCTCCATTGTTGCACCAAAGAAAACTTCCAAAAGACCAATTTATGGTGAAACCAAAAGTCTCCAAGAAAGTATATCAAAGCCCAAGCTAGGTAGAGCTCATTGGAGGTGCAATTTGAAATTTCTAAGGAGTTATAGCTCAAGAACTCTATGTAAGCTCAAACCCACGAATTTATCGTGGGTCTAATTTGTTTCTGAGCTTGTAAATGGTCTTGATTTAGCTTCCTTGGCGCCCATTTGTTAAGCAAACTTGCATGGAACCTAGGAAACTCTTATTGAATCTTTCGAAGCATGTGTGGATTTGTTGCTTGATTCTTGCATAATTGTGTTTGAGGTAAGGGGATTTTGTGGTTTTTTTTTATGTTAATTCATTTAAGTTGATTCTAGCATTAAGAGTATGTTTTGGGTGAGTTTAAAGTTGATTTCCTAAAAAAAAGGGTCATGGATGCAAAAAGGGACAAGATTGGCATGAATGAGGTTTCTTCATATAGAGATGCATTCCCAGGGCCTAAAGCTGAGTCCTGAAGGCTTTTGAGGAGCCTAAGGATGCATCCTCAAGACTAGGGATACAACATTGACCACCACGAAGCCTCAAAGTTTTAAGGGATCTCAGAGACCCGTCCCTAAGACCCAAAGATAGGCATCAAGCACCACAAGGCCTCTGGAGCCCAGAGACCCATCCCAAAGACTCAGGGATGTAGCATTGAGCATGTTGGATTTGTTCCAAAGAAATCTTTAATTTTGATGATGACAAGTGATTTGTGTTAATATTTTTAATCTCACTTTTTTTGTTAAAATAAAGTTAATTGAACTTATGCTTATTTTCCAAGTGTGTCAAGTGATTATCTCAAAAAAATATATTTTAAGAATATTGAGGAAAAATTGCTTTTGAAAAGAAACTAGTTTGAATCAAGTTTGATTTCCAAATGACAAGTGTTTTTGAGTTGTTTTAAGTTTAATCCATTAAAGTCACAGTTTAACAGGTATCTCTTTCACCCAAGTTTGACTTGCTCCCAAGGTTATACGTTAACACGTTAAACTGGTTTAATCCGAAGTTTAAGTCTCCTGTGACTTTTCGAAGAACATCAGGTAACTCGTTAAAAGTTGGTCTTAACCTGTTAAAGTCAAAGTCTGAAGGCTCCCTTTCAAATGTTTCAAGTGGCGCGTTTTTAGCTAGAAATTCAAATGGAACTCGGACGAATCAGGAGACGCCACTTGTATAGCTCTGCCGCGCATTAAATGCGTTGTCTCCTGCTGCTTTTGACCGTTCAAGAGAGAAGTCAAGTTTAGCCCGTTAAACTCAGGACTTAACGCAAAATTTGGGAATGCTGCATTTTTGCGTAAAAACAGAGCAACGGCTCTCCAGATTTTAATGAAACTTTTCAGGCACTTCCAGCAGGGGTTCAACGGTTTAATAGCTTCCTAAAGAGTATATTTACACTAAGAAACATGCTGAAAACCTAATTTGGCAACTAGAACAAAGAATCCTCCATCAAAGAGCTTAAATTAGAAAAGTTGCCAAGAACTTGTGCTTGTGCTTTCATTGGCTTATCTAGCATTGTTTGCTTAGATCTTACCTTGTAACCACGAATTGTTGAGCTTGTCTTGAGTGGTTGAGTGATTTCCTTGTAAGGGAAAGATGGTTAGAAGGGTTTCTAGTTAGCCTTTGGCAAAACTAGTGAGAGGTGAAGGTAGAAGGATCTACCAAAGTGTTGTATGCCTTTGAAGGCTATTGTGTATCATTGTGTTTCATAGTAGAGAAGAAAACTCTCAAGTGGTGAGCTTGAGGAGAGGAGTAGGCTCTCAAGAGGAGAGTTCGAACCTCTATAAAAATTCTCTTGTCCAAGTTTCTTCTTCTCTCTACATACTTGAGCTTTGGTGGGTGTTTTATGCAACTTTTTTTTGTTGAACTTGCTTGTTTTCAAAACTACTTCAAAGATAGCTTTCAAAGCAAATTCTAGGTGGATTGTGGTAGTCATTTTCTAAGTAAAATAGAGTTAATCATTGTTCCTCAAATTGAATTTGAGTTTGGGGTTTCAAGAATTCACTTGTGCTTTATTTTTGGAACCAAACCAATTCACCCCCCCTCTTGGTTGCACTTGGGCCAACAAAGCACACAAAGGGTAAGAAGAGTTCTAGAAAGTGCTAGAGATGTGTCCCTAAGGCTTGAGGCTAAGGAATTGGGTAGGCTCGAGTTGGGGGTGTTTGTTTTAGACCTTCTAAGTGTCCTTAAGCATTTCTGGGGCATTAGTAAGGCCAAGAGAAGGATCACCCTTACTCCTAAGGTTGGTGTAATGCATTAAAAATGAGTAATCAAGTAGTTTACGTAAAGAGCATGGTGAAATAACTTTGGTGAGCTAGAACCATGGCCTAGTTATTTAAAAGTAGTGCATGTACGCTAAGGCATGGTTTGTATGGGCAATTTGTAGTAGAACTTGCTATAGTTAGGAAAGGTAATTTGGGGCAGCAGACTACTATGCCTAGGGTGGTTTAATATATATAAGAATTGCAAGAAGTTAATGAAAACACCAAAGGGCCAAGGAAGACACTATGAGGCTAATAGGGACATATAAACGCATTTAGGTGCAATGTGAACCCTAGGGCCCGTAGGAGGCCTAAAATGGATAATGTGGGAGCTTAGCATGGCTTGGAAGATTTTTTGACACCCAAGTAAGTACTAAGGAATAAAAAAAATACTAAATTCTCTAAGTACGTAAATAACTTAAAACACAAGCTAAGTTGCTAGAGCACTTTGAAGGACATTGAAGGTGCAAGGTAGTTAGGCCACCTTAGTACATTTGAGACCTTAGTATGTGCTAGAAAAAATAAAAAGCACTTGAAGAAAGCATGATTCCTGGTAATGCTCAACTCATTTGAGGTGTAGTAAGTGCCGAGCCTAGTATGGTACAAGGTTCACCAATAAAGGTGAAGGCTTAGTAACACTTGGTCCTTGTTAGGTCTTAGACTTAAGGGATGAAAGTGGGAGCCTACTATACCTTGGGGTAGAAGTTTAGTACACCTAGTTTTCTAGTTGGGTCTCGGACTCAATGAGCTAGAGTAGGAACCTACTACACCCAAACTAGATTAGCCATTACTAGTCAAAGTTCACCATAATAAGGGTGAAATGCTAGTAACGCCTAGTGACCTAGTCAAGACCCAATCTTGAGGCACTACGATGGGTCCTTAGTGCACTGAACTTGGCTTTGCCAAGTAAGTTTGGATTATTCCTACATATGGTATTTAAGGGGAGGTAGTTAAATGTCTAGGTGATGACCTAGCATAATTTGGCAAGCCAAGGCTTGCTAGAGCGAATTAGGGGCAGAACCAGCTAGACATAGGACAATGTCTCTTACGAGAACTAGGATGAGGAGAGAGGCCCCAAAGGACCTGAATATATGCACATATGTTAGCCCTCAAATCCTAATGAGCTAACGGTAGATTTGTGATATATATTGTAATAGCATCCTTTAGTGTTTTTGTTTTGTAGGTACCTTAAAGACTTTTTACTAGAAATCTATGATTCTCACCCCTTAGTTTATATGTACAAGTTTAGGTTGTTTGGTTGGCAACTTGAGGATGGTTGTTGAGCTAGTTGAGCAGGTACAATTTATACTTACTAGTTTGTATTTCCAGTTTGGTTGATTGTGTTATATACTAACTATGTTGGGTTAATCTTGAGCAGTAGTTGATCTAGAAGCATGAGAGGAAGTCGAGGCTAAAGGTACTTGAAAGGTAAAGCTTAAGTGGTTGGCCTACTTTATTTATCTCAATAGGTTATGCTTGAGTGCTTAATTGTACTAGGTGCATTTAGCAACATTGGTTTGTTATGTGTTTTGGTTTGTAATTCATGTACAAAGTTGAATAATGTACATAGGGTTTATGCTTGTAGAAAATGTGTTTATGACTTTGGCTAGTTTTACAATTATTTTTAAGTTCGGATCTGCCAATGTTTTAAATCATGTAGTTTATGCTTAACTTTCCATGCCAATGTGACTCATGCATTATTTAATGTTAGTATTTAGGTTAGTAAGCTTAGGTCAAATCCAATAGTTTATTTCCCAAGTAAAAAAACCATTAATTGTGAACCAAAAACTCAATAATTTAATGAATCCCTAGTGATCTTGGGTAGCAGGTTGCCACAGGTGGTCAAGGGCTATTTCAAGAAAACTAATAAAAAAAGAAAATATATAAAAAAATAAGAGAAAATGCAAAAAAAAAAGTGTAAAAACCCATCACCAACGAATTCTTCATCTCCTCATCATTTCTCTTTCTTCATTGGCATAATTCTTCATCTCCTCTTCATCGTTGGCACGATTCTTCGTCTCCTCTTCATCACCCCTTCATCATTAGCACAATTCTTCATCTCGCATTCATTAACACCCTTCGTCCCTCTCTACCTCAACACCCTTCATTGCTAGCACAATTCTTTGTCTCACTTTCATTGTTGGCACGATTCTTTGTCTCCTTGATTACAACAATTCGTCTATTTTTTGTCTCCATGATAACAACAATTTGTCTTCCCAATAACAATGATTTGTCTCCCATTTGTTTCCATGGCTAGCACGATTCTTCATATCCTTGATAAAAATGATTCACCAAAGATTTTTCCTCTTTCACCAACAATAACAACGAATCATTGCTTGATTCTTTCTTTTTCGCCTCGAAGTCCATTGTTTAATTCTAACGACAACAATGAAGGGGACAATAAATAGTATCCTTGGGAGATACGGTAGGAAGGTGTCAGGTTGGGCTGGGAAAGAAGGGGGAAGAAGCGACGTGGTAGAGGGTTTTAATTTTTTCTTCCACGACGTGGCAGAGGGTTTCAATTTCTTCTTCTTTTTCTACATCATTGCTACTACTAATTTATTGTGCCACTATGGCAAATTACGCCATGCTAGAATTTGATGTGGCCAGTTTTGTTAATTTAACATTTTTCATCCTCCAAATGTCTCAAATAAAATAATAAATTAAGAGTAAAGACTTTCCATGTAAGATTTTGAGGTTAAGGTCCAAAATAGAATAATAATAAAAGGCCAGGGGCCAAGGATGCAATTAACTCATACTATCCCCTTCTAGTAGGCCATGATTGTATATAGTCTCTAAAGCTTCAAAATTTTCATGAAGCCCATGGTTAAAAAAATTACTATTATCTATTTAGGATTAATTACCCAAAAAAGTATTTACGTTAGACCTTCATAAGTTTTGAAAGTCATAATTGTTTAAGCCCATGTTTTATGGTTCACCAGGCTTGACTTAAGCCCAAAATTATCAAGTCAAGCTTTCAACCTTTGGAGGCTTAATCTAGCTTGGCTGAAATTCACCCCAAACTAAAGGAGGCAATTGGGGAATTGCTTGAGTTGTGAGTGAAGTTTGGGGGCATGATATATCTACCATGAGATCTATGGTTTGTGAGGCATATATTAGTCAATCATTTGAGTTTAAGGCAAACATTATATGTACTAAAGGTGTAAGCCTTGGGCACGGTTCATAACATGTGTAGCTAGAGTGCTATGAGCATTACTACTGTAACCATTTTGGGCTTCACTTATGGCCCATCTTTTTAGCCTTTTTTTTTTTTTTGAGTAAATTGTACTTGTGGCCCATAACCTTTTATTATTGTATCATTTTGGACCTTATCCTATATTTTTTGCATAAGACATCTCTAACCTCCTAAAAGTGTACTGTTTTAGACCTTACGTGGATAGAAATTGCTAATGTGAATGAAAAATGCCATCATGGCACACTGGCATATGTGATTGCTACAGTGGCACAATAATCAACTATTGGTGATAATGCAAAAAGAAAGAAAAATAATAAGAAAAAGGAAATGTGAAAAAAGGAAAGTAATAATAAAAAATTTAAAGGTGCCCAGCCAATCCCCTTCATCATTGCCCAACCTAGGGATGGTGACAGGGCAGATCGGGTGTGAATTCACCATATCCATCACTTGCCCACCAAGGCTAATGGGCAAAAAATCATATTCATGTTTGCCACCCGCGAGTCACTGGTTGCCCGTGGATTATCCACAAAGGCACACACCATTATTCTTCAGACATCAATCAGCTAAGATAATATTCAAAGCCAAATAAACAAAAACCTTGGAAAAGATTTCGGAAGTAAATCTAAGGGTTGAGAAAAAGATTGGCATGAAAAACAACCCTAAGCAGGAACTAAAAAAGTCTTAAGTTGATCAAGTAATGAAAAGTGAGTAGAATGTTGAGCTAGCTTGGAATCCCTTCCGGATTTCAGAATCCAAAGTCAAGAATCTCCGGCAAATAGGAACAAGATAGGTGACTCATGCTTCCTACTAGATACACAATAGTTTGCTTGATGGGATGAGATAAGATGCCTAGTGGGTCAGAAGATTATTGATAGCCAAATAGAAGAAGAAAGGAATAAAGATGGAAGAGGGCAGCACATTGAAGAAGAAAGAGGACTGGTGGCAGTGTAGTAAAAAGTAGGGTCTGGGTTGTATTATCTAGTGCTTACATTTATTTTGTTTGGTAAATTACACTTTGATCACTTGAGTTGCTTATTTTTCTCATATTAGTTAATTATTTTCAAAAGTTACAATTAAGTCATTAAGAGACAAAGAAAACTTGTGGCGAGTTACGGTTATGGCGGGTTTACCCATGAGGTAAAATCAAAATCCAGGACGGGCAGAAATGTGCTATTTTCACAAAATATACGCAACCCGTTGGATGGGTATTTGCGGGCTGTGGATTTCACCTTACTCATTGCCATCCTTAGCCCAACTGCCTCCGCCAATCCCCTCAGTCACCACCCAGGCCGCTTCCCCCATCTCTCCCATTTCTCCTATCCCCTTCGTCCCAATGCTTTTTTCCTCCATCACTGACATCTGCCATCAACAACAACATAGAGGCCACTACCTCTACTCACTGCTGCTATGTCTCTGAAAATTAGGGGCCACTTCCTCTACTAGATGCCTCTATTTGCTAATGCCATTATCCAACGAGGTTCATAAAATCAAAGGAGAGTTGGCGAGTTGAAATGTTAGGTCCGTAGAAGATAAAAAGCACAACAAAAAAAAACCGCTATATGGGTGGATATACGACAAAGATCCTACGGCAAACGAAGGCAGTGGATCACATTCTCCTTGACAAGAGTGCCGATTGTGAGACAAAACCAAGCTTCGAATGACAACTTTGAATGGCGAGTTTAAACGATGATCTCATTAACTTTTTTGCCTCTGAATTTTGTTGGGTTGGAAAGTGTGTTCGTATCAGCAAATGGGAAGCCATATCTTCGGTTGAACATGGTGGCTGGAGGTATCTATATGAATTCAAGTTTTTTCTTTTATTTTTTTCTTCCTTTTTCCATATCATCCATAACAATTGATTTATTATACCATTGTGGTAAACCATCCACACTTGCATGCCATGTGGCATCTCCCCATCCATGTTAATGTAATGCCCTCAAAATTTTGAGTAATTAAGTCTCAAATTATGAAGATAAAAGGGCTTAGAAAATTTTTCTAAAAAAGAAAATTAAGCTCATTGAGCTCGGGAGACATTGACTAAGTGAAGAATGAGTATATGTGAGTGTTTGACACTATTGGAAATAAACTTGGTTTAGACCAAGAAAGATAATGATGAAAATGGTGGAATTTAATATGAGGGACTTAATTGGACAAAAAGGGACTTTTGGTGGTTGGGCTCAATTTCCAAAATACAAGGAATTGAGGGACTAAGGGGAGGATTAGCCAATTTTTAAAGGCATTGGATGCCATGACTGCCACCTTTCTCCATTTCCCATTATTTTAATCCAACTCATCACTTAGGATTCCTTCCTCCACCTACTTGTCCCCCACTTTTGACAAATTCAACCAACTTTCACCAAAGTCTTCCAATTTGTCCCCACTTTTGACTATCTTACCCCACCACCCACATAAGTCTTCCAATTTGTTCCCCACTTGTCTCCCACTCATACAAGCACATTATTCACTCTATTTCTCTCCATATAGCCGGCCATTCATGCTCACCCATTCATTATTATTCTCTCACACTCAAACACTCAAAACACACTCCAAAATCTCCCATTCTCTCATCATTTTCGGCCATGTTCTTTTCTCCAAGTTCCAACTCTTTCTTCTTCCTCTAAAATTCGGCCATGATATATTATTGGTATCCATGAAGTTCAACCAAGTTTTCTTGGTATTCCTAAGCCTTCAAGGCCATCCAAAGCAAGAAATCAAGTGAGATATTAAAGAAAAATCATGTGGAAGTTTCAACCATGCTACCATTTTTTTGAAGAATTTGGCCAAGTTCATTTTTGAACTTTCTGGAAGATAAACCCAGTATTCTTGGTGCTTATGAAGTGTTAGAAGCCTACAAAGCAAAGATCAAGTGAAGGTTTCCAAGCAAGAAGGAAAATTCAGCCAAGTATGTTCTTGGCATTGTGGAGCTCTAAACTAAGTGTTCTTGTTACTTTTGACCTCTTATGGTCATCCTAAACAAGAAAAACAAGTGAAGGATGGATGAAAGGCAAAGGTGGAAATTCGGCCAAGTCTCTATTTTGGCATTAGTGAGCTTAAACCAAGTGTTCTTTGTACTCAACAAGCTCTTATGGATGTTTAAGACAAGAACCAAAAAGGAAGTTATAAAAAGAAGAAGTTTTGTAAGCTAAAGGATTCAGCCATGTTGTTGTCTTTGTATTTTTGTCCATTAAGAAAAAGACAAGTTCTAACAACAACAAAGCAAGGAAAGGCAAAGGAATTAAGCAACAAGAGGTTACTAAAATTATGGTAAGGATTTCCTATACTCACTTTGTTCTATGGTTTTTCCATGACTTTGTGTGTGAGTATTCGGGCCCCTAGATGATGGTCAAAGAACCATGTGATCCTAAGAGTGCTAAAAGGGCTAAGTTGTTTTTGTTGCTTCGGCAACTTTGTGTGGGGATTTCTCATACTCACTTTGTGAGTATTCAGGCACAAAGTGCTATGTGAGCTATGTATTGTTGCTTCAGCAACTCTATTCACTCATGAGTTCTATGCAAGCATTATAGCTAGGAATTGAGTTTGGCCAACTTGATTCCCAAGCTAAGGAGCTCAGTACGGTATAAGATAAAGAAAAGTCGACTAGAATTGTGTGTAATGTTCATGCTTGTTTTGCCCATACGGAATGGTGTTAAGTGGTGTGTGTGTGTGTTGTGTGCTTCTATGATTGGTTGTGCATGCTGACCCCGATTATTATTATATTTGTTACTACTATATGCCTATGTTTTCTTTGCAAGAACATGAAATAATTGCCATTATGTTCTTGGCATAAGTTAGGCTTTGGAAGCCATATGTTGGCTTTGGAAGCCATAAGAAATACCTCACTAAGTTAGGCATTGGATGCCACCGGATTCCTTATTGAATTTTATAACTCACTCGCCATACTCTACTTTTGTAGGAAAATGAGCTATAGAAAAGCATTAAGGTCAATAGTGATATATACTCTTTCGGATGGTAAAGGTTTGTACATGTGTTGCTCAATATTCTAAGTGTCTTATGTGATATAGATTGCTTGTAAATCAAGCTAATGTTGTGGATTTCCTTCTACAGGCTTTTGGAGTCTAGAAATTCGTGAGAACAAGGTCTATTAAGGTGGAATTTGTTCTACGGAATTATGCATTGTTTGCCATGTATCACGCTTTTGGATATCCTAGCTATGTTTTAAGTGAATATGTTCACTTTCAGTATAACACTTTTTTTATGACTTGTAAATATGAATTCATGGACTATGGAATGTTTTGGTATGCTTGGTGATTTTACCATGTGCTTGGCATGTGCTAAGAATGATATGCAAGTATGGAAGTTGAGTTGTTTATGTTCAATGAGAATGAGCTCGCATGTTAAGTACCAATATAATTGCATGTTCATAAAAGTTATGTTCAATTATGAAGCATGCAATATTCGGTTTTGTATGTGCACTTAAGAAAGAGGTTGCAAGCAAACTTGGAATAGTATGGAAATGGTCACATGTGTGCTAAAATGGCATTTAAGGATATTAAGTACATGTAAATGGACATGTGTACTTTTGGATGAATTAAGTATTGTAGCAACGTGATTTTTAGGAGTCGCTACCAATTAGTTTCACCTAGGTTGATTGGATATCTGTTATGGTCTGTGAAAGATTCTAAGATCATGAGTCGGTTATGCTAAAATAACCTTATTAAAGCGCCCGGAAATTGGTACCATGGGGTTCAGTTTTATCTTTTCTTAAATTTTTATTTCTTGACCTAATCTTTGATTGAGAGTAATTTTTATGAATTTTATTTAATTATGTTTAATTTTTAATTGATTTAATTCCAAACCGTGAATCTTACCAGACCAATCGAATATGGAATCTGATGTCCTTGAAATCTGGGGACTTTACCAAACCCACCAAGAATTTGAAAGGAGCACCTTGTTCAAACCGTGAATCTTATCAGACCAATTGGATTCGAACGAATAATCCGTCTTAGGATTTTATCAAATCACCAAGAACGAATTCTCAAAAAATTTATTAAGTATTTAGAAGTTGCTTAACCAACAATTTTTATGCATTACTAACCTTTAGTAACATTATGAGAATTAAAATTAAGTATTCTAAAATTAAAAAAATAATAACAATAAAGAGACAAACCGAGTTAATATCCTACATTGGGGCCCTGTGCAAATGTAATAGCTAAGTCTAATGCATAGTCAAACGAACTAATAAACAAGAAGAGCAATTTAAAAAAAAAACAACAACAAAAAGCTTGCTTTAATGGCCTATCTGCAAAAAAAGAAACATGTTAGTGACTAATCAATTGAATAAAAGAATCAGAGGACTAAAGAGGGGTTTTACCAAAAAAAAGAGTTGACTTGATCGGATCTAGGTGGAATCAGGTCAAATTCGGGTCTGTCTCTTCCTCTTGTAATTCGGTTGTTAGACGGCGAAAGTGCGTCGGAGACGGAGCTGCGGTGGGTGACGCTGATGGCGGTTCGGGGAGATAGATGCACGACGTCGAGAGAAAGAGCTGGGGCGGCTGGCGGGCGATGCGACGGAAGGAGGATCGAAGTGGAGAGGCGAGAAGTCACGGCGGTGATCGGCCGTGATCCTCCCCTCTCTGGCGGCCTCAGAGTGAATGGTGGCTCGGGGGTTGACGGCACGACGGAGGCGGAGACCTTGGAGGGAAAAGGTGAAGTGTCGAAGGAGGCGAAGCGTCGGCCGGAAAAAGGGAAGGCGAAGCATCGGCAACAGAGGGAGACAGGGGTGACGGCGGCACGAGGAAAAGGTTTAGGGTTTCTGGGAAGAAGGGAGGAGAGGCTTGGGGCTAAGACTGCTGTTTAACCTTTTTTTTTCTCTAGAAGCTTAAGGTTTTCGTTTTTTCTCCTTTTTCTCTTCCAAATGTGACTTATTTATACTAGAGAGACTTTAAAACGTGATTAACAAGGTTTTGAGAGTTTAAACGTGATCCAAATCAGATTTGAAGAGATTAGGATAGAATCTGGTGAAATACCAGTTTAAGTCCAACAAAACTCTCCGGCTGCCAATTCTACCCTAAATTCTGTGCGAATCCCAATTTGACCCAAAACTTCTAGGATTTGTCAGATTAGCTCAAAACTTTGCAAAAATAACCAGATTTTTCCTAGAATTTCATAAAATCGCCAGATTTAGCTGAAACTCTCTAAAATTGACAGATTTGCCAAAAACTTTCCAATTTTGCCTAAAAACTTTTAAAAACCCTCACTTTCCACTCAACTTTTTCCTCTTGCCTAAATTGACCCAACAAAACCTTTAGGACTCTAAATTAGTATCAAAACTAAACAATGTAACCTAAATGTGACAAGACCAACTAACTTTAAAATGCCAACAATGACCTAAATATCATAACAATCGACCAAATTCCCCCTAAAAATGAAAATGCCCCCTAAAGTAATTTTCTTAACCTAAAAGCTTAAAAAAAGTCAATGCCCGGATAAAATTGGGTGTCAACAAGTATGTGAAGTGATGCCTATGATATTGTGTGCACAATTGGAGATAATACTGGAAGAGGCTTATGTTTGACTATGTGCTATGGAATGGTCTTTGTATGTTTCTAAAACATATAAGAGTATGCAAGACATGAGTTCATAAACAAGTTTTTCAAAATATGAACTTGGTGTTTTGGTTGCCATGCATGTACTTGGCTATGTTTGATGAAGTTCATGAAATGAACACATAAATTTCACATAGGTGCTAGATTGTTTCCGAGAGCACTCAAACTTTACCTTAAATAAGAACATAACGAGCTAGTACCAGTAAATATCCAGGGGTTCGTGCCCGTATGTTTTGATAAGAATTAATAAATACCCCTTCAGTGAAAAATTTCACTGTGTGTTTAAGTAATCGAGCCCGAATGGGCCAAAGGCAAGTTTGGGCACGACAGTTAAAGCTTTTTATCTACGAAATGTTCAAAATGAAACACTTAAATGAACTTAGGGACATTCTATGTAAGAAAATGCAGGTTGGGGTAAAAAATGGTACAATAATAAAAGGTTAAGGGCCATAGGTACAATTTACTCTTTCTTTTTTTTAGCCCTTTTTTTTTGCTAGAAAAGGATAAATTATATTATTAGTCATTTATTTATCCGTGTTAATTCTTTTGAACCTCAAATTTTGAAAGTAGGTTTTTTACCACTTTTTGTCCCAAACTTCCACTTTTTTTGTGTGTTTTAGGCCCCTGAACTTCCATGACTAACACTTAAGGCACTGATTTATGCTAAAATGCCAAAATTCACCATATTGTTTTTATGTTTTTTAATAAATTCTGGATCAACATATTTGAGACATTTCAAATTTTTTAGAATTTTTTCATTGACTGTAAGTTATTTTTGAATTCATAATTTTTTATGTACTTTTTCCCTTACAAATATAATCAACATGAAGATTTGTACGTTTGTTGGTTGCCTCGTAACAAAATGCATGGTTGTAATATCTTTCTCCTTCTAATCAACTAATGGTAGACATTGTAAATTCAATTGGACTCATGCAACTTTTACACTAATTGGTTGTATTATATTCCCTCTGTACCATATTTATTGAACTATTTGATTTGTTGTAGAGATTAAGAAAATGGAAAAAAAATTGTGCGTTATTTACATTTTTGTTCTTAACTTTTTGCATGTAAATCAAGAAAGTTAGAAGAAGTGAATACTAATATGACATTTTTAGGGGTAGTATGGTAAAATAATTTACTAAAAGTGAAAATCTTACAAAGATTTAAAACTATATAGAATATAATATATTAAAATAGTTTGGGATGATTAATGGTGTATATGTAACAAGTTGATGGTAATATTTTAGTGAGTGGTTTTTTCTCTCTTCTTCTGACAAAAATTTAAAATTTCTATTGATATAAAATTCACTGGGGGTCACTTAGCTTATTTTCATGTCCTAAATATAAATAGGTACCTGTGTTTCATCTTGTCCTACTGAGGTATCTTTCCTCTTAACACACGTCCTATTAAACTACTTTTTATTAATTCCAGCGTTAAACCTAATGGAAAAAGCTGATGTGACATAAAAACCATTAAAAAAATAATTAAAATAACAATTCTAGTTCTTTAAGTTTTCCAGTCAACATTTATAAATCGTAAACTTCTAAAGTCATTGTTTATGCTCCTAAAGTAACTAAAACCCCCTTCTCTCTTTCTACTTGTTCACTCCTTCCCTACCACCGTTTACCTTAGCCGCTCCACCATCACTGCTTCTCTCTCCACCTCTAAAAACATAAAAACCCCAGAATCTCTACAATCCCGCTCGCTGATGCTACATCGTCGCTCCCGTACGCCACCATCCACTGGCAACACTAATCAAGGGAGAAAAGGAGGATTGCACCACGCTCAACGCCTTGTCCTAGTCCCCATCCACACCGGCCATCGTTCCCATCACCGAATTAGCAAACTCGTGCCACCATCGTCGTCGTCCATCAAAGCCCCACGTGGTGCCACCATTCCCTTGCGTTTCCCGCCATTGTTCCTACCAAATTGAAGATTCATCGTGTTTGAAAGCTTCTTGTTGGCAATTCCTCACCCACCGCACCTCGCCTACCTCTCCTGGAAGCCATTTGTATCACTGCCACCAAAACCCGAATCCTACCACTCGATGGGGTTGGAATTGGTAAAGAAAAATTGGTAAATCTGTGGAGTTGGAATCAGAAGGGAAAATGACGTGCGAAAGGAGAGAGATCATAAACAATAGATTTAGAATTTTAAGGTTTAAAATCATGAATATGAAAAGTTAAAGGGCTAGAGTGTTATTTTAGAATTTATTTTAATATTTTCTTTTACCATGTCAGCATTTTCCATCAAATATAATCTTGAAATTAACAAAAATTATCTAAATAGAACGTACAATAAAATATAAGATACCTTATTAAAATAATATAAAAATCAAGTACCAATTTAAAATTTTAAGAAAATAAATCAGGTGGCCCATAGTAGATTTTACTCATTTCTATAAGCAACCTAGCATATATGTGCGCGGCTCTCTTGGCTTTTAAATATACTTTATGCTATTTCTAAAACTGGACACGTAGCATCCATATGAAAGGAGCACTTTTTCAAAAAGTTCGGAGTCACTATACATAAGACTCTTTAGAACAATTTTTGGGTTCTAAAAGATGTGACAAAAAGCGTACACTAATATGTATATTAAGATTTGGCACGTTCCATACACTAAAAAGATATTAAGAGCCAGTTCATTTTGTTATACTTTTAATATATTATACTTATTTAAAAATATTATTTATAAAAAGTATTTATTAAAAAGTTGTGGTTAAAAAATTTTTAAAAATAATTTATATTATCCTTATAAAAATTAGATATATTTTATTAACTTTTATTTTTTAGATTGTTTAACTAAGAAATTAATACACAATCATACATTAAAATTTTATACTGATTTGCAAACACTGACGAATCTTGACTACAGCTTAGCTTTATTGAGGGCGCTTGAGCCGCTCCCAAGCTTTGTAATAACACAAGCATGTTGCCCACTCAACTTTCAAAATTGTCGCATTATTTTCACTTTAATTCAGCCCGTCTTTTTGCATTATTAATTTTCCCGTTTAAACACCATCCAATCATGGATATGAGCCGAATTATTTACGCGATTTTTTAAAGTTTACAGTTACAACTACACTGTACTTTTTTTAATTAGTTTTCGAAAAATAACATAATGATTATTTTAAGTTATGAAAAAGGTAAATTTGAGAGAAAAAAATGTACACATATGAATGTGCCATATTTTGAGAGACGAAACGATAAACGTTATTAAAAAAATATCAGCGAGTGTAACATATATTTAGAGCGGGATGAAGAAATTATGGTATAACTTCAATCAAATTACAATAGAGCTCTTATGATTAAAAAAATTAAAATTTACTAATTTCAATCTTCACTGCTTTATAGTAATTTTAGTATGAAATTCACTAAAATAAAAAATAAAAAATAAAAAGATAAAGAAATAAAAAAATTGAAAACATAAGTCTCATCATTAGGCTATGAACGACGTGGTAAATGGAGAAGTTGCAATTACAATTTTCAGCTTGTAAAAACATTGTGACAGTAGTGATACTTTTTTTAATTGAGCGCAACAGTAGAGATTTTGTACTATTTGAATGAATAAAAAAATTATTATTAAACATACTAGATAAAATCAATAACATATAAGTCAGATAATAATAAATAAAAAAAATTGCTACTTGATGTTTCTTGACTTTGTACTATTGCAAACTATTTTTTTCTCATTGTTTTGTTGGATAAATTACATACGTTAACCCCAACCCTTTAATTCTGTTTCAGTTCTAACCTCAACCTCTATTTTGTTCATTGCTCCTTTCTAACGTAGCTAAAACATTTTATTTTGAATTTTTTTTTAATATAATCTGTTACTCCCGATGGAAAATGTCATATCATCATAGGATTTTTGGCACAAAATACTTGTTTTAACCCATATAAAAATTTTTGTTGCTAAAAAAAGCCTTAAAACTTTGAAATCTCTCCCCTCCTGACGGCCCCATCTTCAATCTCCCTCTATAGCTACCCCATCTTCGGCCTCCTTCTTTTACCTCTCGTCCCTCTTCGACCTCTTTTCCACGGTGAAGGTAATGAATCGGGCCTTCCTCTCAAGAATTGGGTGGAATTTGACAAATTGGAGGCACTTGGAAAATCGGAGGTGGGTGAATCAGGTGAAGTTGGACAAATTAGAGGCCAACTATAGCCAAATCGAAGACACTATCGTATGTCTAGCCTAATTGGAGCATCAGTTGCATCTCCAACCAAATAGATTCGGGAAATGGGCAGACCCTCATCAAGCTCGAGCAAATTGGTTTCGGCAATAATGGTGCCATTATGGACGATGGCAAAGGCGAAAGGAGGGCAATCAAGGCTATGGGTAGTGGAGTCACTAAGGCCGGTAAAGAGATTGAATGACGATGTGTGCGTTCTCGATGGGAGATCGGCAGTTGGTTAGATTAGATGATGAAGGTGGTTGTAGAGTACGATGGAAGTGGTTACAGCCTCAGGTGGGTTGGATGAGATGAGGGAGTTGGTTGTGGCGTAGAACGCAATGATGGAGTAGTTGAAAAGGAGGTGAACAAATGAGGCAAACTAGATAGGTCTAGGCCGGCGGAGACGGAAGTGAGGAAGAAGCGTGAGGGAGTTTTTGCTAGATTTGAAATTTTTAAAGCTTTTTTTGGTAAAGAGAATTTTTATAAAGGTTAAAATAAACATTTTCACCTATAATCTTATACTGATGTGTCATTTTCCATATAATATAATAGATTCCATCCAAAAAAAGGTTCAAAATGAAACTTTTTAACAACGTTAAAGAGGCGCAATGAACAAAATAGAGGTTAGGGTTAAACCTAAAATAAAATTAAAAGATTGAGGTTAACGCGTGTAATTTACCCCTGTTTTGTTAGATGTTTCTATCTCAATTTTGTATGTCCTAAAAATAAATTAGGTGGCTTTTATTCGTGAGCCAATATGACCATTTATCTTTTTTTCGCATCTTAAGCCAAATCCAATTCTACTTAATAAGCCATTTGACTGATATGGAGATAAGAATATAAAAAAAAAAACTAATTCAACCACAAAACTGAGGCTAATATATTGGTACTAGGCATTAATTTTACATCAAAAGGTTAAAATTAGTATTTTTTTAATTTCTTTTGTATTTGTGTTGTTATTTATATTTTTCACTATTTAATTTTCTAAAATAATTTATAAAATACATATACACGCACACACGCACATATATAGTTACACAAAAAATCTTAAGGGGTTAAGGTAAAACACCCCCAGCCCTCTTTATCTATACCCAGCCAACATGTTTGTAATCTAAAAACCCCATCAATGCACCAATTTCACTTCTAATTCTAGTATCCCCTAGCCTTTAATATCTCTTTACTACATGCATTGAGCTTGTTATTACTCAATACGCAAAGTTAAATCCATAATCACAAAGAAATCACATGTATCCTTACCTTTTTCCTCTGGAATGCAAGATCAGAACCTTGGAAGCTTACTCTTTGCTTGATCGAGAAGTTATTAATTATGCATGCAAGAATCCGAGCTAAAATCGATATTTCCTCTCTATAGAATCCCTCTCTTACTAGCTTTAATTCAATCTTAACCTCCTTTATATGCTAAAGAGCTTAGAGTGTTAATTTGCATCCTTACCTATGGGTACCTTATCCTATCCTACCTAACATGTAGGA
This sequence comes from Aquilaria yunnanensis, assembly GCA_039654915.1. Taxonomy (NCBI): domain Eukaryota; kingdom Viridiplantae; phylum Streptophyta; class Magnoliopsida; order Malvales; family Thymelaeaceae; genus Aquilaria; species Aquilaria yunnanensis. Next base: position 117,797,349 of record CM077593.1, read on the forward strand.
TTTTTTTTTTCAATCATATGGGTTTAGGCAAGGTTCGGGTAATTTTTAATTTTAAATCCGTCGGGTATAGGGAGAGTATGAGTTTAAGGTTCTACCCTCCCCAAACCTGACTCATACTCTACCTACATGTTATGTATAGTATTTAAGTATCTAAAATATTACATATATTATATATGTACCCAATCATAATCCTATACAACCCAAACATATACATACCCATTGGGCTACTTTGTTTTTTATTATGTTCTTTCACTGTTTCTCTATTACACTTCATGGACAAAACCTATATTATTATGTTCAATTGTTAATCGAGATTGTTATTTTGTTATATTGCGAGTAGGATTTAAGAATGACTTTATCTGATCCATTGACATCCCTAACATAGCTCAAACAAATCAAGCTCCAATGTCTAAAAAGTGATAATGGGGTTCAAACCACACCATCTTCCTATTTTTTATCAATTCTGTCATTATAACCCTCGTACCTTTCTCGTGTTACAACTAGGTCCTTTATACCCTTATTGATATAATTTTCCACTAGTTTACAATCAAGTCCTAAACTTTGTAAACTTGGCAATTTCCTTCTTGGTTCAAGTCCAAAACCTTTTTGTTTCATTCAATTTAGTCACTAACTACTCAATGTAGCTTTTTAAGCTCCTAAATCTTATATTCTACATTATTTCCTATCTAATATATGTCTACCCTTACATAATTAACACATAAAACATAAAAAATAAAGTTATGTAAATCGAAAACATCAAATTTGTAACACCTCTATATCCCATATTAGAGAAATGTGGGAAGCCTTATGTGAATATATTGATTCAAAGTCCAGAACATAAACACTTAGTATTTATCATTTTTACAAATGATAGATATCTGGTGTAGACAGGTGTTTTGTTAAACGGTTCTAGACTTTGGTCATTACAAATGGTACCGACTCAAGGCTAGGATGATGTGACATATTGGGTATGTACATGCATCGTCTATCGGAGCTAATTTTGGATTATATTAAGTTACTTGGCTAGGGGATCAAGTAATCCAAATAACCCCAATAGGGACATCGGATACATACAGAGGGAGTTTGTAATATCCCATATCCCATATCCCATATTGGAGAAATATAGAAGGCCTTATATGAATATATAGACTTAAATTCTAAAACATAAGCACCTAATGGTTATCCCTTTTGCAAATGATAATCAAGATCCTACACCGAAGTATACACTCAGATTCCAAAAGCTAGGTGCTTATATATATATAACAACTTATTTTATCAAAAACTAACAAGCAATTGTATTACTTGCTACTACCTTTGACTTTCATTGGGAGGGTCATATCCCCCCTCCCTATCCTAAAAAAATTTCATTTTTCTAAAGGATGTTGATCCCTTATTTCCTGTTATGATTCCCATATGGCTTTTGCTTTAGTGTGGTTTGACTATTGAACATTGATCATGGGAAACACACATATTTTTTAGCTTTATTACAGTCTAGGATTCTTATTAGCCTTTCTTTATAGCTCAGATTAGGCTCTAGGGGTATAGTCTCAAAAGGTACCATATGTTTATGGTCCAAGAGACATTTCTTAAGCATGCTAGTATGCAATGCATTGTGCACATGTTCCATTTGGGGAGGTAAAGCCAATCTAGAGGCTACCTAACTTACTTTTTCAAGGATGTCAAAGAGTCCTATAAATCTCAGAGCTAGTTTACTTATTTTCCCAAATTTGACTACCATTCTAGCAACTATGGTTCTTAGTCATACTTTATCTCCTATTTTAAATTTGAGACCCTTCTTTCTGACATTTTAGTTACTATATCACTGTCCAAACTAGGGAAACATATATTATGCACATATGTTTAATTAAACATACTAATCCATCTTTAACTCTCCATATATAATCCATCTTCATACAAAAAATTTGACAAAATTACCCATGACTGAAACTTTCCCTCTACCTTTAGAAACCTTACCTTATCCCTGCCATCACCAACGTTGTCACCGTCGCCACCTCTAGATCTTCTATTGTTACTCGTATCTAGATTGCACCATGGTTATGTAACTCCAGTTCTTGATATCGTCACTCCCCTCCAAATCGCACCATCATCATCGCGTTAAGATTTCGCCATTGGTACTCCCCTCCATATTGCACCATCATTATGCCCCTTTAGCTCTCACAGTCATTGTGTGCATCTGGATCTCACTGATCATCACTCATCTTCAGATCTTGCTATTTTTGTTTGCCCTTGGATCATGACATCATCACTCTATATCTGTCGATTACCCCCTCAAGATCGTGCCTGTCATCACCTACCATTCATCTTAGTCATCATCATCCCCCTAGGCTGCAACTATGTCTACTCCTCTCCAGTCTCCACCATCAAGCTATACTCAGAAACTATCTACATATGTGTCAAAGACAAACATACAAAGTATCTAAAAAAAATTAAAAAAATTGAGGCTTTGGAAGAAGAAATCAAAAAGTGATTTTAGGGTAAAGGGTGTGATGGAATTGCCTAGAATATTGAAGGGTAAATTTGAGAAATCATGTACCATGGCTGATTAAACATTTGTTCACAACAGCTATATTTCCAAACTAGGTTAGGCTTAATAGGTAGCTATATTCTTTTTTGTTGGGTCCATATTTTGGTGAAATGGGCCATTTATTTTTGGGTTATTTCTCACTCGATCCTGGGCCAAGAGGAAAGGGGTACATCAGTTCAGCTTTAAAAACGGAACTCGTTCTTCGGCGTAAAGAATTTTCAAGCAGAGGAAAGATGAACAAAGGAGTGGGAATGGGAATCGGAGCCGGAGCAGCGAGCGGACCAACCGCCGCCGCTGCTGCTGCGGCGGCGCAGAAGCAGAAAACAATGATGCAGAGGGTGGAGACGGACATCGCTAGTATTGTCGACAATTTCACTCAGCTCGTCAACGTCTCTCGTGTACTCTCTCTCTCTCTCTCCATTTGTTTGAATCTCAGTTCTAATATAGCCTGCGATCCTTTTGCTAGATGAAAATTTAGTCCTTGTTTTAGAATTTTTGTAAATACTATGGGAATATTTGATTGCTATTTGATCAACTTTTAGGTTTTTCTTGGGGTCTTCTAAAGTAGTTGGCTTATTTGATTCATATGTTTTTCATACCATCTTCATGTGAAACCAAATATCTTCGGTGTTGCAGAAAAGATTCAGGTCAATTTTGCACTGGTCACAAGATTGAGTTTGGCATTTCCATCCTGCAAACAAATATCTAACATATCTGGTTTTTCATTTTTCCTATGGAGCATAGAAGCTGAACTTTTGGTGGCAGGGAAGGACCCGGGTTTAAAACAATTACTCACTCCATCCCAAAGTTTTTTTTTTAAATTTAAATTTACCTTGAATTTATTTATATTATTATGTGATAATCTTTTTAGAAAAAAATTAAATATATGTCTTATAGTGTCTAGATATAACTTTTTAAAAAAAAAAAATACAAATAATAATATAAATAAATTCAACTATTCGAATCAAACTTAAGTAAAATAAACTGAAATGGAGCTGATAACTTGAGATGGAGATAGTATTGGTTTGCAACATTTACTATTTTGGTTGGTCTCAATCTTTGCAACATTTTCAAATTTACTATATTATTCTTTAAACTATCATTTCAATATTTACCTTTTTCATCATAAAGTGAAGGGCGAAAGTAGAAACACACACAAGCTTTTTCTTTTTCCTTTTGCTTTAATTTCTATGTGAAATCTGACGTTTCAAAGAACCCGGGACTGACAGGGTATTTGTACTAGAAAGTGGGTGATATGAGGACCATGCACATTTTTTTGGTTTGTTTAGACTAGGAATCCTGGAACCTGATAGGTGACACATTCTCTTGTTCCTGGAAATCGTGTTGAGTATTTGTCACATAGGATTGCTTTTTTTGTAGGTTAGTGATCTACCCGTGCGAAATTCACAAGAAGCTTTCATGATGGAGATGCGTGCTTCCAGAATGGTGAGAATATGTTATGCACTTTGATTGTAGTGTTTTACTTGATAGTGTTGGTCTCTTAGAGCAATATGTTGCACTTATTACGCAAGATATCTTTGAAGTTGTATCTGAGAAACTATATTATAGAGAAACTACTATACTCGCATATTGGATTTCGAGATGCAGAATAATGAAGAAGTTCAAGTATGTCGATGGCTTTCGTTCTTTCAGTTCTGTGGGGTTATTTCTGACTTGACATCTATTCAACTGAGAGTCTAAATGATCCCCACCTCATTTTCAGTTAACACCTCTCTCGAGCTTTTAAAGGTTTTGTAAATCCTTATATGGACTTGCTTCATTTTTGTTAACTGCAGGTTCAGGCGGCCGATTCTCTCCTGAAGTTGGTGTCAGAACTGAAGCAGACAGCAATTTTCTCTGGATTTGCATCTCTCAATGATCATGTAGAGCAAAGAAAAGCCGAGTTTGATCAACAAGCTGAGAAAACTGACCGAATGTTGGCCAGGTTCGGTGAGGAGGCCTCTGCTTGTCTGAAGGAACTCGAATCACATTATTATTCCTCAGCTGAGAGAATGATCCCACCATCATAGGCCTTTTGGGGGGAATAATGCCCCCCCTTTCTCTATGATAGTTTCACTTTGGAACACGTAGTGATGTAGGGTTCATGATTTAAGTAACTCTAATGAGCAGAATGATTTAGGCCCAGTTCATTTTATATAAGGTGTGTGGGAAGTAGAATCTCTTGGTTTTGGGCAATTTTGCTGGAAAATCGTTGCAGGATTGAATCTGACTTAAAATTGTCTTTCATTGAAATCGCCAAGTCTGGTATAGATGCAAGTGATATTCAAAGTTTAAGACTATAAATCAGTATAGGTCCTATCTCGAAAACGATGATGTTTTCTCATTTTTACAGATTGTTGCTCACTATTTTTAGCGTGAGTTTTTCTTTTGCTTCCTTTCTTGCTTCATGTCGTGATTCATCCGGTTGCAACGTGTCAATTGGACCAATCAACGCATGGATTCTAATTCTGCCTGCCGGGATCTGCTAAAACATGTGCGTGATATGGCGCTGGGGAAACCTTAATTAAAGTTGGATCAATATGGTTGTTACAATGAAGTTGAAGTTTTTAAGAGGTAAGTTGCACCAAAATTCTTCTAACTAGTTGTTTCTTGCAACTTCATCCTGCAACTACTAAACATTACATGATGTGTAAACAATAGCTAATGTTGCATTCTCTCGGTCCTGGGCTAATAAGCAGGCAGCTGGACAAGACGTTGGGCGGTGACCACGGCAAGTGAGTTGCCAGCCATATTCATGCTTCCAGAGCTGCTGAAGCAGGCGTCAGACGTTTCTGCCGGGATGGTGGGCGGCCACTGAAGAGATGTTCACTTGATCGTGCTAGCTGTTGGATTACTCAATTTAGTCAACAAAGCGATTCTTCTCTGGCCTCTGCTAAGTGGGAGCTTGTCACGTGGTGTGTTTACAACGTGCGGGGAAATTTGTTTTGTTCAAAACTTTCCCCAAATCGGTTGTAGTGAACTTCTTCAGAGCATCAAGCCATTTGAATAGAAAAAGATTAATTTTGGCTAAGTCTAATAAGTTTGACAACTGCTAATGCGGTGACATGAACAAGTAAATTACTAATGTATTAAGAAGTATGGGAACAAGACAACTCAGTGTAAAATTGGTAGACTATTCCTTCAAATATCCTGTTATGAGAAAATGACTTGATTTATTTGAGACCAAATTGGATCATGGTTAGCCTCAAAATTCGTTGAGGTGCAATTTGAATATACTTTTTAACGTTCAAGTGGTACCCTCCTTGCCTTCTTCGGGGAAGTGATGGTCCGAAGGAATGGCAATTGACCGAGGTTTTCCTTTTTCCTTAGAATTAATTGGCAGCAAACAATGGAATTTATTTTGGGCTCAAGTTCTCTCCTGCAGTTTTTGTTGGGCCTGGAGTTTGGACAAATGGCCCCGCTTCAGAGAAGTTTGAGCCGGGGGAAGATGGATAAATGAGTCTGTTGACTGTGGACGAATGGCCGGCCTTGTTGGTGTGCTATTTTCACAAATAGAACATTTGGGATTTTGATTTTAATTGAACGCGAAATGGTTCAATAGTTCAATAGTTCCACAAAAAAAGAACAAGAAATGCTTCAATAGTTCGATTAGAAGCAAAAACGAATTTTGTAAAAAACAGTACAAATAAGTATAAGTACTTCTAATTATTTCTTAAAATTCTCCATCAAATATCATAAGCTAGTTTTAAAGTCAACATTTTTGTGTGAGATTATCTAAAAACAATAGAAATAACATGTAATTAAATAAATTTTGCCTCTTCATATAATAAATCAATCTAAAATGAACTAGAATTACCTAAATATGAACAACAGATACATTAAGGATCAGCTGTCAACAGTCCCACCAACACTGTGAGTTGCCTTGAACCAACTTGTGCCATTCAAAATTTGTAGACTTAAATATACTAAAAGTTATAGTTAAGGGACTAAATTATGTGAGTTAACCAAGTTGGAGGGCCACTCATGTACTTAGGTCAATTTTAAAATGCTAAATGCTAAGTAAAGATGGCACTTGTACGAGTAAAACCAGTGACTTGCGAACACCCATCTATGATAGGCAGTTTAGCTAGTAAAAATACCCATCACAAAACAAACATGGGTAAAAACTTTTACATATTTGGCAGGTACAAATAGGTGGTGGGTATTAAGGATCCATGATGTCTAACTCGTCATACCTGCAATCCATAACTGGTTAAAGTGGAAAGGAATAGAAAGTTTGGGTGCTGAGTAGCAAAGCAATCAAATCGAGATCAATGCCAGTTTCTTTTCCTTTTTTGGTTGGCTATATTGACTATTTGTGAGTATACCTGCGAGTACGGATATTTACCAATCATTTGTATGGGTTCAAAATCTTACTCACAGCTTCACGGGTGAATAAAGACTCACGAGCATAGGTGGCCAAAATCGCACACCCGTGCTTAACCCATCTGTTCTCATCCTTAATGCTAAAACCAAAGTGCGCCACTAATCCTTAAACTTACCTAAAATGGACGAGTTAGTCCTTCAACTTGGGCTTAGTGTAGAAAAACCCTCAAACTTCAAAAATATGGCGAATTAGTTTAATTTGGACGGAAGACAAATGCGTGCACTCACATTACCTCGCGTTGTCAATGCACAAAGCAGTACTTGCCACATCAGTTAATGTGATCAATATTTTCCTAACCATCCCACTACCTTTGCCTTCTTCTTCTTCCATGTGATATTAGAACATTCTTTTCTGCAAAACCTAGCATATTGAGTATTCTAGACAAAATTCTGTTCGCTTTTAATGTTTACTTTCTTCTATTTTGCTTGTCTTTCTTGCTTCATCCATAAATCTTGAGTTAGAAAAAGTCTCCGAACTTTGTTAAGAACAAGGCTTCTTTTAAATAAGCATATTCAATTTTTTTCCAATTTTTAGAGACTCGGTTCACCTGAGAAGCTTCACGTTGCCTATTCGAAGTTCTGGTTCTTTAATAAATGTTGTTCCTTTCTCCCTTGACTTCAACAGTTCTTATCTTCTGGTGGGGATCTAGCGTGTGATTTTTTCATAGGTTAATTCTCAAGTGGTCATTGGGTCAGGGTTTCTTGCCCTTGTTGCAATCGGCTTGGGTTGTCTCTGGTTTCCATTTTTTTCATATTTGGTGTGTGTACATGGTTTTTGCTTCTCAGCACCTCTATTGTCATTTATAGTTTTTGTTGTTTTTTATAATTAGTTAATCTAGCCACATACCATGCCGTCTTTTATGATGATCTTTTTGCAATTAAGTTGGAATTAATTTATATACCCGGCTTTGTCACGAGATTTAAAGTTATATCGAGCATCAAAAAATAATATATACTCCTTCCGTCCTAAACTCCATTTTAGTTTTTTTACTTAAGTTTGACTTAAATTTATTTATATTATTATTTAATAAAAATTTTAAAACTTTATATTTAAAAACTATTGTAATTTCTAAATATAATTTTTTTAAAAAAATTAGTGAATAACAATATAAATAATTTCAAGTTAAATTTAAGTCAAAAAATTAAAATGGAGTTAATAATTTGGGACAAATTTAGTATTTAAATTCTATATGAATATTATTAAGAAAATTATTATTACCAAAAGAATAATCCAAAAAATACCAATTAATTATCATAACATGTTATTCAAAAAAAGTTTTAAATAGAAAATACCCGATATCACCACATGGCCAAAAGTTTAAAATAAACCGGTGCTAATATACTAAAAGAACATATAATAAATAGTAGGTTCTTATATCATTTTAACAATATGCGATTGTAGCTTGAATTAAATATATCATTTTAAAAAAAAATACATGTCTACTTTACCATAGTTTCCTAAATGTTAGGAATAATACACATAACAAATAACGTCAAAGATAAAGAACAAATTATAAAAAAAATCTTATCATTACTCATGTTGGAATACATAATAAATAATTCTATAAAGATCCAATTGAATCTTGATTGAATAAAGGCCAAAGTCTTCAAATTATACAACACCAAGCAATATTAGCTCTTACAAGTACTTTCTGCTTTTTTAGCCTTTTATGGATTTCAAATCTTGAGAGCTTCTACAATCACAAAAATACCATAAAGCTCTTAGTTATGCTTCAAAGAATGAACAAAAAAAAACATAACCAAGAGTTTTTATATATGCAGTTGGCGCATTGATTCCTAGTCAAAAAGCTCCAAGCTGAATATGATAATCATGTTTAAAGAGAATAAACAAACAAAAATAAATGGCAACACATAGATTTAACTATCTAGAGGTTCATTCACCCTCATTTCATGATTAAAACTTTGTACCAAATCCACTTAGTATGCAACTCCTTCCTAAAATAAGTGTTTGGCATGAGGAGCCACTTTTTATCCTTTCTTGGTTAAAACTAAAAGATCTTGATCCTGATGGTTTTGTTCTTCTATTATTAACCAAACTATGAGCAAATGTATCTAGATTTGTTCTTCTATTATCAATGGAATATTGATCATGAAAAAATCTAGAATATTACCTTATCTGTCTTTTTGCTCCATAGATGTTATTTTCAATAAGTTAAAAAAGATAATGAATGTGAACAAACCTCACAAGAAGGAAATCATGGATAATGAATTACATAAAAATTGACTTTATCACCTATATATCATATTGCTTAGCTACACTAAGCTTACAAATAACCACATTAGAGTGAGCAGCTAGGGCAATTTGCATAGTTGGGGACCTTTAGAAGTGAAATTTCACTAGCAGTTAATCTCAAACTATAAATTTGAATAGACAAAGGAAATTAGCAATTGATGACTGACCTTAAAGACAATGTGCCTTTCCAGCAAAGCCTATTATATCTAAAGTTGTTGTCAATAGGCACAAAATTACCATGGTCTTTCACCTTCAAATCTCTAAGAGACACATCCCTAAAATAAAATAAAAAATTGCTTATCAATTTAAATGAAAAAGGAAAAAAAGCTCCAAGTTGTCTGATTTGCTTTAGAGTAACACCAACGAACACACATAAAAGAGAAAAATAAGTCAGCCTATATCCCACCATAGGAAGGGATAGAGTAGCAGAGTAATGATTGGTCATTCCATTGATCAACAATAGGGAAAAAAAAAATACCTCTTAGAAGATTTGTGGAAGTCCCAGTGAATAAATTTATTATGGTTTTCCTGATAAGAAATTTTAGTTCAAATATTATGCTACATTTGCAAACTCATGCCTCAACATCATCTTCCATGGCCTTTCCCCAATAGTCTATAATGAGATATTCAAAATAAGTCACACACTTTTTTTTTCAAATAAAGAATCAAACATCACGAAAAACATGATATGAGATTTTAGACCTTATTATAGTTAAAAGACAAGGGAAATTCTGAAATGTTAATGAATAGTTGTTATCAAGGACAATAAAGCTTAAAAGAAAATTTGAAATGTTTAATATGTTATTTGTGTCATGAACTTTATTAGATTCAACATGGAACAATAGTTATTTTCCTTCTGTTTCCCCTTAAGTAACAGAGTGTTTCTCCATTGTAAGTCTGACTCCTAAAATTTTAGCATGACCCTGCTAACTTTTTCTTAATCTTAGAGAATTTGCAGCAGCTAAAGGTTTTCAAATGATTTAATAACAAAACATGTATCTAACTGATACAATAACATTAAGGAGAAATTTTCATTTAATGGATAAAAAAAATCTACTTAAAATTACCTTGATTAAATCGAACACAATAATTGGGTTGTTGTATATTTGTACAAGGTTTTCAAAATGTAATTTGGTTGCTTATTATGTTGGGTCATATCTCTTTCACAAGAGACAAAATAGAATACCAAAATAAATAATTTCATGACACTATAAATATAAAATAAAAAAAAGAAATTATATTGAAGTGATCTACAAATAATAACAAGTTTAGGACCAAACCTATAAGCTTATTGGGGCCAAAAATGGGGAATTGAGCCACGCATTTGAACAATAAAACTCATTTTACCCTTGCATGATCCAACTTCCTCATCAAAGACAATTTGCTCAGTTTCAACATCATTTGCCACTATACCTCGATCTTTTACTACCATTGAGCAACTATTACTTGAAACTTCAAAGTTTGGAGCCTGCAAATGATATGATAAAAACCAAACAAAAAAGAACATGCCTAAAGATCATGACTGAACAAAATGACTAAGCATTTTGCATCTTTTTGCATGAGAAATAAATGCTAACATCCAAGTGTAGAACATGTAATGCAAGCTAATATAGCATAAATCACAACAAATTATTTTAGAAACTTATATAAAAAGGTCAAATGGATATTTATATGAAACAAATACAATGCATCTTGTTGGCTGTTTAGGTTCCTTCTTGACTATAGCATAAGTCAAAATGATAATAACATTAGAAGTGCATTGAAAAAATTCTCAACAAATAGAGACTGGCAGCCTTAACAACATTAAATTCTTTGACAATTTGGAATGAAAATAATAAATAAATATTGATCTCCATTGATTCACACCACTACTTATAAAACTCACCATCCAAAATTCCTTCAAATAATATCTTAGCACATTGCGACCCTTCTCATCCCCTCAAAATGATAAGCTTCCCTATTACTCCAAAAAGTAAAATCAAAATAAAACTGCTGATGAGAAATCACTTATTGTTCAAATAGAAAAGACTTTTCAATTAAGCAAATATTTAAAGAAAGAAGCACCTAAAAAAGATAAAATGTAGAACATAAAAGTAAAGGAACCGAGTCTTGCAAAGAAAACTCAAGGTCTTTACCTTTTTGCCAGCTCAACCTTTCATATGCCTACTAATGAATTATATATATATATATATATATATATATCTCAATTGTTGCTCTTTCATAGGTAACTTATTTATATCACCTCAAACTGTCACATCAGCTACACTACAAACTAGAATAGAAGCAAATGCCTATTTAGGAAATTGTAAAGTGTAGAAGCATCACTTCAATCAATATTGACTTGCCTCAACATAGCGTTCAGACTTCCCATATCTCTACACATTAGACAGATGAGCACACATGAAAAAGTGGCACCAATACTAAAAATAATGTGAAAATGCATTATTTGGATGCATCTAACTCCTATTTATTTGGTCTTGTAGGACTCTATGAGTTTGCTTTTATGATGAAGTTAAGTATGAAATCTTTCCATTTGGCAAGAGGGATATCTTGAAAGCAACCATGATTAAGGGCATTCTCTACTAATATTCTTTGCACAAATAATCAAAGCTAAGTGAATAGGAAACACAACAAAAAAAAAATACTATTAGCAGCAACCAATCATCAAGAATTAAGATACTTTAAGTAGATTTACCTTCCAAGGATCATAAGTCAGAATATTGTTTACTAAGACCGATCCTAAATTAGAAAGTATTGGTGCTCTAGTGCAAGGCAATTCCTACTAACTTTTTTTGCAAAATATTGCACTTGGATAAAATTTTATATAATAAAACAATATATAAAAAAAAGGAAACTAAAATTCATATATTGATAATAACAGAGGCCCTGAAAAGAGATACTCAAAGATGTGATAAAAATTTTGCTTTAGCCCCAAGTAGTTTAGAGAATCTAGGCCACAACTTGTCATCAGAAGTGCTTAACGTTTTAAATATCTGCACAAGAAAGCATACTAGAACTTTACCACACCGACTGGAGAAGCAAATGCAACTACATAACAAATTCTAACTCAATACGAAGGTCATTTTACCTTAGTAAGCTAAAAACCCTAAAACAAAACTAAAACATGGTCGATTATTCAATATTCAAACATCACTATAAAACTTACTTAGATACCTGGGAAGAGAGCTTCATCAACGAACATATAATAGAAGAGGAAGAACAAGTAATGGATTCTACATTCACTATGATAAAAACTATATATAAGAAAGGATATATAATCATAAAAAAAAATTCATACGCAAGAAACAAAATAAAAACAATAGAAATGGTTGAATATGATGAAAAATGTAGAGAGCAAGAAAACTCGTGAATCAATATTGAATCCCAAACTAGGATTAGTTCATAACTGTTAAGAGTGGGAGAGAGATAGAGAGAAAAATCATGCAACAATCTCAAGCTCGGTTTGCACTCTATTTTGAAATCGAAGATGGAATTATGGTATTGGTAAGGGCTCGATCGGAGGACAAATCAAAGGAGGAAAAATAGTTAATTGAGAAAAGGATAATTTGCTTGGACTTAAAATGGAAAAAAATAATAAAAACTCATTCAAGGTGAATAAAGAACTCAAACTCTCCCGTTTAGAGATCAATATGAGAAAGGGGGTGAAAAAAGAGGAAAGGGAAAAACCAAAGCTAACACTATTTAATTGCTTTTGAATTTTTTTCTTTGATTGTGCAAATTAATTTGGAAGGGAACTGTAATTGCTAGAAGGAAAAAACTTGTGTAGGCTGTGCTTATGTGTAAGCCCCGACAAAAGTGATTTGACCTTCTTTCATGAATTCTTTCTTCTTATTTCTTTTGCTAATACGTTCCTCTATTGCTTTCTTTTTATTAATTTCACATTCACTTCTTTTCCTGTTTTGCTTTCTCACTTCATTTCTTTTTCATTTCTATTTTTTCTTTTTGCTCTTGTTTCTTTTTTATTTTTTATTTTTACCTTTTCTGTTTATTTTTTCTTCATTTTATTTTTCAAATTTTGTTGCCAGTTTTTTATTTTTATTTTTATTTTTCCCCAAATTATATTTTTGATGCTGCTTTTTTTCCTTCCCTAAATCATACTTCTCATGTTACTTTATTTTTTGTCTTTTTTTTTTTGCTTTTTTTACTTTTTTTCCTAAATATTTATTTTCTTTTTCATTTTAGTTATTTTTCTTTCCTTTTTTTCCAATTTTTTCATTTCTAAACTTCTTTTTTAAGCCTTTTTGGGCTTGCCTTCACACTTGTTGGTTTCTTCTATCTTTGTCCACCCTTTTTTTTGTTTCATTCGGCCTACTTTTTCCCCATTTCATTTTGCTCTCTCTCTCTCTCTCTGTTTTTTTTTTGTGTTCCTTCACCCCTTTTTTTCCTTTTTTTTTTCTTCTATTCTTTCCTTTTTCCTTTTTTCTCCTATGTTGTTTTTTGGTATTGTTCCTCGTTTCTTTTTATTCCTTTATCTGTTCTTTATCACCCTTTATCTATTTTTTTTATAAGTTTTACCTGTTCTTTTAGAAGTTCCAAAAAATAAATAAGAACTGATAAAAGAACAAATAACTGATTTATCTAAATAACAAGTGAGAATTAATAAAAGAACAAATAGTTACAGATAAAAGAACAAATAACTAATTTATCTAAACAACAAGTGAGAATTGATAAAAAAAACAAATAGTTGCAGATAAAAGAATAAATAACTTCTAATAAAAAAATAGATAACTAGTTTATTTAAAGAACAAGTACGAATTGATAAAACAACAAATAATTGTTGATAAATGAACAAATAACTACTAATGAAATAATAGACAACTAATTTATCAAGAGAACAAGTATAAATTGATAAAAGAATAAAAAACTACTGATAAAAGAACAGAAAATTAGTTTATCTAAAGAAAAAGTAAGACTTTATAAAAGAATAAACAACTATTCCTAAAAGAACAAATGACTACTGCTAAAAGAACAAATAACTACTAATAAAAGAACAAACAATTAATTCATCTAAAAACCAAACAATAATTGATAAAAAAACAGACAACTGTTCGATAAAGAACAAACGAATACTGATAATAGAATAAATAACTACTAATAAAAGAATAGACAGCTAGTTTATCTAAACAATAAATATGAATGGATGAAACAAAAAACAACAACCGATAGAAAAATAAATAAGTACTAACAAATGAACATATAACTAGTTTATCTAAATAACAAGGAGAAATTCATGAAAATACAAATAATTGATTGTAAAAAAATAAAAAATACCAATAAAACAAAAATAATTATTAATAAAAGAATAATTAGGAACTGATAAAATAACAAATAAGCTCTTAACTTTTTAGTATTGGTTGCTTGATTTCTTCTTTTTTCACAGTTTGTTCCAATGTTTTTTTTTAAGGTGGAGGAAAACAAGGGGAAATTGAAAAAGACAACACAAAAAAAAAAAAAACAAGAAAAGTCAGTAGAAAAAACAAAACTAGAAAGAGAAAATAGGAAAAAGAAGAAGTGGAAGGAAAACAAGGAAAATTTTTCTTTAAGAAAAAAAGGTAGGGGAAAACAAGGGTAAAATTAAAAAATGAAAAAAATACCAAAAAAACCAGAAAAATCAGATCAGGGAGTTGTGGGTTATAGAGCTCATGACCCACCATCTCACCTATCCTCCAATCTGATCCAGTCCGCCTACTGTTGAACTTTGTTTGAAATTGTGCAGGGAAGACATATGTAGAATCTTAAGCGCGGGTCAAAACGTAAGTTCTTAATTTTTTTAGGAATGGTGCATGGAATAAGCTAAGCCTATATAATACGTACTCTTGCTAGAAACTAGAAACTAGAAAATTAAAAACGAGACAGAAGGTGGACTCTTTAGAATTATATTCATTAGCTTTCTTCATTTACGAATTTTATTTAATTGTCTTTCTTAATAATAATAACTTCTAAATTTGTTGGCGGTTTTAATGAAGGATAGTTTTGAATTATCAATTTTAATCTACCATCAAATCGTTCATTAAGAAAAAAAAGCAATTAATAAACACGTGACAATTAGAGAGGGTTACCATTGAGAAAAAGACCAGAAGTTTTTTGGAGGTTGTCCTGCTTTATATATATATATATAATTAGATTTTGCTTTAGGTATTGTAATTGTTTGGTATTTTTAAGTTTATCGGCAAGTCCGACAATCTTTTCTCTTGCAATAAAATTTGGAGGTACCTGTTTGTTTATTTGCATAAAAAGATAATATATTTCTGCCCACAACATGTATAATAACAAATAAGATGTGTAAAAAAATAATAATAATCATTTTATACCATACAAATAAAATAAATCACTGTATTTCAATTTTTTTTTTAGCCAAATTAGGCAATTAGATAATCGAAAAGCGAACATCGTCCTAACCGGCTAAATTACAAATATAAGACATCTAGAGACATAAGCAAACCAGCAAACAAAATCCAAGGACCAAAAGTAAATATCTACCATAAAAAGGATTGACACCGTTAGTCCTCCCGTTTGCCCCAGGAACTATCTCACACCTTTATAAGTTTGAGGATGAACTCATGCTGAGTCAGAGTTTAGGGATCAAGTAGTCCAAATCTGTCAAATTTGAGGACTACTAGCGCACTTAAACCAAATGTTCAAGATAACATTTTGTAGATAAGACCGTTAATAGCTTTAGGCATGTGGCTCTTAAAATCTTTAGTGAAGGTGGCGTGGAAGCAAACCAAAAAAATATAACTATATAAGCACCAAACACTAAAGGAGCCTATATATAGGCCATAGCTGGCACGTCGGCGAACAGCAACAAGATTGACCTATAATCTTTTTCGTCTTCTTCTCAGTTCTCACACCCCTAATTCGTACATTTCCGAGTTGGCGGGCACTAGTTTTTCAGTTCAGGCAAAGAGAAAATAGTATACGTAACTAGTAACCAAAAAAATGTTACACCAAACAGGAGTATAAGCTAAAAGTGTTTTTAATTGGACTTTTTTTTTTTTAACTTAGAAGTATTTTTATGAGTGGATGAGGAAGCATGTTTATGATGGCTAAAGGATTAAGGATCACTTGTATATCGAAACTTGAAGAGTGTTAAGTCATTTTTAGCATTTTTCTAATTTTAAACACATTCTATCCATCTTTTTCAATCAATACATTTTAGGTTGTATTTGATGGAAATTTTAAAAAATATATTATTTTTATATATTTTGATTAGTTACTTAAATTATATAGTAATAGAAACTTTATATTTCAAAAGAAAAAAACCACTCTTATATTTGTTATAAAAAATTTATTAATGTTTCCTTTTTTTGGTTGAGTAAGGAAAATGAACCATTATAAAAATTAGTTACCCTATAAAATATTATTCCAATAATTATTAGATAAATAGACTATTAACTTTCACATAAGATTAATAATAGATTAAAAATAAAATTACAAATAAATGATTTTTTTAAAATGAAAATTGAATAGATCGTTTAGGTTAGAAGATTGTATTGCATACGAATAGAGTTTAGCCATGAACACCCCATATTGTTTTTTAGGAATCAGAATTTCCAGTAGCTAAGCCGATTTAGATAAGAACTATGATGATAAACTATAATATACATGTTTTACATAAAGTTTATAGTTTTCATGGAAGACAAAAAGATCCTCAAAAATGTTTTGAGAACAAAACTATCAATGAATTTAAAGAATAGAACATTTAAGTGTTGGTTGAGACAAACTGGGATCAAGATATCTGCAATCAAACGACAACGTAATAGTCTTGGAGTATGTCTTCAAGAAAAATATTCCAACGGTCAACTTAGTTTTACAATAGAAGCAATATCATACGGAGTAGCTATGAAAAGTAAAGTTTTTGTGCATATCTTGGATGTATTGTGAATGTAAATGTCTCATTTTATTGGTAATACTATCAAATGTGGTATTCAAGAAGCGTAATAAATGAGAGATTCTTTATTCCTTGTAAGAATCTTCTTTTAGTAACTACATTTCTCAAGTATACTTGATGTTAAACGGCCTAAATCCACAATTTATCTATAAACTTTGCTGGCCTAGACACTTATAACTTTGAGTAACTTAGCCTCCAGACTTTATAATCTGGGACATATAACCTTTTCTATCTGATGGAAATGTTTATTTTAGTTCCCAAAGGACTTAAATGACAATAAAATTGAATAAGGAGACTGAACTTGGCATTTTGCATTATACTGTTTGAGAGGCTGTTTTCCTTCACAGGTTCACATGCAGGAGGTCAGAGAATTTTTTGAGAAATTGGGAGCATCCTCAGCATGCTAATTAGAGCTACGAAGGAAGACGACCTATCAAACAATAATATGCTAAAACATCAAGTTCAGCCTCATTGTTCAATGTTATTGTCATTTAAGCATTTAAGAAACAAAAAAAAAATATTTCCATCAGTTAAAGGGGGTTATGTGTCCCAGTTTATAAAGTTTGGGGGCTGAGTTGCTCTGAGTCATAGTTTAAGAGGTTAAGTGTCTAAGTCAGCAAAATTTGGGGGTGAATTGTGGATTTATGCCATGTTAAGCCGTGTTAGGTTTGTTGACTCAAATCCAAAAAACTTAAGATTTTGGTTTTATTTAAGATTTGATTTTAATTTTTTTACTTGTTTAGGATTTAGTTTTATGATTTGAGTTTGTGTGTGACTTATGAAAAAGTTTGTTATGTTAAAGTTTTGAGTATAAGAGAAGAGTTAATGGAATTTGAGTATAAGAGAAAAGTTAATGTGTTGAAGAGACAATATGTGAACAGTGTCGTAACCCGGATTTGGCTATTGAGGGGGCCAATATTAAGATTCTATTTGAAAAAATGGTCTCATATAGACAAAGTTGTTGGATCCTATTAGGCACATGTAAGAGAATCTTTTTAAACAAATTCACTACAATTCTTAGTTACTTATTAAATTTCTCAAAAAATTATTGGCACCAAACAAAACAAGAGATAATGAAGGAATATATATAGGAAAGAAGCCAAGTAAAAAAAATATTAATTGGTTGCCTACCTAATTGTAGAAGAAAGTTATAACATTTCACATAATAATAAACATGTATATTGAAAAAGTAAGAAAATTAACATATTTTTAAATTAATGATCCGTATACATTTGACAAGGCAATTAGTTTACAACTAGAAAACATAATTACTTGGATGGATTTGTCTATTTTCAAAACATAAAGTCCAAATGTAAACATGAACAAAGTTTAGAGTTACCTTGTAATTTGGCCATTTGTAACAATATCATCTAAATTCTAATTTATATATATATATAAAGAGTTTGTTGGAGAGTTGCCAGGTACATGGCCATGGCCCTTAAAAAATATACATAGCTCTGCCGGTGGTGGATGTGAGAATAAGATATTGGGTCTATCAATAGTTTATAGGAGATTATAGGTTAACATGAACACTAAGAATATATTTCTATTATAATTTTTATATTTTATTTAAATATATTTTTATTTTTTATAAATATTAATTAATTAAGAATCAAACTACATTAAACTTGTGTGTGTTGGTTTGACTCCATTTGTTGTTCCACATGCGCGTACAGGGTGGTGGAAGAATTCTTTTTCCCAACAAACGGACCTCTTTATGGGGTCTTTTTATTTAATTTATAATTTTTTTCAAGAATAAAGTTAAAGCTTCCAACTTGCCGGTGCACTCAAACGAAATCGATGGATCTCTGGTTGTTATATGCTCCTTTTTTTTTTCCTCATTTTTTTGTCTTTGTTTTCCCTTTACTTCTTTCTTTGTGTTCTTTTTCTTTAACAAATAGAAAGTATCTATACAAATATAGAGGTAGAATGTATTTTTCTTTCTTTACGTTCTTTTTCACTCTTATTTTTCTGAGATCTAGAAAACTATCAAACCAGTATAATTCTCATTTTATAGGAAGTTTGGTAGAAATTCAAACTTCAAATACCTAATTTTCACATTAGTGTTCTAAGTCTTGACCACTTAAATTAAGGCGCCAATACTTCTTTCTCTCCCTTCAGTTAAATGCAAAAGTCCTATTGGAAAAACAAAGCAGATCGTTCTGCTTATTCCATATTCAACTTTTTTGGAGGTGCTTGTGGCTGCTGTTCCATACGCCTTAAATGGTACCCGAAGCAATCGACTATTAATATATAAAACAGGATCATATCAATGCCCAAAACCATCTTTTACTTAATCATAGCTGGCGTGTAATCCCTCTCATCATGACACCTCTCAACAATCGCACCATTCTACCTATTATACCCCAAATGTGGCATCAAATTCTGATTTTTTGCCAGGATTAATGTTCGGCCTTTCACTAATTAACATACCATATATTATGGATTTAGACATTCATTTCTCCATAATTATAGTAATTATTACATAAATTAAGAAATGCTGACACTCAATTCAAATTCTTATTCCATATTTCAGCTCTTACATATCAATATATATACATATTCCACTCCTCAATTTACATGCACAGCGGCTTCATCTCCATAAGTTGGCGCAACTGTGCAATTTGTGGCAAAATGATGAGGATGAACACCAGGGATATTGTTCGAGATTCTAAAGAAGCGTGTAGAAAGTCTGAAGCGCCTAGGTGTTCAATCCAAAGAAGATGGTCCTAATTAGTAGTTGGGAGATATGTTTATTGTACCGCTATGGCAGATATATAACGGGTGAAGGCTTTTTATGTCCTACCGATTTTGATTCCTATAATTGCTATAATAAAAGTCAGGAGACAGACAATTGTTTGGTTCTATATTCGACTCTAGTACCAGTATAAACAAATTAAGACCTCTCGAAACCACAGTGATCATCTTATGAAGACGACCTCCTCTAGTTTTAACATTAAAATATAGGTGCGCATGGTTTAGTGGTGGTACTAGGTTTTATTACTACATAGACTTTGGGGGCAGATGTAGATTTGAGACCTTCCATTGCTTTATTAACAACCAATATGGCAAATTCATACATTAATTATGTTAATATGGATGTATTAAAAAAAAATTTCTCGATGCAAGTAATTATACAAGTTGCTACATGTACAAGTATTACAACTCAATCGTGCATGACTTTCTTGCACTGATGTTGGCCATAAACTGATGTCCTGTTTACTTAATTAACCAGTTATTGTTATAGCTTTGGTCACAATTGATAACCCCGTATAACTAGTTAATTAATCAATAGAGTTGTTCAGATGCATGTTCTCATCTAGAAATACTACACATTTACTTAGACCTTATGCCATTTATTATTTGTTTTTTTATCCGATATCAAAATCCTCTCAAAATCCTATTCAAATATAAAAAATAGGATACAAATATGGAAATTTGTGATAAAAACATGCAAGTAGCACCATTTCAGCCAATTATTCACCTTATAACATCTTGATTGATGCATTCGTTACTATGGTAAAAACCCTATTCAAATTCCTCACCTCATTCGCAAAGTTGGAAATATTCCATACATTAATAATCAAATCAATTGTAACCTTTTACTCTACCATAAAAGGTTTATCAGAATAGCTTTTTCGGGTTTAGCATTAAATATCCCTTCCCTAGAATCCGTGTGAAATTAAGAGATCTAGAGTATTGTGCCTATTAAGGCAATATAAACAGTAAAAAAACATAATATTGTATAATAGAAGTTAATTTTTTATTTATATTTGATACTCTCACCATCTTAAAATTTTTGCTCCATTTGTTTTCTACAATTAATCTAGGATTTTTTTTAACATTTTAATATATAAATAGAAACTTTTTATATATGAATGATAAATCAAAGTATGCAGTTTCTAAATATATATATTTTAAATTTTTATAATAAATAATAATATGAATAAATTCAAGTCAAAATACACCAAAAAATCAAATTAAGTAAAAATTTTGGATGGAGGAAGTAATATATTATTTTTACATTTTTTACATCTTCTAAGTGTACCATTTTCATTATGTGAAACCCATAAATTCCTATTATTGTAATTATATTATTTAGTCAGGTTACCCTATGATAAATCTAAGTATGTAAAGCCCATAAATGTATAATTGTTATGTTGTCACCGTAAAAGATATTTTTCTTGTATACTTTTTTCATTTACTAATCAATATCAAGATTTTATAATTTTGGTACCGAAAATATCCATCTTAATACTTTTGGGAACAAATTTTTCAATATTCCTTTGTTTTCTTTGCAATCTCTCACACATTAACAAATTTAAAATATACTTTTATAGCATATTTTCTCACATAAATTCACATATTAACTTCACACAAAAAAGGAAGCTCTTCAAAATCTTGTACATATAATGAAATTAGTAAGGAAATACTAATTTTTGCAATAATATAATAGCCTTTAATATTTATCCCAAAACCTCCATACCACTTCTCTATTATAGAAATTTAATAGACAATATATTTTATGTAACAAGAATAATTTGTTTATGAGGAAACATTTTATTATCTAAAATAAAAAGATCACATCAATTAGCACCTATTTTCATAAAAATAAAAAAAATTAATTTTTTAAATTTCTAAAATAAATGGGAATGTCAACATTAATTGTTTCCAAAATAAAATCAAATTGACATTTATTAAGATTTAATTCATCTTAGGAAAATATAAAAATATTTTTAACACTTACCAAAAATAGTTTTATTATTCTCAAGGGTAAAAGGTATTAGTTTTTTATTCAATTATAGATGTTTGAGTTCAATCTAAAATTCTTGTATGATTTTCAAAATTGTGCTTTTCTTGTTGAACCAATGCTTCAAACTAATATCGATATTTTTTTTTCTGTTTTAAATTGATTTGGTCAACTATGCATTATACAAAAATGTAAATTACATTATGATGTATGTTAATATTATTACCTTTAGTACATCTTAGACTTTTCTCATTCCTATTATAAATTTTCTCATATATATGAGTACATATTGAAAAAAAAAATCTAAACTAATAGATAACAGTGGACATTTTCTTTGTTCCATTTTTTTTTCTTTCATTCAACATTTTGATTTGTTTTTTGGTGTGGTTGGTTAGTATTAAAATTTTTTCTTATCATTTATTTTTTTAATTGTTATTGTATTTTTTTCATTTTAAAATTTTAAATATATTTTACATTAGATGGTGTTATTATTATTATTTCCATCGCTCAATCATGTGAATTTACCAAAAATACATGACTCTTGATTGGAGGTTTTTTTATGTTAGCTTCAAATTATAACTTTCTTCCATTACCTTCATTATTTTTTATTTAAATGTTTTTTTAAGAAGTTAATAATTAAAAAAAATAAGCTAGCACTATATTATGGGTTAATTAATATAGGCTAATACTATATGAAGGAGATGGTCCAACATAAAATGTAATGAAAAAAATTCATGTCAGGTTAAATTTTTTAGGTAAAGTCATTTTCTTTGGTGAATAGGATGAATTCTTTTATTTTTATTTATTAATTATAATGATCTTTATTAGATTAATTTTACTCTAAATTTTATTAGTTTATGGCTTTATTATTAATACTCAATGCCTAGCTAAATATTTATATCTTAACCAAAGAGTTGGAAATCAACTTCCCCTTTATTTTTTTTTCATATGTCTATTAATTGTTATCATTATCAACTTTTTGAAATAGAAATTGTCCAATAGTTGGGATTTACATAATATATGATTGTTATCAGGCTATGATATTGATGAAAAATTTCAATCGAGCTCAAGCTACAGGTGTTTGGGTTTGGATTAGCTTGATTAGAACCCTAAACTATGTAACAGATAATTAATTTTTTAAACAATCATATTGAAAAGTAATGAACATTTTTTCTTTTCAAAAAACTAAAAACAACAATTCCATTATAGTACATATCTTTTGATATAAAATATGCATTTATTTTGATAGAAGGTTTTTTTTATGTGGTCATTGAGGAGGTGTATTAGGCCAATCATAGGTCATGAGTCTTCCTTGGTAGATAGAGATGTGAAGAAGAAGATTCGGTGAGGATATTGTTAAATCCAGACCATCTTAATATGTAAGTCAGTTTCATATCCGGCTCCCATGGGTAGATAGGATATATCTCATTTTTTTATATATTTTATGTATATTTTTTTAAAAAATGTGTATGTCTACAAATAATTAATAAATAAAAATTTATAAAATTGGGTAATATAAGAAAATTTACACTAGATTATAATTTTATTTTGAGATAAAAGAAAAAATTTTAGAAATAAATATACTAATTTATAAGGGATAGAAAGCAGTAGAATTAGTTAAACTCATAACTTTCACAAAGCTTTGTGGGGATAGTCAAGTTACAGTGGTCTAGTTTAGAAAGTGCAAGGGCAATAGAATAATTCTATCATCTCTATTGGTAGGGGTCAAGCTTGGCCAATCATACTTAATTTTATATTTAATTTATTTTATGTCAAAACTTATCATTTCAACATCTTGATGTAGCTATGTTCATTTTCTTAATAAGTTGTTGTAAAATATGGTAAGTAAGTTACCGATTTCTCAAAACTTAAAGGGCATACAAGGAAAAATTGGCAATTTGGGGGAGTGACAATCGAGTTCATGTCCCTTGGCGCTAGCTATGCTAGAGGACCAAGACTATGCTCTTAGAACTAATACTTAAATATTCATACTCATCTTTTTATTTTTCTTATTTTCCCATACATGTTTTAGTTACCTGATACTCAATAATAAATTTGTTTTCTTGCATTTCAGGTAAAATTAGTTAAACTCATAACAAACTTTGTGGGTAAGATCAAGTTTAGGTGGCTGGGATTGGATAGGGTAGGGCCAATAGAGTTATTTTTGTTATCTCCATTAGTATAGGTAAGTTATTTCATTGTACTTAGTCTTATATTTGATTCAGCTTATACCAAAACCTACCATTTTATTACTTTGATGTAGCTATGTTTCTCTTTTTAATAAATTATTATAAAGTATGTAAGACATATTTCTCAAAACCTAAAAAAATATGAAATAGAATTAATAGTTTTAGGAGTGCAGTCAGGTTCAGTGTCTTCTGGCAATGCTAGGGAATTTGGACTATATTTGTAGAACTAATACTTAAAATAATCATATTTTTTTATTTTTCTTATTTTTTCCATATGTATTTTAGTAATTTGACATATCATAGTAAATCTGTTTTTTTCTTATGTATATACTCTTCTCACTCTCTAATCCAAAATTTTGTAAACAGTGCATAAAGACAAAATTTTGTATCACTTCTTGCTAACGTCTAAACTATACTTAAGGATTTGTTAATTGTAAAATTTTTTTTGTAATGTCTTACGTAATTATCTTAATTTAAACATCCTATAATTCTTTATGTAATTTATGTTTTATTGCTACTATGAACTATATAAAAATCAAAATAATATGCAATATTAGTATAATATTGTATTCATTTTGAATATAATTTCTTACTAATTTACCTAATAACAAATGATTATCAATTGTATAATCATATATTTTTATTTAAAATATTGCATATACTATCAAGACACATATTACTACCACTTTATTTTACTTGTAAAGTATTTGTGTTGGTAAATAACATTTTTATCTATTATTTTATTTAAAATCATCATTGCATTATTTATTATTTCTAACTTTTTTGTTCTCGTGGCAATACCAAATATTTAAATTATTTTTTTAATATACATATATTTTATATTTTAAATTCAACCATAATTTCTCTACAATTTAATCCTGAGGCAATGCCGAGTATTAAAGCAAGTTAACACTAATTATGCAACAGTAGAAAGGTTCTTTTTGGAAAATTTAAACTATATAAAGCTTGCTTTTTGTTCGGCACTAAAAATATTATATATACAAAACTTTGGTATAAAAGTGACTTCACCAACTTACACAGTGAAAGATCACTGAAATGTAAAATTATGTGTAAAATTCACTTAAATTTAAAAACAACAATACACAATATAAATTTCTAAATACACGTTTTTACAAAATAGTTTGTTCTATAACATTTCTCTTAATCAATAATTTGACTTCATCTTCAACTTCGATTTATAATAAATTCTACCCATCTTCGACTTCTAGGTTCAATAAGTTGTCGAAATGAGAATTCACCTAAACAAGATTTTTCCATCCACAACACTCTAAATTAAAATTATAATACTTAACGTGCTCGATTCGATTTGACTTAGGTCAACTTCGTGCATTTATAATTTTTAAATAAAATAAATTATCATAAAACATTAAATAGAGAGAAATTTGAAAATTTCGTATAATGATTATATTAAGGGACTTAAAATGTTTTCAATTGATGGATGATATTGAGTCCATTATCATATATACATAAACTGCACCAAAATTTTTTAGAGTTTAAAATATAAACACACACACACATGCAGATATGTGTATGTATGAATGTATGTGTATGTGTGTGTGTGTGTGTGTGTGTGTGTGTGTGTGTGTGTATTTTTTTATACATAGAATTCAATACAATATATTACAAGATAGGGATGAGAGTGAATAATCCTAAACTTAAAGGGTGAAAGAGTTTGCTACACGAACCCTGAAGGATCTTTGCTGCAATTAGCCTACTTTTATGTGCCTGTTTTGTATAGAATGTGACGCTACTCTCTGAACCACGGCTTTGCCTGTGGATGTCCTTTATTACATTATAAGTTATTTTATTTTTCTCATAAAACTCAATTTTGTCATTATCTTTTTAATTAAAGTTATATTAATACTAGGACAATAAAAGCAACCTTTAAGCTGCAACTAAGTTTTATTTTTTGCTATAAACTTGCTTGCGCTTGATTTTATATTATAAAATTAAATATTTTATGTAATTTTTTTTTTTTTGCATTAATCTAACCTTTAATGACTACAACTCCTAGATTGTCACTAAAGTTTTTTTTATTTTATTTTTTTGCATAAAACATGCTACCCCTATCAAATAATATCTCAAATACAATAAATGTTTTATAAAACTTAAAATTTTAACTTAAAAGTATGAACTAAGTTTGTTCTACTATAAAGCCTTTGAATATAAAATTTTGGTCAATTAAGTTTTTCCCAACTTGGATGAATATATATGATATGAAAGCTTACTTATCTAGTCCATTTTAGAGCGATACTATAATTCATGTATGACTCAAGAATCTATTATAAAAAAATAAAATAAAATTATCATTGTAGCAAAGTCACTAGGAAAAATTTTAGGAAAATAATTTATTGGCTATTGGAATTAGTTGCTTATATTATAATAAGGGGACTTTTAGTAGCAATTTTTTTACATTTCCCAATGTTTTAAAATTTTTGAAAAATTATAAGAATTTTTTTCCAAATGGTCATTCCTTCTAATATTGTAACACAAATTTTTATCCTTACCGACCACCTCTTTTCCTATACTAAATAATATTAAAATGCTAATTTCATTTTTAATTTTTTTAGAGCCAATCAATTAATCTTACAAGTTGTATTAAGTTAGAAGTAATTTTTGTTTGAATATTATATTTTATGGTAGAGGCTCATAAACTAGAGGTAGTTTTGGAGTTGGTAAAAGGTGAAGTTAATAATTTCATCTTGTGATTGCAAGTTTTTATGTTATCTAAGATTATGGGGAGAAGTTTGGATGTTTGTGTATTCAAAAGTTAAAATTAAATTGCATATTTTTAGGTCCTGATTGTAGCCACCAACCACATAGGAGATTATATAATAAAAGAAAAAGTTGGAGGATTCTTAAGAGGACATAAAATAAATTTTAGTAGAATAAAAAAAATACCAACATGTAGTCTATGTATTAAATCAAAATTTTATTTATTTTATCCAAAATATAATTTTTTATGACTTTATCATTTTTTTCTTCCATTGTCATAATACTAAATTCCTATACTTTTAGATTTGACATTAATACACAAAATTCTTCAAATATGAAACATATTTTTAAATTTTACAATTTTTCAAAAAGTAGTATTATTCTATTCAGCTTAAAACTCTCTAGCATCATACTCAAACAAGTTCAGAAATTATTTTTTAAAACTTTTTGTTTTAAAATAGGTATTTTTTGTTGATTTTCTTTTTATTGTCTAGATATGGAAAAAGATTCATAAAAGCTTAAATAATTTCTAATGAAATTTTATTTCAGTGATATTAATTTGATAGAGTATAATTAATTTTCATAAAGTGTTGGTTCTGAATAGAAATAATTTTTTTTAATGAGAAAAGAAGAAACCATTAATAATTGTTAGTTTTTTAAATTACAAAGGCATGGGGGCTAAAGTAACCTGAAACGCCAGCTTCCAGGCCGTGCATAAAGTGGAGCCTAAACAAGTGACCAATGATCATCCCCATCCACAACTTTTGTTACAACTGAGAAAGCAACGAGGCACCCCAAATAAGTTGCTACATGAATCCCCATGACAGTGACTGCTTCTTCTTGTCCTCTTCCTCTTCCTCCTCCTCCTTCCCATTTTGGACCACAAACCCAAAAGTTCACCCTGACTTAATAATCCCACATTCCCTGCCACAGTCCACTCCCTCTGTTAATATCTCCTTCTCACCATTTCTCTTGCAATATGATTTTGCTAGACCTGAAATTTATGTGTTCGGCAGTAATTTTTTTAAAATGTGTTATTAATGATTTGTTTAATATATAAAACTCTCTATGTCTCAAGTTCTTTATATCATTTTAGTTTTTATACTTAAATTTGATTTAAATTTATGTATATTAACATTTACTAAAATATTTTTAAAAATTTTATACTTAGAAACTATAAGACTTATAAATTTTAAATATAAATTTTTTAAAATTTTTGACCAATATTAATATGAATAAATTTACATTAAACTTAAGTAAAAAAAATGAAAGTGTGCAAAAAACTTGAGATAAAAACAGTAATTTTTAGTAATTTAAGATTGAGTTATTAGTGATCGTTTGGCAGTTATTAGTAATTTTTTGGAAAATTTAAGCATTCTAAGCATTCCTTTTATTTTTTTTGTTGGTTAAGTGTGAATAAATTGATAAAAATTAATTATTTTTCAAAAAATACTCAAAATGGTTATTAATTAGAGTTTAGGATTTTAAATGGCAATGAATTTTGTTAAAAGATTCAACCTAAAATCAATTGGTGATAGGTGGAGATGCCTCATCATTATATAAAGCTTTAACTAAATCCCTTTTCTTGGTCATGTGGGATTTCTTACTTAGCACACGCCTTCATGTGTAGACCGATTTGGCTCTATCATGTGGTTTATTTTCAATAATGATTGAGACAATTTTAAACCTGCTCTAATACCATTTTAAACCTGCTCTAATACCATTTTAAAAATGATGGCAATAGTTGAAGTGTGAAACTTGGAAGGCAAATTATGAAGCTATATTATGCTCATACATACGGTACCATATATATAGGCTGCTATACAAGATATGGCTTAAAGCCAAACAATCAAGCTAAGCTAAGTTAGACATCTATCCTAATCATATCCAATTAGATGATAAAGACAAAAATATACATGGCAAATATCCAAATCTCAGCAACCCCCTCAAGCTGGAGTATGGACCTTTGAAACTTCAAGCTTGCGTAACAAGTCATGAAAATGGTACCATTCAACGCCTTAGTGAAGATGTCTCTCGGCTACATTTGTGAGGGAATGTAACTAGTCTTCAATTGCTTCTGTTGAATGCGCTTTCAAATGAAGTAGTAGTCCATTTCAATGTGCTTCATCCTTTCGTGAAAAATAGGATTAACGGCAATATGTAGTGCTACCTAATTGTCACAATATAGTTGCATGGGCTGTGGGTGTTCAACACCAAGATCCTTCAGTAGTGCTTAAAGCCATATCAACTCACTAATAGCAGAAGCCATGGATGGGTATTCAGCTTCAACTGAGGACTTGTTAATAGTAGCTTGCTTTTTGGTATGTCATGACAAGGTTGTTTGTCCAAGAGAGGTGAAGTAGCCAATGAGTGACAGTTAGCTTGTAAAGTAGGCTCCCTGTTGGCATCATAATAACCCTTAAGCTATAGGTTATTAACTTGAGGAAACAACTTGCCTTCTCTTGATGCTAATTTGATGTAGCACAAGATTTTAAGGGCCTGCCATGATACTCTTTAGTAGGGCTTTGCATATGTTGGCTCAAAATGTTGATTGCATATGTGATGTCAAGCCTCATGATTGAAAGGTATAATAGTCTTCTAATTAGTAGTCAATATGTGCTCAGATCCTTCATCAACACACTTTCAAATTGTCCAAGATGATGATGTTGTTCCATTGGAGTCTGACATAGTTTGGCTCCGAGCATGCCTGCATCTGATAGAATATCTATAGCATATTTTATTTGGCTAACAAAGATTTCATTAGGTTCATATGCTAATTTGATTATGAAGAAGTATTTTAGCCGTCTAAGGTCCTTTAGATGGAAATGGTTGTGTAAAAAATCTTTCAAAAGTCAATATTGTTCCAAGCTATCACCTGCTACAACCATATTGTCCATATACTTGAGTACTACAAGGAAAGTGTCCTTAGTATGTCATGTAAACAAGGAAGAATCTGAAATGGACTATATAAAGCCATAATTTTTCAAGGCTGTGGACAGTTTTGCAAACCATTCTTAGGATGCCTACTTGAGCCCACATAATGACTTTTTGAGCTTGCAAACTCAAGGATCATCGTTTGGAAGATATGTAGGGGGGAGGTTAAATGTGTATTTCTTTGTGCAAATCTCCATGTAGGAAGGTGTTATGAACATCTGGTTAATGCAGCTCCCATTTTTTGAAGTAGCTATGACAAAAAGACTTCTTACGGTTGTAAGTTTTGCGATAGGTGTAAAAGTCTAATGTAATTGAGACCTTCTACTTGTGTGTACCTTTTCACAAAGAGATGTGCCTTATATCATTCCACAATTCCACCTAATCTATGTTTGATCTTGGAAACTTGTCTACAGCCAATCGCTCTTTTTCCTGATGGGGGTATTTTAAAGACCCATGTATGATTAGCTTGTAAGGCATTAATTTATGCTTACATGGCATGTTGCCAACACGAGTCTTGTTCAATGATGCTTTTCAAAAGTATTTCTAGCTCGTGACTTGGTGGTGTTCAAATTCCTTTTGGCTCTTCTAATGTAAGTGAATATAAAGGTGGGTCATCTAAAAGAAACTTAACAAACTTCAGTGTTGCATTATTAATAGGGTTTTTTGGTCCCAAAATTACTCTTTAATTTTAGAGGGAGATTTTTTTCATGAAAAACAATTTCTCTACTTGTGAAAAATTATGTGTGTCAAGATAAAAAAAAATCCTATATTCCTTTGATAAGTTGGGTAACTGACAAAAACACAAGTTTGAGATCTTGGATGAAATTTGTCTTTAGGTTGCATTGGAATTATGGTATAGCAAAGACAACCAAAAACTTTGAGGCAATGATAATCAGGCCTTTTTCCAAAAAAAAATTTCATAGGGAGTTTGATTTCAAAAACTTATAGTTGGCAATCTATTGATCAAATGAGTTTTAGCTAAAATGCATTCACTCTAAAATTTTATAGGCATACTTGCTTGAAACCTTAATGCCCTTGCCATATTCAAAACATCCCGGTGTTTTCTTTCAATCGTATCATTCTGTTGAGGCATGCTTGCACAAGAAGCTTGATGAAAAATGCCCTTGATTTTATAAAAAAATCCTAAGGCTCCTTTAGTTAGTTCAAGAGTATTACTACTTCTAACTCTTTTGATTTTGATCCAAAACTAATTTAGTATCAAATTGTAAAAACTTCAAAATGCCTCTATACCTCACTTTTATGTTTCAGAAAATAAGTCCAGGTAGATCGTGTAAAATCATCAACGATTGTAAGGAAATAATATGCACTAGTTATAAAAGGAGTTTGATAAGGACCCCAAATGTCTAAATGCACTAACTCAGAAGGCAATTTTGACCGATTGTCACTCAAAGAAAAAGGTATTCTAGAGGCTTTTGTCAAAAGGTAAAAACAATTTTTGAAAACAAGTTTAAAATCAATGCAAACAGAGCCAAAATGGCCTACACGTGATCAGGCAACTTGAATTTAAGTGTTCTGATGGAATGCTTCTTCTATGACTTTTTCTCAAAAGTAAGTTTCATAGAATACTTTTTTATACAAATAATTGTACTTTTAGCATGATTAGATATGTCTCTTAACTCTCATAAAACATGTCTATATATTTTTCTATCAACTGATCTTTTCATTGGATTATTCATAGGTAAGCCCGTCAAATGTTGAAAAATATATTGCCAATACATTTCACATTGCAATGCATAATAAACTTACCAAAGATGATCGACTAATCTGTGGGTAAGTCAGATATGCTCCCTACCCCTTATGTCTATATATATTTACATTAAAGTACCATTTTTCATAGAATAAAATAAATGTAAACACATCAAATTCCATGTTCCCTCAAACTGGAGATATGTACAAACTTGATTATATAAATAAAGTGAGAGATTTGCACAAATAATGTGTAATATGTACAAAAACCATAGATATATTACAAGTTCAACGTCCCATAAAAAATGTTTGAATGCTTCAAATCCCACTTTATGCCAAAATTAGAGATATGTACAAATAGATGACAAATTTGTATGAAATTTTAAGTATAAAGCAAGTGATGAATATACACAAAATATGTGTCACATACGTATAAATAAGATCAGAGATATATTATAAATATGTGAGTGAATAAACTTTTATATATGGATAATAATGTATTTCACCTAATTTGAAATAATGAGTTTATTCTTTTGTGCATACTTGGTTCTAAATAGAAGAAATTGAAAAAAAAATTAAGGATTATGATCTACGTTAACCCAAAACACTCTCTGCTTCATCTCAATCTCAGTAGGTTGCATCTTAGTCCAAAAATGTCCATTTTCAAATCCTACTCCCATAGTCGATTTCAAAATTAAAACCCACAAAACACATGCATACCAGTAGAGATAATAAAAGACTCTCTTTGACCCCCTTGAGCCCCCTCTATCTCTTTTTCTCTTTTTTTCTCTATCTATCTATCTATCTCCCCCACCCCCCCCCCCCCCCCCCCCCCCCCCCCCCCCCCCCCCCCCCCCCCCCTCTCTCTCTCTCTATATATATATTTCTTATGGAGAAGCTTGCAACTATCATAAAGCGAATGCATCATAATGGAATCACCAATGGCCACGCCAGCTATTGAGAGCAACAATGGCTGCAACTCGCCAGTCCACCTCCATCATTGTCGGATCTCACGCTAGCAATTCCCACTTCCGACGTTGCCTCTGCTGCGAGGCTCATTCTTTCTCTTGCTACAAAACTCTCGCCTTTTGCCTCAACCTTCGGCAAAATCTTCGATTCTTGTTGATTGAAAAAGGTGAACAAAATTGATGTGAAAAAAAAGTGAGAAAAGGATATCTAGTGATGCCCAGCTTCCCCAGGCCTAGCTGAGAATCGAATCCTATTAATGTTTATGAGCAAAGAGTGAAGGAGGATTGGTCGCAAATTGGGATGGTGAGAGATGAGTTGGATGCGATGGGAATTTTCAATTTTAATAAGGATAGAAAGATGATTTTGCCCTTTGAGCGCATCAATTTTTAGGCACATATTTTATTAATTTCTGGTCGATAGCACTTTGTCGAGGTGAGCCTTCAATATTTAAAAAAAATTACTCCCTCCATCCCAGCCAAATTGCACCATTTACTCTTGCATGGATATTTAGAAAAATTAATGTTTGCCATCATCTTTCCAATCATTCCCTATCTTTATCTTCTTTTTTACTCTCCTTGCATTCTATCTCCAGCCTTGCTCCAGTTGAATCTTAGAACAATTTTAAGGCCCAGGTCAATATTAGGACAGAAATCTCTTACTACCCAACTCCAATTAAATTAACAAGTCAAGATGAAGAGCTAGCTTGTCTCCAGGGCCTTTGCTTAGTCATCTAATCACAACAAGAATCAATTTGGAACCGATCAATTTGTAAGAATATTTAGGAATTAACTATGAAAAGTATATGTATAAATGATTTTTCAGATCAGAAGTAGCTCGAAATAGAAGATGACCATGGATGGAATTCCAAGTTGTGCTGGAGAATTTTGGATCTTCTAGCAGTGTGAGTCTTGTCAACATCAGTTCCTCTGAACCCATCCATAATGGCGGTGGAGTTGGACCGTTCAGTATCAGCTGGGACATCACCTTTTGATTTTCCATGGCCAATCAGGATGAGGAGGAGCTGATCGATGGCTGCCATGGCTCGGGATGAGGAGGCATTCATCTGTGGCAGCTATGGCCAATTGATATGAGGAGCACTATTCGGTGGCTGCAATGGCAAATCGGTATAAGGAGGTGTACAAATCACTCATCGTAGGAAAGTTGTCTGAGGCGAAGGATGTAGAACTGTCGAAGTGTTTAAGCCCAATTCAATTTTCGGGAGGTATGAAAATAAGGGTATAATTGTTTTTTTAATGAATAAAACTTACTAAAAGTAAAATGGTGAAAAGTTTTGGAATTAAAAAAAAATGATGCAAAAGATATGGTATAAAGAAAATATATCTTTTTCCTGCACTTTTAACATATTAACTTCACCGTGGCTCATTTTACTATGGGTAGTCTCCCCACCGAGGCCCGCCAATACGTTGCATAACCAAATGGCAGTAGGTCCCATTATCATGGTTGGAACATATTTTTAATGATTTGTTGCCACCCAAAAACTTGAACTTGCAGTCCTCCTTGTGCTCGTGCTTCACCAAACTCTAGAAAAAGACAAAAGTCCCACTCACAAAAGATACTTTAAAAGTGGGCAGCAAAATGTAGGCAACCTTAGTTATGGGAACAATATGGGGAAGTGAACCTTTTTCAAGTCTGATTGGCAACCCCAATATGAGCTCTCTTGAGTGGAAAACAAAACCAAACACAACTCAAACTCTTAATAGTCTCCTCCATACCCAAAATCTTAGCAAGCAACACAATCTAAATCCCACAAAGCTATGCACTATTCTCTTCACAAAATATTATCTATTCTCTCAGTAGTCGCACTCACAAGCAACTCTTCAGCCTCCTCATCTTTTCGGTGTCCGTTTTCTCCAACTCCATTGCTTGAGCTCATCTCTACACTCGTGAGCTCTTTAGCCTTCATGGCCTCCGCTTCCCAATTCGTGCAAACCAACACAACGTATAGGATAGAAACGGCGCAGGCAAGTTGTGCTGATAGCAAACCGAACCAGAGCCCCGGGAACCCGACTTTTAGCCCGAAGGCTAGGCCCACGGCAACCGGGGTGCCCACGAAATAGAAGGAGCCCAAGTTTATCCGGGCCCCTACAGCAGGCCTGGCCGTGCCGCGCAGGATGCCACAACCAGTTGTTTGAGGACAGTTGCCAAGCTCACAAAGCCCTATAATGGGCAAGACTGTTGCAACCAATGGTTTGACCAGATCGTCATTGGTGAAAAAACCAGCCCACCGCTCCCTTAACACAGCCGTCCACAGCACGTTGACGATGCCTATCACGAAGGCGCACCCCAATGCCACCATCGCTGCTAGCCTGGCCTTGGATGGCCTACCAGCTCCGAGCTCATTTCCAACCTGAACAAACCCAAGAAGAGCTACTATAACTTACGCGGCTAGTTAAGGCTTAGATGATTAATTAATCAAGCACAAGAAGAAAGTATAGAATAGAAAAAGACTCCTAAGTTGGTTACGTAATTCGTCACGCACCAACTGAAGGTGGGTTCCAATTACGAGGATCAACTCCAAGCAGTTTGCTTGTCCTCAGGAACATTTGTCCAATCACATAGACTGTGTGACCAGCACTGGCCCATAAAAGGTGCTCCAATAGCGTAACGAATCAAATTTCAACCTAAAATATATCCTTCTCGGTCATGTTTCGTGATCATGGCAAGATTTGGTCTTGGCCTCTTCTGTCTTCTGTGGTGCTTCGAATAAACTAAACACCTCACTATCTAGCAATGCCCATTATTATTTGGAGTAGTGGTTCTTTCCGAAAATATTACCCACTATGTACCAATATGACACGATCAAGTAAATATGTAGAATCCAACTGAAAAAAATGTATACCTAACTTCTTCTAAGATTGACCTGGATTAACTAACGTAAAGGAACGAGAAGGGATCCACTTACACGTGCTGAAACGCAGCCGGCGAGGGCCAAGGGGACAGTGTACATCATGGAAGTGGTCTGAATGAGGATGCCGGTGGCAGCGACGGCGAGCGTAGGGTTGGGGAGATAACCCGCAAGCACTATGATGATTTCGTACCACCACCACTCCAAGCAAATCCCCAGACAACTGGGTACCGCCATTCGCAGCAGCGGGCCCAACCCGCCGCACACACCACCTATCCCGTCCGTCCACCTCATCTCCCACCGCCCGCTTGCCCACACGTACGCCACCATCAGCGCCACCATGTTCATGTTGGTCACCACCGAGGCCATCGCCACGCCGGGAACACCCAGCCCCATTTTCACCACCACCACGTAGTTTAGCGGCACGTGGAGGATCACCGCCGCGAGAGAGCACCACATCATCGGCTTCGTCACTCGCTGCGACCTTAGAAACACCCTTAAAGGCTGCAGCAAGGTGTTCGTTAAAAGGTCTGGCAGAGAATAGAGACAGAAAGTGGACGCCATGGCCGTGATCTCTCTGTCCTGCCCCATAAACAGCATGATCCCTTCGAGATTCAGCCATAGGAGGCTGATGGGTATGCTTGCTAGGAACAGGATTAAGACCATTCGCTGCAGAGATAGCCAGAGGAGGTCCCAGCTCTTGCTACCGTAGGCTTGGCTGCAGACGGGCTCAAGGCCGGCTGCGAGACCCACCAGAACCGAGTAACCGGTGATGTTGGTGAAGCCGATGGAGAGAGCGCCGCCGGCGAGCTCCAGGCTGCCGAGTCGGCCCAGGAAGAGCACTGACACCACCTGCCGGAGAAACACGAGCCAGTTCATGGCTGTCATGGGCAGAGCCATTCCCCATAGCTCTTTTAGTTCGTCAAAAACCTGCAAGGAAGGAAAAAAAAGAGTTTTAACACCTAAACCATCACTGAGAGACGCAGAACTCAGCGCCATTAATAATGCTCTGTTTTAGGGCTTTAACCTCAAAAGCAGGGGAGACTTGGTGCAAAGACAAATCTTGGTCCTTTTCTTCCATAAGAACAGCTTAACAAGCGCTACTGTCGGACCAAAACCAGAGCTAGAATTAGAATGAACTTGCGAAGGGATTGTGATCAAACAGTGACTTGAATCCAACAGAAATGGTCTGCAAACAAAACATAACCAGAAGATTTCTCTTTCTGGACCGAACTAAAAGGACTCCGAGAAGTTAAAAATGATGGTAAGTTCAATAGTCGAAGGACGTGAAAGAACAGGAAACAGAAGTGGCGCTGAGCAGGGCTGTGATTGATGCTGTGTAGCTAGCGAAGCTACGAGTCTAATACAACAGGAGCTAGCTTTGTGCGTGGGAGTATAAAGTAGAGGAAAGGAGGATATTTCGTGGCAGAGCGAGAGATGGGAAGTGGAAAAGGCAACTGAACAGATCATTTTGGTGATGACAGGATGGCGCAGGCAAGATAAAAGGAAGCAGATGAAAGGACAGAGTTCGGAGTTTTGGATTCAGAGAGAGAAAGCACAGAGAGTTACTGTATTAACAAAAGTGATACTACATTACTTTTATAGAAGTAAATTCCGCATATTTATATGTTAAGGCACTGTTAGGGTTAGGGATTTCGAATTTAAGCACATCTTGCACAGAATTGGTTGTTTGCTCAGAGCTGAGCCGGTAATGTCATTTTTGCCTAATCACTTTTGTGCAAGTAATTGTCGTTCTAGCATTATTCATGTATCATGGCCAAGAGTTAATCGGTGGTTCGAGGGTAAACTGCATGAATTATCCAGCACCATGTGGCATGTTGTATACTTTTATACTTAAACTATAAAATGTTGCTTGACCATCCATGAACCACCACACATGTTGCGCTTTCATCCCTTCAGTCATCTTGCTCCTTGGGTTGGTGACCGATGCT
Source organism: Aquilaria yunnanensis (assembly GCA_039654915.1). Taxonomy (NCBI): domain Eukaryota; kingdom Viridiplantae; phylum Streptophyta; class Magnoliopsida; order Malvales; family Thymelaeaceae; genus Aquilaria; species Aquilaria yunnanensis. The sequence goes on from CM077593.1 coordinate 117,834,549, forward strand.
TAAAATCATCAGTTTCTAACCTTTTCTCCTTTCATTTCATTTTGTGTGGTTAATTGCGTTTGAGGCATCTAACATTTTATTATTGTTTTATTTAAATGTTAACATCAAAATTTTACATAGAAAATCCTTAATATTAATTTATTAATTTATTTTAAATCTTTGAAGAACAAAAAATGTTAAAATTGATAGAACTAGTAATGTGGCACGCCAATGTGAACAATTTACTACAGTACAATAATAAATTAACTGTTATTGATAATGTGTAAAAGAAAGAAAAAATATTAAAAAAATTAAACTGAAACCCAGAAACCGGCAAATCAACAATAGCCTTCCACCTTCTCTCCCACTCCTCTACCCATCACCGGTGAATTCTCTCTCCCTATCTTAACACCCTTAATTCACGCCCAGCTCCCATCTACATCATCGCATCCTCCAACACCCCCTCAACTCCCCGAGCATGAAGGCTTTTGCATCCTCCGGTGGTCCCTCAACTCCCCCAGCACTCTACGGCCCCTATTTTCTGCCTCGTCTCTACAAAAGCATTCCACAATTGCTCCCTTTGTGGTAAAACCAAAGGTTTTGGGGATTCAACTAAATCGAAGGTTCTAGGATCCATGCCTATTGACCGGCCCATTTTGGGATTAGGTGAAATCGAAGGTTTGGAGTTAGGGAAACAAAATCAAAGCTTCTTGCGATGGAGTGAGGCAGTGGAGAGCCGTGAACGAACGTGGGGATTGGCATAAACAGACGAAAAGGAGGGGGTTGGCTGGAGAGGAATGAAGGTGGGAATCGAGGACGGGAGAGCCGGCGGTGGACGGTGAGGTTTGACAATTGATGGAGGAGATTGATAAATGATGGGTTTTCGTTTTTGTTTTTTTTGCATTTTCTTTCTTTCTTTATTATTTTCCTTTTGTTTTCATATTTCATTTTTTTATTAGTTTTTTTCTTTTCCCTATCAACATCAGCAGTTAATTATTGTGTCACAGTGACAAATCGTTTCATGCTAGCATGTCACATAACTAGTTCCATCAATTTTAATGTTTTTTGTTTTCTAGAGGTCTAAAATGTAATAATAAATTTAGGTTGAAGACTTTCTATGCAAAATTTTGAGTTTATGGTCTAAATAGAGTATCAATAAAAGGCTAGGGGGCATGAACGCAATTAACCCAATTTTTTGGGACTGCTTCGTTTTTAGTAAGTTTTATATCAAACAGGCTAATTCCATGCATCATTCTTATCTAATTCAGAAACTAACATTTTGGACTAAATTCTCAGAAATATTACAATCACACCCGGTGACACGGAGAACTACTTATGTATTTTCTGCAAGATTTGATAACGCCCTGCATTGGGTGGAGTTGTCAATTCCCAGCAGCCCCCTCTCCCATTTTTCTCATGGCCCAAACTTGCGTGCGGCATGGAGCATGAGTGTGCTCGGTTTGGTGGAATGGCAAAATGCTGGGGTAAAATGGCTTGGGAGGGGGGAAGATGGGGGTTCAAGTCAGCACACACGCATTTGTACCATTTTTCCTTCTTTTTTCTACTTCACTTCGTGTTTTTTAGCATGCTTTTTGTATTTTTTTTTTCTTTTTCCTGTTTTCTTGTGTTTTTTGGCCACAAAAGATATTTCGTTTTTTTGTATACTCTTTTTACACGCATTTGTTCCTGATTTTTTTTTTTTTTACACGCATCCGTTCCTGTGTTCCTCCCTGATTTTGTTCCTGTTTTCTTGTTTACTTCATTTTTTGTATACTATTTTGCTTCATTTTTTTTTCGTTTTTTCTATTTTCCTTCTCTTCTTCATTTTTTTGTATTGTTCTCAGTTTTTTTGCTCTTCCGCGGTTTTTTTTGTTTTCATTTTTTTATTGTTTTTATTTTCATTTTTATGTTATATTTTAATTTTACAGTATTATTTTTTATTTTTACAATTTTTTGTTTTAATTTATTTCATTTTCCCAGATTTTTTGTTTGCATTTTATTCTTAATTTTATTTCATTTTTTGTTTTTTATATTACTATTATTATTATTTAAAAAAATTATATACTTTTCCTTCATTATTTTCAAAAATTTTAACTAATAAAAGGAAAAATATCTCATTGAGCCAAAATAACAATCAATTATTGGTAAAAGAACATCTAGGTCATTTGAAAGAACAAATAGATGATGATAAAAGAACAAATCATTTCAATCTGTTCTCCTCTCAATTTTCTTTTTTCATTTTTTTTGTTTTCTTTTTATTTTGTGTATTATTTTTTTTTCATTCTTTATTCTATTTTTCCAGTTTTATTTTTTTTATTTTTCTAGTTTTACTTTACATTTTAATTATGAGTAAACAAAATGTAGTTTAAGAAAAAGAATAAGTATCAAGAAATAAAATAATACATAGGAACTGGAACTAAAAAAAATAAACAATAGTGAATAAAAGAACTAAGAAAAGAATAAAAAGAAAAGAACATATAGCAATAAAAAAGAACAAACAACAATTCATAAAAGAATACATAATAACAGAAAAAGAAAAAAATTTATAAAAGAACAAACAACAATGTGTAAAAGAACATAATAAACTGAAAAAGAACATAAATAAAAGAACATATATGAGCTAAAAAAATAAATTTATAAAAATAAATAAACAACAATGCATAAAAGAACATATAGGAACACATAGGAGCTAGAAGTTAAAAAGAATAAACAATAATGAATAAGAGAATATATATATATATATAGGAACTGAGAAAAAAACATATAGTAATTAAAAAAGAATAAACAACAATTCACAAAAAAAATATGTAAGAATTGAAAAATAATAGATTTATAAAAAAATAAATAATAATGCATAAAAGAACATATAAAAACTGAAAAAACACATAAATAAAAGAACATATAAAAACTAAAAAAAGAACAAATTTATAAAAAAAACAAACAAACAACAAATAATAAAAGGAATATAGGAACTGAAAAAGAATAATAACAAAAAAATATAGGAATTGAAAAAATATATTTATAAAAAATAAATAAACTGGAAAAATAAAATAAACAACAATAAGTTGCAAGGAAAACTGAAAATGAAAACAACAAAAAAAGTGAGAAAAAATTTGAAAAAAACTAGGAAGAAAACAAAAAAATGAAACTGAGGGTTTTTAAAATAATATGACTGCACGTGGCCTCATGTCCTGACGTACAGATACCCATAAAATTTTCACCTCTCTGTTTTATATCTAGCCTTAATAAATGATTTCATTTTAGTTCATTTTTTTTAACAGAAATCGTTTGCTTAAACGGAAAAAGTCACGTCACTTACTCTAATAACAATTTAAATATAGACTCAGCAATTGATCTTGGTTGATGCTGACATTAAACCACTTACACTCTATTGGGTCCAACTTAACCCGAACTTAAACCTTGTTGCTATTGGCGATAAAATTACCCCAAAAATTTTATTTCCGAAAAATAAAACGGGAATTTTCATTTGGAAAATAATTAGATGCAAGTTCATGAATAATAATATATTTTTGAAATTTGAAATAATTTACCAGTAAAATCAATAATTCACAGGAAAATAATCCTCAAGATAACAAAACTCAATTCATAAGCAATACCTAAAAAATCACTTTTATTTTTTTTTCAATTTTCCAATTTCATTTATTAGTCTACAGTCTACCTATTTCGAAAACAAATGGTAGAAGGTGCAAATTGCCATTAGTTTTTTTCTTGATTGAGCAATTTTGCCACTAATGTTTTTATTTTTTGCTACAAATTTGCTAATAACGCTACCTTGCAATTTTACAATGGGCTGTTAAAATTGCTTATACGGAAAACGTAAAAAAATTAGGAAAGTGCCAGTTTCAATTCCATGTTTTTTTTACCTTACACTTTCCCCCATAAGCTTTTGAATCTACAATTTTTATCATCATCTTCAATATGGTCATCATTTTTGGCAAACCCCTAGTATCCTCCATTGCCCTCTACCCTTTTTGCCACAAGCTCCACCTCTACTTTTTCACACATTTCGACAACACTCATTAGAACAAACTCTAAATAGATAAAGTTCAATTAATACATGAAGGACTAAATCTAGAGAAAGTTGTAGTTTTGGAATAAATGACCATTGGTAGTTGCATCAGAAGGTTACCAACAATAATAAGGAAGGTGAAGACCCTAAACCCTAAGCAAAAAAAAAAAACATTAGTGACAAAATTGCTCTATCAAGCAAACATTAATGGCAATTTGTACTTTTAGCCTCTAATAGTGAAGGTCATTCAAAGTAACTTTTGCATGACAAGTGCCCAAAACACAAGAATATCTAAGATCGCAAACTACTCCTACCAGAGCTAGCTTGCTCCAAATATGTAGAGTTCTTATTGCCCTTGTGCCCCTTTAGTCTCTACCAATTAAGGCCATTCAAAGCAACTTAGCTAACACATACATATGACTAACCAACATCTTAGAATTATTAAAGATTCAATATAAATATACCTACAACAAAACTTAGCAAGTTTTGCTTTTTTTCTCTTATCATATTACACATGATTTATTCTTAACTTAGGTTACTCATCTTGCCAAGCTCTCAAGCTCAACTATGGTATCTTTGAGGTCTAAAACCCCACTGTGACACTTTATGCCTATACCCTTCCTTAAACCTTACTTAGCTTATTTAGGCATCAAGCTATTACTTCTTATCCACCATAATACTTTTATGTTACTGCATTATGTTGTATTTTGACTCTTAGATAAATGTTTGAACTTTAATTTGGCTTTCCTAATCGTTAAACATAGCCTAGGAACACTTTTGGAACCTCTTGTGCCCTCTTTGGCCATTCCTAAACCAATGCCCCCACATCTTTGTGATGCCCTTACACTAGAGTCAATGATATTGCATCCAAAAGTCTGTGTGATCACATTAGCCCTTGGGTAAACTGCTTGCTAGTTTGGCAATCACACCCAACCCTTTGGTGCAATTACAGCTAAAGGGTAAAAAAAAATTATGTTCATCTCGAGCTAACTCACACCTAAAGCTTCTAATTTTGTTCTAACAGTTACTTAAGCTCAAATTAACACATACCACAAACACCACATGATCAAAATACATCAAATTAACATTAAAGAAGTTAACAACTTTAAATCCCTCACTTAGCAAGATCACAAGCACAAGCACACCAACAGAAAAACCAAGCATAATCAATGAACTTGTTGATTCTTTTGTAACAATCTTGTTTTTAGCCTAGTAAGTTGCTCACTTGGGCATTGAGAACACAATTTGAATCCAATTTGAGTAATACAAAGCTTAATCAAGACAACCACACTTACCTCCTTATGAGTTACAAAATAATAATCCTTAACTTGAATTTCCACCTTCAAACCTAGAATTCAAGCCAAAATATTTGTTATCTCATATGCCCAAGCCTCCCTCAGCTTACTCAAGAGACTTAAGGCCAAATCAGGCTACAAAAACTGTGAGCTTACCAAGATAAAAACGCTTTTCTTACTCCCATAAAGTTGAACAAGCATTTGGCACAAAGAATCCTTTCAATTTGAGCATAATTTGATGAGGAGAGGTTTGGGTGAGATTTTGGTTCTCTTGAGCTCATCAATGGTGTAGAATGAAGGATAGGGAAAGAGACATCCCATTCTCGTAACTTACCTCTAACCTTCATTCTTAATAGCACCATTAGTCTTATAACTCTTGAGCTAATGCAAACTTTGCCCCTTAGTCCAATTTCTCTTAATTCTCATCCCATAAATGAAATAGGATGAAAAATCATCTAAGCCCTTATTTTTTCTTAATTTTACTTGTCAATCTTATTTATGGCATAAAAATGAGGTATTTTCACAAAATGACAAATTTGCCATTTATGGCTCTACTTTGCTCAAATAATCAAATTTACTTATTTTTTTTCACCATAATTAACTTGCTTAGATTGTAACTTGGCTTGTAAATGGTATTTCTATGTATGAAAAATTACACTTACCTTAGCAATCTTACACTACGTTATGAAGAGTCATTACATTCTCCCACTTTTAGAAAATTTAGTCCTCTAAATTTTGGCTTATCCGATAATAACACTTGGATGTTACTTCTGAGCATCTTGCTCAGCTTCCCACAAGGTTTCTTTTTCACTATGATCAATCCATAACACTTTACCATGAGTCTAAATTACTATTAGCTTTTTAGTTTGGCAGTCAAGATGTAAGATTCTTGACTTATCCCGGTGTGGGGCCAACCCATGACCATTAATTAAATCGGAATTTAGTGGTCCCGCCCTTAATTGTAGTTGACTAAGTCGATGCTTTGTGTAAATTAAAACGTACTTACTACTAGTTCATTACTCTAGCATATGCACATGTGAAACGTTCGCAATTTTGTGAGTTATAATAAACAAAACTAATGCATACTTTGCCATGGCATAGTAAATAGTAAACAAAACCAATGTTTGTGCTTTGGAAATTGAGCCTATATATCCACATAAGATTTCTCACATTTTTCCTATATGGAATATGGGGGCGTCACAAACTCTCCTCTATGTACCCAACATCCTCATTGAAGTATCTCGGGTTATATGATCCCCTAGGCTAGAAACCTTTCTAATCAGATTACCCCAACCAAGTAATCTCTATAATCCAAGATCAGCCTCAGTAAACGATACATGTGCACACCCAGTATGTCACATCATCATGGTCCCGAATCGACTTTGATACCATCTGTAACAACCTAAATCCAAAATCGGTCAACGGAACATCTACCTACATCACATGAGCTATCATTTGGAAAATGATAAATCCTAATTGCTTATGTTTTGGAACTTATGTCTATATATCCATATAAGGCTTCCCATATTTCTCCCATGTAATATATGAGGGTGTTACAAACTCCCCTCTTTATATAAGCCAACATCATCATTAGGGTCACTCGGATTACATGGTCTCTCGGACCAGTAACCTATCTACTCGGATTACTTGGCCCTTAGCCAAGTAACTTCTTTAATCTAGGATTAGACCTGATGGATGATGCATGTACCTAGTATGCCACATCATTGTGGTCCCGGATCAACTCTGATACCATCTGTAACGACCCAAATCCATAATTGGTCAATGAAACACTTGCCCACACCACTTATGTTATATTTTAGAAAAGGATAAATGTTAGGTACTTGTACTTTAAAACTTAACCCTATATATCCACATAAGACTTCTCATGTTTTTCTCATGCGAATTTGGGGGTGTCACTGTTACCTTTTGGCATTCAAACTTGAACCACTTATATAATAACCAACTATCATACTTTCATACATGTTAGAACACATGCATATGCTTCAAATAAATATTTGGAAACATAAAAGTCCCTTACCAAATTCAAGATCACAAGCTACAAACTTCCCATGCACACATAAGCATAATTGCACCAATTTTTTTCAAATCAATGTCATTTTGGTTCTACCCTAACAAAATGAGTTGTCGAAGCATAAAATACTTATAATATGATCATATTATAAGCAATATGAATGGAAATCACATTCATGCCCTTAACCATTTGGTGAAACACAAACCACACTACTTAAACCACTTTAGCACAATCATACTTTAAGCTTACTATTCAACCTTCACAAGCTAAATTTAAGCTTAAGGATCAATAAAACAACTCACCCATGCTTTGATTCACCTAACAAAAACCTAAACCTTAATCCAAATCTAAGAATTGAAGCTTACCAAGGAAAAAAAAGTAATTACTTGCCTCCTTAAGCTCAACTAAGTTTGTTGCACTAAGAAAACACCTATGGAAGTTTGAATTGATGAAGAAATGGATTGGGAAGTGATTTGGAAGATTAAGGTCTACTAGAAATGTGGTTGAATGAGTCAAATGAGGAAAAAGAAGTCTTGCTTTCTTCTTATCTTCTTCTAACCATCCCTTAATTCCCCATATTTCTTAATTGTACTAATTGAGTCTTAAGGCCTCACAGAGCCTTTTTTTTTTTTTCTCCTTCACCAATGTAAATTTGAACTAGAAATTATAAACATGCATAAAAAATCTTCAATTCCATGGTCCAACCACATTCATAACTTAAAATAGGGGTTTTTTTAGCAAATTTACTGTTTTGCCCTCATGACTCAACTTTGTTAATATGATCATATCATAAATTATATTAATTCATTAATTGAATTATTTAGTGTGCAAATAAAATTCTTAAGCCTAAAAGTTAAGCCTACCTTTCCAATATTAACTTTGATCTAGGCGAGCTTTAACATAAGAAACCTCTTAGAATTCTCCCCGAGAGATATTCTTGCTTAGAGACATCACTTATGTGGCTAGCACTTAGCCTTGGCTCTTAAGAACCTTCCCCGCACTTAGCCTCTTTTAGGTTTTTATGTCTCGTGGAGTTATCTCTCTCTTTCTTAATCTTTCCCTCGCAAGTGAAGTTCTTTGGAGTACTTTATCTTTCACTCCCAACTTATAGAAAACTTGCCTTAACTTTGGCAAGCTTCTTAGTCTACCACCACTTTTTACCCTTGCATGTAGGGGTGAGCTTGTATAACAAATCTTTGTTTTTTTTTTTTAATTTCCTCTATGTCAAACTTCTTAGTAATTTTTTTTTGACAATTTTCCTTTAAAAACTTTCCCTATTTATATATATTATATTTAAATCTTCCATCCTCATTAGTTAAAGTCCATAAATACTTGTTGTTAGAATTATGTTATTTCATAAGTAATGACTTTTACTAAAAAAAGTAATAGTTTTTAAAACTGTGTTACCTAATATATTTATGTAAGCATTGGGAACATTAGGTGATAGAACAAACTACTTGTTTCTATACATATTATACTTTCAAAAGCTAATTAGTACTGTTATTTAACTGTTAATCACTAACATAACATCCTAAATGATCAGGTCTTTCTATGTGAAACCGAACGTTTGTACATATGAATAATATATGTATAAAATAGTTCACATACACTATAAAAATCTAGCCACCAATCTTCTCTCTTTTCTGCGTCACTTCCTCCTCGTTTCTCTATGCCTCTGGCTGGGTTTGTATACCAATCCAAGCTTGGCCTGTTAATTTATTATTGTTATTCCACCGAATCAATCACTCTGAACTTTTTTTACTGTTTCTTCTTCCTCTTCCTCCTTCGCAAAACTCTTTTATCTTTATTATATGAGCCTCATTTGGTTTATTTGATGCTTTATGGCAAACAAATTTGAATGATCAATTTCATTGTTAGTGGATCAACCAAAAAGTGTCAAGACATAGGTGGTAAAGCATTTCTAGATAGCAGATTGGATGATGGTGTTTTTTTATTTTTTTATTTTTTGATTGTTTGAGTCATCATCCATATTTTATACTTGGATGATTTGTTAGTCCAATTGTGTGTCGGTAGGTTAGTCCAATAAAGTATTGATTTGTTAGTGTGTTAGTTTGTTTTTCTATTTATTTTTCTTGGTATATCTCTATTAGATTATAGGCTTTGGATATGTGATTTGTCTTAGATATTCACTTTACAGAATCATGGGGACTGAAAAATGTGCTGGACCAATAGTTGAGTTAAACATCCTCATTCCTCAATGTTTTTTTTTTTGTAATAGATATTGTATGTGCACCAGGACTCCTTAAAAAAAAAAACTAAAAGTTTGTTCTTGAAATTTCTAGTACAGTGCACGATCTATTAATTATTCTGAAGGTTGACAGCCAAATATTAAAAAAAAAAAAAAGAACATGGATCATAATAGAAAAAGAAACGTGTATTAAAACAAAAAGAGATAAAGATACAAACCAAAAAAAATGGAAAAAACCTATTTTATTTATCCACTTATTAAAGAGCGCTAGCATTAATCTGTTCTGCATTAAGCAATGTTAAGAATTTGCACTTGCAATTTGAAAAGTAAAATGAAAAAGAAAAAGGAGCTCCACAGATTCTGACGAAGACGCCCTAATATATTTAGTCAGTGTTATAATCTTAAATATCAATTTTCACTTAGAATTATATCATAAAATAAATCTTATTATAAGGTTACACTCTATCTCATCTTATTCTACCGAATTCTATAGAGCTGCAAAGATAAGAAACCTCTTATATGTTCGAATTAAATCGTTATTATCAACAAATAAAAAAAAAAAGAATTAAGAAGAAAGGCGTGTTATGAATCTTATTTTTGTAAAGAGGTGAAAGGATTGATTCTTAACATATATTCCTACAAAAGGAAAGAGGGAAAGACTTTTGTTATGATTAACTATATATTCTAATATTCGTGACTTTAAAATGATTGAATCATATAGCTCTTTGGCCCCAACCCAAGTGGGTGTCGATTTTTTGCGTGCTCTTTCGAAAATATAATTGTTTATGTTAGAGTGTATTTACATTGGAAGACAAACAACCGGCGAAAAGGGTTTCTGGTTCATTTTGTTTTCCTCTGCCTCCCTCCCTCTCTTCTCTTCTCTGGAAAAACCAGTGTGCCGCCCAGTCATCTAGGGAAAGCAAATGTGCAGACCGTGAGAACGGCCGGCTACATTCCAATCCATCATCCATGGACCAAGCTCACCGTCTCGGTGTGCATAATGTTTCCCTTCTAAAGCTAACGTGCAAATTGATTTGAATATAATAAGCTTTCATATATTAAGATATTGAATTTGATCTACCAACTTATATATGGATTGGAAAAGACGCCTAAAAAAGATTACCACTTCAACGCCTTAAAGTATATTGAATAAACTAGTTTTCAAGGTAAACACTACATACACAAATATGTACAAGTAAAACACATTCCAAAAGCTTCGCACCTGTGCGGCTGCGCTCACGATAGTCTTGTACTTTGCCTTGGTTGGAACTCATTTGATAGTTTGCCCTGCATCTTAAATATTCGAGCATTACAAATTACATACAGGTATGGTATGGCCGGTTCAAGGATATTAGATCCCGAAACTCATCTCCTCTCCGTACCCTATTAAATTAGTAGTACCCTCACCAAGACGTTGACGGTTTGGACAGGTTCGAACTTGAGAAAGGTTGGAGCGGAGAGTATATTTCCACCACACATCCCTAACTGAAACACACAAGCGAATCCATCATGGGCTGTCGCAAACAAAGATTCATGGGCCGACCCAAATGAAGTGAAACGAAAGAATTTTCTTCACTGTGAATTGCGACGAAATATCCCCTCAGCATTAACTGAAAATTGGTCAGGCAATTAGGTCTCTGACCAGGTCGTCATCAAACATTTATATATGTTCGTGATTGGAAAATGATGCTTCACCAAATATCACCCTTCACAAGTGGTTCAACTGATAAATTTACAGGTCAAGGTTGGGTAGACCAACAGTCAATTCAGATAGACAATTGCGATTTTTGTCTTGAAAATAACCGCACCTGGTTGCCATTAAGACACACATACTAAAGCGGCGGCATAGGGAGTACCTATTTCGAAAGGGCGAATCAGATCGCTCAAAATCTGATTGCTATTTTAATTACAATTCTTGCAAACAATAGGGCAGTTCCCTACTAATTACACTTTCCTGAAGGAACGGAACCAGCCTCACTTCTACATATCAGAACCACGCCGTTGAAGCTACGGCAGGATTGAGGACATCTTTACATAATATAATACAATAGGCAATTTTATCTATGGAGCAAATACTATACGTATATGAGATCAGAATTCAAAAGAAAGAGCCAATCTTCTATCAATGAGTTTAGGTCAGAAAATAACCTTCATCTCGGGTCCGATTTTGACAGGGATGGAGACGGCTTCTGTGTGTTCCTCCCAGAAGCAACAGAAGAAACACCTGGAGTTTGCAAGGACGACGATGATGAGGGAGCTAGAGCTGATGCCGCCAGAGTTGAGAATGCACTCATATTACTGCTCACATTTATGCTGGTCCCAACAAAAGGACCTTCAGAAGCTGCTCTGGGTGCTGGTGGCTTTCCAATCTCTGATATTCCCTCTAGCATCTGAACGACTTTCCCCATCGTTGGTCTTTGAGATGGCTGCTCTTGGATACACCAAAAGCTTACCTGAATTGCTCTAGTCACTTGCTCCATATCTGCAACTTGAGCAGTAAGCCGTTTGTCAAGTAGTGCTAGGATGTTGCCCTTCTCAAACTCATCATAAGCCCACAATGAAAATTTCTTCTTATTGGTGAATGCTGAAACTTCAAAATTCCGGCAGCCACTTACTATCTCCAACAAAACCATACCAAAGCTATAGACATCTGATTTGGAAGTTATGGGCAAATTTGCAAGCCATTCTGGAGCCAAATACCCTCTTGTCCCTCGAACACTGGTTAGGGTCCGGTGTCTATGGTCCTTAGGATTTATGAGTTTAGCAAGGCCGAAATCTGACACTTTGGCATGGTAATTCTCATCCAAGAGAATGTTTTCAGGCTTTATATCACAGTGCACAATGCAGTCTCGACACTCTTCGTGAAGGTATGTAATTCCCCTAGCAGTTCCAAGAGCAATACTATATCGATACTCCCAGGATAACATCTTTCCCGAGTGTTCCTCTGAGGCAAAAAGGAAATTATCTAGAGAACCATTTCTCATGAACTCATATACCAAAAGCCTATGACGTCCCTCAGAGCAGAAACCAATAAGTCTCACCAAATTCAAATGGTGGGTGCTACTAATGGTCGCAACCTCCATTCGAAACTGCTTTTCACCCTGCTCAATCCCCTCTAGTTGCTTCACTGCAACAACTGTTCTGTTGGCAAGTGTTCCTTTATAGACAGCACCAAATCCTCCAGCCCCAAGCTTCTCCTTAAAACCCTTGGTAGAGCGTTGCAACTCTTTGTATGAAAATTGAACAGGTGCCCCAGACGCATACTCAAGGAGTGCATATTGAGCTGATAAGGCCCCAAATTTCGAACTTTTCCGACAACACAACCACCAAAACCCACCTTCCAAGGCAAATAAAACAAGAAGGGTGGACAGGACCACCACAACAACAATCCAAGCTTTCAACCTCCACTCTTTGCTCTTTCCTGACATATCCACAACAGGCAATGGGTTTGGCAATACCGGTGCACAAACCTTAACATAAGAAGTACTAGGAAGTGATGGATTCTGATACCCGCTCACAAAACTTGAGCTCTTTATGTAACATTGCCCTGTTCCATCCGCCAAAGAAGTGGAAGCAACACAAGAACCACCACTCAGACAATTCAACCTACAAGCTGATATACCAACATAGAAAATCTGACCCAGCAGCTCAGGGGAGAAGGTCAAAAGCACAGTATGTTCCATTGTCAGCATAGCAGCATTATTGGAGCAATTCCGGAGCTCCACTTTCCTCTTACACCCTTGTCTTCTATCATTCACATCAACAGGCTCAAAATTCTGAGAAGGACAACCGCAAACCGGGCTCGTACCATTGTAAGTACAAATCCCCATGTTGCCACAGTAGCCAAAAACCTCACATTGATCAGACACAGCCGCCCATCTCTGGTTCAGATCCCCACTACCCCTAGCAGAGCTATAAATCCTTAAATTGCCATCATTATCTAACTTCACAAACCTTAAAATATCACCTGTTTCTGCATAATCGCTGCTATAAGCAATTATCGCTCCATTGGGTATTGTTGTGTCAAAAATTGACAAAATTCCAATCGGTTGAAACCCCAAGCTGGGCGAACTCAAATTAGCATTTATGGATGTGTTCGATGGCTGATTCCAGTAAACAATTTGGTTGCTACCGTTCCACGTCAAAGTAAGATTTCCTGATCTAAGGAGATTAAACAAGTACGAACCAGATCTCAGAACCTTGTCAGCAGTAAAATTCTGCGAGGGAAGGATTGTGTCCGTGGGGTTCTCGAACGAAGACCATACCTCGACGCTGCCATTCGCCACCAGCTGTAGGTTCCCCGAGTCCCAGAGAGAAGCGTGGGTCACGCCGAGGCCGGCGGTACCGGAGTCCCAGACGGTGGCGCCGGAGCCGTTGGTGAGGCGGAGGGCACCGGAGGAGAGAAGCTCGAGGGACCCACCATAATCGACAGCTGCGGCGGCACCACCGGCGGTCCAGACAGGGACGCCGCCGGAGTAGGAGATGACGGCGAGGTAGGAGGAGGAGGAGGCGGAGACGAAGGAGAGAAAGAAGGTGGAGCTGGGGGAGGACCACTGGGCGCTGCGGTTGGAGGGGGAGAGGGTCGAGCCGAGAGGAATGGTTCGCTGGGAAGAAGCTAAGAAGGGGAAGAGGGGAAAGAGGTAGAAGAGAAAGGAAAGGAAGTGAAGCGCCATTTCTGTGATGATTTTGAGCGCTAATCGCGATCTTTTTGCAGCAGCTTTAATAATTAGAGGTGGGTTTGGACTTTGGACTTTGCAGAAACGTGGGGGTAGGGTAGTGGAGCAAAGACTTTGACTCGGCAACCGCCGTGTCGGATACTCAGGGGTTTTAGCCGCGGTCTTCTTCCTGGTCATTCACAGTTAAAAAGCATCCTTACTCCCAAACCTTTTATAGTTCATCCCATATTAGTCCCCAGTCCTCGATAAAATTTAGTTGACACAACAATTTGATTTACAGGGATAAAAATTAATAATTTAAATGATCTGTTAAATTTTAAAAATTTATGATAAAAATTAAATTTATTGAAAAAGGATTTATTAATTGATTTAAATTTAAATTTGAAAAGTTGATATAAATAGCTACGCGAGTGTTAATTAATTCAAACTATTTGATAATTATTTTATAATAAATTTAAATTTTTGTATAATATTTTGAAAGTTAAAGGACTATTTAAAATATCAATTTCTCTTTCTCCAATTTGATTTGCTATGCTGGCTCAGTTTTGATACGAAACAATAGATAATAAATTTTAAAAATTTAGCACCAGTTTACAATGAAATTAAGATATAGAACCGATTTGCAATGAACACAAAAGGTTTGGGACTAATGCTGCTGGTCATTCATGAATCACGGTCACGGCCGTGACGAAGGGGAAACATTTTCTTTTTCCTTTTTCCTGTTTTGTTTAGACCAGAAAAAGAAAAAGTCCGAATTAATAAGTCCTGACTCCGCAATAATTTGCCAACGTTAGTGCTTTATTCTTTTAAGTGCTAGGTAAGGAAGTCGTCAGGCTGACGCTCTCGGAACTGATTTTTCCAGAACCCATCAACTATTGGGGCCTTGATCCTTTTTCTTTCTGGTACCCAAGCAAGCTGGGCATCCTTGAGCTAGAATAGTGGATAGCTGAGATGAGCTTTACTATGTTAATGGTCACGGACCGTTATAATCAATGTCGTTAAGAATTTCATGGGATCATAGAACCACACGATCTCACAATTCGTTTTTAGAGAATTTTGTTGGAACATAACAATTAATCACATATATTGTAGCCTACCAATTATTGTTTATTATTAATATTGTTGGTTTATACTTACATTTTTGCCTAAATTACAATTTCTAAGGGATTTGGACCCGTGAAATCCAACTGCCAACATGACTTAGTTCTTAATTAAACATAAAACAAAGATTTATCCAAAAAATTTAAAAAAAACACACACACAAAGAAAATGAGCATATCTCTCTCAAGTCTCAACTACCTCTTCGTTCTTTGCTTGCTCAGCTATGTGTTGAGCTAGGCTGTTTCTACTTGGTGAGTAGTTAGTGCTTTGTGCTTTCTTCTATTCATCAATAGTTTGTTTGTTTCTTTTTCCATAAAA
Source organism: Aquilaria yunnanensis (assembly GCA_039654915.1). NCBI lineage: Eukaryota > Viridiplantae > Streptophyta > Magnoliopsida > Malvales > Thymelaeaceae > Aquilaria > Aquilaria yunnanensis. The sequence continues at coordinate 117,850,189 of CM077593.1, forward strand.
AAGTTACTTATGTTTACTTATGAATTTCTTATAAATTTGTGTTGGTCATTATATTGGTTATATTGATGTATATTCTATTAGGACTTAGACATGTATTGTATCACTATTATGACACTTTGAGCTAATTCATTTTAACTTAAATTAACTTAATTTGAAATGATTAATTTTTATTTTATATTTTATTACCTAGAACTAATTTTATTTAAAATTCAATATTATGTAGGTGCAATAATCTATTGAAAATATAATTTTTATAAACTTATTAAATTTTTATATTTTTCTAATTTTAGGCATTAAAAAATTCACAAAAAAATAATAACAGTATGAAAATTTATTTTCAAATGGATTATTATATCTACATAATATTGGCTTTCAAATAAAATTGGTTCCAAGTAAAAAAAGATTTAGAAATAAAAATAAACCATTTTAGATTAAGTTGACTTAAATTAAAATAAATTAGCTCTTAAACTTTACTTGGGTTTTCCAATATAATTAATTTATTATATAAATTATATTATTTAAATAAAGAATTGTGAGCTTTTACTAAAATCTTACGATCTATGACATGAACTTTCAGGTTGATCCTTGGAAAGCAAAATATGATCTTAGATATGATCATAATCCTGATAACCTTGGTCTTAATACAACTTTTCAGTTGATATTGAGCTATTTAGGCTCAGTCTTTTCATGGATTTTATAATTCATTTTTTTTCTAGTTGTTTCTTTTACGTAGCTCTAATATTTTAGTTGAGTTCCATCAACAAAATTCCTTTTGCTTTTCAACAAGCAAAATAGATGCTTGAAGAATGAGGATTAGAGTTTAAGATACCAAAAATTGAGGGTTATAGTTTAGTAAGTGTTTTTTTAATGAACAAACATCAGTCTTATTGGACCTTGCACTATATATAATTCATTTACAAATAGGGATTTGAGAGTTTGTAATAATTAGAGGGAAATTAGTCAGTTTCAAATAACCTGGAGGGTGTCAAGCCATTTTCTAAAATTAAAACTTGCCATTACAATGTAAGTGGATGAGGAGAAGTTTGAGCCCTTGACCTAAGAGTTGGAAGACTAATGTCTTAGGCAACTCATCTAGGTGCCAGGTTCGACCTTTTAGTGATTACATAAGTAGTGAATGAAAAATTGTAGAAAAAGCAACCCAATCATCAAAATGTAGTTACTTATAAGACTATTGATATGCTATATAAGGTATCAGCATATTCAATCCTAGATGCTATAGAGAAAAAATAAATCAGCAATTCTTTGTCTCTTTTAACTTGTAGCATATCTAACTAAACTTAGCTCTCAATCTATGGCTTGTTGGTTGATTTATTATCATATGTCACTTGATTACACTTATAGTTTTGATTTATTGTTTCATCGGTGGTATTTTAGCTAAACTCAATGAAGATGACAAGAAGTTTGCAATGATAATGAGCAATATCTAAATAATGTATTGAGTGTTTTGTGTTTTGTTTTATTTTAATTTTATGTTTTATTTAGTGCTTGTTCAAATATTATGCTTGGATTGTGTGTTAAGTCCAACCTTGTTTTGGTTCCAGTTAATGTGTTGATATGTAATGACAGCTGTAGAAATTTTTTCCCTATGAGGGCAAAGTCAAAACATAATTTCTATATCATCAATAAGTACAATATACTGACTAACAAATAGTAACATATACTGACTAACAAATAGTAACAATTTTCCTTAGCAATTGCCGATGACAAGATTTTATTCTCAAAATTTAGAAACCCTTTCATATGCCACATGAAAGACAAGTTTGGCACATAAAATTAGCAAAGTTAGTAGATTCCAAAACACAAATACAAATGCAATAATTAGCGGATCAAAAAACAACAGAAAAATGTAATTGTTTTGCGAGTCAAAACAATAACACAAACGCAAGGAGAAGGAGAAGAAGAAATGCCAAGTGGCAGCTAGGCAAGGAAATCAGGGATGAATTGATGAGTTGACGTGTTGATCATGTTGGGCCACAATAAGATGGCAATGTTGAAGAGGTGATGACATAAGTTGGATCTGCCTACTGGAAAAGTTTGAAAGGTAAATTACAAAAGTCTCTTGTAGTTTGATCTAACCTACACTTTATTCATATATTTTAAAAAACCTACAGTTTACCCAATTCTTTCTTTATAATGTCCGACAATAACTTATGAAACCCTAAATTAAACTTCCTAATAAACATGTTCAAGTAATTTCAAGATTTTTAATATTTTTTTCATAGCCAACCGATCTTTAAAAGATATTAATATGCATTTACAGGGAAATATATATATTTACAGAAAAGAAAAACTAATAATTTAAAATATCTATTAGCTATAAAAAAAATTAGAGAGACCGATATTATGGAAGATGATTATCGTATAGTTTAAATTATAATTTAAGAAATTGTTATTAGATAGAATAAAAGAATCGGGGGTAAAGTGTAGGTTTTCAAAATTAAATGAGGCAAATTATAGGTTAGAGTAAACCTCAAGAGTTAATTGTAACTAATCACAAGTTTAAAAAACAAAGAGTGGGTTAATTCTAAGTTACTCCTTAAATTTTTATTTATTAGTCAATAAGTGAACGTAAAATGAGCTCATGGTCCCTTAGTTAATTTTTGTGTCCTAAAATGGTACTCTACCTTAAATTTATATTCTCGAAATACCTTACCTTATTATCATCGTATCATAATTTGGTCATTTTAGTTAATTTCATCATTAAATTGAACGCCAGTTGCTGATGTGTTATTAATAAGATTAAAATAAATCTAAAATATAAATTTTAGTTTTCAAACCTTTCCATTCAAGAAATCTAAATCTTCCAAATTCCAAAACATCAAGAACAAATCCAACCTTCAAAATTTCTCATTTCAACCACAAAAACATAAAGAATGCCGTCAGACGACCAATCGCTGTTGAACGTCGACCTCATCACCGCCTGGTTCTTCTCCTTCTTCCCAACGGTCCAAGCCCTTGTGCCCCTGCCCGTGGCCGACTCACCGGAGATCGAGGCCGCGGCGTCCAATCTCTGTCCTCACGCTCTCTCCATCGTCACACGAAATAGAATCAATTCATCCATCAAACAGATCATGCAGCTAACATCTCTCTCCTCTGGATCTCCCAAATTTTTTCCTCCGCCCTCACAACTCGCTTTCCATCTCTTTCTCACGCTCCCCTAAATCGGTGCGAGAGTCCGTTCACTTCACCTGTTCAAATTCGACCATTCCAAAAGCAAAAAACAACCAAAGAAAAATAATTTCTTCCGATAAGAGAATTAATAGAGCTTCCAAGATTTTTTAAAACCAAAAGCAAACCCAGATTTTTATGGCAGGAAAAAATCATTTTAATCTATTAGTTGCCGTTTCGTTCTCCAGCAAATACTTTTTCTTTTAGGCACATTTACAATTACTCCCAGGTATGTCTTAACCTATAGTTTGACTCTTTATTTCTAGAAACATATACTTTATTTCTTATATTTTTTACATTATCCAATAACAACTTTTAAAACTATATTTACATTATACAATAGTCATCTTCCAGTAATTTCATTCTCAAAAATATTTTTTTTATAGTTAATAGATATTTTAAATTATTAATTTTTTCTTTTTGTAAATGTATTTTTTACCCTGTAAATATATATCAGTATTTTCTAAAGACCGGTTGATTGTGAAAAAAATATTAAAAATCTTGAAATTACTGAAACATTATTATTAGACAGTTTAAATTATGGTTTCAGAAGTTATTGTCGAATACTGTAAAACAAAAAGGGGATAAATTGTAGGTTTTTTAAAATATAGGGGCAAAATGTATGTTAGACCAAATCCCATGGTACTTTGTTTTAATTTTTAAAGGCACATACCACTAATGTCAATGATACACTATTGAGAAAAAAAATGGTAGTTCTTGGAGGGCTAAGGTTTGAGCTTTTTTATATGGACCCTAATTAGGTGACGAGATGACGGACTGACAGACGTACGAGATATCAAAAAATGGACTTGAAACTAAGTGTGTGTATAGGTTGAGTAGAATCATAGGTTTACCCAACTAAATAAGAGGGGTTAGGTTAGGTTAAGTAAAAATTAATCATGGTTCACGGGTTGATTACATCTCCAAAAAAACCGTTGGGTTTCTGGTTGGTTTAGATTTCATATGGAACTAACTTGATAAAGAATCAAACCAAGGTATATATTAATATATTATAAAATTTATAATTTTACATATGTAATGTTTATGATAAATATGAAATATTTTGCTTCTTCTCTCTCTTTCTCAAGTGATCATTCAAAGTTTGCACATACATTACTCAAATGGCATGTAGGTGAAATGAAGGGCCAAAAATTGAAGGAACATGTATAACTTTTTTGAATTTTACTAAGTACATGTATTTTGATATGAATTTAATTTTGTATTAAGTTGAATACTTTGTAAACTCGTTGTGGATGAATTTCAAAGGATTTTGGTGTGGTTATAGTATATGTATATAAATCGAAAAACTCAAACTAGAATCGAGGTTTTTTTTAGTTGATTTGGTTCTACTCTAAAACTAACCCAACTTATACCCTGCTCAGCCTTACTTGAAACTGCTCGAAAAGTAGGTTGGTCAAAGGGAATAATATTAAAAGAAGAAGAATCATTTCTAGGAAAATGATTTCAATTTCTCATTACATTGTGGTGCCACCAGAGCTTTTAGTGGCAGAGCCTCTAAGAACTTTAATAGTGAGAGAGGAGGATGAATATTTTTAGGCATTGCGAGAGAAGAATTAGGGAGCAATGGGATTAGTGAAAGAAGAATGAAAGGTGGAAGGTCCAAATTTGCAACCATGGAATCTTTAGATCCACTTCCAGTGCTGGCATTTGGTTGAGGCTAGGAAGACTATTAGTGTTGGTCTAGCTTTTTTGGCTGGAGTGACAATTTTCAGTTTTTTCTCTTGTCGTTTCTTAAGGCTAAATTTTGAATTCCACTACCCAATGCCGGTAAGGAAGTCTTTAGTGAGAATGAAGGGCGGAAAGGGACAAATGGTAAAGAGGAGATGGCCGTTGCGTGGGAGGTGGCATGTAAATATTAGATTTAGAAGTTTAAGGTATAGAATTCTTGATTAGAAAAGTTGTGGAGTAAAATTTGCATTTTAAATTTATTTTAATCTTAGTTAATGTCATGTGAGCACTTTCCTTTTAAGTTAATATTGAAATTGACGGGAATAACTCAATTGAGATGCACAATATGATGAAAAGAACTTCAATAGTACAAATTTAATGTATGGAACCAATTTAGGTTTACACAATTTTAGTGGAGGCAATTGCCCCTACTACCCCCAATGTAAAGCCACACCTTCATTGATATGTCTAGTTGGTATATAGGTTTCTTTTTCCTTATCTTCTTTTTGTCTATCTCTTTAGATAGGGTTATCCCAATTACTCGTAGAAGATTTTTTCCTAGTATAATATCTTCAAAATGTATTGTAAGGCATAAAATTAAGCCAACTATACTCCATACCTCAGTGTTTTGTTTTTATTATAGACATTGCATGGCCTACAGTTAATTAGATGAATGTTCTATTAAGAAAAGCATCATATTCTTACCTTCAAAATGCAAGTTCATTAAGAAAATAGTTGAAAATTCTACAAAAATGCACATACCCAGTTGTCATCCAGAGAATTGATGTGCTTTAGTGTGCTCTCTTAATTTTCAGTTAAAATCTGACAATCTTTAGCTCTTTGGCCTAATGGTTAAAAACTTTGAGGGATACAGAGGATATCTAGGGTTCGAATTTTAATGCCTCCCTACCTCCTTCAACATGCCATATAAAAGTTGGTTCAATTGTCATTATAGTCCCAAAAAAGCTAACATACCATTTTCCTTAATTAATAGTATACCCTTATCTGTAAACTTGTATGATACTTCTGAATATAAAAAAAAAAACTCTAATAAGTAAAAAATTGTAAATTTTTGCATAATTATTTTATTTACAGCCTTTGCACAATGCACTCTCCATATAAATAACATATAGAAGTTTCTTTTAAGGAGAACTAACCTATATCTTAAAATCAGACAATGATGTTTGACTTTCACTACTTGACCACTTTTCCTCACATTGGACTTCGGCCTAACGTTTGAGTAGGCTAGGATATATAAGTTTCTCGCCTAAAATTCATGTATGGCCCTTGTTTTAATACTTGTCCGTTCTTCACCTCAACTAGTATCTCATAAAATTTTTTAATTCATATATCTTGTCATATGTGTGTCCTATTCATTAATTTTCTTATCATCTTCTATGGAAGTTTGTGGTGTAGCATTTCAAAGTTCTATTTGGACCCACAATGCCATCGTAATTATTTATTTTATAGCAACAAATGATTATAATAAATAAATAACAAAATTTAAGCTAAAATTTATACAACCACATAATATTAGAGACTTAAGACAAAAATGAGTCAAGCATAGCTTTAATGGTTTTCTTATGACGGTTTTTTTTCCTAACTCGAGTCATCATAAAGTCTCATAACTTATATATCATATCTTATATGTATCACTTTCATTAATTTACTCATTATCATATGTGGAATTTGGTGATGTGGCATCTCAAAGGCCCTATTAGGCCCCACACAACATCATGACTTCTTAGTTTATAGCAACAAATGACTCTACCATATAAATAATAAATTTCAAGATAAAATTTGTACAACATGTAATCTCAAGGACTTAAAGGATAGATTAGCCGAAATTCATATTCTTACCAAAATGCCAACAAAAATAAAGAACTCAGCCACTCGCTACTCCGACTCATTCAAATCCATCACCGCATTTTCTCCCTCACTTCTCTGAATCTAAGCGATCCATCTGGTTTTAATTTGCTGAAGCCCAACTCCTTCTCAATTCAGATCCAATCATGTGAAGCATTTGATGCGTAGAATTGGCCATTGGTGATTTTTAAAGTGAAGAGGGCGAAAGGGCAATTGATTTAGTAGAAAGGAGACCAATAAATGAAAGATCAGAAGGAGAGAAAAAATGAAGAAACCTTCCTGTTGATCGCGTGAATTTCTCGATCTCACTGTCCTTTTGCAGCAAGTCTCGCTCCCATTATTTTCCACTCGTATATCGATCTTCACAATTTTAATGGGTATAATTTGAATATTACATTGATTAACACATTGACATTGAGGGAACATAGGAGGTAATGAGCTTTGGAGTTGGCGATGGAGGTGGCGGCCGAACGTCGCCCTCTTCGATATTTATTTTTGATCCCGTCAGCCAAGCGGAGGTGGTCGCCATCAAGGCTGAGCCTTTCAATTTGGGCTCCACTATGCATTCTCATTTCTGCCGAATGAATCTATCCAAGTAGCGACCAAAAGTTTTTTTTTTTTTCCTGACTCTGTAAAATGTTTCAATATTTTGATGAAGTGATTTAGGGAAGAAGATGTTTTGGCTAATTTACTTTTTCAGTCGCTAAAATTACGTGTGTATCAAGTTTAACTTAAAGTTTCTTATTCATACAATAAAGTTTCTAGACTCTGAATCCGGCGACTTCTTCACCAACTTATTGAGCAGCGATGCTCTGAGGTGATCGGCGAGTAGAATCGCCAGGTCGGCGGAAGCGAAGCGAGAAGGGATGATTGATTCCCATCTTGAGGTCCGGTGAGCGTAAGTTCTGGAGAGAGAGAGAGAGAGAATGAAAGGGGAAATTTCCGTTTCGATCTAACGGCAATCTTAAATCTAATTCTAACTGGAACATTTGGGATAAGGATAGGATTGGAGACAGGAATGGGACAGCAAAACAGGGGACAGTGGAATTAGATCCGTCACAGGAAACCATGACGGCAATTTGAGCCACAAGAGTGCCTTTGAAATACCACATCATCAATTTCTCTTGAAGGTAATAAGGCAACTAATGGAAAAGAAAAAAAAATAGGACTTGATATATGAGGTATGAGATTTTATAGGCATCAATTGAGGTAAGAATAACCTTATGAGTTATAACAACGGGTATACTAATTTTATCTAAGTTTAGCTTTTCCCCGGAGTCGAGCTTCTGCTTGGTCCTTTTGGAGCAGAAACAAGAAAGACTAGAAATCTGGGTAAGCCTTTGCTGTTTTTTGTCGTGTAAATGGCACCAAACTTCTCAAAACCATGAATAATGTTGCACTACGAGTCTTTTGTAACTTCTTACCATTAAACATGGACAAAACTGAAAAATCAAACGAAATTGAAGGCCTAAGGAAGACATTTGACGACAAACACAATTGCCGAACATTTTCCAGTAACTATCCGCGGCGACCGATGGCAAAATTTTCAAGAATTCAAAACCGCCTATCATTCAGTTCGTCTTGCTCTCTTCCATTACTTTCTCTTAAGTATCCAACCCAAAATCTTGGTCTATATCCTCAGAATCTTGACTAAAAAAATATATATATTTTGAGTTTTGAAGTTTTGGCGAGAATTTGAAGGAGATATAACTAAGAATTTTTTTTTTTATTTTGGTGCTTTAGTAAAAGTTATAAAAAAAGTTTTATTTGGAAATTTTCATCCCACACCGCCAGGAATGGTGGCCAAGAAACACTGCTAGCGGTGGTCTACGGAGGTCAACGATTAAAAATTTAAGATTAAAATTTTTCATGGTCCAATTTCTCTTTCTGTCGGTCCCCTACAATTTTTTTTCTCATGCATTAAATCCAAAATCTTTGAAATTAAAAGGTTTTTTCTTGTCCCCATTTTATAATAATTCTGGTTAAGAAAACACTTGTTGTCGTATAGAGCTAACGTCATGTTTTTACAATTTGGTTTCGCACTTTCCCTTATTTTTTTAGCAGTATATTTTTCAGAAATCTGGGAAATCCAACAAATAAGTGTTTAAACATGGTGAAAAATCAAATTGTGACCAGGAAAATGGAATGAAGGTGGTTTATACTATATACATCTAATTCCCTTGATTCCAGACCTTTGAGCAACTAGTTTCTCCTACTATGAAATATCTAACGGTAGGTTCCTGGCGGAGGGCATCCATTTTAGTTCAAGTTGTCTGTTTTGTTTCTGGAAAATGCCGCAGGCAGGGTCTTCCCAGTTGATGATTTGTAGGTAGCCATATGACTGAAACACGTTAATAAATGATATGGCTTCGTTACAATTTAGGATTTTTCTATGCCAGTAGTCCCAAACTGTTGTAAGGTACTGTGGTAGGACAAAAAGAAAAATGACAGCTTGATCCTCAATTAACAAAAAAGCATCAGATGAGTCATAGAACTTCATATGTCTGCAATTAAGTTAAATTGGACAAAAATATAAATTGTAATAGTTTAAAGTGAAGCTATGAAAAAATGTGAAAACCTTGCTTCTTCATAGTAAAAATTAAAGGAAATTATTTATTAATTAAAATTAAATGGTAATTTATTTAATAAAATACAGCATAATAAGAAATTTGAATGGAAGTGGTATAAAAAACGTGGACAAAATTGTTTAGTATGCACCATGATAACATGTATATTATAAGTAAGCGGTAAATTGAAAATGCTAATAAGATAATAAATATAAAATAAAATAAAGGATATTAATGAGTAAAGGAGAATAACTAAAGTTGGTGTTGTTGAATTAATGAACTTGCTCAATATGGTTAAGTGGTGGTTGGAGACTTGGAGTTAATTGAAAAATGGTTGGTAGAGTTAATGTGACTAGTTAATGAAAGAGATAGTTAGGGGGCATAAGAAACAAATGGAGAAACAATCTATGTAAACTTAGCTAACCATGTTGTAGTAGAAGTTTAGTTCTTGTGGATGTGAAGAAGAAGGTCTTGGAGTTATGTTGTGAGATTTGATTGCAAGAAGGTATTTGGAAGGACGAGCAAAGAAAGAATTGCGAAGGTTAGTACTTTGATGGATGGTTTCTAGGTGTTTAAAATTTTGGGTTAAAAGAAATAAACATGTTCAAAACATTGTTCTTTGCTATTTTGGGTAGGTGGAAGCACTTTTCTCAATAAATGAACATTTTTTTTATCATACTAAAACGCCTTTCATTTGTACTAAATCGCTATTGTAGGGTAAGATTTCCAAATAAGATATGTATGGGAAAAACGTATGTGGTAATAAATTTATGAATAAAAGTGTTGGATTAAAGAGCATAGGAGGGCAAACTCTGAATGTTACAAATACTAGAAAATGATGTATAGTTTACATTTTTTTGGAAAAGTGGTGAAAAGTTTCAGAAAAATGATACATTATAGTACTATTTAGGAAAGACTTTATGTTTTTATCATTATTCAAAATTATTTTGGTAATGTAATTTGATAATGTGGAATCACATTATTATTAATATAGTAATGGAGGCTATGAATATGTCATTGGATATAAATGCTTATAGTACTATAGTAATATAGTATACATTTTTTTTTTTGGAAAAGTGGTGAAAAGTTTAAAAAAAAAACGATACGTTGTAGTACTGTTTAGGAAAGGCTTTATGTTTTATCATTATTCAAAATTATTTTGGTAACATAATTTGATAATGTGGAATCACATTATTATTAATATGGTAATGGAGGCTATGAATATGTCATTGGAGATAAATGCTTCTAGGGAGGAGGAGGAGGATTACATTGATGGAAGTGCATAGAATGCATCTAGACTACCTAGCTCCATTGGAGTGAGAGTGTATAGCAGTGAGGCAGGAAGAGCTAATGGATATGAATGAGGATGGAGAAAGAGACTGTATTGATGATGATTCAGACCGGTTGGTGCTAAAGTTTAGGGTTTGGTGTACCGAGTAGGATGATATGGTGGTGGTCGAAATAAGAGAGTTGTCAAGTATAAAGTAGACAAAGACCATTTGGAATGCTCATGTCGTCTATCAGTGTGCAAAGGTAAGAGTAGTGCAAGACTACTAATTCGAACTTTCTTATTTTTTTATTGTGAAAACATATCTATTTTACATTGAGAGATTATAATGTAGATATCCCATTTCGACACATATTCACCATGTTAAAGGTTGAAGATGTAAAAATAATTCCCAAGAGTCTTATATTGAAAGGGTGGACAAAGGAACCAAAGAAATGAGCATTTACAAAAATTAGTCCTCCCGAGGGATAGGGATTCGATGGATACACTGTATAGTGCTAGGTGCAATCAGCTTACAAACATGGAAAATAAAATATTTTATTCAGTAACAAATTGTGATTAAGTCTGGTTTGAAAAGGATAGGGAATAACTTAGTTGATTAACTTTGAGAACTGGTGAGTTGCATGTGCAAACCAGGGAAAAGGCTAGAGGGAAAGATTTTGGATTAGGTGAGTATACTGGTAGTGTTATATATGATCTAGCTATTATCACTAGGAAGCAAAAGCCTCATGAAAGAAAATACAAAAGTTGTGTGGCAACTGGCCACAATTTAAGAGGTGCCCTGTATGTAATATACATAATGAAAGGTGGGGAATAAATAAACAACATAAGTCAGCTGCATCTGATGAAATGGGCAAAAGTCACACAGGTAAGGCAAAAACAAAGGCAACAACACCTGTAAGTTAATGGTGAGTTCCAGTTATCGACCCTTTAAAGGCATAGATGAACACATGTTCTTACTTTAGTTGACCATTTTCCCCTGTGATTTAGCCACATTCTGGGTCATTCCAAAATTTGTTGCAGTTTGTAGTCTCAAGCTTCAACAAAAGCAATTAGGCTTTAATAAAAGCAAAGCCTCTCTCCGTTTCTCCATGCTTTTGTAGGAAGATGAATGCCTTTTTTCGTTGTTCTTTACTTTTCTGCAAAACACCAATTTTTCAACATGAAGTCAGTGGAAAGACCATTGGAAAACACTAGTTGGTACCAAGAAAGTTTTTATAAGTACCAAGTAGTACCTGTAAGGCCCTTAAAGGTATCAATTGGTACTTGAAAGGCCATAGGAGGTATCAATTAGTACCTCGAAGGCCCTTGCAGGTACTAATTGATACCTCAAAGGCCCTCATAGGTACCAATTTGTACCAAGAAGGCCCTTGCATATACCAATTGGTACTAGCAAATCCCAAGCCCTCGAAGGTATTAATTGGTATTTGTAAGGGCCTCCAAGGTACCAATTGATACCTCTTAGGGACTTACAGGTACCAATTGGTACATGTGTAAGCCTTGCAGGTACCAATTGGTACCTCTGAGAGCCTTCCAAGCATTAATTGATACATTTGATGGCCTTTTAGGTACCAACTAATGCCACCGAAAGCCTTTCAGGTACCAATTGGTGCATTTGAGAGCTTTATAAATACCAATTAGTACTTTCGACAACCTTCTTTATATCAATAGGTGTTTTTGCATTGGCATTTTCCAATAACTTCTTGTTGGAAAATTTGTGTTTTGCTGAAAAGCAAAGAAAAATGAAGAAAGACATTCAGCTTTCTACCAAAGTGAGGAGGCATGTAGAAATGCGTTCACTTTTATTGAAGGCTTATCACTTTTGTTGAAGCCTTATCACTTGTATTGAAGTCTAATCGCTTTTGTTGAAACCTAATCGCTTTTTGTGATAAGGGTAACGTTTTTCTATTAGGGCTATGCATTTCTAGATTACTAGACTCAATCGCATAAACTTCAAACTCACTTGCAGTTAAATGTCATTAATCTTCCATTGTTTTTCCTCATTTTTTTGCCTAATTTTTGTTTCCTTTTTATCCAATTCTTTATTACCTAGGTAATTAATTTATTATCCATTTTCTCTGTTTGTTTTCATTTTATATTCTTTACTCAATCATTTTGCTGATTCCAATTGTAACTATTTGCAATCTATTGTGATAATTTGACTTCCCTAAACTTTAAACCCACCTTCAAATTTATTTATTTTTTTGTCTTTTGTGATAATTTGACTACACTAAATTACGGTAGTTCAGGACTACCGTAATGAAACAAGTCCCTTACAATTTACACTAGTGACATATCAGCTACACTTCACAGTAAAATGTAAAAAAGAAAACATGAAAAGAAACGCATTTCCTGATATCCGGGCAATTCATGAGCCAAAAAGACCTTGCCTACTTTTTTAATCAAGAAGATGATTCCTTGCACATACGCTTTGTGGAAAATGAGGATGAAGCTACTTCTGTTTCTAATGACGATGATGAAGGTGGCGGCCAAGAAGCTGCGTAAGAAGACAGAGTAAAGATGCTACCGCTGGCTGGGACGCCGGTCTCTCTAATGGGGATTTCAGTCGTTGAGTTTGGTGCAGGTGGCTTCTCTATTCCCACAACTCCCTCCAGCATCTGCACCACTTTTCCCATTGTTGGCCGTTTCGATGGTTGCTCCTGGATGGACCAAAAACTAACCTGAATCGCTATCATCACTTGTTCTATATCCACATCTCCGTCAGCGAGCCTTTTATCAATGACTTCACCCACATTTCCCTTGTCAAACTCTTCATATGCCCAGATGGAGAACTTTTTGAGATTTGTCTCCTGGGTGACTTCAAAATTTCTTCTCCCACTTATTATCTCCAACAAAACCATTCCGTAACTGTATACATCAGACTTGGAAGTATTTGGGAGATTCGCCAGCCACTCTGGTGCCAGATATCCTCTTGTACCTCGGATGCTTGATAAGCTCAAGTGCCTTTTATCCTTTGGATTTATGAGTTTTGCCAATCCGAAATCTGACACTTTAGCATTGTAATTTTCATCCAAGAGAATGTTTTCAGGTTTAATATCACAGTGAACAATGCAATCACGGCATTCCTCATGAAGATAAGCAATTCCCTTAGCTGTGCCCAGAGCAATATGAAACCGTTGCTCCCAGTTCAACGACTTCTCTGACTCTTGTGTTGTAGGGAAAAGGAAATTAGCCAGAGAGCCATTTTCCATAAACTCGTACACTAAAAGCCTGTGTCGCCCATCAGCACAAAACCCGATCAGTCTCACCAGGTTGAGATGATGTGTGCTACTAATGGTCACAACTTCCACCCTGAACTGTCTCTCACCCTGCTCAATTCCCTCAAGTTGCTTCACTGCAACGACCATCCTATTAGCTAGAGTTCCTTTATAAACGGCACCAAAACCACCTGCTCCGAGCCTCTCTTTAAACCCATTTGTCGACTTTTGCAGCTCCTTGTATGAGAACTGTACAGGTGCACCAGAGGCATATTCAAGAAGTACATATTGAGCTGATAAGGGCCCATATTTTGAACTATTCTTACAATAGCAAAACCAGACACCAATTACCAGTGCAACCAAAGTCAATATGGTGGCAACAAAAGTACCAGCAAAAATCAAGATTTGCAACCTGGGAGCCCTGCACTTGCCTGGGTAAGGTGATGGATTCAACAGTACTGGTCCACAAACTTTCAAGAAAGAAGAGCTAGGGAGTGAAGGACTCTGATAGCCGCTGACAAAATCTGGGGTTTTCATGTAACAGAAGCCTGTTCCATCAGATGGAAAGGTTGAAGCAGCACAAGTAGAGCCCCCAGCAAGACAGTTCTGTTCACAAGCCCCTATTCCAACCGTGACAGATTGGGAAGATAGGTAAAGCTCCGGCGGATACGTCAACAACAGGGTATGTCTGAGCTCCAACATTGTAACATGATTAGCCCCTGAACAATCCTCAATCTCCACTTTTCTTTTACAACCTTTCCTCTTGTCATTCACATCAACAAGCTCAAAATTCTCAGATGGGCAGCCACAAACGGGTTTATCTTGTTCATACCGACAAATTCCCAAGTTCCCACAATAGCCATAGACCCTACACTGATCAGTCACAGCTGCCCATCTTATTGTCAAGTTCATACTTCCCTTTGGAGCACTATAAATCTTCAAATTCCCATCATTCTCCAGACTGAGAAATCTAAACAAATCATCCCCTTCACCATAATCATTACCATAAGCTATTATTGCTCCACCAGCAAATGCAGGATCAAAAACCCTCAAAATCCCATCAGATTGCAACATTAAACTAGGTGAAATCAAATTTGAACCCGTTGATGAACTGAAATCATGATTCCAGTAAACAACACTATCGTTCCATTTGAGTGACAGATTACCTGATCTCAGAAGAGAAAACGAGTAAGGCCCAGATCGCAAAACCTTACCAACAGTAAAATTCTGCGAAGGAACGAGCGTATCAGTGGGGTTATCGAACGACGACCACACCGGGACATGGTTGGCATCCAGCAGCAGGAAGTTTCCCGAGTCATCCAGAGCTGCGAACGCGACGCCACGGTTGGTGGTGCCGGAGTCCCAGACGGTGGCGCCGGACCCATTAGCGAGTAGAAGAGCACCGGTGCGGAGAAGACGGAGGGTGCCGCCAGAGTCAACGACGGCTCCGCCAGCAGACCAAATAGCAATGCCGCTGGAGTAGGTGACTGCGGCGGTGTAAACAGAATGGCCAGCGGAAACAAAAGAGAGAGAGAAAAGGGCATTTGGGGAGGACCAAGACTGGTCGCGCCGCGAAGCGTAGAGGGTGGAGCCTAAAGTCATGGTTGTGTGAGATGCTGAAATGGGGAGGAAGAGAGAGAAGAAAAGAAAGCAACGAAGAGTCGTGGGAGCCATTTTTGAGAGACACGAGCTCCATGTGGTCGGAGAAAGACGAAGACATCAGCCACAGAGCGACGGGAAGAGTAAATACTAAATAGATTGATAATAACATTTTACCAGCTTCAACTACGAGCCAATGATCCAGAGAGAGAGAACAAAGCATCGTATCAAGTTTTTTCCTTGGAACCGTAAATGTTTGAATTGTTGCCGAAAGGAAGATCTGATTTATATTTGTTAAGCCGAAGGGAGACAGGAATTGGATACGACCCGATTTACGAGACCCGCATTTTTTGTGTCAATTCGAATTTGACCCTTGAACTTTAAACTCAAGTTTCAGCTCAGCACTTACATAATACTCCTTCCGTCCCAAAAAATTTTGCTCAATTTATTTTTTACAATTAATCTATAATTTTTTATTTTTAGTATTTTAATATATAAATACAAAATCTTTGTATATGAATGATAATTCAAGATATGTAGTTTCTAAATATATATTTTTTTATTTTTTTTAACAAACAATAATATGAATAAAATTGAGTCAAAATATAATAAAAAATCAAATGTATCAAAATTTATGGGACGGAGGGAGTAATAATAATACAATTTACCCTTGGGAGGGGTAATTTAGACTTTCTTTCCTGGGGAAGACTTTCGGGGATTGGGAACTCAGATTCTTCAGGTTGCTAGGAGGAAACCGCATATTGTGATCCGATTCGATTTGTTACAGGGAATTAAGTTGATTGGAAATGGAAACTAGAGAGGAGGAGGCATCCTGCGAGGAGTGGGTACAGGTCCAAGAGGAACTCAAGAGAAGGGTGATCGGGGAGGATGATTTCTGCTGGCACCTGCCACCATCAGCCACATCCGGCGGCGGAGAAGAACCGACGCTAAGGTACGTTGGGGGAGTGGATGTGAGCTTCGCCAAGGAAAAGCCGTCAATGGCCTGCGCGGTGCTGGTGGTTCTGGACCTCTCCAGGCAACTGCAAGTGGTATACGAGGACCATTCCCTCTCCACCATCTCCGTTCCTTATGTACCCGGCTTCCTCGCCTTCCGGGAGGCCCCCCTGCTCCTGCAGCTCCTGCAACGTATGAAATCCAACGCCTGTCCCTTCTTCCCCCAGGTGTTACTTGTTGATGGCAATGGCTTGCTTCATCCGCGAGGCATTGGATTGGCTTCCCATCTTGGTGTCCTTGCAGACATTCCTGCTGTTGGCATCGGGAAGAATTTGCATCATGTTGATGGTCTCACCCGACCGCGGGTGAAGAGGCTTCTTGAAAGTGAAGAAAACAGAGACAAGGATGTTGTGACTCTGAAGGGTAGCTCAGGATTCGTCTGGGGTGCGGCACTGCGATCAACTGAGGGCTCATTGAACCCCATATTTGTTTCAGTTGGGCACCGTCTATGTCTTGACACTGCTATTTGCATTGCAAGAATGACTTGCAAATTTCGTATACCGGAGCCGGTCAGGCAGGCTGATCTAAGAGGAAGGCAGCTTATACAGAAGACATCAAGTGCAATCTAAGAGCATCAAGCAACCCTGCAGGTCGGTTGGTGTACGTTCTTTCAAGTCTTACAAACCATGTTAAGAGTAAGATAGCTTGTGCTTATTCCTACTGTTTCTTTGCATTCTTACTCAGTATAGCACTTGATTAGCCTGCTGAAATACATGCAGTTTTGTTGTTAAAAGGAAGAAAAAAGAGGTTGAGCCAACGGACAGTAGCAATGTAGAACAACCGTTTACCCAGACCACTTTGAACCTTAGTTCTAGACTTGTGCTTATCAGTCACAGAACTTGCAAATACGTATTGAAATTACTATTGCTTGGGTCAAAAAAATAAAGTGGAAAAACCCGTTATCTGCTTAAGCTAAGCGAGCTTTTGGTGGACAATGAATCTATAGGAAAGAAAAAATGTTCAGTACTTTCAAGAATAGAAACATATGTTAAAATGATAAAACATTATAAGCACTCTTCAAAAAGATGTCTCCTCCAGCTAATAGGGGAGGGAAAGGCAGGCAGTACTCAGGTATGATCAAAGTTGAAAAAAGTTGTGAATGCACCAATTCAGATACAATTACAACGCATTGGGATGGATACACCATCAGGTTTTCTTCTATCCCTAGTAATGGCTTCTTGAATCATGGGTAGTTTCTGGTGAACCTTTTTCCATATGTGATTCACTGCACCATCTGGAGGAATTGGTCCGATACCGCCTGGATGCCTGCTATCGTACTCAAAAATTGGCTGAACCTCTGCCATATTTTGACGAAACACAGCTTTTTTATTCTCCGAAAAGCTTTCAAGTTTTCGCACTAGCCATGAAGGCTTTAATGCATTGTTCACAGCCACGAAAACACAAAACCTTGAGTAATCCACCATCCCTTCAAAGGGGAGCTCAATGTTGTCACTGACAATCACTGGTATACATAGACTTTGGATGGCATCAAAAAGTCGGCATGATGTGGGTGTGTCACCAGCTGGGTGCAAGCAGAACTCTGATGTTCGCATCCCCCTGATAGATTGTTCCCGCCCAGTAGCATTAGGGAAGCCTTCCTCCATAACAACTCTTGGCTCATTAACTAGTATGTCCCATAGTTGCTCTCGAACCATGCCTCCCTAGAACATTGAACAATACCAACAACTGTGAAACAACAGAACAAGTGCTTCAAGATCAAATCTATCCCCACATAACAGAGGAAATTTATTTTTGACTGAAATGTTTGCCAACAGAATTCCTGCTTCCATCACATTATGAGGTCTCAGACAATTTGACATCTCTATGCATAAGAAATTACTGAAAACAGAAAACCATGACAAACTCAAATATTCATTGGATCTCAAAGGACTGGTAAACATGACAGATTTCTACCAACGCATCTTACAGACTCTCACAGCATTACATTGTTGAATGTAGAAGTCAGAACTCAGAAGACCAGCAACACAATCAGTTATTCTATAATCAACATAATAAACGTGTAAAACTATAATGGGACAACAAAAGAAACATAAACCTGGAGAGGGGAATGCACAATGGAGAGCAAAGAGAATTCTAACTACTGTGGAAGAATGGTACTGATGTTAGTTTAACATAAAATAGCTTCACAAAAAGAAAGGAGATACCAATCTGCAAACAAAGTAAAGCAACACGGGAACATGATTTGAAGGACTTGAGAACTAATGAAATCTTGATCAAAGCGAACTAGTAATCGGATGGATCACGTTATATACTTTGTAATTCAACGTCAGCTCAAAACCTCAGCGGCACATTATTGCATTTAATATAATCTAACGCAATCAACAAACTCAGCTAAAACATCATTAGAGAGCAACCAATTTCAAGTCAGATCCTACAGCTCACATGCAAGGTTTCTAAGTTGGACACTTACCCCATGCCTATGTTTCGCACCCTTAAAATACAGAACGGTATTGCGATTCTGGTTTTCTGACAACTTCAATCTAGGTAGCAGATGAGTATAAGGAACAATCACATCTTTCAGCAGTGAAACCTGAGTGTGATGAATCATGCCTGAGGAGCTGCCATTAGATGATTTAGCATCTATTCTTCGCCACCCACCAAAATCGACGACTAGCAGAATGGCTGGGGCTATTTCCGCTTTGACATGCCACATTGCAACTGGGTCTGCCAAATAATGCCTCAAGTTTTAACATAACCTGGCAATCCACACACTAAAGCATAAGCTGTAAACCGTGCAGGGTCCTTCTTACTCTGTTTTTCTACTCTAGGCTAAGCGTGTTCCAACTTGAATCACCAAATCAAACTAAGAAACACTTACTCACGATCCAGATTACAGTAACTAATGTCTATGAATATTTATAGAGTTCCACAGCAAGCACTGAATTAACTTAAAACAAGTTCAAAGAGCTAGTGAATTGAAGATTTGGGCAAATACCAGTAAGAACGAAAACGTGATTCCTTCCCCCAGACCGCTTCCAGGCATCAGTGCTCCTCACTGAATCCACCGCAAGCTTCTGCCTCATATAGTCCTCGTTCCCGACTTTCTTCCTGAACGAACCAATCCCTCTCGCCAGCTCCATCTCCGCGCTCAACGTCGCGAAGAAAGGCACGAAAATAACATCAGCTTCGTTCACGTCGAAGACCCTCATCGCAAAAGACCCGGTTCTCATCTCCTCAGGAGTCTCCAAATCCCCCATTATCCAGTATTCGGCGCTGTACTGCTTGATCAAGGGGTTCTCGGGATAAGGAGGGTATTTTCCGAATTTGGACAAGTGGGAATTCGGGATCTGGTGATCGGGGTCGGAGGCGATACGGGAGTCGGCGTGATCGGAGGACCAGTACTGGTCGAGGAGGCCGTAGTTGAGGGATCTGGGGAGGTCCGCGACGAAGACTCGGATGGAATTGGGAGGGACGAGAAGGGCATTTCGGGAACGGGGATTTGATTGGCTTCTGGTGGCGGTGGGAGAGAAGAAGAGGTGGATGAAGAGGAAAAGCGAAAGGAGGAAGACGAAGACCAAAGCAAAGAAGATCGATTTTGCTGCGGCGTTGGCTTTTATCGCCATTTCTGTTTTCCGTTTCCCGCTTGGCTTGGCTTCAAGTGTCCACTGGCCACATTTTCCGTCGACTATTTCTCATCTCCATCGGCAGCCTCTTGCTCTTTCCTCTCATAAAATTGGGTAATTCTCGCGTCCGCCCTGGCGGACGTACGCCAGGGACGGAACGCAGACGTCCGTGCCCTTTTTTGTCTAAATCCAATTTTTTTAATTTTATATTTAATTAAAAATAATTATATTTCTTTTTCTACATATATTTTTATAAAAAAATTATTCTTGATAGTGTTCTTTCATATTTTAAGGAATTAAATCAATTACCATTTTTTATTTTTAACATCAAATAATTCTCTTATTTTATAAAATCTCTTTTATTATTTCTATTGTTCGGATCCAAATTAGTTACAATTTTTCATATTTTTACACTAAAATATTAATATTCTAACTAACACACAGAATGAGATAATATAAAAGGGAAAATTGATATCTATATTTTTATTTTTCATTAGAAATTAGACACCATAATATGTGATATTGGACATCACCGTAGGCAAAATTAGACACTCTTATAGATTATATTAGACATTAGTACATAACTTGTTTGCATAAAAATATAATCTTTTTTTAATATGTTTGTCTTTTTTTTAGTATCCAATTATATATATGTGGTATCTAGTTTTATATAGAATGAAGGAAACATGTAAAGCGTCATAATTAAACATTTAGACACTATAATCATGTAAATTGTACATTTCTTTATCAAATTTAGACAGTTAATCCATCATACTAGACATTCGATCATCATTATCAGAAATTTGGATACTTCAATTCAACACTTGGGACATCATACTCAAATAACTTGCAGACATTCATATGCTAGAATTAAAAGTAAAATTATGATATAATTTTTCAATTAAATATCCTTTAAAATAACATTATTATACTACGAATTGAAGGTAAATTTTGAATAATCAAACTATTTTATCCTCAACACTACGAAAACAACTTGCACATATTTATATATTATAGGTAGACACTAAAACACCAGACATAGACACTAGCAACTCAATTTTAGACACTAAAAAATAGACACTATTTATCTATCATTGGACATTAACAGCGTTAATTTGTCCGTTAGTGGTGTACGTCCGCCATGGCGGACAATATCATATCTCCATAAAATTTGTCTTCTTTTATAATGTATGTGATTTAAGACTTCTCAATTTTTTATATCTTTTTTTTAATATAAAATTATTTATTTATTTATTTTTATATAAAGTAAATATACTTATCTAAAAAAAATTACCATCATTTATACTTTTTAATGGGCCATACATATTTTCACTCTTTAATTTTCTCAATTTTCTCTCCTTTCAATAATATATATGTATATATCTATATATATATATAATAATAATAATAATAATAATAATAATAATAATAATAATAAAGTTACCTTATTTGAAAAAATAAGAAAGAGAACTATTTTGAAACTGCCAAAAAGAAATAAAGGTCAAATATTACGAAATAGAAGGAGTATAATTTTTTGAAAAAAAAGTGGAATGACAAAAATACAAATAAAAAAAATCACTATAGTTAGAGGTTTAGACACACTTGCTCATTGATGCCCAGCAGCATCTTCGTCAGGTGACATGGGGTGACCGAGAGGGACTTCTGGTGTGGGGGAACGCCCGAAGTGTAGGTTTCCCAGGGGAGTTCGCCTGAAATGCTCAGAAAAACAGGGGTTAGGAGGTCCCCGGAGTCTTTTTTCGGGGAGGAGCCTCCGACGCCTAAGTCAGTGTTTTGGAGGTGGAGAGGGAATACTAAAGACCAGAGATCCTTGCTTGTGGCGTTTTCTTTTTTAAGGGGAGGAGAGGGATCCCCTGTTGAAACCATTTCCCTGATATACATAAGAGGAGGCGACCCATTTAGATTGTGACACGTGTTCGGTCAGATGTGATCTGTCTTTTCTGGGCGTAGGGGCCTCTAGCCGCCTGCAGGCTCCTCGGGTCACGGGCTAAGGTGCGCATAGCCCCACATGACCAGACGTAGACGGCGTCAACGTGTCAGAGCGCATATGAGGGCGGCGTGTAGTGTGTGCGGGCGATATGTCAGAGGCTCCTTAATTGCTTCCGCCGTACACCCGAGGTCCCTTTGGTTGAGGTCGCCCTTCGAGATGAGGGGCCCTCTTCTGGAGTCGTGCCGGTAGTTCAGAGGATCCCATAGCTCTGAAGATTCTCTCCTGCCGAGTAGTGGCTGGTCCTTCTCCCCCAAAGCCAGTTCGGTCACCTTTCCGATGGGGTAACACGCTAGTTTTCCCAAGGTTGGTACTGTCATCCTCGGGGGCGCTGTTGGACTTCCGAGATCGTGTATCCAGGGCGTCGGACTCCCTCCTTTCCGAGGTCGGTATTGGCATTCCTCGTCGGTGATCCCAGATTCACCCGAGCGTGGTGCTTGGTCGAAGTCCTCAGGTGATCGGGGTGATAGCACTTCGGTTATCACTCACCACCATTTTAAATGGTGCCAAATTCATAACTAAAATTTTAGTTCGGGCTCAAATTCATTATTGGGCTATTAGTTGTACTGACATATAAATGAAATGGTAAATCGGCGAATGATGTGGCATCGCTTGTCTCTAACCTCTATACTACTTTCATTCCCTTTGTCTCAGAAACCTCAAACCTCCTTAAATTATCTCAATCTACAAACCAAAACCCTAGAAATCTCATAATCTCAATTCAAAATTTTTCTGATGAAATTGGAATAGTAAAAAGAGATCAAGATAAGAACCCAGGTTAAGGTTTTTTGTGATGTCTAACAAGACCTTGCTATGGATTTAAGGAAGTTGTTCGATTCCATTATCAATGGATTTACACAATATCAAGATCTCATAATGCATCTGGGTGGCCTTTGCAAGATTCAGTTTCTTATACTCTACTTCGGTAGAAGACATGTGATTGCAAAGTTTACTAGAAAGGTGAATTGTGCCGATGGAATGAGAAAGCAACTCAGAGGTCCAGTGAAGATTGAAGAGTTGAAGATTGAGGCTCAAAGAGCTCAGATTATACATGTTTAAAAGAAGATTGGAGATATGAGATATAGGATTAAATGGTGGAGAAAGAAAGCTCTACATTCTTAAAAAAAGAAAACTAGGCAGTGGAAGTAGGGGAGCTGAAGGATAGGGTGGCAAAGGTATAAGTAGAGGTCCATAAATCAATTAAAACTAGAAAATTCCCCAAATGCTACATAATTCTTGCATTTTGCCTAATTGGCATGTCATTTGGACCGATTGGTTGCCACACAATCATCATTTATTTGCCACATAATCATATTTAGGCAGAATATTCTAATATTTGATAAAAAATTCTCTTTGTCAATTACATTGGTGACATAATTAATCCCAATTCAATACTTTGCTACTCTATTTGACACCAAACTTCAACATTAGTGATGAATTTGGAATCATTTAAAACTATAGTGAGCAAATGGGTCTAGACCTATAACTATGATGAGTTTTTTTGTACTTTTCCTAAGGTAAATTTGACATTTATATCTATTGATTAAGAATTCTGCCATTACTTTCTTTCTTTCTTCCATATTTTTTTCTTTCCAAATAGTCATTAACATATTTTCCATTCACCATTATGATACGACAAAAGTAGAATATGGAAGACTCCTAGTTTTGACGCTAAGATCTAAGTTTTTAAACACCACTTTTTCTCCTACATCTTTGCTGTCTAACTTGTAAGTACCATAACTAAAAGTTAGTTACTTGTTCATTAGTTTTGTTACTCTACCTTGATCCATGCCACTGATATAAAGAGTCAACCTAATTGTAACTTTGCTACCCTTTTGATTTCATCAACAATCCTATCGCCATAATGCTTAAACATTGTTATTATTCATTATTCAGACGTCATTATCTGCCATTTCAGAAAGGTTAGCCATCCTCTGTTAAGGTTATTATGTGATAGCAGAGAGCTATCACCCACAAAGAACTCCCAATTGGCTTGCTGCACACCACTCTCGGAGAATTTATAACACCACCCTCGGGGAATTCGTGACACCAATCGAGGATTCTCGGCATCCACCCTTGGAAAATATATGTGACCAACTTCGGGAAAAGAGGGTCTCTTTTACCTTCGAGGAGACGCTACCAACCTCGAAAGCATAGGTCCCCCACCATCGACAGAGGAAAAATGCCTCCCGAGGAAGGTCCGCTCATCCGAAGAGCCTTCTCTAATAGTCCTCGGGGAAGATTTCTCCCCGAAGTAGCCTTGCACCTCCAAACAAGTCTTATGGAGAAATGACAAATACGGTTAGGGAACCTCTGACACAGAGGCCTCGCACACACCCCTACCCTCTGGCTGGAACTACCTACGGCCAATTGGAGATGCCTACCTCCAAAGGTACGGACCAAATCTGGCCAAACACGTGTCATGATCTGGGTAAACTATGCAAAATGGCCTCCTCCCCTCATCCTCCTATAAATACTTAGGAGGCTCCTTGATAAGGAAAGGGGAACTCTCTCTTTCTTACTATTTGCTCCTAAACAACTTCTCTCCCGTGTATTGACTTGGGTGTCGGAGGCTCCTTCCCCGAAAACACACTCCGGGGAGCT
Source organism: Aquilaria yunnanensis (assembly GCA_039654915.1). NCBI lineage: Eukaryota > Viridiplantae > Streptophyta > Magnoliopsida > Malvales > Thymelaeaceae > Aquilaria > Aquilaria yunnanensis. The sequence goes on from CM077593.1 coordinate 117,874,812, forward strand.
CATAACCCTCTTTCTTCAAGATCTTGCTGACACCTTGTCATGCCCAAACTTGCCCCTGGCCCATTCGGACCCGATTACTTAAACACGCAGCGGAATTTTTCACAGAAGGGGCATTTATTATTACTTAACAAAACATACGGGCACGACCCCAGGATACTTACCGATATTAGCTCGTTAAGTTCTTATTTAATAAAGGTGAAGTTTGGGTGCTCTTAGAAACAAGCTAGTACCTATGTGGAATTTTAGTGTTCATTTCATGATCTTTATCATACTTAGCCAAGTACATGCATGACAACCAAAACTAGGGATGGCAACGGGGCGGATCGGGCGCTGATACCTCCTATCCGTCATCCGCACTCGCGGGTTTTTTCATACCCGTCAGCTCGCGGATATCCGCTAACGAGCAAAAAACAGCATCCACACCCGCAACCCGCGGATAATCCATGTTCGCGGGTAATCCGCGGTTTACACTAGTTTTGTAAATTTCATAAAAGAAACATGAAATATTCATCATTAAGTCATAAATTACACATATCCACATCATATCCAATAAAACAAGAAACATTCATTAACACAAATAATATTCATATCTTTACATGTGATTTATGTGGCAGTTTTTCCTATTTGTTATTTTGTTAATTTTATTATTCAAAAGGCTTGGGTGGCGAGATTATGTTGCCGGACATGCCGACTGCTTGCTATGGGAGGTGTACGTGTTTGTATGCATGAAGGTGGGGTTGCTAGCTCAAAAGGAGAAAAATAAGGAACATCATACAGACCACATCACATCACATCCAACTTCACGGGTTTCACGGGTAGGCGGGCGTGGATTTATCCGCGATGGATACCCCCTACCCGTCACCCGCTCGCGCCCGCCAGACGGGTGAAATTTTTTACCTATGCCCGCCCCATCACGGGTATTTTCACCCGTTTACCCATCCGTCATGGGTGGATATCCGCGGTTCACGGTTTTCGCCTGCTCTGTTGCCATCCCCACCATATCCATATTTTGAAAACTTGTTTATGGACTCATGTCTTGCATACTCTTAAATGCCTTAGAAACATGCATACTTCATTCCATAGCACTTAGTCAAACATTACATGCTTCCAACATAAACATGGGTTTATGGACTTTTACTACTTAACATACATATGGCCCAATTTACCAAAGAACATTTTCAACTTGTCTAAGTTCTTATTTAAGCCCAAAACATGCATTTAAGCCCAATTTCAACATGCTTCAAGTTTCATGAAAAACATACTTCCTATAATTCATGCATAGGCCTTGGTAAGTCCACCAAGCAATAAAATACCCAAAGTCCAAAGTCTAATTACAAGCCAATTAAACCAAGTTTGGCCGAAATTAACTAACAAGTCATAAAAATGGTGTTATACTGAAAGAAAATGTAAATTCTTAAAACTTAGCCAGGATATCCAAAAGCGTGATACATGGCAATAAATTCATATTATCATGGAACACATTCCACCTTAATAGACCCTATTCCCACAAACTTCTAGACTTCATAAGCCTACACAAGGAAGTCCACACCATTAGCTTGATTCACAAGCAATCTATACCATAAGAGACACTTAGAATTGTGCAATATATATATATATATATATTGAGCAATACTGTACACATACCCAATATTCTTAGCTTGATCTTTCAAGCAATCATTTTCCTACAAAAATAGATGAGGGCGGCTGAGTTATAAAACTCAGTAAAGAATCCGGTGGCATCCAATGCCTAACTTAGTGAGGTATTTCTTATGGCTTCCAAAGCCTAACTTATGCCAAGAACATAATGACAATTATTCCATGTTCCTGCAAAGAAAACACTAAGACAAAGAAAACACAAGATACATACATATAACAATAATAATAGTAATCGGGGGTTAGCATGCACAACCAAAACAGAGAAGCACACAAACACATACACAACTTAACAGCATTCTGTATGGGCAAAGTAAGCATGAACATATTCCATTACACACAATTCCGGTCGACCTTTATTTTATACCGTACCGAGCTCATTAGCTTGGGAATCGAGTTGGCCAAACTCAATTCCTAGCCGTAATGTTTGCACAGAACTCATGAGTAAACAGAGTTGCCGAAGCAACAATACTTAGCCCACTTAGCACTATGTGCCCGAATACTCACAAAGTGAGTATAAGAAATCCTCACACAGAGTTGCCGAAGCAACAGAAACACCTTAGCCCTCTTAGCACTCCTAGGATCACATGGTTCTTTGACCATCACCTAGGGGCCCGAATACTCACACACAAAGCCATTGAGCAAAGTGAGTATAGGAAATCCTTACCATAAATTTTGTAACCTTTTGTTGCTTAATTCCTTTGTCTTTCCTTGCTTTATTGTTTGTTAGAACTTGTCTTTTCCTTAATGGACATAACCTCAACTTAAGGAGGTAAGGCCTAATTTAGCCATTCTTTGTACTTAGGCCCAAATGAACTTAGGAGCCACATAGGCCCAAATTAACTTAGGAGCCACTTAGGCCCAAATTAACTCAGGAGCCACTTAGGCCCAAATTAACTTAGGAGCTACTTAGGCCCAAATTAACTTAGGGGCCTAAGAACACCATGAACAAGTGTTTAAGCCCATGCAATTTCTCCATAATCACATGGCCGAATTTATGGCTCAACCTTTCTCTTAATTTTCAAGCTCATATGTTCATAGAGACTTACATATACCAAGAACACTTGGTTTTAACTTAAAGAATTCAAAATGAATCCTTGGCCGAATTTATGCTTTATCCTTCCTTCTCATCTTAGTTCCATATATCTCTAGGAACCCATAATTGCCAAGAACACTTGGCTAACTTACAAACATACAAAACAATAACATGGCCGAATCCTTTAGCTTACAAAACTTCTTAATTTTACATCCATCTTTTTGGTTCTTTCCTAGAACATCCATAAGAGCTTGTTTAGTACCAAGAACACTTGGTTTAAGCTCATTAATGCCAAATAAAGGCTTGGCCGAATTTATACCCTTGCCTTTCATCCATCCTTTACTTGTTTTTCTTGCTTAGGATGACCATAAAAGCTCAAAAGTACCAAGAACACTTGGTTTAGAGCTTCACAATGCCAAGAACGTACTTGGCCAAATTTTCTTCTTTGCTTGGAAACCTTCACTTGATCTTTGCTTTGTAGGCTTCTAACACTTCATAAACACCAAGAATACTTGGTTTATCTTCCAGAAAGTTCAAACATGAACTTGGCCGAATTTCTTAAAAATGGTAGCATGGCTGAAATTTCTACATGATCTTTCTTCAATATCTCACTTAATTTGTTGCTTTGGATGACTTTAAAAGCTTAAGAATACCAAGAAAACTTGGTAGAACTTCATGGCTACCAATAATATGACATGGCCAAATTTTAGAAGGAGAAGAAAGAGTTGGAACTTGGAGAAAAAAGTATGGCCGAAAATGGAGAGAGATGAGAGAGAGTTGATAGAGTTTGTGAGTTGTTTGAGTGTTTGAATGTGAGAGAATGGAAATTGCACGGGATGGCCGGTTATACCAAGTCCAAATGGGGTGAATAATTGTTTGAAATGAGTGGGAGACAAGATTAAAAGTAAAGAAGACTAATTGGAAGACTTTTGGGGTAAGTTGGTAGAAATAGTCAAAAGTAGGTGAAGAAAGAATCCAAGGTGATGACTAAGGGTGGGAGGTAGATTAAAATAATGGGATTTGGAGGGAGGTAACATAAAATATAGGAAAATGGAGGGGAATGGCCAGCCATAGCATCCTAGGCCATTAAAATGGCCTAATTCCCCCTTTAGTCCTCCATATTTCTAATTTTTGGGCAATTGAGCCCAACCACTAAAAATCCCTTTGGCAATTGAGTTCCTTAGCTTTAAATTCCACCATTTCATCACTAATATTCTTGGCCTAAGCCAAGCTTAATTTCAAGAGTGTCCAACACTCACATAAACCCAATTCCTCACCTAAAAATGTCTCCCAAGCTCAATGAGCTAAATTCCCTTTTTGAAAAATTTTCTGAGCCCTTTTTATCTCCATAATCCAAGACTTAAATACTCGGGATTTTCAGGGCATTACACACCTTCTCACCGGAAGTCTTTCTCAGGTCCAGCATGTCCTACAACGAAGATGTCGCCGGGCATCATTATGGATGGCGCACCACTAGCGAGCATAATAGGGTCACATTGAGACTTGGTGAGAAATAAGCCCCCAAATAGTATATTTGCAATTAAGGGTAGTTAAAGGCTGAAGATAAAATTTTAGGGGCTAGGTAAGTGTTTCTTCACATGTATTACTAGCTATTGACATCAGTGTTGTAAGAGCCAGCCGGGAATGGTCAGTTCAACCTTGAATTGTTACCTTTTGATAGTTCGGCTATCAGCTCATTAAATATCTAGTCAAAACCATTCAAAACTACCTAAAATCATTCAAACTGGTGAACCATGAAGCCAAAAGATTTTTCTTCTTTAGGATGGTGGGTGAATTGGTTAGACTATGAAATGAAGGCTTTTCTTATTTCTTTCATGGTTCGATTCTTACAACATTGATTGACATGAGATTAATGCACGATTAATATGGCAAAACCTTTCCACACATTGGACGAACTATGCAAAAATAACCATGTATTAGGTTTCAAATATGAGTTCTTTATTTTCAAAGAAAAATAGAAGTCAAATTTCAATTGAAGTATAAGTCTAATTTCAGCATGAAAAGATTTACAAAAGGACATGGTCAGTGGACAATGTCAGTCCACTAATTCAAGTATGATGACTGAATTTGCTATCCTCTAGTATTAGCTTTAGTTAAGGCATATAAACTTAAAAAAGAAAACATAATGCTTAGCTTCATCACCATACATAACGATAATGCATGTTGGGTATAGTTTTCATTTTTTAGGAGTAAAAAGAACTCATGTCAAATCGGAAACATTTTGCTCAACCCTAGTCATCAACTTTCTTCCATCTCTTTTTAAAAAGTCCCTCTAACTTTGACCTAATTGGCCGAATCCGGTTAGTTTTCTAGTTGAATTTGGTCAACCTTCCTTAATTTATACACAATTCTTAAAATATTCAACTTTATTTGTAAAGTTTTTCTTCTACTTTTTCCATGTCCAATTTTATTCTTTTTGTAAGATGAGGCAAAGAAGTTGCATGTTGAAAAGGCGACAGCAAAGAGTTCTACTTGATTAAGCTGGCCAATTTGCACTCTCATAGTGGATCGAATATTAGCACTCCTTAGTTTATTTGTTAGTTCAAGAATTATGCTAGGTTTGTGCCCCTTATTTTTTTTTTTAAAGATTTTTTCTATCAGTTTATAAATTTAAATATTGGGTATACTTGTGTATTAATTCTCTATAAGTTTTTCATGTAATACAGTATCCCAAAGACACTATAAATTGCATGAGTTGAGTCTATTGTCTTTATGGAGTTTAGCATCATATCTTATTGACAGATGTTGTGTGGCCTGTAGTTCATGAAAAAGGACTTCCATAAACAAGCTAATCAAAATTTTCTTAACATTAGGTACTTGTTATGCTGCTACAATGTGTAGAACAATATGATGTCTGCAAAAAAAATGATCACTTTTTGTTAAAGTTGTAAGAAAATTTAGAAAAACAAAATTACTTGTATTAATTCATAATCTCATCACTTTTCCTTCTCTATGAGCAATCGTTTCTCTTGATAATCGACTTCATTTTGGTTCCTATTAAAAATATATATATAAAAAGCAGTGTAAAAGGTCTTATTACGCTTATGAGAAATTGTTGTGTTAAATCAAAAGGTGTTTATTCAGCCAAGTTAGGATATCATATCCCGTACATTCTACTGCATTCGGACCTCAGTGTCTCCTGTGCTGAGTAATTAAGGTAGTGAGCATTTTAGCGCCTAGAGTTTGCTCCTTTTGTGCAAAAATTTAGGTAGTGGGCTCTATCCAACCGTATTCCTACCTACATGAACTTTTGGCACTATGGGATCCTACCATCCATCTAGGTCATGCCTCATGTATGGTTCTACTGTTGAATTTGTCGAGCATCTCATGTTCTACTGCCCGTTTATAACTCAAGTTGTTCTGCAGGCTCTTGGCTTGCATCAAGCGCCCTAATTGAAGATGACTGGTTATTATTCCTCTCGATTGGTTAGCATATTTGGTGTGGAATTGGAATAAATATGTTTTTGAATCTAAATGCTTCACTGTGTTGGGTATAGGCCACATGGTCAATCACTGGATATATTCAAAAAAAATTTGGACATGATATCTCCTACCACTCTTCCACCACCACGTCTTGTTGTACATTGGACCACTCCACCTAATGATGTAATCACTCTGAATGTGGATGCAGGCTCTTTGATTCACTCGGTGCAGTAGGGATTAGAATTATGACTCGAGATTCATTTTCTTCTGTGTTGTTCGCAACTTTTCATGTCATTCCCTACATAAGTGACATAACATATCCGGAGGTGCCATCAATTTGGATGGGTCTTCTTAAGGAACGAGCCAAAGGTTGGCAAAAGGTGATTGTTTGATCCAACTCTTAGATCGCAGTGGCTGTTTATCTTCGCCATAGAAAGCCATTATATTATGCTTACAAGGTTGTTTTAGATGATATAATTGATTTAATCTATATGTTTACTTCTTTGCACCCTTGTCTATATGCCTTAAGTGGTAAACATCTTGGCCCATTGTCTTGTATCCATGGCAAAAAAGTTTTATTGGCCGAATGGAGTCTACTGGAAGCCCTCTTAACAAATTCTTAATGAAGATGCAATTTCCACTTTCAAAAAAAAAAAAAATTGGGTTAAATAATTTATAATGACAAAAAATATGAGGAAATTAAGCAATATGGTTGACTGAGTTATACTTCTCCACTCCATGTCAAAAATCTGCTGTGTCGCTGGCTTCCATAATTTTTTTTAAATTATTATTTTATTTGGTGCTCAGAAGCATCTTTACTAATAGGTAAGAGTATTTAGGAATATTTGTGAAGAATGAGATGTAAAATGTCTATTTCACGGAACCTGAAGGGTATTAAGTTACATAAACATTCTTTTAGTGTCTTACTTTAGATTAGGCAACAAGTACAAATAATCATTTTTATTTTTAACTCAGTCCAAATTAGCCACTATTATTTTTTCAGCTTAAATATACCATTTATACTTCTAAATGGGACAAATTAGTCACTTTCTATCTTAAGAATATTTATATGTGAAATCTATAAATTTTTCTTAAAAAAAAAATCTTAATGATAATATTCTATGTAAAGTGAGTATGTTTTTTTACAAATTGGAGACAATTAGGGATTTACGACTCATCAAATGTGTTAGAAATTGGATAAAAACTGGACAATGATGTAGAAATTAGCATGTTGAAATAAAAAAATGCATTTGGAGAATGATTTTTTACTATTTCACATTAAAAGTAATAGTTTACTATGAATTAACTAATAAATTTAATAGAGGGTAGCCAATTCAGCTAATTTAAAAATATAAGTGGTATATTTGGGCTGAAAAAATAACAATGGTATATTTGGACCAAGTCATAAATACTCATGTTTGTTTTTATACATTTGCCTTTAGAATAGGGTGAATGTGGGTGTCAAATCGAGCAACATCCCACACTGCTGATGAACAACCTGGCGAGGATGGCTTGTAGAGAAGTTTTGTTTTTATACTAATACCCAAATGGCCTATGGCCTGTTAGAGGGTAAGATGAACTGAAGGCATGATTGGCTTTGTTAGATTTGATCCTTAGACTGTGTTTGTGGATAATAGCTGGATAGCCCATTTGGAGCAGGCCCATCAGTTAAGGAGCTAATGAGTTGACTGTTAGTTGTAAGGATGCATGTTATGAAAGATCCCCATGATCACATAGTTTATCACACAATGAGAGGAGTTTCCTCCATGATAACAGCTTCCTAGGGCTTATAAGAGGCCTCATGCAAAAGGAAACAAGGCACATTCTACCTTTTACCATAGTCTTGACTGATATTTGTCCATTTCACAGGCAATTATAGACTTAAGCATCAAGTAGAGATGGGCCATGGGTGAATCGGCCCAAATCAGGACCGCACCGCAAGTTAAACCCGCCCTGGCATGGCTCGAAAAAAAAAAACCTGCATAGATATGGGCCAAATATGGCTCTAAATGAAAGAATTGCGCAAAACAGACCGCCCCGCCCCAATACGGAACTCGACCCACCACATGCCGCCCCCAGGACCAACTCGACTAAAAGACCGACCAGTTTGGTTCAACCCCTGGAGCGCCCCTAACACCTCCTTGTAATGGACATTTGCAAAAAAAAACATGGGTTAATTACAAAAGTAGGCCCTCCTACTGTTTTTTGCTCCATTTTAGCTCATAAAATTTCATTTTCACCCCTCCCAACAACTAAATTTTAAGGACTTTTTGGTCCAAATAATATTTGGTCCTCCCCTATAAATACCAATGTCATTTTCACTCTATCCTCACACCATCACTCAATCTCTATTCTTCCTCTACTATATTCTCTTAAGCATTTGAGTTTTTTTCTTAATCACTTCCAAATTTCTTATTAATCTCTACCTAATATCTTCATAATCTCCTCTTAATTTTACATTAATCACTACTATTAGTTTGTGACTCATGGCTTCAAGAGGAAAGGGCAAGTCAATGGAGAGTTCATCTTCTCGCACCATCAGCCTCCGAGGTTTGTTCTGTCGCCATTCTCGACTCACTGATAAATGCACCTTAATTGAAGAGTTGTACAATGATGATGCCCGAATCGATATGATGAATTATGATTTGGGACTCAATGATCAATTATTGGATGATAAAGTTGAAGAGTTGGATGCGATGGTTACCGAGGATCCGTCAACACAATCGACGCTAACAAGTTATAGACCTGCTGTGAAGGAAACCCAAGGATAAGGTAAATCCTTGAGACTAACTACTTGGATATGGGAGCATTATGAGCTCATATACGAAATGGAGTCGAGGCACGGGAAATGCAAACATTGCGGGAAGATTGGTGCATAAAAAGAATTCTGGCACCGAAACGCTAAAGCGATATATTGAAAATCAACATCCTAATGTCCTCCCCAGTGTCGGGACTAGTTCTGGAGGACAAACACAACTTGCGTTTACAACTGACACCGGTGGGGCATGTATATTTCGTTTTAACAAACAATCTTGTAGAGAATGATGATAAATTGGATGATGTTTATCGAAAAACCTTTTTCACAAGTTGAAGATGTGCACCTAAAATCTTAGATAAAATCATAATTAAATCCTGTATTTTAAAAAGTGTCTAAGAAAACCGCCAAAAAAGAAAACTTTAGATTACTTGAAGTTGGAAAATCAGATTTACAAATCTATTTTTCTGCTCTTGATCATTGTGTGACATTCACTTCTGATATGTGGACATCATCTATAGGTCAATTATTTTATTGTGCTACTTCTCATTGGATTCATTCTGATTGGAATATGCAAAAATAAATTTTGTCATTTAGGGTCATTGAAACGAATCATACTGGTTATCATATATTCAATTGTATCTTAGAAACTTTACGTGATTATTTTTGTACTGATAAAGTCCTGTACATTTTATTTAATAATGCTTTAAACAATAATGTTGCCGCTTGTCTTTTGAGTCAAGCATTGAAACCATCTCTCAATGGTGCATTCTTTTACGTTAGATGCATGTGTCATATTTTGAACTTTTGTGTGCAAAAAGATTTAGAAGTTCTCTAAAATGAAATTTTGCCCATTTAGAACTTATTGACGTATTTGAAATCAAGACCTACTATGTTTTGTGAATTTAAAAAGTTTTGTTTTAAAAATCAAAAAAAAATTTCTTGGAAACAGTTTAAATTGGATTGCCGAACCTACTAGAACTCCACATATTTAATGTTGCAAGATACAATTCTGTATGCGAATTTGTTGACGCATTTCATGAACTTAAAAATGTGTTATGAGTTTCTTACAACTGAAGTTTGGGAAAAATGTTTTAAAACCGGTGAATTGCTTAAGTTTTTTTACGAAGCTACTGAATTTTTCTTTGGTGTTTACTACCCAACCATTCAACAAATTTTACTTCATTTAGTGAACATTACATATGCTTTACATCAGTTTAAAGATAATGAGTTGTTAAAACCGACTGTCAATGTCATGTGGGCTAAGTGGCTTCAGTATTTCAAAAACATTCCACCTATCTTTTTAGTTACTTCTTTGCTTGACCCATATGTCAAATTAACGGGCACAACAACATTGCTTGAAGGAAATTTTCATACTTATTTAGAAATGTCTCATATAAATGTTTTGGCTATGTCTACTAATGTTTCTGAATACTTGCATTCTTTATATAAGTTATATTGTGAGTGGCATTCGGATAAGGTAAGATCCGAAGCTCCTCAAACCGAGCCTCCAAGGAGATCAATCTCATCAAGATTCAACCTGCCCTTCCAAATGCTCAAACGACGCCGACCGATGACATCGGGATTAGCTAAGGTCGATGACTATCTTAACACATCGTTCGAGTCAAGTGACGTCAACATATTGGAGTGGTGAAAACAAAAGAGATCAAGGTTTCTGATCTTGTCGATAATCGCACAGAAGATTCTTGCTGTTCTAATATCCACCGTATTATCTAAGACATCATTTAGTACAGGAAAATGGATGATATCGGAGAAATGATCAAGATTGACACCCGAGGTAATAGAAGCATGCGTGTGTAACTGAGAATGGGGTCTCGCAGCACTTTGACAGCAAAACTAAATGAGTTCGGATGACAAAGTAATATCCAATACCGAGACTAAATTTTTTTTTCCAATCATACATGTAGCTTTCTATTTGATTTGATTATGCTGTTAAGCATAAATTATAGGTTCCTATTTTTTATCATTTTCGGAACATTTTTTTCATTTCAAAAATGTAAGGCCCGTTCCGATTATTTGTAAGTATCATTTGATTTTTTTACTTAATAAAACTTATACCGGATGTGGTGTTTTTTCTTAAAAATATTTATTACATATAGAATTAATTATGTTTCTAATTTAAAAAAAAAAACCTCTAAACCCAACCCTGCCCCGCCCCAGACCTGACTCGGGACCAGCTCGGGACCACCCCACCTGGGATTGGTCCAAGCCCGGTCCTCCTTGACCCAGGCCCGGGACCGGCCAATCCCAGGTCGAGTCAACCCGGTGCCCATCTTTAGCGTCAAGCACACATTCCTAAGGTCCTCTAACTCTATCTTTGGTTGCAAGCTAGCACATCTTTGAAGGTCTTGAGCATCTCACTTGATCTTTTTTGTATCACATACCAATACTCTTGGTTTAGGCATAAAGATTGTGTGAAGGAATAACATATGGTAATATAATTAATCAACCATTTATTTGACCCATTTAGTCAAACACATGTTTCTGATAGGATTATCATCAAAAGGTTAGTGAGTGGCATCTCATCTTAGTTTGCTGGTAGCCAACAGACAATAGTTGGCCAATATGTGCCCAAAATCTTAGGTTGTTAATGTTGGAGAAATCTATTTCAATAAACAAATTACTTAACAAATTTTTCGTTTCAATTTAGCCGTTTGCCGTAATAACTTTTTAATATCATCAAAATCTATTCGTTTGCCACCATAACACTAGAAATGTTCCAAGCTAGCTATTTATGTTATTTATTACTCTTAAACATTTACTCTCTTAGACGGTTATATATATGTATCTTTCAACTTTTGGCGTAAGTGTACTCCTTCGGCGCTCTATCATTCTCCCCATATTTTTTATGTTTCTTATTATTTGAAAAATATTTTATCTTAAGTATTGGGTAAAAAAATTTGTGGGTGGAGCTTTACTCCATAATAGTGTATGTATATGTGGAGCAACAGCAAGATGGCTAAGCTATTTTATTCTAAGAGCGACATGACCGAAGCCATTGTACTGATATGACATGAAACGTTCAAAAGATAATAAGTAGACTCATAACTCATTCCAATTATTCTTGATATATTGGTGATATTTTTCCTATTCCTTACCTATTTCTCTCTCTAATATCTATTAATTTTGTATTATAAAACTGTCTATTTTCATTTCATCAGTGAGATCAAAATTTGTTCTAAATTCTATATTTTATTATTTATAAAATTTTTAATATTTTTATGGTGCAGGAACAACAAGTTTTGGATATTTTGTTACTAAAATTAAAATTATTTCAATTTTAGTTGACGTTCTTTGTTGAATTATGAAAGCATATGAAGAAGGAATGATTTCTCCAGCCCACAACTGTTTTTTTTTCTTTCGGGTGAAAAATTTCTATTTGAAAAGAAAATAGAATGGCCACCATTCATATTTAATTTTTTTTCTTGAATGACTACAAGAAGAGTTCATAGTGGTGGATAAGAAATTATTTTTAACCATATTTTCCTGTATTTATTCTTTCAATTTCAAGTTGGGCATTTTCTGTTTTGGAAATTAAATCAAAGTGGCATGTAATTATGCATGAAAGAAAATTTTATTATGTTTCCTTTTCTTACCTGATAAGGGGACAAGCACTATTTTTGTTTGAGGAAAATTGAGTCCAATGTGTTTTGAGCATTGTGAAGATAAAGTTTCAAATTTTATATAAAAAAACCTTTTGGTGCCACCAACCATATTTTGAAAGAGAGAATTTGATTTTTCTTTTAAGAGTGGAAAAAAGGAAGTAAAGAAGAAAAGTTTTGGTTCCTTAACTTAAAAAACTCAAACAAGTTGGCCCCTTAACTGAAAATCGGTTTATATTAGTCCCCAAACTTGGCAAAGCATGATGATTTAGTCCCTGAAGTAAGTTAGATTGGCACATGTCATCCTGTGGGGTAACGTCATTCATGTTTCATTAGGCGATATTAATGCCACAACCATCCTCCAAATTAGCCTCAATTTGTTTGCCACCGACAATGTATTCACGCCGGCAAAGATGATGACAACCTCAATTTCACCCTGCTTACAAATTAAGTTGGAAAAGACTTGTTGCCTAGGATTCTTGGTTGCCGGAAAATGACTCACGGGACTACCGCTTGGTCAATCTTCCCCCCTGCCACCTTCGTTGTCCCTTCTCTCTCTTTGGCCTCTTTTCTTCTCCCTGCCTCCTTCATTCTTCCTTGTTTTCCCCACCTCCCCACCTCTGTTGAAGCGTTCGATTGAAGAACGAAGATTTACCAAAGATTGATGTCGGGGATGGGGGTGAGAAAGCGAATTGATGAATTGACATTGGAGATGAGAAAAAGGAAGCGAGTTTCGGCGAGCGAATTGAGGACAAAGCACATGGTTGCTAAAGGAGAGGGAGGTGGATAAAGGATCGGGAAATCATAATGATGAGGATACGCAATTCGGGTAAGGTCAAAAGGGAGAGAAGGGAGAGCGATGGCAACAAGGAGAGGAACGGAGGCCGAGAGGAAGGGAGAAAGGCTGGAGAGGGACGGCGGTAAGAAGGAGGCCTGAGGGGGAGGCTGCCCATCGACTGTGCAGTGACACGTGTCGTTCAACACGCTTCAGGGACTAACTCATGATGTTTTGCCAACTTTGAAGACTAACTGAAACCGATTTTTGGTTGAAGGATCAACTCGTGTGAGCTGGTCAAGTTAAGGGACAGGTGGGGTATTTGAGCCTTGTATTCTTGTGCCCTCAGTGGCTAGAGAAGTTCTCTATTTTAAAGAGAATAATTTATTACGCCGTACTTTGGAAATGAAAAAGGTCACTTTAAGAGACAAAAAATACTTGTTGCCTCATGTTTGAAATGTGGGGACTAAAAAATTGTTGCCTCGAATTTCAATTATCAAAACTTGTTGCCAGATTCAAGTTCTGGGAACCTAAAATTTGGTGCCTTGGAAAAAAAAAATTATGGTAAGAAAACAGGTAAAGTTTTAGACTTTAATATGGGTCTAAATTAGGTAAATATTTAGACTTCAATGTGGGTCTAAATCGAGGTATCAATGTAAAAATCAGTTAAAGATTTAGATTTCAATATGAGTCTAAATCAAGGCATCGAAGTAACAATCATGAAATAAAGTGACAATTATAAAATACTATTGTGGGATATCTTGGCATTTATAAGTTGCATCTATGACATAGCCTTTTTACAAGACCCAAAGACCCCCAAAAGAGTTGCCTTATATCACATACTCATGCCTCGAGAAATGCCAAAAAAAAGATGGACCCCATTTATGCTCAATAGAAAAATGCACAAGACCCGAAAAAAAAAACTAAAAAAAATGAATCCTTAGTTATGCTCATTGAGAAATGCACATTGACCCAAACAAATATATAAAAATAAGATGGACCCTAATTCACATATGTGCGTACTCATTGAAGCATATCCAAATATCCCATAAGATGGAAAATCATGAATGTGTGCATTATCATTGAAGCATATAAAAAAAATCTCATCAGGTGGAAATTACAAATTTGAATATATGATAATTTTTTTGGCCACATGATGTAGGTCGGTTGAAAATAAAATCGTAGGAAGTGAAATTTGAGCTCAATACTTATCACTACTTACAATCATTGACATCATTGCTAGCAACTTGTGGCATGTGGTAAGTATACCATAACCTTTGTTTCTTATATTTTGTGAAATCTTCAATCGAAGTTAAAAGTTAAAAGAGTTACATCAAGGGGGATAGGTTAAGCCCAAATTGAATAGAGTTTCCCATGAGGATACCTAACAAAAAATCAGAGATCCTAAAGCTTAAGCTTTGAATGGAAAGAATGAATTATAAAAAAACAGTTAAGAGATGTATCATTTAAAATATTTATTTCCCGCCTTACCCCTATGGTGTAGATGCATCTATCCTGTAATGATTGAGGGTTAAGCATTTGCTCTTTAAATAAAATATGTAGCTTTTTTTTAAGTTGGGTGTCAAAGTTACATAAGCACTCACCTATATGAGCGTTGGAGTGAGGCTACTTCTTGGGCTATTCTTAAAATTACTCATAAAAAAGTTATTTTCATTCCATTGCTGAGATCAAAATTTATTCTAAATTCTATATTTTATTGTTTGTGAATTTTTTAATATTTTTATGGTATAGGAACAATAGTTAAAAACACGATCCACATCGTATGATCGTGTGATCCTATGATGTGGATCCAGAAAATATTGCCAAAGCATGGTAAAATTGCTGATATGGTAAGATCACAACTAGAATTACAAGATTGTTGGGATCAAAAGATCATATCCTAATTGATATTGATTTCTATTGGATGTACTTCTATTTTTAGCCCAAATTTATTAAATTTAAGTAAGTTGCTCAAGTTTGGTAGCCCAATAGTTGATACTGCCCAATTTGTGAATTATTTAATTTAATTGTGAGAAGAAGAAAGAGAGAGAAGTAAACAAAAAACTAAGCTCCAGCAAACAAGTCAAACCAAAAACACAAATCAAAGCTTGATGGTATGTTTGTTTATAATGTGTTTGTTCATTGATAAATACATTGTATTCTCTTTTATTTGTCAATAATATATTTTTTTAATGAATTAAACTTTTAGACTTGTGTTGGTTATATTGATGTATTCTTTATTAAAATTTGAACTTTACTTGTTCTCAGTGGCAGCTCTAGAAATTACTCCCTCCGTTTCAAAAGTTTTGCTCCATCTGTTTTTTGTAATTAA
Source organism: Aquilaria yunnanensis (assembly GCA_039654915.1). Taxonomy (NCBI): domain Eukaryota; kingdom Viridiplantae; phylum Streptophyta; class Magnoliopsida; order Malvales; family Thymelaeaceae; genus Aquilaria; species Aquilaria yunnanensis. The sequence goes on from CM077593.1 coordinate 117,890,430, forward strand.
TCTATGATTTTTTATTTTTAACATTTTAATATATAAATAAAAAATATTTGTATATGAATGATAAGTCAAGATATGTAGTTTTTAAATATTTTATTTTTATTTTTTTTAACAAAAAATAATATAAATAAAATTAAGTTAAAATACAACAAAAAGTCAAATGTATTAAAACTTCTGGGACGGATGCAGTATATCTTATGAGGGCAACTTTATCGGTTCATTTGTTTAAAATTGTTAACATTTTAAACATAGTTGCTATTGATGTTGATTTTTTATTTCAATTTATATCTAACTGATATATAAATACATTAATTATATGTATGAATACATACTATATATGCATTTTTTTTATAGTATAGATATTTACTTTGCTTGAAAATGCATCAAATTGTTCTTTTTTGATTTTTTTTTTCCAATTCCAACAAAATTTGTTCTTTTCATTTAAGATGTGTTCTAAAATATTGTATTTTATAAGATATTTATGAGTTATAGACATATTGCAGTATGATATAAAAGCAATTAATCAGTATCCTTTTTATTTTTTAAGAATAAGAGAAATAGAGAATTATATATCTATAACAAGGAAAAAAAAAAGAAGAAATGCTTAACTTGTGACTTGATAATTATGAAAGAAATATGTTTTTAAAAATAAAAAATTTTGACATTAAAAAAAAAAAGAGCAAATATATTAGAATTTGTGGATATTAGGTACAAGAGGATTTTTTCCTATGCAGTCAAAAAGATTAACATAGATAGGATCAAGTGAGCTATACGGTAGATTTATAATATGATTTTCTTGTAACTATCTTTTATTCTTTTATAATATAATTTGAGTTAAGAAAACGTACAAACGAATTGGCGAAGTAACATTAAAAGATTCAATACTATATAAAAATTAAATAAAAAATTATAGCATATACAAAATAATACAACTAATCTCTCAATAAAAAAAAAACTAAAGTAAGAACTATTAAGGGGTTGAGATGACATAAGAAGACACGAAGCAATTGAATTTGTAAAAAGCAGAGACTTCATTAAGTAACAAACAATTGCAAAATTTATAATCGAATTATAAATAATTTTCTCAGTTTGCTATATATTAGTCAACTATAAAATGACTAAATGTATACTAAGGACCAAATTTAGTATATGTTTGCATAAGTGTGCTAAGGTTCCAAAAAGTTCAAAGATGTAGAAGAGACAGATCATAACTAAAGACATATACTTACCAACTATGAACATATACTAACATAAGATTTCCAAGAGTTCAGTGGAGGCAAGTGCCCCCATTGCCTCCATTGTATAGCTGCCCATGTTTGTGTTGTAAAAATAATTGTGTTGTATCATTGTCATACTTTTTGAACTTTACTTGGTTTTCTATATGAATTATATCATCTAGACAAAGGATTTTTGTTTTTAGTAAGATCTTACAATCTACTATCCAATTTTACAATCTCATCTTGCATAGTGAAAACAATACTAAGTAGAATTCCGATCTTAGACAACTTTGCCAAAATCAATATACGGGTGGCATATATGGGCAAATCCATATTTTAGTGGGTGATGTGGAATGCTTGCACAATACAAATTTCCGATGTCTCTGGAACGTTCGGGAGGGAGACTTAAAGTGCTGGAGTGTGCTGGAATCGTCCCTCAACACCCTTATATATCCTCATCACCACTTCGCCCTCGACAAGCGTCTAAACGATCCTCCAAACAATCTCTCTGCACGTTTCTCGCTCAATTCTTTTTCCAACCAGACACCAACAGCAAAAATGTCTCTCATTCCAAGCTTCTTTGGAAACCGCCAGAGCAGCATCTTCGACCCCTTCTCTCTCGATGTCTGGGACCCGTTCGGGGAATTCAATTTCCCACCTCCGTCCTTTAGTCTGTCCAATCCCGAAACTTCTGCCTTCGCCAACACGAGGATCGACTGGCGCGAGACGCCGGAGGCCCACGTCTTCAAGGCGGACCTGCCGGGGCTTAAGAAGGAGGAAGTGAAGGTGGAGGTGGAGGACGACCGCGTGCTGCAGATTAGCGGGGAAAGGAAGATCGAGAAGGAGGACAAGAACGACACCTGGCACCGGGTCGAGCGGGGCTCCGGTAAGTTTCTACGGAGGTTCCGGCTGCCGGAGAACGCGAAAATGGAGGGGATAAAGGCGGACATGGAGAACGGAGTGCTAACCGTGACTATTCCAAAAGCAGAGGTGAAAACGCCTGATGTCAAGTCCATTGAGATCACCAGCTAAAATCAAGCAAAATTTCATGAGAAATCTAAACTGTGCCGTCTTTGATAGCGTAAGAATATACCAGGAATTTGTGTTGGCTTGTTAATGGTGGTTGTTTGATGGGTTGTCGTGGTTTGGTTTGGTGTGTTGGTTTTGGTCTGCCGTGTTCTGTATTTCTTGGTCTCGTCCCTGTAAGCCGACTAGTTGTTAATGATAAGTTTCCTGTTTGCTTGATCTCTTTGTTCAAGCTCACATGAATCTCCTAAGAATCAGATATCTCGAGCATGTAACCATTTCTTGCTTCCAATACTCTTGCGAAATCTCCATCAGACCAATAGTCTTATTTAAGTACGTGCTGTTAGCGTTATGATCCTAATGTTCTTTAAGAATTTGGTTTTGGTAGTAATATTTTCCTGTGGAAGAATTAACTGTTTCAATACATTTAAGGCCATAGTTCTCAGAATGGAAGAGTTTATATAATATACCATAGAATCTTCATTGCTTCATGACATAGAACAAAGTGGTGTGACATAGTGCGACGTCACAAGAGCAAGAGTTCTTCCGACTATAGCAACTGGATACCATCATAACAGCAACTAAGAGGTTTGTAGATGTTGCATTCTCCATAGACATGTCGGAGAAGATGATGACCTAATTCAATAGGGTCGCCCTATTTGGGCAGCTATCGACCAAAGCCGCTGACAGGTGGTAAACTTGCTCCGCACCGGTTGAGGAAATTGCTGGGATTCATGGCTGCAATTTGACTCCAAGAATCTGTTTTTTTGACGGTAGACTTGGGCTCTTGCGAAATCATCCAGGATCCTCACAATGTTGTAGTCGTTTGTATCCGGATCAGACCTCAATCTGACAGCCCACGAAAGGAATCTCTACCCTTTTTGACTCTAGTAACCTTTTACTCTTATGGAGAGATTCATCAGAACCAAGTAATGAAGACCATCAGGCAATGAGACAAACCGTTCCAAGGACCAAAACTCGAACCCATGACGGAAATACCCAAAGTTCTCCTAGGCGGGAGGAGTCCATTGCGTTCGAGAGGAGCTGCTCTGCAGTTTCTCGGGCTACAGGACTCGAACCAAGCGAGAGACTCCGAATAGCGGTTCTAAAACATTTTTAAAGTGGGTCCATATACAAACATAATTGATCAAGAGCAACCATATAAACAAAATATATCTCCTATAATCAAATAGGCTCTTGTAAATTTCTGAGTATTAAAAAGAATATATCATATAAATAAAAAAGTTTTAAATTAATTCCTAATTTTATACATAGAAATAAATATTATTTTGAGTAACCTTTAGTTTTATTTTGAAGTAAGTTATTAAATTCTATTTATTTTCAAAATAAATTACTTCTATAGTCGCCAAATTGCTAAATGTATATGCTTTACATTTAAATTTAAATTGAATAAGTCTTGAAAATTATTTAAAAACTTTAAAAATGAATTTCAAAGAGAAATAGTATTTTTACTTTTATGGGTAAAACATTAGATGTTTATTTAATTTTTTAAACAAATTGAAGGGTGGCCTCCCATTTTTCTGGATAGATTGCCTATAATACTATTTCTCTTTTTCTTTAAAATAAAATAATTCAAACATAAAAGGTTTATTGTTTCATAAAAAAAAAGAAAATAATTTATTTCTTTGAAAACAATGACAATTCTATTAGGGATTAATATGGTTTGTTTGAAACTTTGAGTTTATCTTGATTTATGAAGAATAATGATTATAGACTGACTCGTAAATTGTGGGATAACTAAACTAATTAAGTAAAATACAAAAGCTAATGTTGAATTTAAGCCATAATTTTAAGATAATAAGAAAGAATGACAGAAATAATGTTTTTAATGAGTGACTTAAATTTTTGTTTCAACAATTTTCTGTAAAAATATTAATATATTTATTTTTTCTTCCTAAATTTTTATTTAAAATAATATGGTCCAATAAAAAATTAAAATTTAATCTATACTTAATTTTACACATATTTTACTCACATTTTTTAATAAAAGTAAGATCCGGAGACCACTTTTTAAACATAAATCTGCCCCCGGAGACTTCTCTGGCAACCGGTGCAGGATTTCCGCCGCCAATATTCTGACCGCAAAATCAGAGTTGTTATATATTATCCTGATTCAAGCGCTAATGAATTTGCGACAGTAATCGGACGGACTTGCTAACAGTTAAATTTAAATATAATATTTCACGCACTTCAGGCATTATTTTGCGTCAATTGCATGTGGCAAAGTGGCTGCTGCTGCTGGAATAAAATGGGACCTGGGCTTCAGCCCATGCATCCTTTTTGCTTCTTTTTCTTTCTCACTTTTCCCTCTTTTTTTGGTTGTTTCCTTTACTTTACCGTTTGTTTCTTTGCGCTCTCTCTCTCTCTCTCTCTTATTTTCAATTTTTTTTCTTTTGTAAATTCATAGGTCTTTCTTCTTTTTTTTTTTTTTTATCATCCCTTTCGTTTTGCTTCTATTTCATTTTTTGTGTTATTTTATTCTTTTCAAAGTTTTTTCTTCTTTCGTTTTTGTTTTTACCTTTTTGCATGTTTTTTATTTTTTATTTTTAAAATTATTTACCATTTCCTTAGCTTTATTTTTTTTTTATGTCATTCTTGCTTTTTCCCAAAAGTTATCTAGTTTTTTTCTTCATTTTCTTTGATTTTTTGGATTAATAAAGGAACAAGCAACTCGTTGAACCAAAAAAACAAACAATTACCGATAAAACAAAAGTTAGTACTTCTGAAAAATTAAATAGATACTGATAAAAAATTAATTATTTCTCCAAAAAACTAACAATTACTTATGAAAGAATGAACAAATGATAATAAAAAAATAAAAAGTTTATTTAAAAAATAAGTAATAAATTATAAAAAAACAATAAATTGAACTAAAAGAAAAATAGCTACTAAAAAAATACAAAGTTAATAGAAAAAGAACATAAAATATTCAAAAAAAATAAAAATAAAAATAACATATGTTATGTATAAAAAATAAATCAAATAAAAAAATAAATAGGAATTGATAAAAATATATATATAAAGGCATACACCTAGGCAAGACTTACTCATTAAAGAGTACTACTCGTTTAAAAGAGTACTACTAGCTTTTAACGTCTTTGGATATTGCCACTGTAGTTTGGTTCTTTTTTGTTGTTTCAAAGCCTAAAATTCTTTTTAGGGTATTTATCCAAAAGTTTTCTTATTACTCCAGGTTCTTTTCTCGTGATTTCAATATTGTTTTCTTGCCAATTTTTTTGAACTTCTAATTAATTATAATAAATGGATTTGTTTTTTCAAAAAAATAGACTTTTATTCCTAAAACTCACCCTTACAATCGTGCGCTATATATCACGGGTTGTTGCACATACCCACAAGTCACAGCTCAAACAACACAATGCAACGTAGGTGGAGTACAAATGTTTCATTTCGACTTACACATTTTGGCCTACACTTAGAGATGGACATCGAGCAAGTCAATATGCTTTATGGAGCCATCCATCATTGTTCCACTCCTTTATGTATTAATTCACCGTTGCTAGATTTTTTTATATATAGATCGCGCTCTATTTATTTATGGATTAATTAATACTTAATCCCACTTAACTTGTAGATATTCATGATTTATTCATGAATATCCAACCTATAACATTTTGTTAGACATTTTAAGAATTTTTTTTTGTAGCTATTTCAAATATTTGTTTTTATAATGAGAAAGGGATGTATAAAATGTGTTTTTTTAATATATATTTTTTTTCAATTTTTTTTCTTCCCATATAAAAATATTTACTTTTATTAATTTATAAAAAGAATTCTTATGTAAAAAAAAAATACAAAAAATTCAATGTCAACATATGTACCTATCTAGATTAACAAATACAAATATCAAAACCAAAACCAACAATGATTCACAACTTTTAAGGCACTTAAGTATGCAAATGAAACACTAGAAATGTAAAAACAGACTCATTTTCTTGGCTTAGGTCCAATAATCCACAACTACAAGTAAAAAATAAACCAAATTAAGTGGAAAGAGCTAAGCAAATAAAAATATCTTTTGTAATATTCTAGTGGTGTGTTTCTCGAGAATTGATAATTAGGTAATGCTTATAGAGGTGAAAGACTAGGGCAAGGGCACATCTTGATGATTAAAATAGATTAGATTGAGAAAAAATTAAAAAAGATTGGAAATTTTCATACACCATTGTGGTTTGAGGAATTCCAGCAGTAGATAAAAATATTTTGGTTGGTTATATACTCAAAATGTAACTAGAACCTAGGTTTATAATATATCATTAGAAAGGTCTATGAGTCTATTTTAACATAGAAGAAACGAAATTCACTTTGGAGACATGAGGAAAGAGTTATGTTGATTCTTGCTAGACATCGTTCAAATGGTAGGCTTTAAATGAGTTTGAAAGTTGAAGAATAAACTGTGTCGATTGGCTAAACAAAAAATTGTGAATAAAATATATATTATAGATTGAGAAGTCTGGTTTTATAAAAATTTACGGATTGCGTTTTGAATTTTTTTACAAAAGAGTTATGGTCATTCTTGTGGGAGCGCGTAATGCCGTCAGTTTTATTAGTGGCAGGTTTAATATGAATGTTATGGTATTTAAGTTGAAGCAAAGCCTTTGGATATTAAATTAGGCTATGATAATAGTTTATAATGTTTTGATTAAGTTCTTGAACCTGAGTGATCATTGGATTGATTCTAGGATTGGAACAATGTAAATAATATCCTATATACCTTGCTTGTTTTTTGCTCATACTTTACTTGAGTTAAATATGATTCTGATTATTGGAATTTCATAAGATGATTGCTATAGTGTAATGATTTCTTCTTAATTTCTTGTTTTATTAATTATTTATGTTTTCCTTATGCAAGAATCAAGCATGAGATAGTTTACGAAGTTATTAATTATTGTTATGGTCAAATTGTTAAATGAAATAAAACATGATAATTCTCAAAATCTTGAAAATAGATACATGAACAAAGGGTTGCCACAAGCAATTGACCTTCTCTATAACCAATAATAGCAAAGACTCGAGATCAAGTCTAGAAAGACAGTGTATCAGTAGATCGTTAGTAGATTGGTTGTGAATTAAACAAACAAGCAAAGGAATAGGCAAACACGAATGAAATTGAGGAGTGGTTTGGCTAAAACACAAGTAACTTTCTAAACCGGTGCTCTATGGAGCTTCACTGAAAGATCCAAACCCACCACACTTTCTAAAATATTATAGGTAAATCATGACCAGCTCCGCTCAAAACATGGTGGATCACAAAAAAAACATGCTCCACCAACAGGCAAACACGAACGAAATTGAAGAGTGGCTCGACTGAAACACAAGTAACTTTCTAAACCGGTGCTCTATGGAGCTTCACTAAGAGCTCACAAACCCACCACACTTTCTAAAATATTATAGGTAAATCATATCCAGCTCCACTCAAAAAATTGTGGATTACCAAAAACCATGCTCCACTAGAGCGGATCAGACCAAAGCTCCATGCCCATCCCTACCTACACCCCATTTCATATAGGATGCTCTCATCCTCTCAACCCCTTATCTCCTTTTGTTCATTCCTTCACTTGCCCATACCATCAATTCAATCATCATATTTTACCCCTTTATAAATGGTTTTACCAGCATCATTTACAAATAGGTAAATCTTAGCGGTAAATGAACGGAGTCAATTAGTTTATGGTTTGTTTTCACCATTTTCAAGAACAAAGATATTACATTTGTTCTTACGCTTTAATAATTTTAACAACAAGTGCACAAATTTACTTTCATGCTTTTATATGTTTGTCTACACGAGTTTCATTCATCCGTAAAATGCTTTGTACACCATAATTATAGAGCAAATCAGCCCATTATGCTCATAACCAAGGCGAAAGTAAAAACGCAATTCAACACTTTTGAATTGAGTTTGTTATCGAAATAGAAAAACTTTATCTGCAAAATTGAAAAACTTTATCTTCACTTCTGCGGGTGGCCTTGCCAGCATGCTAACTTAGTGGTGGTGGCAATATCAATATGAACCAAATCCAAAAACATAAGTCAACGTTAAACGTCACCAGAGGATTATGTGGCTCAAGAACTTGTTCAAGAGTTTCTATGGCCTAAAGCCTATAGTTTAGTGGAAGAGATGGAACTTTCCACTTAGCAAATCCAATACGTAAACTACACCCATGACCCCTAACCTCTTATTATTATCCTATATTGAACCCTAACCTGAAAATCTTGTATATTGAACCCTAACTTGAAAATCTCGTATGAGATGTTCTCAACCTCAATTTTTTATTCCATTTTAGATCTTTGATATACAAAATGTGTTAAAATTGACGAAACTGGCCATATAACATACCAACTTGGGCCAATTGGCCACTTGACATAATGAATCACCAGCAATAGATGCCTGCAATTGGTCACATTAGAAATTTAAGGCCTATGTTACAAAAAATGAAGAAATTTAGGATCTATATGGGATTAACTCACATCTCTCTTTTCCAAAGTGTTAAACACTATTACCGCTAGATATACCGTACTACATACCGTTACCGTTTTCATAAAAAAAAATGTTAGAATATATTTTAAGAAGAAATAAATTAAATAATTTTTTTCACATTTTTATATGAATTCTAATTTCAAATATAAACAAATTATTGGAGTATATGGTAGAAGATATTTTTTTATACAAAAAATATAAAAATGTTATATATAGGGCAAAATAAATATTACTTAGCAAAAAAACTAATTTATTAATACAAAAGAAAAAAAATAAACAATATTTTAATAATAACAATACATTTTCTAATATCCAAAGAAAAAAAAAGTAAAAGTAAAAAAACAAAAGTAACCAAAAAATAAAAGTAAATATTTATGTTAAAATATTTGTATTAATTATATTTTACTATTTTATATATTTATGTATTATATTTTGATACAAAATGACAAAAAAAATATCTCATATATGTCCACAAAAAATAAAATACCGCAATACATACCTCACTGTATTTTCGGTATATTATGGTTTTTTTACAAAATGTACACTACTGTATTTTGCGTGAAAATATGACAAAATACAAAAAAATTTGTACCAAGTACCATTTACTTGTGGAAAGTGGTATATTACGATATTTAATTTCATGCTTCTTCCTCTTCGCTCCCTCACTGCTTTTGGCCTCGACCTCGTTCCCTCGTTTCCTCATCCATCAATCCCTTTTCGTTAATCTGGCGAGATTTCATCCAATTGCAACCCTCGATTTTGGTCAATTGCAGCCCACAATTTCATCCAATTTTGTTCATTGTGTTACCTCCACCATCCTCGATTTCGCTTGTTGTTTGATTCCCCCACTAATTGCATTTGCCTCCTCAATTGATTGACCTTCTCTTCCCAACCTTTGATTCAAATCATACCAACGATTTGAATCCTAGCCATACTGTCACGTCCGCCATCATTTTTGTCATTTCCTTCGGCTTTTATTCAAATCAAAGACGATTGTAAAGGGAGATAGAAGGATGATGGTGGCTCGGGACAGGCAGATTTGACAAGGGATGGTGGCACCGCATGACTGGGGACGATGGAGCGGTGAAGCAGGGACGATGGGCTAAGATTGTTGGTGACACTAGGGCTGGTGGCTGGAATGGCATCGGGCAGGGGTAGCGGTAGTCAAGGGGTGGCAACAACAATTAATGAAACGTTAGCGTTTTGACAGAGGGAAGCGAAAAAATAGAGACCTAGGCTACTATTTACTTTTTATTCTTTTTTTCTTCCTTTTCTACGTTAGTGCCACAGTGGAAAATCACCCATACTGGCGTGTCACGTGGCCAGTTTCATCAATTTTAACACTTTTTGTCTGTCAAAGGTCTAAAATGGAACAAAAAAATTGAGATTGAAAACGTCTCATGCAAGGATTTGAGGTTAGGGTATAAAATAGGATAATAATAAAAGGTTGGGATCCATGGGTGCAATTTATCCCAAATGAGGTAGCCCAGTAACTAATCTTTCTTAAAATCATTTGAAAACAAGGTTTAATCTTGGTACGTGGCATTGTTATTCAGCCAGACCCTCCATAGAGATTTCCGAAGAATTGCTCTATGGTACGTTTTACCGTGGCACGAGACAGTTTCCAGCCCAATATACCAAAGATAAGCAGAATCACAGGATTCTGGAAATCAACAGGAAAGATTAACTGTGATACAGTCCAAGAACACGCAATGAACTCATAAGCTCTAGCCAACTTTTCCATAAGCATCAGGCCCCGAGCACCAGAGTTCCAGGAGGCATTCTCCAGGACTTTTCCACACAAATAAATCTTTTCTGAAGATCATTTGAAAAACCTTTGGAAAACATATTTGAAAAACACGTTACTGGATTATCCGGACATATCACCGGGGATCGAGACCGGTAGATTACAACAATTATGATTGAAGGCAGAGGACGACTTGAAGAAAGGATCCACAGAGTGGCAATTCCTAAGTCATCATTTGCCTTCAAGCTTAATTATCATAAGCTTGAAGATGATCTAAACCTGAGAGGATCCACGAAGGTGGCAACTCAGATTATCGGACAGAGTTGAGAGACTAAGAACTTCTGCCTCACCCTTTAGCCAGAATTTTTTAGTGAAGATATGAGAACATAGAGAGAGAAGTAAGAAAGGAGTTCTATATTAGCTCCCAGTTTTTTTTACAAGAGTAATGAGGCCTCCTTATATAGGCGGAGGAAGGAAAAACAAACAAACTTAGTGACGTAAGAGCTTACGTCTAAGATTAATAATGCTAGACCGGAAGTGACAGGCCACTATCCGACATTACACTGTTACACGCACTAAGCTATTATTACACACACTATCTAGGACAGCTGTAAGGCTTGTGGAAGACAGCTGGATAGCATCCTAGGGATACCTACGTGGAAATTTTGACCTATCGATAAGGTCAGGCGTGTATTCCGTGTTATCTCTGAAGGCAGGCTCTGGAAAAGCATGTAGGTCCAGGGGCCAGTTATGATTTGAATCTTCAGAGTCACTCTGAGACTGTCTTTCGCGCCAAAAGTATGGGTCGTTGGCATACGGGTCATTCATATCCGGGTCTTCCGGGTCAGGTCCATTGAGACGCTTCCAGTGAATGCAGATGAAACCGCAACCACAGTCAGGCATGATAAGCTGTTCGCTTGTCTGGGTTAACGGGAGATCTTCGTCTTCTTCTTCAATGATCAGTGGCGAAGAAGGAGTCGGAGCAGGGCAGTTGATCTGATTTATAGTCTTTTGAGTAGCTATGCTTCTTTCTTGACGTTCCTTGTGACGGCGAAGACGCTGAAGATCATCAAAAGACTGGAGAGCTTCATGGATCATTTCTTGGTAGTCCATTGGATAGGATGGCCATTCAGGAGAGTCATGGGGCCAGAGCTCCATCGAGAAGACAGTGTGGTTGTATCGGTAGGCTGTTCTCAAGAAGGCTCGGTATTCAGAGTGTCGTTGCCATGGAACTTGAGCTAGGTTGAAATCCAGGTTTTTATAATGGTGGTAGGAGGGAGAAGGGATAAACTTCAAACCAGAGGCTGATTTTTTAAAAGTAATAGGACGGTGAAAGAAAAATATAACATGACTAACTCCATAATTCATACAGGAATTAGCCGGGGAAATATTATTTAGTTGGTAGCCTATTCGGCGGTCTGGGATAGCAGGGTTAAGGTCTTTATAGGATTTATGAAGGAGGTCAATCCATGTGCAGATTGGATCAAACCAGGAGAGGAAAATGGAGAGGTCTGAAGAGAAATCAGAATGGAAATTTGTGGAGTAGGAGAGAAGCTGGTGAAGTTCTGGAATATTAAAAATAATACCTATGGTATGAACAGAGCATAGGTACCAGAAAAAACAAAGAGCTGATGGAGGGAAAGTGAAAACATCAGGGATGGAGAAGAGATGAGCGAAAGGAAATTGGGGATGAATCCCAACAGGTTTAACAGGGCAGTCATCGAAACCATACCTCTCAATGAGGGAGACATGATAGTGGAAGACTCTGTGTCTCTGGGTGAAGGTGAAGGACTGATGCTCATATCTTTCAACATCAACCGGGAGATTTTCATCCTTGTTAAAAACTGGGGGATTGGAAGAGGATGAAGAAGCCATCTCAGATTTTTGGTTTTGGAGGCTTTGGAGGTTTGAGGAAGGATTTTGAAGGTCTGCTCAGGATATCAGCAAGAGTGTTGGAGGTGCCCTTTATATGCTTGACGTCGAAGCTGAAGCGGACGAACCATTGTTGCCAGCGAAGCAGCAGATAATTAGGAAGTTGCTTCTGCCTGTAGTTCAGCATACGGGGGAATGCTGACATGTCCATCTCGACAAGGAAATGGTGACCAATGAGGTGGAACTGGAACTTCTCAATCCCACGTTTAACGGCCAAGATTTCTTTGTAGGTGGAATGGTAGTGCTTCTCTGATTGTTTGAATTCTCCACTGTTGTAGCAGCATACGTGTCGGACTCCATTGATCTCTTCAAGGAGGACCGCTCCCCAGTATTCATCTGAGGCGTCCGTCTGGAGTATCCTTTTTCCTTTGTCGGGAATCTTGAGTGGTGGCAGATTCTGAACCACTTCTTTAAGCTTGAGGATAGCTCGTCGGTGGAGGTCGGACCATGGTGGAGAGATCTTTCTGAGATACACGTGTAAAGGATGGAGAATGGAAGACAGCTTCGGGATGAACTCGCGGATATAATTGACAAGGCCGAGAATTTGCTGGACTTGTCGTTTCGTGAGATGATCATCCGGGAAGTTCATGATCTTGGTAGCAATATGCGGTTGAGGATGGTACTTGCTATCTTTGATCTGGACTCCAAGGAATTCGATGGAAGTCTGACCAAGGACCATCTTGCTTTGAGAGAGCATTACTCCATTATCTTTAACTATTTGACCAAACTGAGCTAATAACTTCAAATGGGTACCTGTACAAGGGGAAAACAATAAAATATCGTCAATATAAACAAGGGCCGACTGCAGTATCGGCTCGAAGATTTGGATCATGGCCTTCTGGAACAATGAGGGTGCCGTCTTTAAACCAAAAGGAAGCACCGTCCATTGGTAATGGTGGTCTGGGATGCAGAAGGCAGTTTTGTATTTGTCTGGAGGAGAGATTGACAATTGCCAGAAGCCAGACTTAAGGTCAAACTTGGAGAAGACCTTGGCATTCGTCAGGTTGGCGAAGAGAGTATTCTTCCGCGGTAACGGAAACTTTACGTCAGCAACAAACTCATTCAGGGGCTTGTAATCAATAACAAGCCTGGGCTTCTTTCTTTTCTGTTCTGAATGCTTGTTGACGTAGAAGGCCTGGCAGGCCCACGAAGAGGTTGTGGGCTCAATGAGGTTCTGGGCCTTGAGCTCTTGCAGCTCTTGGATCGCCATCTTTTTCTCCTCTGGGCTCATTCCCGAATGGGTAGCCTTTGTTGGGTTTACATCCTCATTCTTTTTGAAAGGAATTTCGATGAAGAACTTGGGATTCTTCCAAAGAGGAAGAGGATGCTTCTGTTCGAACTCAGCATGTGACTCAGCATAGGATTGCTGGATGAGAGCTTGCATGATTGTGCCATATACCGGGTCACTTTCAGACTGAATCTGGCTTGCTGAGAGAACTTCTCCTTCTGTTGAGTAAAGTCTTGGAGTTGTTGTCCATGGAAGGAAAAACTTGTGAAGCTGCAGACCTTTATCAGTCCATTTATGAACTGATATCTTCTTGATGATGTCGAAGCCAAGGATCATATCTCTGCCATGGTTATAACCAAATACAGTAGTAACTACGTACTTTGTAGGAGAGAACTTGATCCGGATTGGCTTACTTATCTTGGTGACATAGAAGACACCATTTGCAGCTCGGAATCTTTCATTGCAAGGTCACCACATTCTTTCTGGAAGAAGAGAAGGGTTGACAATGGTGTTTGTGGCACCAGTATCAAACAGAGCAATCACCGGGATAGGTTTTGCATATTTATCCAGGAGAATGTTGATCTTGGCTTGAGGTATGACTTGGGCAGCAAAGAGGGAGGACTGCATCGGAGAGATCTGAACTGTGTATATTGAAGCTTTCTCTGGATCAGAATCAGACTCTGAGGAGTAGGCTTCAATAGCAAAGAGGCCAGATGCCTCATCTTCAGTTTCTGAGAAAATGGACTCCATGTCGTCATTGGAAAGGTCAGCACCAGTGACTTGGGAAATGGTGTGCACCATTTTCTTCTTTGACTTGGTATTCTTCTTAGGACAGTCTTTGGCAAAGTGTCCTGGTTGTCGGCAGATGAAACATCGTTTGAATTTGCCGCTATTCTTCTTGTATCGGAAGAATCTTTTCTTCTTTCTTCTGAGTCGACGAGGACGATCAGGAGAATAGATTCGTCGCCTATGGTGCTTCTTCCGAGGGGTGTTGCAGTTACAAGCGCCTTTGTCTTTGCACTTGATTGATAATTCAGGTTGCTGGCAGGCTTTATCAAACAGGCTTTGAGACTGATTGAAATCCTTGAAGAAGGAGTGAGTGTTGCACAGCTTTCTGAGGGCCATCATAAGGACTTGGTGGAGCTTACCAAAAGAATAATCTTTGAAAGCTTGTCCACTCTGCTGTATGATGCGAAGAGCTTCCTGGCCAATTGTATCTGGCACAGAATTTAAGTATGCTTGCTTCAAGTTGTTGTCTGCTTCGTAGCCAGTACAGAGCAGGTAGAAGCGTCTGAGCATACTTTCATAGTGCTTCTCAAGATCTTTTCGGTTATATGAGCAGCACTTCATTTTGAAGAATTCTTCTCTAGCTATATCCAGAAGAGCTTCTGGTTCACCAATGAATTCTTTGTATAGCTTGAGAACGAACTCTGTAGTTGTTGGTGTCTGAGCTAACTCGAGCTGGCGGTATTCTCCAATGCTCATGAACCAATGTTTGAGCATACCGGACATACCAGCTATGAAGGCGCAGATGACCTTGAAATGATTAGCACCTTCTCGCTGTAGTTGAGTGAGACACCAGGCATGAAATTCAAGAAATTTCTCATGCCACTTAGCTGTTGGAATTCCTTCGAGAGATAATGTGACATTTAGCGAAGGAGGTTGCCAAGCAGCTTCAAGATTTACCACCGGAGGATCTTCATCCATTTGGACAAAGGGTTGTTGAGGAGGACCAGGTGGTGGTCCAGGAGGAGGTCCTGGCGGAGGAGGTGGTTGTTGAGGCGGAGGCTGAGCTTGTTGTGTTCCAGCATCAGTTGTAGTTGACTCAGCTGGTTGAGCATGGCTAGTAGCTCCTTGGGCCATATAGACTTGAGCTTCTGAGGAAGAAGTCGAGAGAGTATCATCTTCTTCATATTCGCTAGATGAGGTAGAACTTAAGTCTTGTTGGGCCGCATAAGCAGAAGGAGAACTAGGCTGCTGTATCTGTTGGTCAAGAAAACCAAGAATTGGATTGGACTGGGTCATCCATGTCTGGTGTGTAGGTTCTTGGATCTTGATGGGCTTTTGAGGGTATGCTGGGCCTTTTTGTTTTCTATCTGGATTTGGAGTTTGGGCCGGAGTATAACTGGACCAGGTAGGAGAACTGGGCCAAGTAGGTTGAGGCCTGGGAGGCTGATAAGCTGGTTTAGAAAGGAGAGCTGGCAGAGGTTTAAAAATACCTCTAGAAGAAGGATGGTAAGCCGGGCTTGGGCTTGTTCTGAAAGGGTCAGGCGAATGGAATATTGAGGAAAAGGATTCAGGGTACTTAGGCTGTTGTTGCTGGGCCTGAAGATGCCTGAGCTGTTCCTTCAAGTGTTGGATCTCCTGTTCTTGGGCCGTAGAGTTTTCATGTCGGGCTATGAGGCCAAGAATCTCCTGATGGAGGTAGTTGATCCGTTGCTGACACTGCGTTAATGGATCAATGATCATTTGATCCATCTTTTGCTCCAAGCGGACTTGGTTGTGCTCGATTCTGCTGAGGACTTTGTTCTGAGATTGCCAATTGAGAACTTGTTCAGCAGCTGAGGTTTCCCTTCGTCTTCCTTCTGAGTCAACTGTTGAAGGTTGGGGCACCTTCCAAGAATGCTTTGTTGAGGTAGAAGGATCATTGAATGCCAGAGGGGGAAAGTCTTCAGGAGCACTTTCGAAAACATTAACTTCAGGAATGAAACAAGGAGGTTGTTCCTTCCTGAGTTGCTTGATGGCTTTCTTGTAGTAAGGATGACATGGCATCTTAACTTCTGGTGACGGAGGTGGAAGTTCAAATGGTTCAGCAGGAGTTGTGAAGATATCATCCGTGGTTTGTTCCTTCTGGGAGTAGAGGACATAGTAGTCATACTTGCCAGAGTGTTCTCCAAGTAATCCAACTTCGGGATCACCTTGGTTATAACGTTGCTCAAGAAGATGCTGGGAAGATTTCTTCTTAGACTTTTTCTTCTTCATCTTCTTGGTAGTTTCTTCATCATCATAGGGAGATTGATAGCAGTCTGAACAATCACAAATATCAAAATATTTGTGACCTTTCGCGTCTTTGAAGGAGTAGACTGGATTACCTAGAGAGTCAAAAGACTCAATTGGTATTTGCAGGTATTCGACGGGCTCCCGGATGAAGGTAAGGACTGCAGGAGTGGAGAAGACGTCAGTGTCTTCTGACGGCTCCTCTTTTTGGAAGAAGATTTCCGTCTGCCCATTTCCTCTATCAAGGAAAATGGGTTTCTTTGACTGGACTGGCTCTGTCTGCTGATGGAGAGATTCATATGCAGATATCCAAGAGGCAGGGATCAGTCGTTGGAGTTCCTCACGAGGTATCTGTTGAGGGACATACGTCTCGTTTGGAACATGGGTTGTATCCACAGATAGATACAAGGCATCATTGTTCATGTTGGGCATAGAGAAATCAAGAGCATGATTCTGGACTCTATATGCCATCTGATAGTGCAGGGTGGATGCCAGGGTGGTAGAGACTTGTTCTGCACCAGTTATCTGGATCTGGATCTTCAAAGCTGATAGGAGATGTGGATCTTGAAGAGCCATACAGAAATTTGGGAAGAACGTCATAAGGATTGTACCGGCGTTGAGAGTAGTCTCGACAGTGCCTATACAGGCATGCTTGTACTTCTTATATCTGGAATCAAGCAAGGCGAGACGAGCAGTGACTGGCAATCCTTTTCTCCCATGGTAGGTGAGAGCAAGGCGAACAGCACCAAAGTGGAGATGGGTAAATCCTTCAGCTGTCCATTGTCGAGGAAAGTGAGGAGGGATCTCCAGTGTGACATACTGTTCTTTGGATGTTGCAGGAAGAGTATGCTGGTCAAACTTTGTGGCTTGAACATACTCCTTTACATGCTTCCGAGTAGGGGAAACAATATTTTTTACTGTACGAGTAAGAGAATGGGAAGGTTTGGTGAAAGCTTTATAAGGGTTGATGAGGGGAAGATCAGTGAGAGGGATCTTCTCGTCATCTGAAAGATACTTGAATTCACAGAGAGAATCCAAGTGAGAAGAAGAGGTTGATCTAAAAGAAGTAGTAGGAGATAAAGTAGGGGTAGAGGTTCCTGACATATCTGGGTAGATCTGGGTCAAGGGATCAGCAAGAAATTCTTAATAACTCAACTCAAGTATGGAAGTAGAACAATCAATGGCTCTGATACCAAATGGGTTCCGAGGTAGCCCAGTAACTAATCTTTCTTAAAATCATTTGAAAACAAGGTTTAATCTTGGTACGTGGCATTGTTATTCAGCCAGACCCTCCATAGAGATTTCCGAAGAATTGCTCTATGGTACGTTTTACCGTGGCACGAGACAGTTTCCAGCCCAATATACCAAAGATAAGCAGAATCACAGGATTCTGGAAATCAACAGGAAAGATTAACTGTGATACAGTCCAAGAACACGCAATGAACTCATAAGCTCTAGCCAACTTTTCCATAAGCACGTTCGGTAAGGAATTTACTTGAGAGATCTTCCAATTTCTGGAATGTGCTCGAATCGTCCTTCGACTCTTTTAAATATCAGCATCGCCCTTTGCTCTCTCCAAGCATCTCAACTATCGTCAAGAAAATCTCTGCAACCTTTCTAGCTCATTAAACGCTCAGTTCTTCTTCCAACACAATCTGAATAGCAAAAATGTCTCCAATTCCAAGCTTCTTAGGCAACCGCAGGAGCAACGTCTTCGACCCCTTCTCTCTCGATGTCTGGGACCCTTTCCGGGAATTCAATTTCCCATCTTCATCCCTCAGTCTGTCCAATCCCGAAACCTCCGCCTTCGCCAACGCCAGGATCGACTGGCTTGAGACGCCGGAGGCCCACGTCTTCAAGGCGGACCTGCCGGGGCTCAAGAAGGAGGAAGTGAAGGTGGAGTTGGAGCACCACCGCGTGCTGCAGATTAGCGGGGAGAGGAAGATAGAGAAGGAGGACAAGAATGACACCTGGCATCGGGTGGAGCGGAGCTCCGGAAAGTTCCTGCGAAGGTTCCGGCTGCCGGAGGACGCGAATATGGAGGAGATCAAGGCGGGCATGGAGAACGGAGTGCTCACTGTGACTGTTCCTAAAGTGGAGGCGAAGAAGCCCAACGTGAAGTCCGTTCAAATCTCCGGTTGAGATCAAGTAATTTCATGAGAAACCTGAGCGGTGCTTCCTTTTGTTATTAATAGCGTTTAGAACATAAAAATTTGCGGCGTCTTGGCTTGCGAATTGTATTTGTTATTAGAGGAATTAAAGCTTTCCATTTATATGTCATACCTGTATTGACAACGGATCCCATAGATTAGGTACTTAGCTAAAATTAGAATATTTAATTTACTATTAATTGAGATTTGGTCAACAGCCCAATCTCTTGTACGTCTATATATCTCATCTTTATTTTGTGAAATGACATACAATCTACAAGATCAACATGTTATCAGAGCATTCATGCTCTTGACCTGTTTTTCGTTTCCCCTCCTTTCTTTTTCTTTCCTCCTTCTCTTCTCTCCTTCACCTCTCCCCTTCATCATAATGGCCACCGACGAAACCTTTGCAATTTCAAATACCACCATTCAAAATACCCAAGATCCAACTAGTCCTCTCGTTACCACCAACATTACAAACATCACAAAATTAACCACCAGCAGCTACATCACATGGAGTCTCCAAATCAAAAGTTTTTTAGAAGGATATGATTTTTATGGCTTTCTCGATGGTTCTCATCCCAGTCCCACACCAACCATCACCGTTAATGGTAAGACAACTCCAAATCTAGCACACATAACATGGAAGCGCCAGGATCGTCTTATCTTCAGTGCACTCCATGGTACAGTCTCTCTGCCCATCCAACCCCTTCTTGCCCGCAGCACCACCTCTCAAGAGGCTTGGGCCAGCTTGGCTAATACTTATGCCAAACCGTCCCGTGGTCACATTAAACAGATCAAGGACCAATTGAAGAATTGTGTCAAAGGCTCCAAGACGATCTCGGAATATATGCAATTTATTAAGAATAAGGCTGATGAACTTGCTCTTCTTTAAAAACCAGTTGATGAAGAAGATCTCATCGATAAAATCCTTGATGGCCTTGGTGAAGAATACAAAGGAATTGTTGATGCAGTTAATGCTCGTGAAACGCCAATTTCCTTTGATGAAATTCATGAAAAACTAATCAACAAGAAGGCGTCTCTCCAACAATCACAGGCACCACCTTCATTTTTCCCGGCCACCGCGAACCCTATCAATCAACGCAATAATTGACCTTGGTGTCCTTCCACAACCGCTTTTCACCATCAAGGACAACAATCAAATGTTCCGCGTAATGATCGTCCTACACCACGACCATATATTGGGTATTGCCAAGGATGTGGTGCTCAAGGACACACTGTCAAACGATGCCCCCTGTATCATCTTGTCAATACTCAATCCTCATCCGCTCCATCGGTAACATGCCTACAGGCTCAACATCTTGCCTCTCCATGGCAACCACGTGCACATTTTGCATCCCTTGAGACCATTGACACCCCCACATGGTTGTTTGATAGTGGGGCATCGCACCATGTCACCATGGATTTGAATAACCTTTCACTTCACACTCCTTATGCAGGGTCTGATGACGTATGATCGGCGACGACTCGGGTCTTTCCATCACCCACACTGGTTCCACCACTCTTCTTACCCATACTCGCACACTTCATTTACATAATATCCTTTGCATACCTAACATGAAAAATAACCTTATTTCTATCTATCAACTTTGCAATACTAATCATGTTTCTATTGAATTCTTACCCATTGTCTTTCATGTTAAAGATCTCAGCACGGGGGCAATCCTTTTAACAGGAAACACTAAAGATGGCGTCTATGAGTGGCCAACCTTCTCTCCAATCTCGTCTTCTCCACTTGTTGTCTTTTCCAGTGTCAAGTCCACTTCCTCTGAATGGCACTCTAGATTAGGCCATCCATCATCCCACATTCTTCAACGTATTATGTCAACATTCTCTTTGCCTTATTCTATGTCACAAAATTCCCACTGTAATGCATGCTTAAGTAATAAAAGTCATAAGCTTCCTTTTCCCACTTCTATAATTACCTCATCTCACCCCTTACAAATCATATTTTCAGATGTTTGGACCTCCCCCGTCTATTCTGTAGATGACTTCAAGTATTATGTTATTTTTGTTGATCACTTTACACGTTATGTCTGGTATTACCCCTTAAAGAAGAAATCCCATGTCTATGATGTCTTTATTCATTTCAAACCCCTAGTAGAAAATCACTTCAAACACTCCATTGTCACTCTTTACTCTGACAATGGTGGGGAATATCAAGCATTAGATCACTTCCTATCTCTTCATGGAATTTCTCATCTCACCTATCCCCCACACACACCTGAACACAATGGTTTCTCCGAATGCCGACATCGACATATTGTTGAAACCGGTCTTTCTCTACTCACTCACGCTTCCCTTCCGCTTATCTACTGGAACTATGCCTTTGCAACTGCTTTGTATCTCATTAACCGCATGCCCACACCCACACTCTCCCTTTTCTCTCCTTATGAGTCCCTGTTCAGTTCTCCACCAAACTACACAAAACTCCATATCTTTGGTTGCTTGTGCTATCCATGGCTTCGTCCCTATTCTAGTCATAAACTTGAGTGTCGATCCATCCCTTGTGTGTTTGTTGGGTACTCCCTCACACAAAGTGCCTATCTATGTCTTGATCCTTCCACGTCCAAACTCTACACATTTCGTTATGTCCAATTTGTGGAATCTGTTTTCCATTCAACTCCATTCAAAGTCATCTCAGTCGGCCAAGTCCACAAACACTCCCAAATTGGTTTCCGTCAGCTTCTCTTCTTCCCACTAAGGTTGCGCCACTCAACACAACCTCCACAGCCTTGTCCCTAAACTCGGATCCTTCTCACACTCAATCTCTGGTCGACCACTACACCTCATCTGAAACTCCACTTCCTTCTAGCCAAACTTCGACAAACCAAGCCACACCATCTGATTGCCCAAAATGTTCCACAAACACAACCAATAATCCCCCCTCTACTTCTCTACCACTTTCTCTAGACTTCCCTAATCCAAACCCACCCACCAACACCCATACCATGACCACTCGTGCTAAAAACAACATCCATAAATCCATCCAAAAACCTAATCTTACCGTTACTCTCACCTCAAACCATCCCTTTGAGCCACACACATTAACTCAAGCCCTCAAAGATCCCACATGGCGTCAGGCTATGTCTGAGGAGTACGATGCTCTTGTATGAAATGGAACCTGGGAACTTGTCCCCCCTGATTCCACACAAAACCTTGTCGATTGTAAATGGATTTATAGAATTAAACGTTTACCTAATGGCTCTATTGACAGGTACAAAGCGCGCCTCGTTGCTAAAGGGCTCCATCAACGTCCCGGTATTGATTATTACGACATATTCAGTCTGGTTGTTAAACCTACTACTGTTTGCTTGGTCTTTAGTCTTGCTGTGAGTCAAGGGTGGCTTCTTCATCAACTCGATGTCAACAATGCCTTTCTACAAGGTCATCTCTCTGAAGATGTTTTCATGGCCCAACCACCAGGTTTTATTGATCGTAATAATCTCACACATGTATACAAGTTACACAAGGCTATATACGGTTTCAAACAAGCACCACGGGCCTGGTACCATGAGCTAAGGCAATTTCTTATAGCCTCTGGGTTTACAAACTCTCATGCGGACACATCACTTTTTGTCCTCAACATCAACGGTAATCTAGTCTATCTCCTTGTGTATGTTCATGACATAATTATTATAGGAAATAATGCCACTATAGTTCAACGGTTCATTGCTCTTCTCGACAAAATATTCTCCATCAAAGATCTTGGTGATTTGACTTACTTTCTTGGTGTTGAAGTTGTAACTACTCCCACTGGTTTACTTCTCACTCAGCGCAAATACATCACAAACCTCCTCGCTCACACAAATATGACAGGAGCCAAACCTGTCACCACTCCACTTGCCACTAAGCCAACACTTACAGCTTTCTTCAGCACTGCTTTGCCAGATCCTTCTGAATACAGAACAATAGTTGGAAGCCTCCAATACTTATGCCTCACTCACCTTGATATTGCCTGTGTTGTTAATAAGTTGTCTCAATTTATGCATTGACCTTCTACTGATCATTAGAATGCTGTCAAGCGCCTACTTCGCTATCTCTCAGGTACAGCTGATCATGGTCTTCCCTTGCATCATGACACCTCTCTATCTCTTCATGTCTTCTCTGATGCTGACTGGGCCGGTAATAAGGATGACTACACCTCCACCAGTGCTTACATTGTTTACCTCGATTGCAATCCCATCTCTTGGTCCTCCAAGAAACAACGTACGGTTGCCCGCTCCTCCACTGAAGCTGAATATCATGCTGTTGCTTCTACAGCTGCTGAGCTATGTTGGATTTGTTCTCTTCTAACTGAGCTTGGCATATGTCTTCCTGTTGCTCCAGTTATCTATTGTGACAACATTGGTGCAACCCATCTTTGTTCCAATCTAGTCTTCCATTCACGAATGAAGCATGTTGCAATTGATTATCATTTTATTCAGGATCAAGTACAAAGTGGAGCTCTGCATGTCACCCATGTTTCCCCAGAAGATCAACTAGCTAATGTCTTGACCAAACCTCTTCTACGCACTCGCTTTCAACTGTTAAAAATCAAGATTAGACTCTCTGATCGAGCTCCATCTTGAGGGGGCATATTAGAGGAATTAAAGCTTTCCATTTATATGTCATACCTGTATTGACAACAAATCCCATAGATTAGGTATTTAGCTAAAATTAGAATATTTGATTTACTATTAATTGAGATTTGGTCATCAGCCCAATCTCTTGTACGTCTATATATCTCACCTTTTTTCCGTGAAATGACATACAATCTACAATATCAACATTTGTATGTTTGAGGGGTGATGGTTTTGGTTTGGTCTGTCGTGTTCTGTAATTCCAAGTCTCGTCCTGTGACCTGACTTGTTAATAATAATCAAGTTTCTTGTTTATTTGATTCTTCCCTTGAAATCATTTGTTTTTTTTTTTTATCCATTTCCTTGTTTGGTTGAGAATATTATAACTCGACGATTACGGTGACGAAGTGATGGGACTAAGAGATTGCGAGTGGAAGGCAAATCCATTGATCATTCTGATCATCCGAGAACTCTTACCTAAGTTTCTTGATTCTTAGTAGTGTGGGGAAAAAGTTATAGTCTGGTTTTCTGGTTGATATCTTAAAAACATGGCTCATGAATCCTAGTTTGTCTCTCTCTGGAATCTTTGTTCATGTCTGGCTTGCAAAAGCAGACCTAGGCTTCCAGTTCATCAGTTTGTTCGAATTGCTTAAAACTCTTAACCTATAAAGCCTCTAAATTTTGATCTGCTCGGAAGATATTGAAGCTCATTCGACTAAATAAGGTTGTTTTGGTGGATTTCTTAAATTATGCCTCGCCTAATCTCATCCATTGTAAGTGTTTTTGCTTTTGCTTTGAAGAGTGGGTCATTCCGGCCATCCAAAAAACGGGGTAATAAAATAAAACCAGAATTCCAATATTTCAACCCAAAAAGCCACGTGTGATCTGGGAAATTGAATTTCCCGCTACCGCCCTTTTTTTGAGGGATTTGTGAATCTGATTCAGTTTGGACCCTCCTTGGGCCTGCTCGTTGAGCTTTGAGAGTTTGTGCTCAGTGAGAGGGTTATGAGATCAGTGCTTGGGTGTAGGTAGTGTCGACCAGGTGCTTTGACTCATAAGTAGCAGAATGAGTCATGCTGGTACTCTGTAACGGGGCACCTTTATCTGTTTCTATAATAGATTAAAAACACAAGAAAAGCAAACCTGAAGACAGCAAAGTAAAAGAGAAACGCTCCAGATTCATATCACTGAAACAGTTTACAAACAAAGCTAAAGGAACTCTTCTAGTGCGAAAGAGTTGTACCTAAACTACAAGGAGAAACGGCACCTTAGAAGTTAGAACCCACACTAGCGCTCCATCACAAACTCATCAAAATTCCAGTCTCTCACAATGTCCCTCCTCACGGCATGACTGCGGATGAGCCTTGGTGTATCGGTCATGCCACTGCCGCTTTGGATAGGGGCCACCTTGGATGTTGATATCGTAGATGATCTCGTAGCAGGAAGGGATGCCTTCCTCGCTAAGCAGCTAGAAATGGCAGAGCACCGCCCTTCATTGTCTGAACTTGAGACAGAGTAACTCCTAAAAGAGTGCGATGGACTTTCTACGCTATGACACACGAGACATGCTAGACTCATGTTTCACCAAAAAGCACTAACAGCTCTGTATTTCTTCACTTACGCTGCAATAGTCAAAAAGAATGAAAATAAGCCACAAGCACAAGAATCCTCAATGTTCTGAAAGAAATACAATATTATATCACAAAGATGTAAAAAACTCCTCATTGAACAATTTGAATCAACAGAAACAATAAATTTATGTAAAGAAGGTCCTTATCATGACAAGCACAAGCAGAACCATTTAATCAAAGGTTAGCCTGCACATTAGCAACATCATCAGCATCAAGTAATCTCATGCTTCTTAGCAAGGGGTTTTCACCGTCATTATAGAACATTACCATAACTGAACGCCATGGGAATTCAGGATATCCACTTCAACTCAGCCACTCATTGGATTTATTAAGGTTTATGTTAAAAAAGGACACTTTATTTGTGACGTGTGCGCGTGCACACACACACTGACACTTCCATTCAGTAATTTTAAAATTATGCCAAACAATCAAGTCTAAGCATGTGCCAAAATTGATTTTAAAAATAATGAGCACTATTGCCAATGACGGGATCCAGAAAGCTCCTCCAGACTGGAAACACAGGGCAGAAGTAGAATATCTTATGAAGAAAGAAGAACCACACACTAAACTAGAGCATGCTTATCCAATTCAGCAATTCATTACATTTGGTGAATGAGGAACTGTCGTCAAGCATCAGTTGGTAAGATTCGGAAACTTTTTCATGTCCAGTATAACAAAATGACAAGTCTTGGCATCCCTTCCAACTCTCTTAGAAACCATAGATTTCGTCAGTATAGAGCCTCAAGCAGAGCATTGATTGTGGCTCAAAGGAAACCTAACTAATAATCAACTGCATGAATACGAACAACACATGTATCTTGTTAAAGTAAAGTTAAGATCCTAAGTCCATCTGTTTGTTATTGATAAATTATTGTCTCCATCACATTCAACATAGCAGTGAAATTAAGACCTAGGAAAGCATTATCATCATAAAAGTGTATCGTAATGCCAACTATGTTGGGGTCAGCGGCATGAAGTTTATAGTGTCAAATAACTGTTTAAAGCTAATAAGGGTAGCAATGATAGAGAGCTTCCTGGCAGTTCGCAATTAAGAAGGTTGAGAAGCAGATTGCTGAAATCCTAGAAAGTGTTTTAGCAAGATAGGGAATATCATGCCTACAGGTCATCAAGTGTAACCATTCATTTATAAAACTCACATGCATGGAAACATACAATCACAAATGGAAATTGGCAGCAATGAATGTTATTTACTATTAAGTCAGTTAAAACCTAATTTATTCTCAACCCTCTAACTCATACTATCAGTTTTACATGCATGCTCCATTGCTAGCGGGATACTTACTGAAAGAATAATGGGTGTTTATGTTTAATTAAACCAACAGGACTTTTTAACTTCTAGTTTTGGTAAGCAAACATAATTACGCCTTCAAGTGATTTTGTCACCATACTACACTATCATCTCAATTATTGGGCTCAGTTACGTTAAGGTCACATGTGAATGGTTAGAACTCCAAGTGATTTAACAGAACATGTGTTGGTTGCTATTAACCTCAGGTCTTAAGGACCATTAACAATTTTAGATCACAAAACGCGACAAAGTCCATGGACAGACTACTGCTTAAACGACAGCATCTATAAATGTACATAAGTTCTATCTGCAAAACGACAAAGCCTTCCATGTTCAGCCATATAACTCTATGGATTATTGCTATTGTCATGCAGACCAAAAGAACCAAAAACATATTACTATAACAACTAGTTTGTTCCACGGGGAATGAGAGACAATCATTTCACCAATAAATAACCCCACAACGCCAAACTAATGTTCCTTCTTATAGAATACGTGTCATTCATTTTCACAGCCTGGCTCATCCCTTGCCGAACTCAGACCGGCACTTGTTCATCTACGGATCATTTATCAAACTAAGCATGACGCTCATTCGTCTTAACTAACTTTACACTGTACAAGGCTTGATTCTTGTCACATTCTAGAAAGACAAATCCTGCATAGATTCAGCGGTTTCAAACTACTTGCAGTACAAGAAGGGAATCCATCCAATTTCTCTCGAAACTCTCAGCAACCACACATCTTCAAGCCCATCAAATCCACACCACACACTACTCTATTACTCAAAAATAAGGAACCCAGATCAGCAACTTACTAAAGAATGCTAAAAACACACCAAGGAAACAAACATATCCACAAATCCAAAGAGATTACTAGCTCAAACAAGAAAAGACCACAGAGAAGCACATGCAAATAAGCACAACAAAGATCTGAAATTAGCAATCCAATTGGAACACAGAAAGAAGCTGGGAGTGGATCCAGATGCGAAGGAAGTGAACAAACCTCGAATTCCTTGGTTTCCTCTTGTTCTTGCTGGTGGATGTTGATTATGGGATTTGAAGGAGGGGAAGTTGCGAGGAAGCGGTATTGGAAGGGAGGAAGGAGAAAGATCCGCGAAGAGAGGACTTGATAGCTACTACTGGTAGTATAATCATGTCACGAGGAGGAGTGGTTTAAGATTCTGTTAGCTTTGGCCCAGACCAGAGGCGTCTCCCACACGCGCTCCCTAGCAGGTGCTGGCAGCGACTCTTTCTCTCGCCAGGTCGGTTTCGCAACTTCTCGACTGGCCCTGCCGGGAGCAGAAATTGTTTATTTTGTAGGGTGGTTTCTAAAACAAAATCTTAACGTAAAATTACAAAAACCTGTCATGTAACCAAATCTTCGTTTTCTACCTCCTATTTTTTCTTTGGTGTGCTTAGCCCTCCTTTACATTGTCTGAGTATAACTTTTAAAACCTTAGTTTAAATTGTCAGATAATTATATTTTAGTAGTTTTAAAATTTTTAATATTTTCATAGTTAATTGACATTTAAAAAATATTAATTTACATTTATATCTAGAAAAATGTTTCTAAAAAATGTTAAAGATATTAAAATTGTTGAAAAATGATAGTGGTTATTGTATAATTTCAATTAATTTTTCATAATTTATTGTCAAACAGTATAAAAGAAACAAAGAGCAAAGTATATGTTTTTGAAAATAAAGGCGGACAAAGTATGAGTTAGATCAAACCACAAGAATCATTGTAATTTTTCAAATCTTAATGAGTGAAAAATACAGTTTAGTCATTTTATTTCGCGACACTTTACTTTAGAAGCTGTGCATTATGCTACAAGAAAAGTAAAAAAAATATTTTTTATTAACTAGAAAATAATTGATAATTTAAAATATTAATTAAATTCAAAACTATTTTAGACTATTCAAAATTATTGAAAGACCGATAATATATATTTAAATTAGAATTTGAAAATTTATTATTACGAACAAATATCGGACACAGGAAAAGAAATTATACACATAAGGTTAAGTTAGGATTTTGAAATAAAAAAGTTAAAAGTTATTTTTATCCCAACCTTTGGGATCGTTAGAACATAGGGAAATAAGAGGATGCTTTAAAAATATATATATATTGGCTACAAAAAAAAAAAGAGTATGTTTTGAAAAAGGAAGGGGGAAGTATATCTTCAAGTATATCTAATAAAATTTAATCTCAACTAAATTGCCATATACACCCTAATCATTTACATAAGTTAGGTTAATCTAATTGGTAAGAGGCTCGTGCGTTGAAACTTGAAATCAAAGTCTTCCCTTCATCAATATCCATAAGTAAGAAAAAGAGTATTGCTAGATTTATAAAACAATCCCATGAAAGTAAAATTTACAACGTAAATTGTGATTGGATGATTTGAACTTAGGGGACTTTTATATATAGTTTTCTATGTGTCTATCTCCAGTTGACCCATCGACCTAATACCTAATACAAGTAAAAAAGAATATCTCCGTGCACGCCTTTCAGGGTGTGAGAAATAGTTACGTTACCTCATTCCTTTATAATATATCATGAATACCCTTTACCAGATATTCCTATAGAACATTTTCAGTAAAAAAAAGAAACAAAGAAGACCTTAGTTTTGTCTGCTAGTATAGATTTAGCATTTAACAAAAAATTCAAAATTAACGTTAGATATATAGATTATGTCAATCGATACGACAAAATTGCGAAAATTGTGTTGAAATGGCATCTCGTAAGATTGACAAATTATGGTACCTATGAAATCATCTTTTAGAGGCATCATACAAAGGTAATGGATAAGATATATTATTAATTAATTCAGGCAAGGGATATATCAATCTTTTTAAAACTCAAATAATAATTAAATCAATTTTTATATGACATTTTAGAAGAAGTGAAGAGGTCAGGATCGGAACCTGAACCTTTTCTATATTTCTTCAAGTCCTTTACTGTTAGGGCAAATGACTGGAATTTATGATAGTCTATGAAATTATCATGGTCATTAGTAATTGATTTTCCACACGTTTGATGTTGACACTTGACACTTTGAACTAGTTTATGTATTGGCTTAATCCCACTTATTAGTCCCTTAACTGTAGCAGGTCTTACCTTTTGTTTTAGTCTAAAAAAAATCATGAAAAACAAACCCATTAAGAAGCATCAGTGGCAAAAAGTCCAGTATGCCCTATTAAAAGTAGCAAATTCCTCCGATGTCCCTTTTCTGTCGGTGCCTTTGTACCTGGCCGAACCAAAAAGAAAAAAAAGCCTGAGTCGCAGCTCTCAACTTCTCCCCTGAAACCTATCTTTTCCTTCACCTCCTCTGTCTCCACTCGTCTTTCTCATCGATTTCTTTGCCATTCAGTTTTCTGTCGTCTCCTGCTTGGACTCGCCTGCGCCCTCCTGTATCATCAGCTGCAAAGAAAAGCAAAACAGATCTGAGTCGCGGCTCTCAACTTATCCCCTCAAACCCGACCTGGACTTGTCGTCACTTGCCTGGAAGCTGCCTACGCCGCTGTTGGAGGTCCGGTCAGCGGTGCCGCAGCAGAGCTTGTTGACGACCCTAATCTAGTTGGCCGTTGTCGCACAGTTCTCCTTGCCCTTGCTCGACCGCCACAAGCTTCCTCTGTTTTTTTTTTATTGGCCCTATTTCAAACTTCACCTATCGCTCTCTAGAATCAAAACTTTCGCCAAGAACAATGTCTACGACTAACCAACAAAGGGATTAAATTTAAAACACACGTTCATATTTTTAATTTTTTTCCTCTAATGAATTACTAATGTTCTTTTAAGTATGAATATTTGTGCAGATTCATCACTTTTTTCTTATACCAAATTTATATATATCTAATATTTAATTTTTACATATTTTTAATTTTAGTAATATATATAAATAATATGTATACACAAACAATTTTCCATCTAAGTTACTACCCTTTTCACTTTTTCTTTTCTTTGTAGTTAGGTGATTGAAGTTTACAGCTTTGTTTTGTTACAATTTAGTCACTAATCTCATATCTATTCATATATAAAAGTTTATTTGCTTATATATCTGTAATATATCTTTGATTTTATTTATATATATGCGTCACATATTTTGTACATATCAGGTGCTTGATTTTTACATATTTTCAATCTTATTTGTACATTAAGTTCATACATATTTAATATTTGATTAGTATATATAACTACAGTGTTACTATTAATTAATTTTTTATCTTAATTTTCATTCATTTGAGAAAATATAAATCTATGTGTAAATTGTATGAAGACGTAAATAGTACATGTTCAAATGAATTTAAATTTATGCACACATAACATAAGATAAATTATATGGAAAAGTTATAATATGATGAATATAATTGAATATTTAAAGGTTTGAAGTCTAATACGCATGTGAAATAATGTGTATGAAAACATTAAATATGCATATAGTTGAATGTATAAACATTAGTTTTTAGAATTTTATTTATACTTAAGTCTTTCAAGATTTATACATATTTATCACTTTTTTTTTAATGTGTCACTTATTTTATTTGTATATTGAAATTCATATATATTTGTCATCTAATTGATATATATCTTTGATTTTAGTAAAAAACTTGTTCAAACGAGTTCACACATATTTTGGGGATGAAATATTGAACTTGCATATGCAATTAAATATATCTATAACATATCTCTTATTTTATTTGTATATCAAATTTCATATATATCTATTATTTTATTTTTACATACTTTTAATTTGGTGGAAAACAGAATTTAATGTATGCACATCTTTTTTTTTTTGTTGAGAGATTGAAGCTATGATATATCTGTGATCTCATTTTTACGTATGTTACATATTATTTATATAGGCATTTTATTTTCTCTGTATATATGTTCTATTTAATTTGTACATATCTCATATTTATATTTATTTTACGATGTAAATGACAGAATTAAAATGTAAATATATATAAAGGGTAGGTTGGAAAAAATGTATATGAAGCCAAACCGGCTGTATTCATATTTGATGCTTTTCGGATTCGCTCTTATTCCTTGCGTAGGTTTCATCTCTGTCTTTTTTCGTTTGCAAAAGATTTTTTTTAAAGATAAGACACGACTTGTTTTCTTTCTTTCTTTGTTTCTCTCTTTTTTTTTTTTTTGGAGGAAGTAGCATCTGGTTTATAACTGGGTAAATTTCAAAAACCCCAAAATATTTAGGTGAAATTCTCTCAGAAACAATATTTGTTTTTTGCTTCATACCAAAAAACCTACATTTTACTCCTAAATATGTCTACTCATTTTTTTTATAGCATCTATTAGTTGTTTTAATTAATTTTTCAAATCATAAATTAAATTTTGCGGTAATTCTTCTCTAATAAATTTAGATTGACTAATAATAAATTGATAGTGAACAATTTAAATTATTAATTTCTTCACAATCTAAATTTTAAAATAGTTTTTTTTCTCACTGATGTTAATGGCATTTAGCTTTATTTTGAAGCAGAAAAGGATATATTTTTTTTCACCAAAACTCCTAAAGGTTTTAGGGGTAAGCATTATTTGGGTAAAACAAAAAAATCTTATTACATTTAGATAAAATAGTTTAGTTGTTTTCCTAGTTCGGTTGGTTTGGACTAAAACCATATTTCATGTTTGGTTATCAAATAGGTTATTAGATCATGCACTTGAAATCAAATAAATCGAATAAATTGGTGGTAATAAATATTTTACTATTATTCATATTGACCTTATATATATAAAGTCATTTTCTACTAATTCTAAACTATTTATTGTTGCTCAATCTTTAAGTTTGGGAATGAGATGTACAGTTTTGAATATTTATCTTGTTTTATTATTTATTGGGTGCCCAAGTCTTAGAATGAGGAACTAAATAAACTAAAATATAATTCGGACAGTTCGGATCAGTTTTAATATTTAATTTTGGATAATTTGGATACATTTTGTAAAAATTAAAAACCAATCGGATTATTGTGTTTGGATTGGTTCCAAACTTAACCAACCAAATGCTCACTCTTAAAAGGTTTTGGAATTCACTCGTAATAAATACTGCATGTGTTATAAATATTATTAGTTTATTACATTTTTTTTTATTTCATTGACTTACTGCTGATCCGTACAAATTTTCTTATATCAACGTTTAGTATAAGAAATTTTAAAGATAATAATTAGTTGCAAAATTTTCCATCAAACACATATAAAATCGTATTTATACATCATTTAGTTATACACTAAGGAAGTCTCCTTCAACAAAAAATCTTGAAAGCATCAATATGTCTCAACATCTAGAGTATATGTCCCTCCTTAGCAAGAAAGGGTATCCAATTCCTCTCCTCTTGGAAGGGAAAACCACAAACAGAACACTCACAACAAATCCAACAACAAGAGGAACGGCGTTAACGACTTTTCGAGGCAATTTTGGGTAGTAACAACCTACAACATCTCTATGTGACCCTGCAAAAGTAAGAAAAGCAATCAAAGAAAGGGAGGCATGGAAGAGATCACTCCATCTCAGCCTATAATCTGATGGGACAAGAGGCTTTTTCTTCCCTCCATTGAAGGTTCTTATGCCCCTGAAGTTTGCCACTCCATAGTATAGCCTCCCATTTGCTGCCCTGAAGCTATCAGTGAATGTGAAGAACATGCAGGAGGCCGCTAGAAAGGCTATGAAGACGCCCATCAGCCATCTGCTTAGAGGGGTGCATTGGCCATCATTGGTTAGTAGAGGAGCGAAGATTGTGAAGGCAAGGATGACCGCGGATGGTAGGAGAACGTTGAGCCTTGCGGTGCCACTGAGGATTGCATTGATGAGATATAGATACTGTGACTCATCATCTGCTTCATCGTCGTTTAGATAGCTGTAATCTTGTGTCTCTGGGGAGGTTTCGATGAGTTGTTTGTAGGATGAGCTTGCCATTTCTCACGAGTAAGAGTTGTGGAAGATTTTGGGGTTTAAGTAGTGTAGGATTTGGATATCTTGGCAGGGAAGGAACTGGATTCTTTTTGTG
Organism: Aquilaria yunnanensis; assembly: GCA_039654915.1. Classification (NCBI taxonomy): domain Eukaryota; kingdom Viridiplantae; phylum Streptophyta; class Magnoliopsida; order Malvales; family Thymelaeaceae; genus Aquilaria; species Aquilaria yunnanensis. The sequence goes on from CM077593.1 coordinate 117,923,786, forward strand.
AGCAAGGGGAGAAAGCAATGCTTTCCTTGTCTACATTTGCATTAATCTAAGTTAGCTGATTGAATTTCGTGGCAAGAAGGAAGGCAAGAAAAATACTCCACTAAATTTCAGTTGAGGAAGCAGATTTATGAACAATAAAAGCATATTCTTGTATGAACTTGTTCTGGACTATTAAAAGCAGTATCTTTCAGCACGTGCATCAGTCAATCTCTTTGTTGATCAATCATAAATTCTGTTCCAGGCACTTCTCTTATGTTAGTGACAATCGCTGCGGATTGGTCTTGGTTTAAGTAACCAAATTCTGGTTCCATTCTGGGTAAGATCATACATGCCAAGAACAGCACCTTCAACTAGAGAAACAAACGATAATGGACTTGGAAAAATGAAGAGACCATAATTACTTGTCAATTTTCTGGGAATCCTCTGCAAATCAAAAACCAAAAGCTTGTCACAACGTGAGCCTAGCAGGTTTTAGAAGCATGGAACTCGTTTTCATGAACAACACCAGGATCATGGATTGCAAATCTTGAACCAGAAATGATCTTTTTTTTTTTTGTTTTTTAACAATATTACAACATAAGGCTAATTCCAACACAAGGCTTTGAAGGAAGAGAAGGACTCACCACTCACCAGTTGTGTCCGGAAATTGCAAGGCGTGATGGCCAAAAACTAGTGAGCGGTTGGTGACAGAGCAAGCGGCTCCCTTGGAGCAATTCAAGGCTTGGCCATTGACAGGTACATGTTCCCATTTCAGGTCTCCAGTTTCTTTTAGACCGGCAGATGGGGGGACCGTTTCCTTCTTCTTACAAGTCTATTAGGATTAAAACCAAGTAAAGTAACAAAAGTGGGGAAAATTAATAAGGCGAAAATCAATTTTGGCAATTGGATTCGGTTAACCAGAAAGTTGTAGCACACATTTCCTTGAGCAAATGCTGCACTTTGCTTAATTGACCAAATACAATTTATAAATAATCATAGTTGTAGTCCTTTATTTGTTTGTAAAAATAACTATCAACAGTGAATGATTGCATCAGTTACTCTGTTATCAGAGTCATTATTTTGGAAGCAAAAAGCACGACAAAAGCTGCCATAATTTGTTGGTCTCGCCAAGTAAATAGAAGTAAAATGTACTGTTTGCTGAACTGGTGATAAGTGTACCACTTTTTAATTTAGGGGATAAAGTTTCTTATACCACTAACTCAGATTGATTTTAGGCTGAATTAATAATATCCCATGAAAATTATTTAAAATTTGAAATTGAATTTCTCAAACAAAATTAAGGTTAAGGATGATGCTACCAGCAGGTCTAATATTGACCGGTTCATTCAACAAGTTTACTTGGCGGAAGAACTCCATGACTTTGACAATTGGGCTTGGTCTCTGTGTTCGAATGAGCTTGAGCTTCGCCATGGACTTGAGAAAATGGTGTGGCACATTGTGAATTGGATCTACGCTTCAATCTTCATGGGAGAGATTGGTTGGAAAAAAACTCTTATCATTGAGCAATATTATCTTCTTTATTTATTTTTTTAATAAAAAACTTATTGTTTTTTTAGTAGAGATCAATGCTGTTGATTCCAATCTTGCTTTCATAGAAGAAGACATCATAGGGTAAGAACAAGGAGGGTAAAACAAGAAGAGGCAGCTTGAAAGCTGTTGTACTGTCACCAACTAATAAGCAGTAAAAAAGATAAACTAATTGCACACAAAATGTGCCTAGAGGCTAAGCTAAACCCTTGAAATTAAGCATAATCCACCATTTACAAAAACACTTTCTTGACTTTAGTCTAAACATTCCTCACTTAAATGAAAATCACACTGGAGAAATGTAGAAGTTAACTAAGGGCTAACTATCACAACCCTCTGGCCATCCAGTTTCAACTAGAGGGGACATGGTAATATTTCCCTTTACACATGCACCGGTAGACGATGGGGCAAGACTCAGCAGCTGAACACTTGAAGCTCACCATCACCCTCTTACAGGGGAAGCATGCCCCGCAGGCGTGCGAGCAGTCCGGCAAGCTCGATCCCTGTGGATATATCACCCCCATTGCCTCCCCTCCCTTCGCTGCAGCATGTGGTTCCTACAAAGTATCAATCATGAACACATTCTCTTTTCCCTTGTCATACCAAAAACCGTGCAATTTTTCAAATTTGGAGGCCTAAATATATCTTCAGCCAAACCTTAAGGGGTCTGGAAGCAGAGTTTAAATATATGTACATCAAGCAATACCTGTGAAGCGGTGAGCCCATGTCTGAGTTTGTTGTCTTTACCTGCCAAGTTATCTGATATTTATAGACAGGCAAGTAAGAGACAGAGTGGAGGGAAATGCAAGTATTTTTGTAATGGATCACTGACCTGCAGGATGTTGAGGTAGCAGGACGGGAAGGCAGTGGCCAAAGAAAGATGAGCTTCCTATGAGCATAAGAAGCAGCAAAGGACCAAGGGAAGGCTTCTTCATTTTGTGCTTTAGTATTGATTTTTAGGTAATACCCAACAGAAATCGGAGACATCAATATATATACGCGCAAAGAAAGCTGGATATAAATGAAGCCAGAGGCGTACACCAGAGACATTTCACATGATCCCCGCCCCTCTTTTCAATTTGAATTAGCATCTCTCATTTTGCCTGAGAAATATTAAAACAATCACTAATATAATTCATAGAGAAATTAAAAAAGGTTAATCCGAAATTTTGTTCATGAAAACCTTTCCTAGTGTGCTGGTCTGAATGTTATCGAGAAATGGAGGCTCCACTTGGCCTCTTAATATGTACCCAGAAAAAAATAATAATAATAATTGTTTGTGGCTCTGCTCAAAATTTCAAGTATACGATATCAAAAGATTTCCTTTTTATATCAGACATGCGAGAACTAAGAATTTTCAACAGAGAAACGTTATCAAACCCTAAGATATACTCATGATTTAGAGAATGGTCAAAACATGGGGGTAGGTTCACGGGCAAGGACACTTGGTCGGATGGTATTAATGGAAATCATCTGTTAAAAGTGTGGGTAGGGAAGAAGAAAGCCATTACTAGCGTGAAGCTCAGACCTTTGTCTTAAATGAACTGAATCCAACCATGCCCTCTGCCTTGCCTTGCCTTGCCTTGCCTTGTCATCCACCGAAGACATCATCACTTTATCGCCCTTACACACACAAGAAAAGAGGGGGAAACCAATGTTCTAACACAACTACAGACATTTCAGGCACTGTTCATGAAACAGACATGACCTTGAACCAAACTTAATGCTCTTTATTCCACTCATCTCCAACCACAATCGTGTAATTTTACAAATTTCCGTATAGTCTCAAGTGTTAAGAAGTCCTACTTATCTTTCTTGGCTTTCTTCCCCAGCTTATCGGTACTTCTCAACCTCAAACACTCTTGCAGTTCCATCAACCGAGACAGAAACAAGATAATCCCCATTTGCAGACACAGATATAGCTGAGACATTATCAGAGTGCCCCTTTAATGTTTCTACACACTCGCCCCCAAGACTATCCCATATCCGCACCTTGCCATCCCCACAGCCTGCCGCTATGTATCTTGATCCACCAAGCCAAGCCAAGCACGTAACTCCCCCCTGCACCACATATACAACACATTACCAAGGACATGATTAAGGCCAACCATCTTTGAAACCTAAAACACAGTTCAATTTAGATGACTATGACAGACTATTTATTTATGATATCAATGTCATGCGATATCCTCGTGTGCCAGTTTCCTAATCCTATTTTGTGTCAATTCAATCCCCATCCTAGAAAACGTTCCCCCCACCCCCCCAAAAAAAAAAAACAGACTACAGTAGTAACTAGAGATAATGATCTTAGCACATCATGGTATGTGCCATGGAAAAAAAGATAATGTTTTGAAACCTCTCAAGCTTTAAACAAACCTCATTGTGACACTTAAAGCGGGGCACAGAATGCTGCAGATCCCAAATAATAAGCTTTTCATCCATGCCACCTGTAGCAGCCCAACGAGAACTGCAAAAAAGGGTATTAGAATCAAAACCAAACAAATATGCTTTACGCAGACATTTAGTAATTCACTGAGCCAAGAAACCAAATCAGTTAACACTGTACAGGGGAGAAAAGGAAGCCCAGTGGGCTCAAACCCAGCAAACTGCCATGTGAGAGTGCACATAGCAAATGAGCCAGCAGCTAGCCACCACATCAAACTAAAAGCACATCATTGGCCCCCTTTTTTCCCCTCTTCTTTGATATGAGGAAGAATATTAGAAGTGAGGAACTCTTTTAGGGGCGTATGTCAATTCAAGTATCCTCCAAGGATTCGCAACTCTGGCACAATCTTAGAAATTTTCCTAGCTTCACTTACAAAGATTTGGTCTACGTTTCCCAAAAAGCTGAGAGCAAGGTGTCAAACATGCTGGGAAATATGAATTCAGAATGTTAGTAAAAGAGAAGATGGACTGAAATGTTGCAGGATTTGTCAAGCTGGTTAGAGCAATTTTTCTATATGTTGTTCAGATTTCTTTGTTGCACTGTTGGGCTTTTTGGTGGTTACAGAAATTTTGGGATATGATTAGAGCACCTGGTAATCAAACAGGACCTAAGCACAGTTAGGTTTCTTGATGTCAAAAGTCAAATTTTGGTAGTCAAGGAAACAACTCAGCCAAAAAAGAAAAAGAGCTGAAAGCAAAATCCAGCACTTCATAGGCTTTCCTTCTTAGTTACAAGAACCTAAGTAGCATTTAGCTGCACAGATCAACAATGTTAGTTTCACCAGTATCTTCATTGTTCTAAGACAAAATTCCCAGCCATTATCTAAAGAAACCTTTGATGCAGAACCCCACAAAAAAGCAAACAGCAAAGGAATGCCATCACACCAAACTGTTCGAAGTTGAACTAAGCCGACAAAATTTTTATTCTTTTAACTCTTCTGCAAGACATGCAATATGGTTTTCTTCTTTTTACTTTTCCCCTAACAAAAAATTCTTAATAACTCCCCACTAAAGAGAACTTAAGCAACAACCCAAGCAGGAAAGTAACTTAGCACCATAAGGACATACAAAGACTAGAAAATCAGGAATTTACAGATGCAATCTTAATAAACAAAAGAAAATATTTCTGAGGATACATCCTAAAATTAGCATACCTTGGTGCAAATGCAAGACATTCAACTGAATCGGTGTGAGAATCTGATAATGAACTAACAACCTAACAAGGAAGATAAGCAGGCCCATTAGAGGTTTTACCAGTCTTTTTTTTGTTGTAAAATTCTATAAAGTCCATATATTTGTTTAATGACAGAGTTAATTCCATCAATTTTTTCCAATTACAATGAAAGCGGTCAAACCTTCCCAGTTGTAATATTCAAAATCTTGACAGAACCATCCTTTTCGCCAGTAAGGACAAGCGTTGAATCTGAACTTATGACCAAACATGTTACCTCATCCTCTTTTGTTGGCTGACCTATAAATAGGAAATACATTTATTCAAAATTAAACTGAAGGTATAAAAACGTCTAAATCTTTTATAAGAATTGCAAAACCCTTTTTAGTTAACTTTCTTCACTCATTTATCAGTATACTTGATGCCTTTATTATGTATTTTTCTGTCATGTATTTGTCTATTCTGTGCATAAGTATCCAACTATCCAAGTGTAACACATGATGCCATGAGACCTCAAAAAATAAACCAAAAAAAAAAAAAGACTTGACATCCTGATTAACAGAATTTATATTGTGATTCAACCTTTCAAAATATTGAAATCAAATTAAAAATATAAGAAGGCGTTCATATAAAGAATCAAGTTTACTACATCCTTTTCCAATTCCTCCTGAATATATGTCTCTTTTGGAGTAAAATCCAAATTTGGTCCCTTAATTATTCAACTTGTCCTAAACGGGTCCCCTAACTCTAAAAGTGACTATTAGAGTCCCTTAACTCAAACAACGAGTTCAATTTGAGTCCCATCCATCAGTTAGGCCGTTAATTTGGATGGAATTGCTTATGTGGCATCCTCTTTTAACTAAAATGGGTGACCATTTTGTACAAAAATGAAAATTTAAACCCAAACTGACATAAACACAAAATATTAAAACTTAAAACATAAATTAACCCCAATTGTAAAAATTGACCCATGCATATGATGGTGGCCGGTGACTGGAGATAGAGACGGACGAGACGGAAGCGAGTGAACTTCGCGTGAACCAGATTCAAGTACTTGAATTCGGCCCATTTCGTTCAATTTCTTCATTGTGTTGTTAGATCCGCAAGAAGCTTCGTGAAATTGATGATCAGAGAGATGGAATCAGCGAAATGGGATCTCGATGGGGCGGCCGGAGCCATCGATTCTGACGCCGGATTAGCCAAACCGAGCGACAAGCTCTTCATCTTCGAAGCTTTCGTCTGCAAAACGATGCTCGAAGGCTTTGACTCTCTGAATTTTTTACTGAACAAAGATTCTCCCCCGCCGAGTCTCACCCGCGAGCAGTTCTCCGGCAAGTTCAAAGTTCTGAACCCGGCGAGCTCCATGCGATTCTTGACCAGAACGCGAAATCTTCATTCGCGAAGTCCGCGGGCTCGGTGACCTTACCGTAGTTGGACTCGAGGGCTAGAAGAATCGGTTGGAGGACTGATTTGGCGTCTGCAGGGGAGAGGCCGAGGAGCGGCGATGCTGGATCAGGGGAACCGGCGCCGTAGATGGACTCGAGCTTGTCGAGGGTGGATTTACAGGAGGAGACGAGGTGAGAATGCTTCCGCCAGGCGGCGTTCTTGATGATCTTGTCGAGGGAAGGGCCAAGCGCTCGGCCGCAGCGCGACGCACCGCCAAGTGGGGAAGCTGCCATAGGTCTGCGGAACGAATCAAGCGGCAGGAATTCGATCTACGTCGGACGGCAATGTTGAATCTGCCACATTGAGGGATTTGAATTGCAAGATACTAGATGAAGCCAATTTATTTGGTTTCCGGGGTGCCTTGCCACCCAGCGGACGAACGCCGTCGGACCAGAAGGCCAATCGAGAGCTTCAGGCTGGAATTGGGGAAGATTGTACTATTTAACTTTTTAAGTACCTAAAATTATATTTCTTGTCAATTTGGGCCTAATATTTATTACTCTTAATCTTGTTACTTATTGTCTTGCCATGTGGCATTGTGGGACCAAGTAAGGAGGTATTAAGTGCCATGTGGCATTATAAGTGCCACATAAGCAATTTCATCCAAATTAACGGCCTAACTGACGGATGGGACTCAAATTGAACTCGTTGTTTGAGTTAAGGGACTCTAATAGTCACTTTTAGAGTTAGGGGACCCGTTTAGGACAAGTTGAATAATTAGGGGACCAAATTTGGATTTTACTCGTCTCTTTTGTTTTTTGTCGCCTACTTCAAGTTCAGCGAATTAGAACCAAGTGTAACACTCAGATTGATATGTAAAGTAATCAGCAAAGAATTAGAGTGGTTCTTTATTGATTCTCCCAAAGTGTAGCAGTAACAGGTCATTTCTCTCCATCAGATTACTTTTGCAAGGAAACCCATTTCTCTTTCTTCTTAATAGTCTCGCTATTTAAGAGAAAAGGAAGACTTTAAATTGTCAGTCAGCATGATAGTAGAAAAGAAAAGGTCAAGTTTCCCCATATCTCACTAACTCTGTCATCAAGAATACAATGATGAGCAACTTCCTTCAGGAGTATGTAAAAACTAAAAAAGCAAGGAGACATAATAGCTCCAGTTCCAAATTCTACTAATTATAAAAATCTTAATTATCAATACCTCCCATATCATCCAATCTTGACTAAATTAACTCAAATAACTTTTAACTGAATTCAAGAGAAAGGCAGTAGAAAAGAAAAGTTAAGACATGTACCTTTCAGTTTTATGACATGAATGCATTCACCACTTCTAGGATTCCATGTCCTCACGGTTGAATCAGCAGAGCCAGTACAGATTGTTTTACCTAAACCAGCAGCAGTTGGCATTAACATCTTTTTATGACAAAAATAGTATTTGAAAAGGATAAAAAACAAAAACAAAAACAAAAAGAGGACCAGATAACCTCAACACCTCCTTATAGCACAAAGTGCTCAACACAGAACAGGAACATGAAAGCAGAACAGATGGACACTAGAGAAGTGTTAATACCATCAGGAGTAAAGTCACCACATCTCACTGAACCACTATGGCCAGCGAATGTTTGGAGATATTTGCCAGTGTCACCATTCCACATCCAGGCATTGCAATCCTCAGCACCAGCCAAGACCACATGCCCTTTTGGATGCCATCTTACCCACTGATAAATAACATTAACAATTTAATGACAGTTATTTATAAGAATGTAGTTTTTTTCTTCTGTCAAATACCCAGAAAACATGAGACATGCTTGCTTCCAAATAATTGAAACTGCAACATTAATTTGTTAGAAGATAAAAAGCCAACTCTTGAGCATGTAGAGGTTTGCATCATAATTAGACTTCATGCGCAACTCTGAACTTCTGCAAAATTGCATGCCATATGAATAAACATTTTTATGTTAAATATCAACTATAACTAGTTTGTTTTCGAAAGAATCACGTTAGCAGATTCCATTCCCACACACAGGCACAGAAAGGAACAATTGATACATACCAAAGTACCACAACATTCACTAAATATAAAAGCAGTATCTTTTATAGAGAAAACATCAATAAAATACAACCACTTCAAAATTGGACATCGAACCTCAATTCCACCATCGTCTCCAGGACCCTCCTCAATTTTGCATAAAAGGTTTCCTGAAGTATCCCAAATGCGTGCAAATCCATCCAAACATCCAGACGCAAGTAACTGCCCATCAGTACTAAAATCTAAACTACCAACAGAGTTCATGTGACCTGCAAAAGAAAAGCTTCATTTTAAAATATCAAAACCAGATCAATACAGGAGACATGGTTCAACTTTTTATAAGTACAGAAGTCCAGTCCCTCCCCTACAAGTAATAAGAATAACTAAATGGCAACTCATATCCATACCTTCAAGAAGGGGAGACCAATCTGCTTGACCAATCCTCCAGAGATATCCCTTATCATCTCCACCACCAGTTGCCACTAATGTTGGATCTTTTGGACTACAGGCAACTGCATAAAGTTCACCTGAGAAAATGAAAAGACAAACTTCTCAGTAAGAAATAGAGCATACCACGCTCATGGTAAATCTTCCAGGGAAGCAGTCGATCAATTCAAGCCTTAATGAACACTAGTTTTGCAAAAAGGCTAGCATATTTTCATACATCCTATACCTAGCATATGACTTGTAAATCAGGTATCCCTAGGTCCATGATGCAAATTTCCAAAGTATCTAAGTTTCCCTCCTTTTTTTAGGAAAAGAAAAACAAAAGGAGAAAGTAGAAAGATCCTTTTGACACATTTCATTTATTAAAGACGCCAAACAGCACTTGCATTTTAATGTTAGGGACCGACATTGCCCTCCCTTATTCCATCCTCAATTGGAGTTACTTTCAATCTATCACACATGACTCATTTCCACTCTTATCATTTATTGCACAGCCATTCTTCCATCCTAACATTCAGAATCCAGCTAAACTCATTTTGCTTTCTCGTTTCTTAGCTACCTGACTTAGGCCCAGTCCTTACACCTCATAGTTGGTTATATGCATTTCATAGAATCTCTTCTTAATTTTACAAATGGCACATCTCCATTTCAACTATGGAGCCTCAATTATGTGCCTAACGTTTTAGGTTTTCCTTCCTTATTATGGGTAATAGAGTCAAAATACTTAAATAACCCCCTCCTTAAGAGTTGTTGACCTTCAACTGTAACAAAACATTATCCCTAATCTCTTTTGACAATTTACATTTCCTGTATTCAGTCTCTGTTCTATGTACCCTAGAACCTCCAGGCTTTAAGGTATCCCTCCAAAAGTCTAGCTTGTGATTCCTCCGTGACCTTAGTTTAATCCATCAATACCAGAAAGCTACATCAGCACTATGTCCAACGATTCTCCAAACCAATACACAAGGTTTTTCATGATAAAACAAAACCCAAACAAGGAGCTTCTTATAACCAGGTGAAGGACAACAGTGCATACTAATTCAGAAAGAAGGGGGAGGAGGGGAGTTCTACAACTGCAATCCCAAGCTAAAGGGATTTATGAGAATCTTTATTAGACAATTAATCTGGAGCCCTGAATGTTTTGATTGCTCACTGCTCAGAGAGGGCGAAATAATTTATTCCAATTCAGAATACATAATTGAAACTCAAAATGAGCGGGAAACAAAAGAAAAGAAAAGAACGACCCCAGAAAGTTTTATCAGTGGTGACTCTCACGTAGTGCAAGGGAACAAAGCATATTATCAAACGATGAAGATAGTAAAAACAATAATCTCTCTCAAGAACATGGCTAAATATAACAAAGGTAGTTGCTCTTCTTTCTTCCAAGTAATTTAGATTTTATTCTAGTGTTCTCTATTCAAAGTTACCAAAGGAAAATTATGCTACAAACTCTCGTATTGTCAGTTTTATTATAGAATTTGCACAGACTTCTATATTATATGGGGACAAACGAATCACCAATATATTCACATCAATTAACAAATTGCAAGACTAAAATTTGCATATACCGAACGGAAGCTTTACCTGTGTGACCAGTGAATATATGCATTGAATCATCGTCTTCTTCTGCAAAAATGGAAATCCGAATGGAATCAGAGTGTAAGCGAGACACTAAAACTATTCTCTTTAGACTAACATCATTGAAGAAAAGGAGGCAGAAGACATACCAGCGTTTTCAGAATCAGAATCATCAGCATCAGGAAGATCTGTCTCAGAAAAACACTTGCATTAGTTCTAATGAGGTGAATTTCCTCCTGTAAACATAAAAATGGAAATAGACAGAGAAAGAGCGAGAGAGACCCTCTTCATCGACTGGAACTTCGTCAATGATATCAGATTCATCGAGGAAGACTTTGCCGTGATCTTCTTCCTCTGGTGGTGCTGGGCTGCTCATTTTCTATTGCTCGCCGGAGATTGTAGCGATAAGGTGCGAGGCGGGTTTGGGGTTTATCCCGGATTTTCGAGATCCGCATTCAATTTTTGGCTGATTAACGGCATGTAGAGCGTTTTAATTTAAGTAACTTAATTTAAAATAACTTATCTTTGTTTTTATATATTTTTTATATGGATTCAATTTTATTTAAAAGTTAATATTATGTAGATATAATAATTTATTTAAAAATAAATTTTTGTGATATTATTAAATTTTTATAAATTTTTTAATGTTAAAAAATTATTTAATTTAAGTCAACTTAATTTAAAATAAGTTATTTTTATTTTTACATTTTTCTTACAAAAACTAATCTATAATTTATAAATAGATATGAAAACATGTCATTTGGCTCTATTGTCTTTTTACAGTGGAAAAAACCTTTCATATCCAATGGAATACAAACACGTGTAACCTCAAATTTAGCAAAGAACAACACGTGACAATTTCCATAATTACCCTCATCAATAAACACATGTCACACGTTCATTCATTGATAGTTTGACTTGGACCCAGTTCAAATATTTTTACTATGCCACCACATTCATTTAGAAGATGACACGTGTCATTTATTTTTACCATAATACATTTTTCTAAAATAGAGGTCCACTAATTCGCACCTTAACGTTCAGAGGAAATTATACTTCAACCTACGTTTTCCTATCCACTAACTAGTGGTTTATTTCCATCCCACTGAGTGGCAGTTTTTTAACTCAATTAACTTGATGTATTGGCGCATTTACTAGAATAGTTACCATCCCCACCATCATCTAACGTAGTTATCCATTATATATAGTTAGTTTCATGTGTCAGTTACAATGTTGATATATTATACATAACAGTTTTAAGTTTTGCCCTTCTACCAAATCTCTACGCCACGTTCGGCTATGCAACGGGAGACTGTGTTAAGTAGGAGGTTTCTCGGTTGTCCACCCGTCATTCAGTGCGCCCAGCTCAACTCTTCCTTCTGCAACAGTGCTTTTATACCACCGTCCTACACAAATCATTGATTGTATCAGTTGCCAATAACTATTAATTTCTTTCACGGTAGCAATGTATCTAACACATTTATGCAATTTATAGGTAAAAACCCATTTTCAACCCACATAAGCCAGTCAAGCAGGAAGGAATAGCACATCTCATGCAGTTTTGAGTTCTCAGGTTTTAAGCGTAATCAACATTTTAACCTACATAAACTCACAATGCTATACTATGTGTTTATTCCAAGTGATTTCACAGACAACTAAACATATTACACACAAGAATACCTACCATCAATATATGTAACTAATCTTTCCAAATTTCCATATCACATAGGCAATTTGCAACTCACACAAAGAACTGTAGCAACATGCACAACCAAATCGCCAGACAGGTATTTTGTTTCCCCCATATTTCTAATCAAAATATTTTAATCAAGTTATTTATGATGTTTTATAATGCATTCATGGCAGGGCAATCAGCAACCAAGCACAGCCAACAGAAATAGAGAAAGGTACCAACAAACAAACAAGTTCAAAATTAATTATGTTAATCTCATGCAATCTATTTATATTTCTTGCCTCTTGTGTGTGTTTCCTACTTTACACTCTTAAGATTCATTTCACATTAGATAATATATTGTAAGCAACTCCTCAGAGAAAGTGTAATGTGGTGGCACATTCCTATAGCCTAACCTGTAAAAATAAAAAATTCAATTTAGTTTTTAGATTTTCCAAAAATGTAGTGACTTAATTTTGCATTTAAATGCACTGATTCTCTCCATTAATTTCATTTTTCTTTCCCACCCATAACCTTTGTTCTAAATACATGTTCTCAGTTACTACTTTCTATTATCATTTTTAAACATTTTAATGCATAATAAAATGGATGTTATCCTAGTTATCTCAATCGGATTCGTCAAAACCTTGGACCATATTTGCACCCAAGCCCCTTCGATTTCTAATCAAATTCTATTTTTAGGACTATACACATGCTCATGCTGTACATATATCCAACTTCAGACATACCCATTGCAAAAACTCTAACATGCATACACTGTTTTTGCAAGTAGCAGATTTATCTTTTCCATATGGTCATTCTTTTCATATTTTTAGACAGATTTTTATTCATTCATATTTCGTAAGTATCAGGCCATCAAATCAAAAATAATTATACATGCTTATGAATTCCCTATATAGAAACAGTTAAAAATAATATAGGCACACAAAATCTTTTCACATTCATCTCATATTCCTAGATTGTTTAAAGCTAATAGTGCTTGGAGTTTTTTGCACTACAGATCAGATTGCACCTGCCCTTAGCCCCCTCAACTCATGTCCTTCACCAAATTGAATCTTCACAACCAAGAACAAAAGCAACACTTTAATCCACTCTCCAAGTTCCTATTTAACTATGATTATCTTTCTTGATTTACATTTCAGATATATAACGGTTTTAAGTTTGACTTAGGACTGCTGTATTACAATCAAACTTGCCTAACCAATGTTTACATAGACAAAATGAATGAGCTGGAGGCGGATGTAACGGCTTTAAAGGCTAGGTTGGCACTGTATGAAGGGGATAACACTTCTGTTCACACTGATCTAGAAAAAGGATGATCTTAATGACTAAACGCTTTTTAATTTCTTAGCCATTTCCTATTTTTGCTTACAAGACTTGGTTTTTATTTCTATTGCCTGTAAAACTTCTATTTTCTACTTTCTTTGTTTATATGTTTGGTTTTCATGCTACTAAACCTCTATTCTAATGCACAAGCACATTGAATTTCCTTAGACCTACTTATTCTTCTACACTAAAGAATCTGTCTATATGAGTTTAGTCAGACTATTAGTTAACCTAGATCGATGTTAACAGACAGTAATTCATTTCAGCGTAGCTTTCAATTTTATAATAAGCAAACAAGACAGGGAACATTTAGATTAAAATACATAAAAAATATAGAATACTTAGCTTGGTGTCATCCTCATGCATGCTACTTTCCATCAACCCCATCTAGTGGCTAACATGTGTGTCTCGGTGTACATGAAACATGGTAATTAATTGGGCCAAACCCTAAGTTAATGAGAAAACAAAATAATTATTGTAGGGTGGGGATGGGTTTTACCTTTTCTGTATTAGCCCCGCATCGAAAGAAGGCATGTATAATAGACGCGCCACCCATTCAGCAAAACAAGTACAACCACCACCAGCATGACGGGACATTCCTCTTCCGGGGATAAAGAATGTCTATCTTCCAAATAACCCATAAAGGCTCTTAAAACCATTAAGACACATTTTTAAATCATTAGGGTTTTCCTTCAATCTGTTTCTGGGAAGTTCAATAGGTGAGAAAAAGAAAGGAACCATTGCAAGATTTAACGGATAATATTAAATCAGGGAAATACCTATGGTTTTCAAAAGTTTTACAAGTAGATCTTAGATAACCTGCTTTTTTTTCAAAGATCCTTTCTCTTCTATAGGTTAATTAGAGTTAGTAGGAAAGTAAAATGATGGTAGAAGATTTGAAATCGGACGAAAAAAATAAAAACCCTAATTTGTAAACACAGATGTATACAAAAAATATTGAGAAATCATGCAAGAAACTTTTAAGAGAATGATGGAGAAGAGAACAAAGAATTGATTTATGAAAAAAAAAATCTAGAGAAAATTTCTGTCGTGAACAGCAGCTCTAGTGCCAAAAAACACATACGTATGGCACAAAAGATGCCGGAATATTCATCCCTACGATGGTGATGGACAGAAAAATTCAACCAGCCAATGCAACACTAATTAAATCCATAAAATTCTAGAGAGAGATAGAGAGAGAGAGAAAGAGAGGCACAAATAATTCAACTTTGAAAAATTTGGCTTTTATGTCCTTTTTTTTTTTTTTTGGAAAATTGCACCCATTCATCTCTTATCTCTCATCTTCATTGCACAAAAGGTCCCTGATCTTTGCATCCTTTTGCAATCTAACCCCAGTAATCGTTAATGTCCTGCGTATTTCGTTCGGTTGGGTTAATTCCCCCATTTTTTTTCTGGTCCAAGTTTATTTCTCAGGCCCATGTTTTAATTAGACTAATCCATGTCTCTAGCTCATGTTTTTGTTAGACAAATAATCACCTGGCTTCACTTTTGTTGGGCTATTGTTAGAGCCCATGCTTTTCTAAATGTGTTGTGTCGTTAAAATTTAGGCCACATTATTCCTTATTTGTACAAGTTTTCAAATAATTTTCCTTTTAAATATTTTTCAATATGTGTGTACTTTGAATGTTATTTGATACATTATATTGTATTGACTAATTTTTAAAACTAATAGTTTATATTGTATTTAACTATTTTTTTTAAATTAATTACTTCTCAAGAATTTGTTTATTACAACTTACTTAACATTATTAACAAGTACTTAATACTCCCTAGGTCCCTCCATCCCAAAACTTTTGCTCAATTTATTTTTGGCAATTAATCTAAGATTGTTTACTTTTAACATTTTAATATATAAATGAAAAATATTTACATTTGAATAATAAATCAAGCCATGTAGTTTCTAAATATTTATTTTTTATTTTTTTTCTAACAAACAATAATATAAATAAATTCAAGTCAAAATACAACAAAAAGTCAAGTAGAGTACAATTTTTTGGACGGAAGGAGTATTTAGTTACTAATAATTTAAAATAATTTTCAAAATAGGTAAATAGGGATATAATATTTCAATTTTTTAATAAAAAAAAATTTTCTTCTTCAAAATGAATTTTAGGCATTTGTTTTATAATGTGATTGGAAAACATATTTCTATATAAACTACTACCCGTCTATGAAACTAGTTTCATTTGAAAGTCAAAACTATAATATAAGTTTGATAATCCATTTAACAATAAATATTCTATAATGGCACTAAATTTTTATAAATTTTTATTTTTTTAATGCCTAAAAAAATTCATAGAAATTTTACTTCTAATGATTATTATATCTATAAGATATTGGTTTTCAAATAAAATTAGTTTTTAGTAAAAAAAAAATTAAAAAATAAAAAATAATTTAATTTAACTTTGGTTAACTTTATTTAAAACCAATGAGGTGTAAATAATTCGCATAATCTGATTGGGCCAAAAACAGAAAAGGGAAACTTACCAAAGCCCCATGAGGTATAGGTAAACCTACACTTGTATCCTCCATGATTCAAATACCTATAAGTATCGTTCTCCAAAACTAACTTTAACTCTGTCATTCATCGTTACAAAAGAAAAAATGGCAAATGCGTAACTTTGCCATCCTAACCTTCTTCCTTAGAAATTTTGTCCTCTTACTTATAAATCTAATAAGCTACTTCCCACTCTTTCATCACTGCACGAACTTGGGTCCTATCCAATCAAGTTGTCTTGTGACTAAGCTATCTCTTTCGGCCTTCCCAATTGAGCTATCTCAGCACTGCGGACACTCCCTAAATTTGGTTGTCGTGCTTCGCCTTCTTCCTCTTTTGCAAACTGGTTGATAATTAATTTGATTCGTTCAAATGTGGTTAGGGAGAAGTCAATAGACAAAAGTTGGCTAGAGGAATCGATTCATCGTCCAAACGCTGTCAACAACATCAAAAGTGACCACAGCCAATGAAGAATCGAAGCCATCAGGCAGACGAGACTGTGAGGAGGAAGGAGAAGAACTTGGAGAGATCGGTGGTAACCCTTAATATGACTTCTCTCTTTTTCCTATCTACGACCCCAATGCTCCGATTTAATGTATCACCATTGTCGCCTAAGTGCCCTGTCTCCTTTGCCTTCTCCACCTGTTCCAATTCATCATATCGTTACCATCACCCATGTGCTCCCGTCCTTTCTGTCCCTTTTTCCTTTATGACATTGGCTCGTGGAGGGCAAGATAGTGGCAGTGCTTGTGGTGGCTGTGATTTCTAGCAGTGGGATGGTGGAGCTATTGTTGTAGAGGGCAATATTGAGGGTCGAAAAAGTGGCGAGGATGGTGGTGGTGCCTATGGCAGTTGTGATGGCTAACGGAGGTGAGAGATGGAGGGAGACATGCCTAGTTTGTTAGATGCAGAAGTTAGTAACGCAAAACTTTTAAAGAAGAAAGTTAGGATAGAAATACTAGGTATTTTTTTCTTTTCTATCATAATGGTTATTAATGGGGTTAAACTTTTAGGGGGTAAGTATATATAGATATTTGAAACAGGGAGGACATAAGTGTAGGTTTTACTAAACCTTAGGGGTCCAAGTAATGTGTATATGTGTGTGTGTGTGTGCGTGTAAGTACAGAGTGTGAGAGAGAAAGAAAGACAAAAAGAAAAAGAGAGAGAGTACAAAGTGTGAGAGAGAAAAGAGAGACACAGAGTGTATGTGTGTGTGTGAAAAAAGTAAAGTGTGAGAAAGAAGGGCAAATCAACCAGATGAGCTAGGTGGTAATGTGAGTAGCAAAACTATTATTTTTAAGTCCGGGTAGGGTACTTACATTTGTTGTGGGCTAGCAACTTTGAAAAGTGCAAAAAAAAAAAATGATATCTTAAGTTGGCTATAGCTCAACCAAACTGGTTGTACAACTCCTGTCATAACTCTCACATGTCTTGTTACACACACAGACACACATACACACACATACACTTGTGATGCTTTAACAATCATTTCTCATCCTATCCCTGAAATCTTATTTTTTTAGTTTCAATTAAATGATTTTATGCCACAGATGAAAGATAAAACTGGTAGGCATGATGACTATCATCCCATTTCTCGCAACACCAAACACATGATGAGTGTCAGGATGGGATAAAAGCCATCCCATCCTGCCATCATCCTAGTAAGCAAACAAGCTTGTTGCAGGTTAGACCTATGCCACTCACGCATTAACCCCTCATGAGATGCCTTTGGTGCTTTGTTCGCCTAAGTGCAATAAAAATGGGGTTAATTGGTTGAGTTTAAAAAAATACTGAAAATGGGTTCTTAAACCTTTAAACCAAAATGTAGTTTAAAAAAGTAATAAATAAACCTATTCTAACCAGAAAATAACTACCACAATTATCATAAATTTTGCTTTGAATGTTAGCTTTGAAGAATTTTTTAAATTAAGCAACTTCAACCAAAATAAAAACACAAGTCACCAAGTAATGATTGAATAAGTAAAATGAGAGAAGCTTGCACACAAGAATTTTTATAGAGGTCTAGTCTTTCCTTTTAAAAGCATATTCCTCTCCTCAAGTTCATCACTTGAGAGTTTTCTTCTTCATTATAAACCATAAGATTACACTAGAACAATAACTTTGTTTGGTAACTCTTTCTACCACCACACTTATTAGTTTTTCTAAATGCTAACTAGAAACTTCTCTAACTTTCTTTCCCTTATAAGGAAATAACTCAAACACTTAAGAGAAGTCAATAATTTCATGGTTACAATGTGGTAAGAATAATAGAAACACTCAAAGCTAAATAAGCAAGTAAAGACACAAGTTCTTGACAATTCTCAAGTTTGAGCTTTTGATGATGAATTCTATTTTCTAGTTACCAAGAGTTCTTTTCCAGGTGATTCTTGATGTTTTTATACTCTAATGGATATAAAAGAGACGTTAAAAACTATTGGAATGATAAAAAAAAATTTCTAAAAAACTAGTGAACGTTGTTGTCAAAATTGATAAAAAATTGGCTCTATCGTTCAGTTTCACCCAAATAAAAAAAAATTTCTCACTTAAAAATTCAGTCTCATATTACCACCCAAGGTTTGATATCCAATATTGCTAATTAATGTCAACACTTAACACATGTGACAATATGATGTGGCAGGAATTTAAAATGAATTTTTAAATTAAAAAATCGTGCGCAAGTCTGGAATGAACCTTTTACCTGGTTGAAAAACTTGTACACGAGTGATTTTTTTTTAGAACCAAAATACTCTCTGGTTCAAAAAATTGCTCTAGTTTCAACATGTTGAAATATTTTCACCCTACTGAAATTGTAGCTCCAGATTTTTCTCACTTCTAGACTTTCAAATTTTAATGAATTTTGCACCCAAAAGTTTTCTTCTTTTACAAGCAATGCTTGAATCACTAGAAATACTTGAAATATACTTAAGAAACATTTTTTCTTCCAAAGATCAAAACTTTATCAATAAGAGACCAATGTATAAATCTTTAATAAAGGACTTGAAATACAAAGCAAATATATTTTGTAATCATCAAAATTAAATAAATATGAGCCATGAGTGGAACAAATCCAACAACCTTTATGTTTTTTATGATAACAACACCTTTTTAAGGAGACATTACAAAAGACTAAGTATAAAAATTTTAAAATTTTTTTAACATAGTCTCCCATAAAAATTGAACAAACCTCCATGTTCAAAGATGTAGAATAGCCGCAAAATATTCCTAAAAAAACTAATACTTAACAAATATAATACCAAACACTTCCACAATTACTAACTAAGCATGTTCTCCTTACTTCAACATTGAAAACAACAATAACAATACTATTCTCTGTCACTTCTTGCATATATATTCTTGAATCAATGAGCATAATATAACACCAAAATATAACACTAAATTATTAAGAACAACAATAAACCAATGAACCAATAACTTTCTCTTATTTTTTGTCATAATAAAAAAGAGTGAAATAGGAAGCGCAATAACATAGAAAAAAATTCAAACACACGAAAAACAAAGATAATGTGCACAATGCAATATCACAAAGAGAATGACATATAAGCACTTAAAAACATCCATAACAAGTCATAATATCCATGTGAAACAAATCCCAAATAACAAAAGCATACTATTAGAAAGTTAACTCAAGTCTAAAAATAAGTTTAAAATAGTGTTTGTGCCACATTAAGAACGAGTTTTTCAAACTTGAGCAAAAAATGAACTAATAAAATGTAGGAAAAAAAGGTCTTAAAGAAGTGGTAGTGGAACAGCAAGGACAGTGGTTGTAGAAGCTTCAGAACCCACGTTTATCGGGTTGTTGGGCCCTTTAGAAGATGTAGGATCTTCAGTTGTAGTCTTGGATTGCTTGCCTTGGCGAGAAACCACTTGAGGAAAGAGAGAGTGTATGTCATCAAGCTTCTCAAGTTTGGCATGAATCTTTGCTTGATATTTTTCCAATGAAGCAATTTTGGCATTGGTTTAAGCCAGCTCCAAGGTAAGATTGTTCAACTTAGTAGGATCGTGTTCTTAATCCTCATTAACACTTTTATTACTCTCTCTCAGTTGAACCAAACCTTTTTATTTTCTTTTGTTCCCTATGCTGCTCGTTGACCATCTAGCGTCCATTTGTTTGCTAGCACTTCTCTTCCGATAAGTTATTCCTCATCGAAACCTTAGCCCCAATCTTTGAACCCACTCCAGGTAGCCCTAATATCTAAACTTGTCTTCTTCAATTCTCTGTGCTATCTTCCATGGGGCCTCAAACTTGCAGTGGTGGGCAATACAAGAGAAGTCAAGACGCTACTGAAAAATGGGGCTTTGCTCGCAAACGACCGAAGGCAAGTGTGACAAAGAAAAAATGTTCGACTGTTGAATTGTTTTTTTCGCTACCCTCGTCCTATTTTTAAGAAGAAATTGAGGTAATGGACTTTCTTACTTTAAATGTGACTCCTATCATTGAAGAAATTCAGAAGCTTAAGAAATTGTGCAAGAATTTGATTAATTTTGTTGAAGATTTGAAGAAAAAAAATTTGATAAAATGGTGCTTTTGGTTGAATATTTCAAGTTAGGCTCCTTTGTTAGTCAAAAACCTAGAGGTTCAAAGGCTCAGATTAGTGAATTTTACAAAAATTTAAAGGTGGATGTGAAATCTTTCACACTTACTAGTCAAGAAAATGACACTAACACTTTTGCATCCAAGGATACTATCCCTACTTTAGTTGGTGCCAAATTAGAAACTGAGAAGAATTTCAAGGTTAAACATTAGTATATTTTAAGGCATTTTTCTTTCCGAGATTGTTTAAAGATTACTCACAGTTGCCAAATAGAACCTCTCCAAGTTTGTTAGAATCTCATGATTGAGTTTTGTATTGGATTATTGCTAATATTTTGGTGTCTAGTGAATGTACAAATAATGTCACTTATCATGATGCATATCTTAAGTACAAGATAACTAAGATGCTTAATGTGGATTTTAGTACTAGAATTTTGTACCAAATGAAAAAGGCAGTAACCAACAAAGCAACACCATGTAAACAATAAGGGGTGAATTGGTTGCTTTAAAATGTTTTGGAAAAATCAAATTTTACAACTAAATTCACTCAACCAAAGATCAAAACAAATCAACTAATGCTAAGCATAAATAAAGCAAGTAAACAAATAAGACAAGGAAAAAAGTGCATCGAGATTTATAGAGCTTCAACTCCACCAACTAGAGTCCACGTCCTCTCCTCAAAATTTTCTACTTGAGAGTTCCTCCACTGTCTCTTGATCAAGATTACAATGTTATTTTCTTCAAGGTTCATACATAACTAATCTCTAGTTTTCTTCAAAACTAATTAGAAATCATTCTTTAGTTTTCTTTAAGGCTTATTAGAAACCACTCAACACTTAAAAGATTCTAAGACTTGAAGTATTTACAAGATCACAAGCTCACACAATAACATTTTTGCTAGACATATAAGTGAAAGCACTATAATATTTATGAATTTTTCAAAGTAAGTTTTTTCTTTTAGATTTGATGATGATTCTTCACTTGAATTGCCAAGAGATATTTTCCAAGGTGTTGTTTAATGTATTTATAGTCTTTTGGGTCCATTTGAACATTGAGGACCTTTGGAGAGGTTTTGGAGACATTGAGGACCGTTGGGGAGACTTTGGAGATCAAATCCCAAAGAGCTAGTTGGTTGTCTTGTCTTTTAGTGCAGGATCTAATAGTTTTCAACTGCTTGGAAATTTGAAACTGGTTGTTTTCTGATTTCCGGTGATTATGATACGTTTTGCCTCCAAAAATCAATTGGTTGGTTTATTTCAACTAGTTGTTTTTCTTGTTTAGGGGCAAACATGTTTTTGATGCTATAAATGGCCCTATATTCACTCGGTTAATTTTTCTCAACCTATTGTTTTTGCTTCCCCTGTACCTTGGCTTCCAATAACTTCCAAAATTTCATTTTTCAACTTATTTTAAGACATTAAACATCATTCAACAACATGTAAATTTGTCTAAATACCTTGCCCATTAAAATAAACACATTAATCCTACATAAATATTTTGTTATCATTAAAGTTCTAGTTAATTGATTAGAACAAATCCAACTTGCTTCATCCCCATCTTTAGCCATAAATTGCAGTTGATCGGAGTGTTACTAGCCAAAAATCGCTATGATCAGTCACAAATACCTACCAAGGTGCTTCATCTTTGCCTCCAGCCACAAATCGTTGTGAAAATGGTAGGGGTAGTAATTTCAAAGCTTACAAGAGTATCTTTTGTTTAAATCCAACTGGGTTGCGTGTGATTTAGGTTTCAACCCAACCTAAATCACCTAATGACAGGCCCTTAATCAACAAAAACTGAATCTAAAGTGGTCTTATTTTAGTACACTCTATTTAATTAGGTAAAATAAATAATTAAGCAATTAACAAAAAAGAAAACAAAAGTCCACATAAATAAATAAGAAAACAAAAGTGCCTCAACTAAATCGTAGTGATCAATTAATAAGCTTCAAACATTTTATTTTGTTAAAGTAGATTTATTATTTAAGTTGGATTAAACAACATTCTTTAAAATTGGGGAAACTTACAATTACCCCCTGAGGTTTGTCCTAACCTGTAATTTGCCCATTTTATTTTTGAAAGCCTACACTTTACCTCATTTTTTCTTTTATGGTGTCCAATAATAACTTTTAAAATTATAATTTAAATTGTACGATAGTCATTTTTTAATAATTTTAATCCATAAAATATTTTTTTTATGGTTAATAGACATTGTAAATTATTAATTCTTTCTATTTGTAAATGTATTTTTCTTCCAGCAAATGTATACTAGTATTTTTTAAAAGTCAGTTAATTGTGAAAAAATATAAAAAATCTTAAAATTACTAGAACATGAATATTAACTGGTTTAAATTAAGGTTTTAGAAGTTGTTGTTGGATATTATAAAGAAATGAAGGGGTAAAGTGTAGGTTTTTTAAAATAGAGGAGACAAAGACCAAACCAAAGGGGGGTTTTTGCAAATTTCACTTAAAATTAATGCCTTCAACTAGTATTCAAACTGAAGTGACAACTCGTTTCCAATTTTTTAAATATGTATTATTTTCATTTTTATTTCCTATCCTTTCACAACTAATATGGTTTAAGAGTTAATAAAATAATAATATATTTGTAATAATCAATTGAATAATATTTTAGGAACTAACTGAATTTCTCTAAGTTTTAACTTACCCATGTTAAAAAATAAAACTAATAAAGACTCTCTTTTTAACAAAATGTTTTAAAAATATTTTTTTATGCTACTCAAAATATAGAAATTTAATAAATGCATAATATTTCCAAAATGATCACTATATATAGAAATAAATAATTTTAAAGTACAATTAACAATTCAAATGAACTAGCATAAATATTTATTTTATATATCCACAAAAAATGAAAATGATATAGCTTAATCTCTCCATATGTTTTGAAATGTTTCTTTCCAATCACTATAATCTCAAATAATAATTTTAAGTAGGACCATGATTATCTCGTGACTAGTAATGAATATATTAGCTCATCACAAGCTCTCTATCAGCGTTGAGCTTGTATGATTGCTCACAGTCATCACAAAACTATCGGAATAGTGATATTTTTGTGAGAGAAAAACATGATTCATAAAAAAAAAAAAAATTCCCAAAGTATATCTATTTGAAAAATTTTCAAATGTACAAATGGAAAGTCTAATTAGGCTTGAAATTCATATTCAAGAAACAAGATTGCTGTTCCAAAAAAAGTATATTAGGAACGTTATCAGATGTGTCACTAATAAGTATAAGTAATTTATTGTGTGTTATTAATCGCATTGTGCATCTTTTAAGAAGAGATGATTTTTACCATGTTCTTCCTTTATATTTAAAGACGTGGGCAATTTTATTGTTCATGTTAAGTAACCCTAAACATTGCGTTTTACATTCTATTTTTTTCAATCGTACACAGTGTATTTACGTTGGTGCCCCTACGTACCAAAGTCTTGTGTGGTATTAATAGTAAAATTACGCTACAACCCACCCAACACCCAACACAAGAAGTCAAACAAATTAAAGACGATATTGCTCTGTCATTTTTCAACCATTCCACCTTTCTTTCCACGAAAATAAAGGAAAATGAAAAAGAAACAGAAACAACGATGACATCAAAACGGTAACTGCCTCCGCGTTTTGGTAACCTCCTCTCATGGGTGAAATCCTAATATAGTCCTCTTACTTTAAGTCCTAGAGTGACTCCTTACCTCAAAAAATACCTCTTAAAATCCCTTATCTCCCCTAGCCTGTTCTATTTCAATTCATTTTGTCAGTTAAGTCATTATCTTAGATAAAATAAACCTATGTGGCCTCCACTCTACCATGTGGCATCTTTTTTATAACAATAAATAATTAAACTAAAAGAACAATAAATATCATGTTAAAATTGACGTAAACATGTAATCCTAAGGATTTAAAATGTACATTACCAATAATCTTCTTCTTCCTTGAATCTTTTATGATTAAAACTACCACATCATAGCCCACCAATGATAAAGAAGAAGTTCAAAGCAAGGTTAAAGAACCAAGTCTTACTTCAAGTATATCAACGGAGATGTAAATGCCAATCTTGACAAGGTTCTTCGTTATATCGCACTTAAACATGAACTCAATGGTCCCTTTGAAGATTCCCAGGTTCTTCACATATGATAATTCTATTTTATGAAACTTCTTCTTTAGCAAAGTCACAATCAAACCCGTGAAAACCATTAAATTTGCTGCTAATATGCTCGAATTAAGCTCGAGTAGCAAAACTCTACCACTCCTCCCTTTCAAATTTAGCCTTGCATAGAACACTTTTTCCTGACTTGGATTTGAACATCAATAGGGATTTGAGTGCTCACGTTTGGTTTGAAAACTTTATAATCTCGATCTAGTCACAACTTTTGATGAAATTGAGCTTTGTGAAAAAGAAAAAGAGGTGTTTTTTGGGCTCTTAAGAGGGTGAGTGAAAGAGCAACACCATAAGCCATGCAAGTGGAGGAGCGAGTTTACAAGGCAAGCATCGACTGTATTTGGTGATTTTCTGTTAGAGGTCAAGGTGTTAAGAGAGAGTGGGTCAAAAAGGTGGAGGTGGGTGGCGAAATGGATGATGTAGTAAATGGTGTGGATAGTTTTAATCAGAGAAGATTTGGGAAAGAAGATTATGGTTAATATGCGTTTTAAGTTGTTTGAATTATGTGTTTGTGTTAGTTTTTAGTCTGATATCTAAAGTCTTATGCAATCTTAGTTACTTATTGTTATGACATAGGATGCCACATGGCAGAGTAAGTGCCACATAGGTATATTTTGCCTAAGATCACAACTCGACTGATGGAATGGACCGAAATAAAATACATTAAGAGAGACAAGGGACTTTAAGAAGCACTTTATAGAGGTAAGGGATCACTTTAGGACGAGCCTTATATTAAGGGGATCATATTTACATTTCATTCCTCTCAGTATCGCCCTGCGTTTCCGATCCAGTCGGTACTCGAAGACAAGACGTCGCATCCGGAAGGATGGCCAGCAGGAAAAATAAAAAAAGAGAAAAATCCTTCATCGATAAGCAAGCTTCGCTATCTACTACGCGTCTTCTAGGTGCCCCAGCAAAATCCATTTCTCCGATTACCGGATCATCGGATTCAATTTCCTCTTCTCTTCCTTCCTTGCTTTCTTCAATCCTCCAACGAGTTCAATATTTTCAACTCCTGATATCATCGCTCGATCATGTCGATGCTCGATTCATTCTTCTATAAGGGCTTCAAAGCTGCTAAATGGTACAATTTTTAGGTCTACTTTTCCCACCATTATGTTTTCCTTTTTTGATCTTTGATCGAGTTAGAGATTCGAATTGGGCATTGTGCGCCTTCTTGTCCGAAACATTGCTTGATAGACCATTTTTTTTGTTTGTGTTTGGAAGATTCTGACGGGATTATATGTCCGATTTTCCTGTTCCTGAAGCAAAACGTTGCTGAAATTGACGATTCCTCGAATAAAGCTGCTGAGGAACAGAAGAGAGATTCAGATAAAGAACATGCGCCGCGACATCGCCAAGCTTCTTGAGACTGGCCAAGAAGCCACTGCTCGTATTCGGGTATGCCTCTATTTGTTTGTCTGTTTGAACCCCCCCGTGTCTTAGGACAATTAGATTTCCATTATTTGGAAGTCTGAACTGGTCGCTGTTTTCCCTGCCAGGTGGAGCATATAATTAGGGAAGAGAATATGATGGCTGCTCAGGAGATCCTTGAGCTTTTCTGCGAGCTAATCGTCGTCCGTCTTCCAATTATAGAGACGCAGAGGTTATCTTTGAAACCCAAGCCCCTTACTTTCTCCGGGTTTTTTTTTTTTGGTTTTAATAATATGCCACTTCGGGATTCTATGTAGGATTTTTTTTTTGTTGTGGCTACATAATCACCTATCCGTGTTTAGGTCAGACGTTTCTTCTGTTCTGAGCATGTGTAATGCTGAAATTTAGTTGGTTATTTTCTAGGTTACCAGTGCATAAACACACCCCCACCCACCCACCCACCCACACACTACTGTCCGAGAAGATTCGAATAAAAAGAAAATGGTGTTATAGTGTGAAAGCTAAGAGGAGGTAGTAGGTTAACTTCATGTTCCCCTTGAATATTTGATTTAGTTAATACCATTATATTAAGCCTTAACGATATTAATGAATGTGCTCCTATTTTCTCTGCAATCTTCTATGTTTTTGGTTCTCTCTGGTTGGCTTCACTGCAGCGGGCTTCACATTTAGAAGTCCAACATTTTAGTTTTACAGGGTGGCCTCATACAATTAGAGAGTCTATCGATCTTCACAATAGTAACATAATAGCTGGTGAATCAACCTGATATAATAAAGTCACTCTAGGTAGTAATCCCTGGGTGCAGTTTATGGATGGTTAGCTATGCTTCCAGAGCCCTAAGTGAAGTTTTTAATCTCGGGTGAAAGAACTTAGGCCACATGAATATCATCTTTAAATCACTTTCTGTCTCTTTCCTAAAAGGGACATCGGATCATCCATTACAGTTCAACAATTTTTTAACTTGGCCATTCGACCTTACCTTATTGTTGTTTGGTGTGAATTACTGCATATGTCTTATGATAGCACATTCTACACACTCTGGATGAGAATATATGTGTATCATAGTGCTATTTAGATTGTTTGAACGAAACTGGATTTGTTTAATGCTTTAATTGAAAAATGGCCATTAGAGAGTTTAAAGAACTCCCTGTTTGTGCTCAAATATCTTAAAGCATGAATCTCCTTCAGAGAATGCCCTTTGGACTTGAAAGAAGCGATATCAAGTGTTTGTTTTGCTGCACCAAGATGTGCGGACCTATCAGAGTTGCTGCAGGTTCAAATGCAATTTGCTATCAAGTATGGGAAAGAATTTGTGTCAGCAGCAACTGAACTGAGGCCAGATTGTGGCGTGAACCGTCAGGTTTACATCAATCCTATGCTGACTTAATTTTGACTTCTTTTGTGCACACTGCAGTTTAAAACTTTTTTCTTTTAATCTCCCTTCTGATAAACTTTTGAAGTGCAGTTGATAGAATTACTATCTGTACGTGCTCCCTCACCTGAGACAAAGTTGAAGCTTCTAAAAGAAATTGCTGAAGAGCATGAGCTAGATTGGGATCCAGCTCCCACTGAAAACGAGTTTCTTAAACCACATGAAGATTTATTGGTAAGAAGCACAACTTGTTTTTTCTTTTCTTGGTCCGTTTCACTGTTATTGTCTCACTTACATTCTCTTTTTGTCAGAATGGCCCAACACAGTTTGTCAGTGGGGCCAAGTTGCCCCTTCCAGAAGAGAAGCATGTTGAAACATTATATTCTTCCCCCAGTGAGGCTGGGGATAAGCAGCTTGATTCGGATACCGGCTTTGATGAACTAGATTTTCCTGAGGTCCCTAAGGTTGTGTTACGGCCAAACACCACTGCTGCAACAGCCAATTCAGTCAGCATGCCTGCATCTGCAGTTGCAGGATCTGAAATTGATCATCAATCATCAGTACGGACCACAGTTAGCAATATTCCTGAAAAACCGGAGTCGGTCCCAGAAGTGGTGGTGCAAGACAGACTAGCTGACAGCCATGATGAAGCGCCCCAATACCCAAATACAGAGAATGCCACGACTAAACAGTTTTTGCCATTTGTTTTTCCTCCACCTGAGCATTCAAATTCATTTGCTGCAGCTCAGAGTAACTCACCATTGCCTCCTTCAACGACAAAAAGCGAGAACAATGTGGATTTACAGGATGTATTGGCTGCTGCTCAATCAGCTGCTGAAACTGCAGAGCGTGCAGCGGCGGCTGCTCGTTCAGCTGCTACTCTGGCACAAGTCAGAATCGCTGAACTTACACAGAAGAAGAATGAGGAAGTAACTACAGATAGTCGTGCCGATAGTCCATTTAGTACAGGTGCCCCTCCTGTTAAGCCAGCTGTTAGAGAAGAGGCAAGATTTGATCGTCAGGATTCGTTAGGTGATCCCAATGATACTCCAGATTCTGTGAATATCCACCAAGTTCAAGAGGGCCACCAGGTATCTGAGTATACCGATCTTCCTTCATTTGATAAACTCCACGTTGGCTCTGAGTCTCATATCTCCTATGATCAGACTCCTGAACATAGCTATCTAC
The DNA here is from genome assembly GCA_039654915.1 of Aquilaria yunnanensis. Lineage (NCBI taxonomy): Eukaryota > Viridiplantae > Streptophyta > Magnoliopsida > Malvales > Thymelaeaceae > Aquilaria > Aquilaria yunnanensis. The sequence goes on from CM077593.1 coordinate 117,952,601, forward strand.
ACCACCAGCCACAAAGATTGCCTTCGATGGATGACGAGCCATACTTCTCATACCCAAACCTATTTAGTTCATCCGGTGCAAGCCTCAGCCCTGCAGGCTCTTTTACAGACAATTCTCGTACCGCTCATTAAGTTTCAAGTCTCCTGTAGTGCATTCGTATCCAATTAGATTTGTTGTGGACATGTGTCGAGTTTCCAGAGATTTACAAGATGTTCTCAGTTTTACTCTACACCCTGTAAATTTATGAGGTCGCTTGTGACGGGTCTCCTGTGGCCTTCCTGGCACATTAGTGATTGTAGCGAAAGGAATTTCACCTGAGGTTAAGAGGAAAAAAATTGTGAAAGGTTTCATGCTTCTGCTGCCGCTACATGTCTCTGCCATTCCTGCCTTGTATATTGTTACTTGATATGAACTGGCCAGTCATTAAAACAACAAAAAGCTGCCGTAGTATGTGGTTTGGCTCAATTAGGCCACTACCGGGTGTTTTTGGCTAAATAAACTGCTCGTGTTAAAAAGAATTAAACAAGCCACCATAGTTTCTGAAATTGTGCGGAATTGTCATTCAGTTGTTAAGTTGGGAGTATATTTCCTCTTTGTAACAGATATTCCAAACATTCCTGACAGGTGAGTCTGGTGCGGTAGAGGACATTATACATAATCTGAACGAGGATATTCTTCTGTCTCTGGTTGCGAAAATGAGTTGTGGGTCGAGTCGATTTTCTGCAGGAAAAAGAGGCAAATTCCAATCTCCAACCCGAAGTCTTGAGCAGCCCTAGATGCACCCGTTGTGGACGTCCACCAAAATTCGGGGAGGTGTTAACGAAGTAGGATGTTAATGGTGGTGGCAAGATCTCGTCAAGAGCTACGATCAGTGATGGGGCCTTGAGCATGAGACAGGGGAGGAGGATCTGCGGAAGTTTGTGGAGCTGGACATGAAGGCGTTGGACTCGGTTGAAGTAGGCTTTGCCAGATATTAATGCTTGAGGTTTCTCGGCGGAGGACATCAACGAGGTAGGGTAAAGAGACCAAAATCAGACGGTTGGGAAATCGGAGAAGTTCTGGAAATTAAGGAACAAAGTGGCTCCCATAAACTGAAAAATGAGGGAATTTTATGCAAAAATCTAAAGGGCTATTGGAATTGGCTCTACGCTTCGAAATTGAATTGAACAGCGAGCTAGACTTGTATTTGTTGTCACTGAAGCTTCTCGGCGGAGTTCCTCAATCTTTTACCAGACTTGTATATAGGTCACTATTTTAAGTTACATATTTTAATATGTAAAATATTATGTAATTTTAATATGTAATCTCCACAATTAGAGTCTCAGAGTGGCCAACACTATCTTGCTTCCTGAATTAAATATCATATAAGCGACCATGAACACTTCACTACCTACAGCCATAGCCATGTCATATTTAGAGGTCATTTGTCAATACCATACTACTAGCCCACAGCAACATCAGCCAACAACAGTATGTAATGAACTAACTTGCTCAGTTTTGTAAAGTTGGAACATTAACTTTAACTGAGTATTAAGTTTTAGAATAACTTGCTTGAGTTAGATAAGTTTAGAGGCTATTTGTATATTTAGGTCATAAAATTCGGATATCTTCATAATGGAATTACTGAATCAAAGAATTCGAGAATCTTTTTCAAATAGCTTTGCGTTCTTCAACTATTTCACATCACCAAGGCAAGTATCACATACAGTTTGAGCAAAGGGAAAACGACGTAAATAGGCAGGGAATCGGAAGAAAGAAAAAGAAAACTATGAAACAAAATAAACAAATAAATAAAAGAATAACAAATATACATGAGAAATTAAGAAAGGAAAAGAGAAAAAAAAATCTAGCTATCGCAAAAAAAAAATAAAATAATAATAATAATAAAATAAAATTAGGGAATCAACACAAAGAGACAACTAGCCGGGGAATTGGAAATTTAAGAGATCCACGTTATCAGCTGTATTGTCAATGTTGGATGTTAGACATAAAATTCTGAAATGTAAAATTCTGAAATGTATCTAGGTGCTTGTGCACCTATTAGATGATGTTTGGGTTCAGTTAGTTTTAGATTTAAAAGGAACCTTGAATCAATTGGGATAAATTCACAATTTTTGTGATAATTATCACTAATTTTCCTTTTACAAATTAGTAAATTTAGTAATTATCATTTAATTTCCATAATTTTCTTTTTCTCCCACCAATATTCTTTTTTTGCTTTTCGTTCTACTTCTAATCGTCCCCCTCCTTGGTCTCTTTGCTCCTCTCTAACACTCCCAATAGCTTTCTAAATAACAGATCTTCTTAATTGATTGCTACTTTATTCGTGTCATGGGTTTTTCCTTTCTCATATTATTTCTCCTGACTTGATCGATTTGTTTCACAACTTGTGTATTTCCTTGTGATCGTGAAGGTTGACAGCGGATTTTGTGTGAAGAATGCCAATATTTGTTTCAATGTTCTATCATAAGGACACAAAATCCATTCAGATTTCCACGATTTGTCCACCGTTTAGAGGGAGATGATGGTGCAAGGTTGAAATGAAAAGCATTTGAAGGCAAAAACGACAAACAATGGTGGTTTAGATGATGATTTGACAAAAAAACAGAAAGTGCGTATGATTCTGGATTTTTTTGAAAAGAACACAAACATGTTTACGATATATGTATTTTTCTGAGTTTTTAATGTATGCTTATGATTTGCAAAGAACATAGATATTTATGTATGTTTTTGGATTTTATTTGTATGATTTTAATTTGTAAAAGACATTGATATATATATATATATATATGATTTTGAGCTTTATTTGTTTGATTTTGGTTGCAAACAAAACATAGATATTATTTATGTTTTTTAGTTTTATTTGTATGATTCTAAGTTTTATTTGTATGTTTTTGAGTTTTATTTGTATGATTCTAGATTTTATTTGTATGTTTTTGTGTTTTATTTGTATGCTTTTAGATTTTATTTATATGCTTTTGAATTTTATTTCTGGGTTTTATGAGGTTTTTTTATTTGAAATTGAATATTCTTCAAAAAGTCTAATGAAAACTCTCCATAAATGAAATTAAATTCTTTATGTATTAAACTGACAACCAATTGTATGAAACTGATATATGAATGTATGCCACTATTGGAATATATTTGATTATGTGAAAAACTAAATGAATAAATTTGTTTTTAAATAATTACCATATTTATCATATTATATTTATTTGTTTCATTAGTATTATCTTTTCAAATGTTTCATTAGTAATATCATATTATATTATATTTCTTTTCAAATAATTACCATTTATACTTAAAACCAACGAAATCCTAATGATATTAAGTTGGTGCTTATATACCTAGGTAGATAGTCTCAAGGCTCTTAGACATATATTCCACATGGGTCTGTTGCTTAATTGCCTTCTGTTTATAATAGCACATTATTACCCATTTAAGCGCCCGCTAAGTAAAGTCGGCTTCTAACCAAGTGAAATATTAAAGTGGTGGATGTTTAGGGAGCAATCAAACAAGTGGAAAGCCGTTTCATGATTTGTAATGATAAGTATGCCTGTGTGGCTCAAAATAAATATTCAGACTTGTCAATTAAGTGTGGAATTTCAGTTCGATCAAAATTAGCATAAATCGAAAACTCCACACTAGTTATTGTGATTGACCCACCTGAGTGCACACTTCACGACACATCCCAAAACACACAACTCTTTTTTTATAGGTTTTTTTTTTTTCCATTGTTTGTCGGATTGTTAAAATCATGAAATAATTCAAGGTTTTCACAGAACCATGAACCCAATTCAAAATTATCTTTTGGCACACTTGAAACCAGTCCTCAAATATAACTAAATAAGTTAAGAAATAATAATTAAAATGAGAGACAGTCTTTGAAATTTATCCATTTATTTTGCAAGCTCTTATTTACTAATTCATAGAAAAATGTATTGTTCAGCACAATAAAGAAAGTATGATGTCTGTCTATTAGCGTATCGAAGACATTAGTTTAAACATGAGTAAGATTAATTCAAAATATTATGTTCATTTTTATGGATTTTCTATCTAGAATCAATGCAATTCGAAAGCTAATAATGTAGGCATAATAATTCATTAAATAATTTGTTTTATAGATTTTGTTCAATAGATTATTAAACCCATATAATATTAGGTTTTAGATGAATTAATTCCAGATAATAACAAAAAGCCATGAAAATTACTGCTGCACTTTAAGATAATAACCTATATTTTACTCCCTCTGTCCTATATATTTTTCTCCATTTTCATTTTTTGATTATCCTATAAACTTTGTACAATGTCCTTTTTTTAGTAACTTTTTTTCCATCTAGTTTACCATTATACCTCTTTTTAACCTATCTCTCTCACCTTCCCAAACCCCACTCTCTCTCTTTTTCTCCTTTTGGCAGAGTTGTGTGCCTCCTCTACCAGACATGCCAGCGGCTGATGCAAATGAGGATGGCCTCTGGTGAGATGGATTACAAGGGGAAGTGGGAGGGCTTGTCTCTTTGAAGGACGGGGCTTTGGTGCATCAGGGATGAGGTGATCAAGGAGGGAGACAATTGAGGATCGAGATAGATTGAGAGCGGATGAAAACGAGGAATGAGACAAATTGAGGACAAAGGTGATCAATGAGGCACATGAATGAGGAAGGAGACATATTAATGATCACTACTAAAAAAAATTAATTTTCCAATTGGCAAATTACTAACGGCCTGTGTGTTGGTAATTTCCAACGCTTTAGACTCTTGGTAAAAAAAAATAAAATTTACTAACATGTTGACGCGTTGGTAATTTACCAATGGTCCAGCCCGTTGGTAAATCAATTATTTTCCAATGGACAAGTTACGCATTAACTAACTCGTCAGCGCGCGCGTTGGTAATTATCAACGCGCTTACACGTTATATTTTTAATAATAATAATAATAATAATAATAATAATAAGTATTATATTTATAATTTTTATAATAATAATAATAATATGATATATAACTATTACAAATGGTCTGATGCATAATGATAATAATCATATATAAAATGTATATATTTTAGAAAGTAAAGTAATATTTTTATAAAATTTTTTAAAAATAATAATTATCATAAACATATAAACAACAACAACAACAACAACAACAACAACAACAACAACATAATAATAATAATAATAATAATAATAATAATAATAATAATAAATATATATTATTATTATTATTATTATTATTATAAGAATATATACTTTACTTATATCATATATATACATTAAATATATATATGATACATACATACATTAAATAATGTATCATATGTATCATATTTATATATTTTTTATTATAATAATAATATTTATAGTTTTAAATGTAATACTTACTATTATTGTTATTATTAAAAATATAATAATATATATTTAAAATATGTCATATAATAATCATATGTGAAATTATATATTTTACAAAGTACAGTTTTAAAATTTTAGAAAGTAAAGCAATTTTTTTTAAAACATTTTTTACAAATAATAATTATAATTTAAAATATGCATTATCATACACATAAATAATAATAATAATAATAATAATAATAATAATAATAATAATAATAATAATAATAATAATAATAATAATAAGGCCAAACTATAGATTTAGCCCCTGAATTTAGCCAACACGAGTGACTTGGTCCACAACTCACTACTCAATAAATATTGGTCCTTAAATTTTGAAAAACTATGCAAGTTAGTCGAATTGGTACTGTAGACAATGAACAACGTTAGATGGAATGTTGAGGTGACTGTTGCTGGGCTTGCCTAACTGCAAAACAGAGAAGACTTAGGGACTAAAACAAATGAAAATAAAAGTTAAGGGACTGGGCCAAGAAGTCAGTAGTTGACTGGGTGGTGAATTGGGTCATGGGTTAGGTTCACGAGTGGAGAACAGGTCGAGATTTGATCTTTTGCTCCCTTCTTCCCCTCATCAATTTTCCGGTTATTGATGGTGGGACAAGAACAGCTGCAGTTTGCACTTCTCATGGACTAGATCACCAGCGACGGCGAGGCTTTGGTCTGATTAGATCGGTGGTGGGATTGAATGAGGCAGCAGGTGCTAGCGAATGAGAGAAGGTGGCTGTTGGGTAGACGTGATGCGTGGCAAATGGGAATGTCAGGGAAAAGCTACAGGTGTCGATCACCCTTCACTACTGATTGCCGGAGTGGATTTGTTAAAGAAGCTACAGGTGACGACGAAATAACCCACCAAATCGGAGACAATGTGATGGCGACGGTGAAGGTGAATCCAAGACGGTTATGGAGTGGATTCCGAATGTCATGTCGAGAACGCCCATTGGGACACCGCTCGGTGGGGAAGAAATGGAAAACAGCTTCGGATCAAAGCAGAAATGGAAAAGCTAACTCCACCTCAGCTAACAAGGAAGCCAAGTCAATCTCCCCTTAACGCCATCCGTTTAATACTGTAACTCATGGACTAACTCGTATAGTTTTTCAAAGTTCAGGGGTCAAGTTTAAGTAAGTGCTGAGTTTTGGACTAACTCACTCGAGTTGACAAAATTCAGGAGCTAATTTTGTAGTTAGGCCTAATAATAATAATAATAATAATAATAATAATAATAATAATAATAATAATAATAATAATAATAATAATATAATGTATCATGTATAAGAATATGTACTACATACATACATATGTATGTGTGTGTGTGTGTGTGTGCATACATACATACATATGTGATACATTATATTATATGATACATGATAACATATGATCTATTATATTATGATACATTAATATAATATGATACATACATACATTAAAAGCCCAAAAGGCCCAAAAGCCCAAAAAACCCTAACCTACCACACATAAAACCCTAACCTATCTCTCCTATTTACCCCCTACCATCTCTCCTCTCTATCCTCCTCGCCCAGTCGCCTCTCCCCTCCATCTTCCTCGGCCCTCTGCCTCATTGTGCCATCCTTTTCCCTCCGATTCGCCTCCCTCTCATTCTCCTTCTTTGTCCATCCCCTCTCCTCCATCCTCTGTCCTTTATTTCTCCTTCCTCTCCTTCTCCTTATCCTTTTTCATCTTTCCTCTCTCTTCTTCTTTTTTTCTGTCCGTCCTCATTCTCTTTTTCCTTCCACCGATCACCCTCCATGTGCATTGCCCCCAGCCTCCTTGCCTTTGCTCTAGAGGTGAACATTGGGCGGGGTCGAGATCGGCCCAGCTCGGGACCGACTAGCGTCAAGCACGGCCCAGGACCGGTCAAACCCGACACGGCACGGGCCTGGAAAAAATTCGGCGAAGAAAAGGGCGGTTATGAGCTTTAAAGAAGGGAGGAAGGCAAGTGGGCTCAGCACAGCCCAATTCATAGTTGGGCCCGGCACGAAGACTAGCACAAGACCGAACCGGGATCAGCCCGGCACGGCTGGCGCCAATGGTCGCTTGGCTCTAATGGCTCTGAAATTAAAAAAAAAAGGGAAAATTACAGACTTAGTCCCTGTAACGGCTAGCTGACATTTTTTGACCCCTAGAAATTACTTTTTTGCCTCCTAACAACTATATTCTAAAGGCTTTTTAGTAAAAAAAAAAAAAAAAGTCTTCCCCTATAAATAGGGAGGCCATTTCCACAATTTCGTCACACCAATCTTAGCAATCTCTCATTCTCTACTAATACATGATCTCATTTCTTTGAAGCTCTCAATCTTATTTTCTTCATTTTTTCTTAATCATTCCTTAATTACTTTCGAAGCTCGTGATCTTCTCAATTTATTCTCACACAAATGGCATTAAGAAGAAAGGGAAAGACCTCAAGCTCTTCATCCCGCACCGGTTTAAAGTTTTTTTTTTGTGGCTTTTCTTGACCGGCGACCCGTGGGGCTTATATCCAACAAACTGATGATGACGAGCAATTTGATATGAGTCAATATGACTTGGGGCTCGACGATCAACTTTCTGATGATGACGTTGAGGAGGTGGAGCTAATGGCATCAGAGAATGTTGGTGGAGGAGATGGTTCTCAACAAATCCCGATAAGCCATCAACCCGAACTTCCACCACAAGGTAAGACGTCGAGGCTCACCACATAGGTTTGGGAGTATTTTAACCAAGTTTTCGAGAAGGATGCTCATGGAAACAATACGAGGTTCGCACATTGCAAATATTGCAAGCAAAAGTTCGCGCACAAGAAGAACTCTAGCACATGAACACTGAGACGTCACATGAAATATAAGCATCCGAATTTATGTTTAGATGCAGCTACTAGTACCGGCGGTTAGACATAGCTTGCAAGTACTGTCGGCGGATTAGATATTTTTAGATTTGATCAAAAAAATTGTAGAGAATGCATGGTAGAATGGATGATGTTAATTGAAAAACCATTTACACAATCGAAAGATAGGCACATGGAAAAATGGATAAAATCACACTTAAACCCAGCTTTTAAAAGAACATCTAGGACTATTGCTAGGAGGAAGGCATTTAAAATTTATGAAGCTGGTAAATCGAACTTACAAGTATACTTTTCTGCTTTTGATCATTCTATCTCATTCACTAGTGACATGTGGACTTCACCACTAGGTCAAAATTATTATTGTATAACTGCACATTGGATTGATAATAGTTGGGTTGTTCAAAAACGTATCATTGCATTTAAGTGGATAGAGGTCGATCATTCTGGTTGGAACATATTACAAGTAATTTCAGAAAGTTTAAAAGAATTTTTTTATCATGACAAGGTTTTTAGCATAACATTTGATAATGCATCAAACAACAATGTCGCGGCTGAGACATTGAAGGAATCATTAGAACATGTCCGTGATGCCGCATTTTTTCATATTAGATATGTATGTCATATTTGAAACTTAGCTGTCCAAAAAGGTCTTTTAGTTTTGAGTACTGAAATTACTCCAATCAGGTGGGCAATCTATTATTTTAAGTCAAGGACAAAAGTTTTTAAAGAATTTAAGCAATATTGTCTGAAAAATGACCTCAATTTTAGTTGGAAACGTTTTAAACTTGATTGTCCTACCCGATGGAACTCCACTTACGAGATGTTGATGGATGCGATACCATTTGCTGCACACATGACATGTTTTATAAATGTTAAAGAAAAGAAAACGATTTTGAAACAAAAGATGTGGGATAAACTGTCAAAATTAGCTGCTGTGCTGCGATATTTTTATAATGCAACTGTTTTTTGTTCCGTTGTATACTATCCACATCACACAAAGTTTTAATGCATATGGTCAACATTGCATGGGTTTTTAACCAATACAAAGATGATGAGTTCTTAAAAAACACCATTAAGGCCATGAAAGGCAAAAGGATTTTATATTTCAGTACTATACCCCCGATCTATTTACTTGCATCTGCACTAGACCCGATCGTCAGAATCATGGGTACACAGCAGCTACTTGAAGGTTATTATAGTTTCTTAGAAATGACACATATTTCTGTTCATGTTATAACTGCCACTATTGATGAGCACTTGCAAGAGTTATTTAAGATTTATGCCGACTGACATAAGGATAAGGTTGCGAACACTACTTCCTCTACCATCGGGTGTTCATCATTGTTGGGCTCATCATCATTCAATCCGGCGAAACAACTCCTCAAACAACCCCGTGCTTTAGCATCCGGCCTTAATGAAGTGGATGCATACCTCAACTTCGTTTGGAAGAATAATGAGACTGACATTTTAGAATGGTGAAAAGCAAGAAGCAACAAATTTCCAATACTCTCCATAATTGCCAAGAAGTTTTAGCTATTCCCGTCTCAACTGTTGCATCTGAATCCGCTTTCAGTGCTGGGAAGCGTGTAATTTCATATAAACGTGCACTGTTATCAGCAGATACAGTTGAAGTTTGTATATGCAACCGTGATTGGGGTCTTGCAGCTTTAAGATTACAAGACCAAAAGAGTTTCGATGAGGAAAACCTCGATGAGATAGATGATTAAATCCACAGCTTGTTCATTATTTTTTAACTTTGTATTTGATCTGATTTTATTGTTTAGCACAGATCGTAGCTTTTATTTTACATTTACTTATATGGAACGTTTTGCTATTGACTCATGTAAAGCCTGTTCCATGTTATGTAAGTGCCATTTGGGTTTAAAATTAATAAAATTTCACACCGGTAGTGATGTTTTACTCTTAAAACTAGTAGTTTTAAATAATTTTGTATTAAAATCAATTTTTAAAAATATAAATAGAAATTAAAAATTAAAAATTGCGGGCCAAGGACCGGATTTGGCCCAACTCGGCCCAGGACCAGGTCAGGCTCGGCACGGACCCGGCACTCCTCAACCGGGGTTGTGCTTGGGCCCAATAAACACAGGACCGAGCTCGGCCGGTCCGGTCTGGTCCCGGGCTGGGTCGGCCCACAGTGCATCAGTACTCTCCGCCTCGCCCAATGCCAGATTGCCGGACACATCCTAGCCTCCCTTCGCCTCGCCGCCCCGATGCGTCGCCTTTTTACTGATTTCGGTTTTCATTTTTTGTTGATTTTTGTAGATTTGCGTGTTTGAATTTATAGATCTGTTGTTTGAATTTGTAGATTTGGGTGTTTAATTGTTGATTTTGTTTTCATTTTTTGAATTTTTGGTTAATTTTGTGTTTGATTTTTGAATTTATTGTAACTTTTGAAAATTTTGTGAATTTTTAATTTCTTATTAATTTCGTGGAAATTTTTATGACTTCCATTAATTTTTTAAAGTTTGTAAATTTCAAGTTAATTTTTGCGGTATTTTTAGTTATTCAATATTCAAATTTATTATAAATTTTTGAATTTTTTTTGTCAATTTTAAATTTCGGTGGCTATTAAATTTTTGAATCTTTTGTTAATTTTAAATTTATTTTTAATATCCCTAAGTTTTTATGAATTTCATACTTTTTTAATTTTTTTTTGTATTTTTAGTTAATTTTTGTGAAATTATATACTTTTGAAGTCTTACTGTATTTTTTACATTTTTATGTAATAATAAAATCTTAGTTATATAATTTTACTAAATATAATTTTTAGTGAATATAACATATAATTTAAATATTAGGTATTTTTTTTAAATTACTGTTTCCAATGGCTCATTGTTGGAAACTGCTTTATTTTTTTAAAAAATTGAACATAATTACCAACGACTTCAGCCATTGGTAATTTGTTCGCCCATTGGAAAACACATATGGTGCCTAATCATTGATAATTACCAACGGCTATGTTACCAACATATTCGCGCTGGAAATTATCAACAGCTTAAATTTTATGCTTTGGTAACTGGATTTCTAACGGACGATTTACCAGCACCTATGTGTTAGAAATTTAATAGTACCAACTTGCAATCATTGAAAATGCGCGTTAGTAAATATCAGAATTTTACTAGTGGATGGAGGCAATTGAGGAGGGAGGCGAGATGGGCTAGATTGAAGTGGAGTGGCGAGCAAAGAGGTGAAGTCAATGCTGAAAAAAAGAAGTGAAACAATGTGTTTTTCTTGGTTCCCGTGAGAAACTAAACGGTGCAAATGTTAGGGAGTATTACTTATTATTAAACCTATATTAATCAATGTGGAATATTGCAACGATAAAGACCGAAACACATTCAGTTAATTAGACTAAAGCCAACCATGTGATTTTAATAAATGTTAATAATATGATGAAGCCTTGGGGAAATTACTGGTAATTTGTTGTGATACTTGGCTTTATAACCAAGAGAATCCCAAACTAAACTTAAATATAAGATCGAATTAATAACGTTTGAACATTAATGAATTTAAAATATGAAAATCGAAACCCATTTTCAACAAAAATGTCAACATATTGTAACCCGTAGAAGGCCTGACCCACAAACTAGTTAATATATTTCATGTCGTGGACGTATTATAAGCTACTTCAATTAAAACGTTATATAAGCCATTAAGGTGTGGAATATAACACACTAAAGAATTTTCTGCACGGCCTGACTAGCATGTTTGGGGAAGATCTCTTCTCACGTCGAATTGACGATTAGTGACAATCTTTTCCTGCCATAAATACTCAACTATCGGATCAGAAATTTTTGCACCATCTTTTACAGGTAGGGTTAATTACATGATTGGACCCTAACCATTAATTATTATCCAGTTCTAACCTCAGCCTTTATTTTGTTCATAAGACATTCTAACATCATTAAAATGTTCCATTTTAGCTCATTTTCTAACAGAAATCATAATCTTGAATGGAAAATGCTACATCAACATAAGATTGTTGGGGGAAAAATTAATTTTAACTCCTGAAATTTTTTCTTTGTCAAATAAATTTTAAAACTTTAAAATCTAACGATCGATCTGGCCACACTCTTTGTTTTGTTAGTGTTCACCTCACTCACAAAATATTGGTTGGTCAGTTTCTAGTTTTGGCATAGTGGTGCCATCACGTGGTAATAGCAATCAATGCTAGTACTCACTTAGGCACTCCCGTGGTGGGCATTGGACCAGAGATGAAACTTTGACATAGTGCGGTTAAGCTTTTAGGTCCAAGTAGCACACTATGAACCTTGAATGAGTGGATTTTTTTTTTTCTTTCAACACAAATACCTCAAAAGCACAACCATCATTCTTTGGCCTATGGCCTTAGGCTAAGGGACACCTAGTGGGGGGCGGGAGTTCTAATCCTCCATCTGTACGTTAATTTCCCTTGAAATATCATACACGTCAGTTTAGTGGTCTTTCATGATACAAAAATAAAAAAGGGCAGACATCCCCCATTTCCTTAGATATTTTTTCCTCTTTGAACATAAATACCTCAAACACACAAGCATCATCTTTTGTGTTGTGGCTTGAGATCAACTGGTTAGGTGGTTAGTGACACCTGGTAGGGGTTGGGGTTTCAAATATTGTCTCTACCAATTTTCCTTGAAATACCATATACATTGGTTTGGTGGCCTTTCATGATTCCCAAAATACAGGCATCCCTCATTCCCTTAGTATGTAAAGACAATTCCGAGTAATAAAAAAAATCACATTTTTATATATACATTTTTTTCATTGGTTGTTGGATTCGTAAAATCCATGAAATAATTTAAATTGGCACATGACTCATGAACAAATTCAAACGTTTTTCTTTTATAGTTTCTTAAAGTATTAGCTCATATCGTGAGCCCTTAATTAATTACTGAGTCACAGGAAACTACGTTCTTCTCCATCTACTTATGTTTTTCAAAGATATTTTTGCAATACAAAGCAAGTATCTCAAACACACAACATCTTTTGGTTGTTGTGGCATTTTTCACATCGTTTGTTAGATTCATAAAATTCATGAAATGATGTAAATTGCCATATAAATCATATACGACCAAGTTCATAATTTTTTTATAGTTTCTTAAAGTATTGTTTATACAGCAAGCTCTTAATTGGTGAGTCATAGGAAACTGTATTGTTCTCTTCTATGTTTGTCTTTTTTATATAAATTTTTGTAATACAGAATATAGATTAGGGACAAACACTTTAGTTTAGCTAAAAAACTGCTACCCACATGAATCTAGAGTTTTTTAGAAACTTCAACAGGCTTGTTGCGTCCAGGATGAGTAACTAATTCACTTGCATAATAGCGAGAATTATTCGAGTGTCGACCCAATTCTTTATACAAATACTGGCTTGTTGAAAGATCCACAATTAATTTTCCTTCACGGGGTAATGTAGAAAGGTCCCTCGCTTGGTCATGAAAAAGAGTTCTGCTGGGCTTAATTGGGTTGACTTTCAACAAGGAAAAAAGGCAGATTTTGATCGATCTCCAACCTATGGACGTCGACAGCCGCATTGCAAACCATGAGCTTGGCTGCGGACTTCTTCGACCAACCTGAGCTTAAATGAAAAATGGTTGTCGCTCATGATAGTTGTCCCACATGAGCAAGGGAAAGAAGGGAAGTCATTGAATGGGAAGAAAGAAAATTAAAAATCAGTTTTTAGGAGGGCCTAGAAGCTAGGTGAGTCTTTGGGTTTGATAGGAGAAGGAGCTGATCTAACATCATCGTCAGCTCAAATTTATAATGATCAAATGGAAACTTGGATTAAAGTAATGCATAGGATTTTGCACCTCCAGTACAGAGAAACAACCACGGTCGTTCTACGATTACTCGCTCATTTGCTAATGAAAAATAGCTAGCTGTCTCACCAAAGCAAGGCAAGAATCACACTGTGAGCAGGGGAACAACGACGGAAATAAGGGAAGGAGAACAAAGAACGAGAAACTACGAAACGAGACTAAAAAAAAACAAAAAAAACAATGGAAGAAAGCCAATGGGAATGGAATAATTAAGGAAATTAGCATCGATAGACAACTGGAAGGGAGATAGTGAATTGGAGCTTGACGCTGTTAAACATATTATGATCGTTCATCATTTGACATATAATCCCACATGGGTTGGTTATTTTGCAACTAATCTATCTACAATAATGTAATACTACCTCCATCCCATAGTCTTTATACCATTTGACCTTTTTACATAGTTTAACTTGAATTTATTCATACTCGTATTTGTTAGAAAAAATTTTAAAAAAATATGTTTAGAAACTATATGTGTTGATTTACCCTTCTTCTGTGAAAGTTATTCATTTATATACTAAAATATTAAAAATAAAAAATTATTAATTAATTACTAACAAATAAATGGTTGAAAGAATATCGGAGGGAGGAACAGTTCCTATGAAAGCGTTGAGCTAATCTGAGGTATTAAAGTGGTTGGCAGTTTAGAAAGTGAGTAAGCAAGTGGGAATGGTCTTCATGATTTGAAATGACATGTGCGCACCCCTTCCCCTAAGGCCAAGGTCTCCATGAGTGTGTGGCTCATAGAGGTGGGAACTGGGCCGGCCGGGCCTGGGCCTAGATCCTGAGGCCTGGGCACAGATCGGCTCTAGGCGGGGCGATCCCAAGGCGGGGCGGTCCCGGGGCGGGTTTCATTTTTTTTGTTAAAAAATATATATATATAAAATAGAACAATTATTAATTATATAAGTCATAAATATTTTTAAGAAAAAACACCACCTCCGGTGTAAGTTTTATTAAGTTAAAAAGCCAAACGACACTTACAAATAATCGGAACGTGTCTTACATTTTGAAATGGCAAAAACGTTCCGAAAATGATAAATAATAGAAACCTATGATCTGTGCTGAACAGGATAATCAGATCAAATACAAACTACATGTATGATTGAAAGAAAAAAATTCAACTCTCGGTATCGGATATTACCTCATCATCCGAACTCTTTTGGTCTTGATGCCGGAGTGCTGCGAGGCCCCAATCTCCGTTGCACACGCATACTTCTACCGCGTCGGGTGTCAATCTTGACCGTTTTTCTGTTATCACCCATTTTCCAGCACTAAACACTGCCTCAGATGAGACAGTCGATACTGGAACGGCAAGAATTTATTGTGCGATTATCGACAAGATCGGAAATCTTGATCTCTTTTGTTTCCACCACTCCAAGATGTCGAGGTCGCTTGTCTCGAATGATGTGTTAAGATAGTCATCGACCTCAGCTAATCCTGATGTCATCGGTCGAGGTCGTTTGAGCATTTGGAGCGCCGGGTTGAATCTTGAGGAGATTGATCTCCTTAGAGGCTCAGTTTGAGAAGCTTCGGATCTTACCTTATCCGAATGCCGCTCACAATATAACTTGTATAAAGAATGCAAGTACTCGGAAGCAGAAGCAGACATAGCCAAAACATTTATATGAGACATTTCTAAATAAGTATGAAAAATTCCTTCAAGCAGTGTTATTGTGCCCGTTAATTTTACATACGGGTCAAGTAAAGAAGCGACTAAAAAGATAGGTGAAATGTTTGAGAAATATTGAAGCCACTTAGCCCGCATGGCTTCGACAGTCGGTTTTAACAACTCATCATTTTTAAATTGATGTAAAGCATATGTGATGTTCACTAAATGAAACAAAACTTGATGACTTGTTGGGTAGTAAACACCAGAGAAAAATTCAGTTGCCTCGTAGAAAAACTTAATCAATTCACCGGTTTTGGAACATTTCTCCCAAATTTCAGTCGTAAGAAATTCAGAACCCATTTGTAAATTCATGAAATGTGACAACAAATTTGCATACGGTAATGCATCTTGCAACATAAAAAATGTGGAGTTCCAGCGGGTTGGGCAATCCAATTTAAACCGTTTCCAAGAAAATGGTTTTTGATTTTCAATACAAAAGCTTTTAAATTCACGAAAAATAGCAGGTCTGGACATCAAATATTTTAATGAGTTTCGAATAGGCAAAATCTCATTTTGGAAAACTTCTAAACCTTTTTGCACACAAATGTTTAAAATATGGCACATGCATCTAACGTGAAAAAATGCACCGTTGAGCGGTGGTTTTAAGTTTTGACTCAAAAGGCGAGCAGCAACATCATTATTTGAAGCATTATCAAATGAAATGCACAGAACTTTATCAGTACAAAAATAATCACATAAAGTTTCTAAGATACAATTAAATATTTGAAAACCAGTATGATCTGTTTCAATAACCTTAAATGACAAAATTCATTTTTGCATTATCCAATCAGAATCAATCCAATGAGAAGTAACACAATAAAATGATTGACCTATAGGTGATGTCCACATATCAGAAGTAAATGCTACACAATGATCAAGAGCAGAAAAATATGCTTGCAAATCTGATTTTCCGGTTTCAAATTGTCTAAAGCTTTCTTTCCTAGTAGTTTTCCTAGATACTTTTCTAAATGCATGATTTAATTCTGATTTTATCCAAGATTCTAGGTGGACATCTTCAGTTTGTGAAAAAGGTTTTTCGGTAAGCATCATCCAATTTATCATACCTTCTCTACAAGATTGATGGTTAAAACGAAATATACCTGGTCCGCCGGCGCCGGTTGTAGACCCAAGTTGTGTTTGTCCTCCAGAACTAGTCCCGGTACTAGGGAGGACGTTAGCATGTTGATTTTCAAGATGCCTCTTCAGCATTCCAGTGCCGGAATTCTTTCTATGCACAAAATTTTTCCCGCAATGTTTGCATTTTCCGTACCTCGACTCCCCTTCGTTTATGAGCTCATAATGCTCCTAAACCCAAACAGTTAGTCTCGTGGATTTACCTTGTGCTTGAGTTCCCTCCACGCCGGGTTCATGACTTGTAGGCGTCGGTTCTGTTGACGAATTCCCAGACGCTATCGCATCCAACTTTTCCACTTTATCATCGGATAATTGATCGTCGAAACCCAAATCGTAATTCGTCATACGATTCCGGCATCATCGTCGTGAAACTCTTGAATTGAAATGCCTTTATCGGCGCGCCGAAATCGACTACGGAACAAGGCTCGGAGGCCGGTGTTGCGGGAAAATGAACTATCTGTTGACTTGCCCTTTCCTTTTGAAGCCATGACTCACATACTAATAGTAGTGATTAATGCAAAATCAAGAGAGGATTATGAAGATATTAGGGAGAGATTAGTAAGAAATTTGGAAGAAATTAAGAAAATAAGGAGAATGGTTGAGAGAATATAGTAGATGAAGAAGAGAGGTTGAGTGATTGTGTGAGGATTGAGTGAAAATGGCATTGGTATTTATAGGGGGAGGGGAAAAATTAGTTTGACCAAAAAGTCCTTGAAATTTAGTTGTTGGGAGGGGCAAAAATGAAATTTTGGGGGCTGAAATGGAGCAGAAAACCGTTGGAGGGCATGCTGTGTAATTAGCCATTTTTTTAAAAAAAAAGTTTTGCAGCAGGTTTACGTTATAGAGCCGTTGCGCGCAGGTCGGCGGGGTGGGGCGGGGCGGCAGGACGGTCCGGGCTGGCGGGTTCGTCTGGTCCGGGCCGGTCTTTTTTACATCCCCCTCCTCCTATTGGGCCCATATTTGGCCCATAAAATTGCGGGCCTCTTGCGGGGCGGGGCAGGGAGGGTTTGACCGCGGGGCGGTCCCGGTTCGGTCCGGGCCAACCCAGCCCACGTCCCACCTCTAGTGGCTCAAAACCTTAAAGACTTGTCAAATGAATTTGAGGCTTCGGAAAATCTGACTCCCCATGAATCATTAAGACTGCTCCACTCAGGTGCACATTTGACGACACTCCTCAAACACACAACCATCTTTTGGCTCTTGTGACATTTTTTTTAATTTTTTTTCAAAGTTTCCTAATTTATCTTGCAATTCCTTAACTACAGATTCCTAGAGAACTGTATATATTGTTCTACATAAAGGGCAAAGTACATGTCTCCCTTCTTGAAAAATCAACTCACCTTACACTTTACAAGGAATGAAGGAAAAAAAAAAAGAGAAGTGAAGGAATTTTTTCCTATTTAATGTAGTTTTATCTTGCAAGTGTGAAGTGGAAGAGGAAAACAATTCTGAATAGGTCAACTTAGAAGGCAACGGGCAACGGTGTCACTAATCTTAAATTTGTTCTTCAGATTTTACTAACACAACATCCTCATTTAGAGCACCAGTCAAACTCCTTACTTAGTAATGAACGAGTTGAATCGAAACAGATGGTAATCAGAGGTGGATAGCTAGCGAGGCTATAATATTTTTGAACTGCAGGCAATTAAATATATTGTAGTGGGATCGATAGAACTCAACGATATTTTCTCAGTAGCTTATTTGCACATCATGGGAATGGAGAAAAATAAAAATAAAAATAAAAAAAGGTAAACAACAATGAAAAACCTAAAGGAAAACAAGTGAACAAAACCAACGCCCAGGAAACCAATAAACTATTCTGGGATACAATTTTTTTTAACAGCAAGACAAATTTTAATAAAAAAGAAACAAGTATACACGGTCCAAAATTCCAGTTAGTAATTAATTGGATTTTTAGGAGCAAAAACAGGAAATTCAACCCCAGTCACAAGGAATGCAATTTTCGTCCCGGTTCCCCCCTGCTCCTAAAGGACTTCTAATTGTATTGGATTGAAAATATGTTTAGCTCTGGAACTTGCCAGACCTTGACACTTAATGTCTTCAACTTGCTCCTTGAACTTGCAAATACGGGACATATTAATCCTTTTGGCCCCATGTGCACATCATGTAACTTATCGCTGCTTGCTTTATCTAAAACCTCTTGACTTGCCCCATGCTCGCCCTTTTCTTGGCTCACCCCCTTTCTCATTGGAAACACAAACACATCAACTCCCCTTTGTCTCTCCTTTAGCCCAAACTCATTCAAGCATTGCCCCTTCATTCTCTCATTCTCCACCCTCCTCCCTTCGAGGATGACCTATCCTCTCTCTCAAACTTTGATCATCCTTCCCTCTCCTTCCTTCCCCCCCCCCTCTGCCCCGTCCTCTAATCTTTCCTCACTTACATCCAATTCTTGCTTTGATCCCTTTTGCCTTTGGCTCTACAACACTTTCCTTTCCTCTGATCCTTACCTCTGCCTCGTTGTTCTATTTTTCGTTCCCCTCCAAGGCCTCCAACTACTAAATTGCTTTGTTCAAATCCCCTAAATCATCATTCCTCAAAACTTCCTTCACCAATATGAGCTCATTTGGCTTAGTAACACCCAATCTAAGCAATTACACCCATGGTTTGGTGTTGTTTGCCAAAGTTGTGCCCTTAATTGCAAGAAATAGAATTCATTGAGCTTCATGGAACTGTAGCTATTGAGTTTCTTCTTGCCTTTTTTTCCCCACTTGTTTTAATGGGTGACAATTTTTCAAAACAATGGATTAGTCTTGTCTTCTTGGATGGATTGAATTGCATCCTTTTGATGAGCTTGACTCCAATGCCCGCTAATTCATGAGAAGCAATGATAAGTTTCTCAATTTTGTGAATTGGAATTTAGTTATGTTTCTGTGTTTGTTTATTTTTTCTTGATTGGTTTCTTTCTGATCATGTCATTGGGTGACTAATTTGCTGCTTCCAATCTTTTAGTTCATGCACAACTCTATTCTTGTTTGCTATGTATAGAGATGAGACAAGAAATTTCCTAAATTTTGAAAGCTAAAAGTGGTAAGGATTAGGCACATAAGGTGTTTGTTTTGTGTATGGACAAAGGGGAGGGGGGAAAAGAGAGAGAGAGAGAGAGAGAGAGAGAGAGAGAGAGAGAGAGAGATGAGGGGTGATGTGTTAGTGTTGCTAACTAGGGGGAGGTGGGGCCAAGAGGGGGCCAAGCATGGGGCAAGTTGACGGGTTTTAAATGGAGTAAGTAACTTTAAGTCACATGATGTGCACATGTGACAAAAAAGGTTAAAAATCATATGCTTGTAAGTTTAGGAGTGAACTCTGCTGAGTTTAGGTTAAGGGGGTAAAGTGTTCAAGTCTGACGAGTTCAATGTAGGACTGATCATTCGGTTATTTTGGTTATAACCGAACCAAATTACTAAAATAATACAATTTTTTGGTGTAGAAGCTGATAACCAAAATAACCAAATTGTATCCAAAATCAAAATAATTGAAACTGAAATGAAATTCAATTTTTTTTTCATTTTTATAATTGAACTAATTGACTTTTTCTCCCACACTAGAAACAATTGCCTTGTAGGTTAATTACCCTTTTTTTTTTTTTTAATTTGAAGCAACACTTGTGGGTTAATCGAAACTGAAATGAAATTCAGTTTTTTTTTTTGTAGAAACGACTTCCATCTCTAACTGGTTTCCCAGTGACGAAAAGAGAACGCATCAGGGACAAGATCGAGGGAGTTGCTGCTGATGAAGACGTTGATGAGCATAGGAGCATCAAGGAGTTGAGCTGGAGAAGACCGGCAGCTACTTCAAAAGCTAGCCGGCTAATACGTGGGCGTGCAGATAGGCTTCATTACGTCAACCGCAACGAATATCCATTCCTTTTTTCTGCTTTTCTCTTCAATCCGTTGTTTCCTTAATTTGTTTTTGCTTTATCCACACATGCTACAATTATATATTGCACATATAGATACATACTTTTGCAGTCTATTCCATTAACATGGTGAACGAAATGATGAACGATGATTATTAGATGCATATGAAATATCCCTAGACCCTAGATCGGCAGAAGAAGAATCTAAATTGAAGGAAAGTAGTGACTAGTGGGGGCAAAACCAGAGGGAAACCCAATAGATCGATGTGGGACGGGGGCATGAAGATGGGTTCTTTTGGGTTTCTTATTTTTTTTTCATATGGGCCGGCTACACCTCATAATTTAGGCCTGTTAAGTTTCTAAAAAATTGATTACTTCAATCATCAAAATTTTACTACACAAATCCCAAAACCGAACAGAAAACAGATTTAAAATTTTAGTTAAAATCAAAATCGAACAAATAACCAAAATAACATAACTGAAAAAACCATACTGGTTAGGTTTTTTGGTTAAGACAGATTTTTTTTATTGAGAGCTAAAAATGGCATTACGCCTTGTAAATATGTCCCACATGAGTACTCTCTATTTTATTTTATTTTATTTCGGGGGGGGGGGGGGGGTGAGATGGCTAGGTTGAAGGGAGTAGGGAATTGAAACTTGAATCTTTTAGCAACAATGAGGTTTTGATGATCCGCACATTGTTGCGGAGACTTAATTTGATAAGTTTTGTAATAAAATAAAATTTTATTATAAGTAATTAAAAAATTTTCACCCATAAATTCATATTAATCAACTAAAATTTTTTTTATTTTAATTTTGAGTTGGGTTTTCTTTATATTATATTTTTATCATTAAAATAATTAGTTATGATCAAAATATAATACGAAAAAAAAATTGTGTGTGCTTTGAGTCTATACATATTTTCTTTGTTATTAAAAAATAATTTACTAAAATTTTTCATCTCCTATTAATTCAAAATCTAATTTTTAATATCAATAAAAAAATTATCTAGAAAATTTTACTTTAAATTTAAGCAATTATTGACCAAATTACTTTAGTAAACTATAGACCTTAAAGTAAATAATTTATACAGTAAAATTCAATCATCAATAATGAAAAAAATGACCGAAATATAAAACTGTATTTAACTTGTGTCAATCAATTAATGGTTTAACTATTAAATTAATAAAAATAGAAAGAAAAGAAAAAAAATGACTTAAGCCAAATCAACCATAACCATAGTCAAAAGTAGGCAAATTATAATGATTAAAGTTTCATTTTAGAAAACAATAATAAAGAAAGATAATAAAAAAAGTTTGGACCAAGATAAAAATTGAAAAAATTTTATATATTAAAGGTTTAATAATTGATTTAATAAATTCAAAAAATGATTTAAAAAAAAATAAACAAATTATGGTGACTAATGTCTTACTTTAAAAGATAGGATATAAAAAACAACAAAAATAGTTTGGTGTCCAAGACAGCAAATGAAAAAAATCTAGTTCAATATTTATTAAATTTGGAGACCAAAATGGAATATGGACAGAACTTGGAGACTAACTTCAGAAAGAGTGAAAATTCAGAGATTGAAATCGAGTTTTAACTAAAACAAAACATGAAACAAATTAAAAATGGGGAATTGCAACACATGTTCTAAAAAGGGTGAGTGACTCATGAAAAGGGGATCAAATTGAAAAAAAGAGTTAATAGCATCCAAGAAAATGGATAAAAAAGACATTGTTAATGTACAATGAAATTCACCATAGATTAATAGTACAAACAATGGTTTCTTCTATAAGTAAGGAAGGTATATGGAGACCGGTATAATAATACAAGTTATTGATGGGACAATATAAAAAGATAAGACATGCTTTGACATTAAAAAAAATTCAAGAATACATAATTGTAAATACACAGAATAGCTAAATGAAGATCTGTTTACATTAATCATTATAATTTGCCTACTTTTAGCCTGGTTCTGGTTTTTTTTTATAAATACAACCCTAGTTTTTTTTTATAAATATAAAGAGAGAAATAATTGACTTAATAAAGATAAAAAATGGTTTAATTAAAAAATAAATAAATTATGATCACCAATGTCTTACTTTAGAAGATAGTATATAACACAACAAAAAAAAAGTTTAGAGATCAAAAGAGCAAATAGAAGATCTAATTAAATAGTTATAAAATTTAGAGATTAAAATGTAACACGGATGTAACTCAAGGACTAAAATGAAAAACATAGAAAATTAGGGGTTGAAACTGTCTTTGTAGCAGAATAAACGTGGAACAGACTTAAAACCAAGAAAATTACAATATTGGCTCTCACAAAGATGAGTGCCTTGCTGAAAGAGGATCAAGTTAATAAAAGAGCAAATCGCATCTGAAAAAGAGCAAAAAAAACAAAACAAAAGCCCCCAAAAAAGATGATGTACTGTTTATCTACTGTAGATGAACAATAAAATCCATTCATTCATTAGACACATAGTATAATTATAAGTTGTAACCGCTTGGGCTAAGTTTTGATTATTTTTTACTCTATTTATGAAACACAAATTTTTATTATGTGGTCATCTATTTGTATTTCCATTCGGAAGAAACAAAAACCAAGATGTTTTGATGGAGCCTAGCAACTAGCCACGGTGATTCTTGGGCCTTGTAGGAGCACGAGCTAAGGTCATATTCAAGGTGTTAAATATTATTACCGCTAGATATATCATACCTCAGATTTTTAAGATATACTACATGGTATACAGTGTTGCATATCATTATTATTTTCATAAAAAAATAAATATTAGAATATTAATTTAAGATGACATAAATTCAATAATTTTTTTTACACATTTTATGTGTATTCTAAGTTTGCTCATCATAATTTATTAAATATAAATAAAATATATATGATAGAAGATATTTTTTAATACAAAAATATATAAAAAAATGTTATATATATAGAAAGAAAAATAAATAATGCTCAGAAAGAAACTAATTTATTGATATAAGAGAAAAAAATAATACTTTAATAATAATAATATATTTTCTAATATCACATTGAGTTCCTAGGTAACTCAAAGTAATTATTAAATTTTTATGTTAACTAAGAAAAGTAACTAAAAAATAAAAATAAAAATTTATTTTATGATATGTGTGTTAATTATATTTCAATGTTTTATATATTTATATTATTTTGATGTAAAATGACAAAAAAAAAAAAATCTCACACATAGCTATGAAAAATAAAATATTACGGTGCACACTTTATGGTATACTTGATTTTTGAACAAAATATACACCAAAAGTGAGCGATATACAAAATATCATAAAATATCACGTATATCACTCAATAAAATGGTAAAATATGAAAATATTTATATCACAGTATTCCCCAATATATTACAGTATTTAATTCTATGGTCATACTACACTCCACCAAATATTACATTGGGGAGGACTAACCTCATGATCGACTCAATGATCCCATCAAAGATTGGAGTTTATAAATTATTAAATAGAGCTGTGGTCGAAAGGATTTGTAGTGTGCTGGACAATTTTTCTGGGGAGACCTTTTTCCATTAGCTTTGTAATACTTTTTTAAATGGTCAATGGATTAACCTACAAGTGTTGCTTAAAAAAAAAAAAAAAAAAGAGCGACGGTCGAGCCTGTGGGAATTTTCAATCATAATGAAGCAAGCTCGGTTCTTCGCTTCACTCTGTTTGCAAGACCAGATTTTACTCGTTCTTAATTGGCTTCACATGAAAAAATTCTTCCCCATCATATGCAAGAAATAAATAATTCATTAGTTGTTGGATTTATAAAATTTATTAAATAATTTATAAGATTGCGACATAACCATTTATTTTTTTCATAGTTTCTTGAAATATTCCTTTATTTAATTCCCAAGCCCTTAATCACCAATTCTAGGAAACTACGTGATTCCGCATAAAGGACATAACAAAATGACTAGCCTTAGGTTTTGCAGTGATTAAAGAAACAAAAGAAACAAAGAAAACATACTAATTTTAATTTTCTATTCCCTCTATTTCAAAGCCAAATATTTGGTCCTAAATTTCATCTTCAAATTGCACTCTCACAATCTAATTAACGTTGTAGATTAAAAAAAAAATTTCTATTCCAAATGAATCCTTGTTCGGCGGTTAAATAAAAATGTAGCATTTGGAAATTTCTCTCAATGGTTTGGTGGGATGAGAAGCTAAATTCATATACTCAATTCGTTTTAATTTTAGTTAATTGACTAAAAAATGATTTACTTTTATTTTTACATCTTTGTTACTCAAAACTAATTTTAATTAAAAGTCAATATTATGTTGCTGCAATAATTAATTAAAAATATAATTTTTATAATCGTACTGAATTTTTATGAATTTTTTTAGTTTCAAGCCTTAAAAAAAAATTCATAAAAATTTAATAATATCCTAAAAATTTATTTTCAAATTGATTATTGCATCAACATAACATTGACTTTCAAAGGAAATTGATTTCAGATAAAAAAAATGTAAAAATAAAAAAAAAATAGTTGACTTTAACTAAAATGAATTGACCCTAAATCTCACAAATTGAGAGGTATAGTCTTATCATAAACTTATGATTAACAATTTATAATATATATAGCATGGTCGTAGGTCGACCATGTGGGATTCTTAACAAAGTAGAATTATCGCGAAACGTTAATTTCTAATTTCGTTCTTTGTTCACATTTTGTTTTCTTGAAAGCTTGATTTATTTCGTTTAGCTATTTATATTTGCCCCTCTCCCTTGCTAGAAAAATCAACTCTGTCTTTCATACCTTACAGCGATAAAGATTGAAGTTTAAACATATTCAATCAAAGGTTAAACACTGATGGTTTATATTTTCCTGCCTATTTTCCTTAACAAAAGAATATAAGTAATACATCCAAATTAGGCTAAAACATCATAACGGTCATCAAACTTTCAATCAACATGTTCATCATCGTATCAAACTTTTCTTAAGCACATCCGCTCATTGAACATTTTTTTTTTCTTATCAACAAAACGAACATTTTATTAACTTTGAACACATATACATCCACAAATCCGGCTAGGAACGATGAAAATAAGGAAATAGAAACAAAGAAGCAGAAAACTAGGAGCCGAAACTAAACCCAAATTAACAACTAGGCAATAAAAAATAAAAAGGAAGACAAGAGAATAAAACGGATGGAAATTGAATAATTAAGGAAATTAGTATCAGTAGACAACTAGCAGGATTGGAAACGGGAGATGGGTATAACTTAGAGGTTCACGTAGTTAAACATATTATCATGGTCCAGTGTTAGACGTATAGTCCCACATCGGTTGGTTACTTTGTGACTAATATGCTTATAATTGCAAAATATTGCTTATTAAAGTTTTGTTTCGGAATAGCTTTTATAATTAGCGTCAAAATTTTGAATAACTTTTTAAATGGTTGAGATGAAAACGCTGAAGCGAAAAATTATCATTAAATAGTTTTTTTAAAACTTTAATACTAATCACTGACGCTAATACCAAACGGACCAACGTTGACCTGTAACTAAGTGGGGCATTAATGTGGTTGGCTGTTTGGAGAGTGATCAAGTAATTGGGAATGGTCTTCATGGTTTGCATTGGAACGTGCACCCCTTCCCTTGAGGCCCAAGGTCCCCCTCTCCATGAGTATGTGGCTAAAAATCTTAAAACTTGTCAACTTGATTCTGGGCTTTAGATGGGTTTATTCAGCATCTGATAAATTTAATCCCCACAAGGCATTGAGGCTGCCCCACTTAGGTGCACACTTGGCAACACTCTTCAAACACACAACTATCTTTTTGCTCTTAGATTGCCACATAACCCGTAACCAAATTCAGAATTTATTTCGTAGTTCCTTAAATTGTTAATTTCTTTTGCAAGTCCTTAACTGTCGACTCATAGAAAACTTTGTATATTGTTCCACCTAAAGGACAAAGTAGATGTCTCCCTTCTTGAAAAATCAACTCACCTTACGTTTTACAATGAATGAAGAAGAAGAAAGAAGGGAAGGGATTTTTTCTATTTAATGTAGGTTTATCTTGTAAGTGCGAAGAGAAAAAGGAAAACAATTTTGAATAGGTCAACTTAGAAAGCAACAAACAACAGTCTGCAGTAGTGTCACCGATCTTAAATTTCTTCTTCGAATTGAACTAGCAAAACTTTCTCGTCTTAGAGCACCAACGAATGAGTCTAATCAAACCAGATGGTTATCAGAGGTGGATAGCTACCCAAGCTATAAATATTTTTAAACTAAAGCCTTATGCCAACTTGTTCAGCTTTGAGGTGTGATTCTCCTTTGCTGGTGAAATAGCTGTCTCACATGAGCAAGGCAAGAATCAATATGAGCAGGGGAAGAACGACGAAAATAAAGGACCATGAACGAAGAAGCAAAAAACTAGGAAAGAAAACTAAACCAAAGAAACTAACAACTAGGCATGAAAAAATAAAAAGGAAGACAAGTGAATAAAATCAATGGATGAGTAAGGAAAATTAGTATCAATAGACAACTAGCAGGATTGGAAACTGGAGATGGGTAACTTAGAGGTTCGTGTTATTACACATATAGATCAACCTAGAAGGAAACGAGCAACAGTGTGCAACATTGTCACCGGTCTTAAATTTGTTCTTCAAATTGCACTAATTATCACAACTTTCTCGACTTAGAGCACCAGTCAAGCTCGTCACTTGGTAACAAACAAGTCGAATCGAAACAGATTGTAATCATCGTTTTCAGGCGAGCAAGATCAAATGCTCGTTGTCCTTTGATTGACTCGACGAGCATGATCCCGTACCCAGTAGAGAAGTAGTCTGGTGCAATATGTCCAATTGTTACAAGTGTATCCTTGTAGTCCATAAGTTTAGCCAACCCAAAGTCCCCCACAACAGCTTCAAACTCTTCATCCAAAATACTTGCAGTTTTCACATCATGATATGCCCCTCTCCTTTGGTAGTGAAAAATAGCTTTCTCACGTGAGCAAGGCAAGAATTGACGGAAATAAGGCAATGGGAACAAAGAAGCAGAAAACTAGGAAATGAAGCTAAAAAAAAAAAAAACAAATAGGCATGAAAAATGGAAAAAGGAAAACAAGAGACAACTAGGAGGATTGGAAACTGGCGATGGGTATCTTAGAGGTTCACACTGTTACACATATTATCATAGTCCGGCGGTAGACATATAGCCCACATGGGTTGGTCACTTTGTGCGTAATCTGTTTACAATAGCAAAATATTGTTTGCCAAAGCGTTGCAATATGTAACATTGGCTTGTAACCAAGCAAGCGCATTAAAGTGTTTGGATGTTTGGAGATTGATCAAGCAAGTGGGATCTTCATGACGAAATATTCTGGGATAGACCGGGTGTACCCGGTTAAGAAAATCAAGGATTTTGTTAATGTTGGGAGAACATGGAAACTTTTTTTGCTTGGATAATTCTCTATTGTGGGATAAGTATTATCTATTTGCCTTTTATAAAATATTTAATTTGATTATTATCTATACCATTTTTATTGGTAAGATTGTATTAGTGTTTTTTATGTAATTATTTTTTTAAAATTTAGGGATTCCTTCCTTCTGCACCCATCTTTTTTTTTTTTCTGTGGACCATCTCCCACTGTTGTTCAACCATTATATCATCCTTTTTTTTTTTTTGATGATATTGTTCTATCATTAGTCGATTTTTGCATTCCAATAGTTAAAATAAAATGGCTTTTGACTTGAGTGGAAGCTAACCATTTGTATTAACCTGAACTATAAATGTATTACTTTGTAACACCCATGTATTTAACATACACACCAGTTTCACATAACACACACCATTCAACACAATGATTACTCATCCCCATACATTACTCTCAAACCTCAAATAAAAACATACAAATTAAATAGGTAGAAAAATAGAAAGGTCCGAATTATGTGTGAGACTTTGGTTGACGTCTATGGAACCTATTAAACTCACCTAACCCAGTTTAATATGAAAGACATTCAGATTAACACATATGCACAACAGTGGGATACATGTAACATATAGTTTAATACATAAGCCCTACACACTAATACATGCACTTTTATATTGACCTAAACCCCAACGTATTAACCTGTGATACATATGTATTATCTCAAACACCAAAAAATACTCATGCCTAATTCATATACACTCCGCAACAATGCACCAATAAAGATGACTAGTTTACTTCCACATAAAACATAAATCACTTCCTTCAATACATAAGCTCTTCAGTTCCATAGAATCTACCCAATTTGCACATGTATTAAACTGAAACATGAATGTATTGTTCTGAAACAACATAGTATGCAACAACCATAAATCACGATTCATGCTTAATTTCATTGTCATATTATAAACCCATCTCCAATAAATACTTTCTCACCCCAATCTTACCTCTAGCCAATTTGTTATGGCCAACCCGCTAGTTTTACCACTGATTTGTTATGCCCGATACTCAATATGTTTCCCTGAAATCAGGTACTGGCTAACAGCCGACATAACAGGTCGGTGGTGATTATCCTTTGACTTCACTGTTGTTGTGCCCACTGTCGTGTCGATATTAAAAGCTTCCAACCACTGCACAGCAAAACTGGATGACAACAACAGCAATGAGACAACCAAATTAGGCAGCATGTTCCTCCGTTTGTCTCCAATGAAGACACGATGATGGATTTGTTCACGAATTTTGGGGAGAAGGAACTTGATGTTTGGGGGCTTTGTTTGTCTCTTTAGGGTTAAGAGAGTTTCAGCAACAATTTGTATGGAAATAAGAGTATAAATAGGTAATTTCTGAATTAAACCCATAATCCTCACCCAACGGTGTTAGATGGTGTATATACACTAGGTGGACATTCTCAATTCTCTTTTCATGATATGTAATAACACAAAAAAGGTCATGCTCATGAGCCATTCATTTATGTTCATTTATATATTTTTTCATTTATGTCTATTTGTTTGCTTATTTATATATAAGCCATACATTTATTATTATATATATCATATATTTTTTTTAGTGTCCACATACTCTATACACACATAATGATGCCCCAATCTCCCTCAAATTACTTTATTGTCTTCATTTCCCTAAACATAATCATTTATTTCCTTCACAGCATAAATCTGCTACAGCACCAAGTTAAGCCCCATAGCCATAATATATAACCTCTCTTACTAGTGCCTATTGCTATGTCAGTTATTACTAGACTCATTCCAATTCAAATTGGTAGTAGCTATCAACATTAATTGTTCGTGTTCGTTTATTAATACACGAACAAACACAAACAGAAAAATTGCATTCATATATTGTTCGTATTCGTTAAAAGTTAAACAAATGAACACAAATATAGTTTATTTACGTTCATTCGGTTCGTTTACAGCGCTACCCTTTCTTTAGGGCCTAAGGATCCTCACTCTTAATGACTACATGGCTCAAACACTTTAAACTTATCAATAGGATTTGACAGCTCAACACCTATATAAATTCGATGCCCTACAAGTTCCCTTCCGCAAAAAGATCCTCACTCTCAATGAATGTGTGGCTCAAACACTTTATACTTATCAAATAGGATTTGTCAGCTCAGCACCTATATAAATTCGATGCCCTACAAGTTATTAAGACTATCCCACTTATGTGCATACTTGGCAACACTCCTCAAATACAACCTTTTGCTCTTTCAAAAAAAACAAAAAATTTCCTCACTTTTTAATGTAGGCATTTCATTGGTTGTTGGAATTGTAAAATTCATGAAATACCTTCATAGGGTGCACTTGCAAAAAAAATTTCTTTTTTTTTCTTATAGGCATTTCATTGGTTGTTGGAATTTTAAAATTTATGGAATAACTTGTTGTGGCTACACGGTATGTGGCATATAAGTTCTCACTCTTGCAATTTTTTTTCTCATTTTTTAATATATTGATTTCATTGGTGGTTGGAATGGTAAAATTCATGAAACACCTTTACTGGGTGCACTTGCAAATTTTTTTTTTTTACTTTTTCATTGGTTGTTGGAATTTTAAAATTTATGAAATACCTACGTAGTATGTGGCATACAAGTCCTCACTCTTGCAAAAAAATTTTCTTTACTTTTTATGATAGGCATTTCCTGGTTGTTGGAATTATAAACATTCATGAAATACTTCGAGATTGCCACAAAACTCGTGACCAAATATCGAACTTTTTTACAGTTTCTTAAAGTATGAATTTATTTTGCTGGTCCTTAACTACCAATTTATGGAAAACTGTATATGTTGTTCTAACAAAATGAACTCACATTAAGTTTTGCAATGAATAAAAAAAACAAAAGGGGAAGGGATTTCTTCCTATTTAATATGGTTTTATCATACAAGTATGAAAAAGGAAGGAAAACAATTTAGGATACGTCAACTTAGAAGGCAAAGCAACAATGTGCAACCGTGTCACCAGTCTTAAATCTGTTCTTCGAATTGCACTAACACAACTTTCTCATCTTAGAGCACCAGTCGAACGAACAAGTCGAATCAAAACAGATGGTAACTGGATGTGGATAGCTAGCCAACTGCTATAATATTTGAACTGCAAGAACTTAAACATATTCATTGCTAAAAAACTGTGATTTACCAATGACCATTTCCAATGATATCACACTAGTAATTTCAAAATTACCAACACAACGAAAGATCATCGATAATGAGTCGTTGGTAACTGATGCGTTCAAATTTTTTTAAAAAAAAATTATTTAAATAGTTACCAATGTTTGGCCGTTGGTAAAGAGACAATTGTAAATTACCAATGGTCTAGCTTAAAAAGTTTTGTACTAATAATCTTTTTTTCACCAACGTGTTAAACCGTTAGTTGTTATTAATATGTTTGACTATTGATAAAGTACCAACAACCTTAACAGTTGATATCTATCAACGTATATGACCATTGGTAAGTTACTAACTATTAAAATTGTTTGCAAAATTTTCAATATTTCAAAAAAATTAAAGCAATTTTCAATGTGAAGCCATTATAAATTGAATTTTTTAAAAAACAATTAGAAAAAAATTAAAATAATTTGTTTGAAAAGAAAAAATTTAGATTTAAAAAATGTTACAAGAATTTGAATTACCTAAATAACCTGAATTACATATAAAAATAACATAAAATAAAATTACCTAAAATAAAATAACAGAAAAAGATTACAATATAACAATAAAACATTCCAGATGCTAGCTCCAACTTGTAGAAAATTGAAAAAGATGGGCCTGCTAGATGGCTCACCCACATATGTGAAAGGAAACACAAGAAACTCAAAATGTCAATTAAATCAACAAAACTAAAACAAAAATCGCAGACAAGAAGATAGTAGCATTTAACCAGATATAATAGCAACTGAAAAGTCTGTAACATAAAACATATGAACTCATCCATGTCCATGCTTGGGCTTGGTTGTGGGTGGATCCCACGCTCTGGTGGACGGCTGAGCAGCCACAAACAACCACTATTGTTCGGCTTGCAACGAACCTGCTAATAATAAATTCAAAAGGGAACATACCAAAAGAATATCCCAAAACCTAGAAATAAAAAAAATTACCTTTGAAGCCTGATCTACGAAAATCATCGTATTTGAAGAAACATCTTTAGAAGAAATTAAAGAGGAGAGAAAAAAGGATCAAAACCAT
Organism: Aquilaria yunnanensis; assembly: GCA_039654915.1. NCBI lineage: Eukaryota > Viridiplantae > Streptophyta > Magnoliopsida > Malvales > Thymelaeaceae > Aquilaria > Aquilaria yunnanensis. The sequence continues at coordinate 117,985,036 of CM077593.1, forward strand.
GTAAACAAAACAAAGTTTTGAGGAAAAAAAATTAACCCAAAACTTTGAAAACACATATATGAAAAACGGTTGATTTTTTTTTTTAAGTGACTTTAGACAATGTTGAAGAACAAGAAACTAAAAATCTAAACATGTAAAAAAATTTCTGGAAAAAGAAAATAATTTCGGCAGCAGTGCTGCCACCAGAAAATTTATAATCATGGCTGCGACGCCACCATTTTCCAGAACCCGGCGATGGACACATGAAGTGGAAGCGAGCAGGGAGTTTGAAAGAGAGAGGGAGAGGAAAAGTGAAACAGACGAAAATGAGAGAGAGAAGAAAAAGTAGAATATGACGTAAATGGGTGGGTCAGGCAGCTTTTATAATACACATAGGAGGGCAAACTCTATTTTCGTCCCTCAATATGTTTATGGGTTTTAAACTAGTCCCTACTTTTGAATTTGTTATGGTTTAGGCCGTTAGAAATTTACCAACAGTTTTGACAGTTGATAATTACCAATGGTTTGACAAATTACCAACGTGTTGATCCATTGATAAATTACCAACATATTTAACCATTAATAAATTTTAAATTTTTTCATCAATAGTTGAATGTGTTAATAATTCCCAACAATCTGATAGTTAGTAAAATGAGAATTCAAAAATAGCTAAATTTTAGTAGTGATTCCAATGGAATTGGTAGAGCACAATGATTTTTTCCCCAATCGCTTATTTGCACATCATGGGAATAAGGAAAAAGAAAATGAAAACTACGGAAGAGAATAAAGAAACAAAATTGTAAACAGGGATGAAAAAACGAAAGGAAAACAAGTGAACAGATCAATGCTAAGGAAACCAAGAAATTATTCCAGGAGACAATTACTGGGATTGAAATATGTCTCACATGAGTACCTTGTTTAGCAATTAATTTTTTTTTTATATACGCGGGAGGTTAAAGTGAGTGGGAAATTGAGACCTAGACCTATTAGTAAAAAATTATAAGCTGTAACCGCTCAGGAATGGATCTACATGGAACTGGAAGACAGTGATCCCAGTAAATTTTTTTATTTTCTTTGAAACATATTAAATAATTTTTTGGGAAAAAACACATTCAGTTATAAGACTTTGATTACTTTTCTATTTAAATCTAATAATTTTACAACTTTTTATTTAAGTCCTAAAACTTTCAAACTATGTAAACAATTAGTCTTAAACTATTAGCTACTTGTTTTAGGGTTAACTTTAGGACGAACTGCTTGCACGATTTGCAAGTTTCAAGACTAAAATAGAAATTTGCAAAGTTACGATTAAAAGTAGTCTATCCTCAAAAAATATTTTTTCAAAGTAAGAATTTCTTATAATTTTTTAATTTTTTTTAGTAGTTTTCGGTTTATGGTTTACATTTTTCAAATTTAGAAAAAGAAAGAAAGTTAAGAACATATGTTTTTCTTTGCAAAAAAATAAAAAATAGTTTCTGAAGATCTTAAAGAATGATTAAAAGTCTAAAAGAATAAAAGACCACTTTTAATACTAAATCTTTTTCAACTATTCTATTTACGTCCTAGATCTTTTGAGAATTTTTATTTAAGTTTTAAAACTTTGTGAAATTCTATTCGAGTCCTCAAACAGGCAAAAAAGCGTAAACAATTAGTCCTAATAGTTAAACCCCAAAGCAGGTGATAAATGGTTTAGGATTAACTGTTTACATATTTTAAAAGTTTTAAGGCTTAACTAGAAATTTGAAAGTTTTAGGACTTGAATAGAAATGTGATCAAAATTTTAGGACTGGATATGTTTTTCCTCCTTATAATTATTAGATGAAACCACTAAAATTTATCAAATGACTCCATCAATTTAAAAAAATATAATAAAAATGAAATAAAAATATGAATAATTAATTTTTTTATAAATGTGTTGAAATTAAATTAAAAATTCATTTTTTAATAAGTTTTTTGTATATAAAAAAATTAATTATATATGGACCTCATAGAAAATGAATTTCTATATCCATCCTGTAACCACTAGGGCAAAGTTTTGGTGGTTATTACCCTATTTATCAAACACAAATTCTCCTTTGGTAACGAAAAATAGCTGTCTCACATGAGCAAGGCAAGAATCACATTATGAGCTGGGGAAGAAAGAAAAAAAAAAAAAAAAGGGAATAGGAACTAAGAAGCAAAAAAAAAAAAAAAAAAAAAAAAAAGAAACGAAACTGAATAAAAAAAAAGTTAACAACTAGACATGAAAAAATAAAAAAGACAAGAGAACAAAATCGATGGAAATTGAATAATTAATGAAATTAGTATCAATAGAGAACCAGCAGAATTGGAAATTCCAAATGGGTAACATAGAGGTTCACATTGTTACAAATATTACCTACCAAAGTGTTGGGTCAAGTAACGATGGCTTGTAATTAAGTGGGCTATTGAAGCGGTTGGATGTTTGGAGAGTGATCAAGTAAGTGAGGAACAGTCTTCATAATTTGCAATGACATGTGCACACCCGGATCCCTTCAGACCCAAGATCCCTGACTATTAATGGATGTGTTGGATTTAAAACAAACATAATAGATACAGTACTAGCAAAATCGATATTGTTCTAACAAAATCTACTCACATTAAGTTTTCCAATGAATCAAGAAAACGAAGGGAAGGGATTTCTTCCTATTTAATGTGGTTGTATCCTGCAAGTTTGAAAAGGAATGAAAACAATTTTGGATAGGTCAACTTAGAAGGCGAAGCAACAATGTGCAACTATATCACTGGTCTTAAATTTGTTCTTCAAATTATACTAACAAAATTTTCTCATTTTAGAGCACTAGTCATGGTTGTCACTTGGTAACGAGTGAGTCGAATTGAAGCACTTGAATATATTTCAATGGAATTGATAGAACGCAACGATCTTTTCCCAATCGCTTATTTGTACATCATAGGAATAAGGAAAAAGAAAATGAAAACTACGAAAAGGGGATAAGAAAACAATTGTAAACAGGGATGAAAAAACGAAAGGAAAACAAGTGAACAGAATCAATGCCGACGAAACCAATAAACTTTCCAGGAGACAATTATTAGGATTGAAATATGTCCCACATGAGTACATTGTTTAGCAATTACTCTATATTTTTTGGTACATACGGGAGGTTAAAGGGAGTGAGAAATTGACACCTGGATCTAATAGTAACAAATTACTCTATATTCTCAGGGACGGAGCTACACGGAAGAGAGTGTGGCCCACAGATCCCAGTAAAAAAAATTTCTTTTTCATTTTTGCAAAGTATTAAGAATTTTTTGTGAGAAAGAATACATTCAGTACTAAACCTTCGATTACGTTTCTATTTAAATATTACAATTTTACAAGTTTTTATCTGAGTCTTAAAATTTTCAAAATATATAAATAATTTGCTCTAAATTGTTAGTCATCTGTTCTTGGGTTTACTTTAGAACTAATTATTTACATGTTTTGTAATTTTTAGAACAGAAATAGAAATTCATAAAATTAGGACTTAAATAGAAATTCACAAAAGATTTAGAACTAAAAGTGGCATTTCCTAAAAAAAATATTTTTTAGAAGAATTTCTTAAAGTTTTTTATTTTTTGTTTAAGTAGTTTTCTGTTTATAATTTCAATTTTTCAAATTTAGAAAAAAATAGAAAGCCAAAAAAATATATGTTTTTCACAAAATAAGAAATAAAAAAACTTTCCAAAGATATTAAATAATGATTAAAATTTAAAAGAACAAAAGAAAACATTTAAGATCGTAAATCTTTTACAACTTTTCTATTTAACCCTAAATCTTTTACAAATTTTTATTTAAGTCCTAAAACCTTGTAAAATTCTTTTCGAGTTCTAAAACCTGTAAAACGTATAAACAGTTAGTCTTAAAAGTTAAACCCTAGAAGAGGTGACTAATGGTTTTGGACAAACTATTTACACGTTTTAAAAGTTTTAAAACTTAAATAGAAACTCGCAAAATTTTAGGACATAAATAGAAGAGTAATCAAAGTTTTAGGATTGAATGTATTCTTTCCTGTAATAATGTTTAGATAAACCCCACTAAAGCTTATCAAATGACTCCATCGATATTAGAAAATATGCAATATGAAATAAAAATATGAATAATTAACTTTTTTTCATAAATATGTTGAAATTAAATTAAAATTTCATGTTTTTTTTATAAGTTTGTTGTATATAAAAAAATTTAATTATATATGGACCTCGTAGAAAAAAAAAATTTCAATGTCCGTCCTGTAACCTCTAGGGCAAAGTTTTGGTTGTTATTTCTCTATTTATAAAACGCAAATTCTCCTTTGGTGACGAAAAATAGCTGTCTCACATGAGCGAGGCAGGAATCACACAATGAGAAGGGGGAAGAACGACAAAAATAAGGGAATAAGAACAAAGAAGCAAAAAAAACAGGAAACGAATAAAAGTTAACAGCTAGGCACGGAGAAATTAAAACAAAGACAAGTGAACAAAATCGATGGAAATTGAATAATTAAGAAATTGGTATCGATCAATAGACAACTAGCAGGATTGGAAACTGCAAATGGGATTGTTACAAATATTATCGTCATTCAGCATTAGATATATAAACCCACATGGGTTGGTTACTTTGAGACTCACCTATTTATAATATCAAGCTATTGTCTACTAAAACGCCGAGCCAAGTAACGATGGCTTGTAACCAAGTGGGGCATTAAAGTAGTTGGATGTTTGGAAAGTGATCAAGTAAGTGAAGAACAGTCTTCATGATTTGTAAATGACATGTGCACCCCTTTCCTTGAGGTACAAGGTCCCCCACTCTTAATGAGTGTGTGGCTCTAAAACATTGAGCTTGTCAAAGAAATTTGGGGCATTGGATGGGTAAGGCCGATCCCCCATAAGGTCATTAAGACTGTTCCACTTAGGTGCACACTTGAAAACACTTCTCAAACACACAACTACCTTTTTGCTCTTGCAAAAAAAAAAAAAAAAACTTCACTTTTTAATATAGGCATTTCTTTGGTTATTGGAATTGAAAAATTCTTGATTGCCACTTAACTTGTGACTAATTTTAGAATTATTTTTTCATGGTTTATTAAAGTATTATAACTCCCATTCCAACATTCTTTGTACCATTTGCAGTTTTTTAACTTTGGGTCTTTGGATGGGTTACTTCAGCACTAGTATAAATTTGATGCCCTGCAAATCATTGGAATTGTTTCACTTAAGTGCACACTTAGCAACACTCCTCAAACACAACTATATCTTTTTGCTCTTGAAAAAAAATAATTCTACTTTTTAATATAGGCATTTCATTGGTTGATGGAATTGTAAAATTCATGAAATAATTCAAGATTGCCACTTAACTTGTGACCAAATTCAAATTTTCTTTCCATTGTTTCTTAAAATATTACTACCACCGTCTCGAATTATTTACATCATTTCAATTTTTTGACTTTGGAACTTTGGATGGTTCAACTCAATACCTGCATAAATCTGATGCCCCATAAGTCATTGAGACTATCCCATTTAAGTGCACACTTGGCAACACTCTTCAAACACGCAACCATCTTTTTGCTATTGCAAAATAATAATAATAATAATAATAATTATAATAATAATTATTATTATTATTATTATTCACTTTTTAATATAGGCATTCCGTTGGTTGCTGGAATTGTAAAATTCTTGAAAAAAAAAAATTTAAGATTGCCACTTAACTTGTGACTAAATTCAGAATTTGTTTTCATTTTTATATTACTACATCTGTCTCAATTTCTTTACATTATTTCAATTTTTTAACTTTGGGGCTTTGGATGGGCCAGCTCAACACCTGTATAAGTCCAATGCCCCGCAAGTGATTGAAACTGTTCCACTTAAGCACACACTTGGCAACACTTCTCAAACACATGACTATCTTTTTTGTTCTTGCAAAAAAAGAAAAAAAAAGAATTCTTCACTTTTAATATAGGCATTTCATTGGTTGTTGGAATTCTAAAATTCATGAAATAAATCAAGATTGTCACTTAACTTGTGACCAAATTCAGAATTACTTTTATTATTATTTTTTAAAGTATTACTACCTTCGTCTCAAATTTTTTATAACAATTCAGTTTTTTTGACTTTGAGGCTTTGGATGGGTTAACTCGGCACATATATAAATTGAGTAAATTGCATGATTAAACCTTAATTTTTAATTATTATTTCACTTTTAACCCTAACCTTCAACTTGCACATTTTATCTCCCTAACCTCGTTAAAATGTTTCATTTTGAACCTTAGTATGATGAAAGTCGTTAGTTCAGGCAAAAAATGCCACATCAGCATAGTATTGTAGGAAAAAATGCTAAGTGTAGGCCTTAAAAACTTTTTCTTAAAACAAAAAAATCCCTTAAAACTTTAACATCTAATATCAAACTCCTTAAAAAATTCTTGGCCAAAATACATATTTAGCCCCCAAACTTAGCTGACTAGGATACTTATCTCCTAGACTTCGACTCGGGGCAACTCAGTCCTTGAACTTGGTAAAGTGGGTCAGTCAAACCCTTTAACCTGCACATGCTGTCACATGAGTTCAAAACACTTAACATAGTTTATCCTTTGTAGTTTAATGACACATATAAATCCCTAAGGTTAGATTATAACATAAAATAAACTTTTAGGACTAAATATGTAATTGTTCTATGGGGATAACAAGTGATGAAAAAATTATAGAATCGACCTAAACTTCGTTATATTTTGCTTCTGTAACCCGAGTTTATAAACTTTACAAATGAGCCATCTTCTTCCTCAAGATATTGGCTGTTGAGTTCCCCAGATGGCCTATTTCCCTCGGAAGCTTTTCGAGCTCGAAATTTGACCGTGCAAATCCTGTCTTCTTGCTCAGCTCGCATCATCGTCAATCTAATCCTGTAGTCCACGAAACAATTGACCATTGTGAATGAGCCCAGCTCTCTATCATACAGCGATTTCCCGGAGACGTTGGAGCTAGTGCGCCCAAGCCTGGGTGATGTGTTGGAAGATGAAATTTTGATGGAATCGTGGTTTTTGGTTCCGCAATAGACCTGTAATATGGAGTACCAGCCTTGGTGGTTCTTGAGGACGTCAGTTATTGCCCGGATCTGATTGAAGCCACCGAGAAAAGGGTCTATTCTTGGGCCAATACGGCGAATTCCTTGAACCCAATGAGATCATGTCACTGTAGTAGCTTGTTCACAACTCCGATCAAGCATAGAGGATGTAGTGATGGTGCCGATGGAGGATGACAGCGTTCCTACATTACGGAGAGTGCAAGTCAGAGGGGTTAACTGGCCCAATTTACCAAGTTTAAGGGCTGAGTTGCCCCGAGTTAAAGTTTAAGGGGCTAAGTGTCCTGATTGACTGAGTTTGGGGGCTAAAGATATCTTTTAGCCAAAATTCTTAGACCATCCTTAATTCTCTTCCACCTCTCCTGCCACCAGCTCTGGCCACCTGACCAACCCTGGTCCTCCATCCTCCGCCATCCAATCTTTCCACCCCTACTTTCAATTGCCCAAATTCACTAAGGCATTTCATTAAGCATATCATAATCAAAACTTAATTTGAACTGAACAAGCCTATACTAACAATCCTTTATCACCAACATCTCTTGCAACAAATCAAAATCATAACCCATGGAATTCAAAATTTCCCGCAAATTTTGAGTTCAATCCAGCCGATCGGCAACACCATTGTCGTCATCTCAAGTATCTCGGCTCAAAAGTAAAGATACTCCCAATCCTTTACCAGTTTGTTAGCCGACCTCATTTCTATTCGCCATCCTCTTCCTTCACCAGTTCGCGTATCCCTTCCCTCCATCTCAGCCTTCCTCTCCTAGCCACTGTTGCTCTCTTTTCTCTCCTGCCGTGCGATTTCCCGATTTGTGATCCCTGCCATGTGATTACCCGATTCCCGATTTTTTCATTGGTGCATCCCCGCCGTCGCATTTTTCAATCGCGATTTCCAAACGGTGCTATCGCGAGGAAGAGGAATAGAGGCTGGGGACGGAGGACGGGGTGGTCCGAGAGAGAGCAAACGGAGGAGAGGGTTGGCTAGAGAGGAAGGCGGAGAGGGAGACGAGATGGACGGCGGATGGTTTTCTATTAGATTTTTAGGGAGTATTTTTATTAGATTTTAAAATTTTAAAAATTCTTTGATAAGGGAATAAGTTTTAAGAGTTAAAGTTAGCATTTTTTCTGAAATTTTATGCTGACATGGCATTTTCTATTTGGATTAACAAGTTCGGTCACCCAAAGATTTTAAATGAAACTTTTAGACGAGGTTAGGAAGTTGAAACGTATAAGTTGGAGGTTGGGTTAAAAGTGAAACAATAATTAAAGAATAGGGTTTAATAGTGCAATTTATCCTATATAAATCCAATGCCCCACAAGTCATTAAGACTACCTCACTTAGATTCACACTTGACAACACTCCTAAAAAACATAACTATCTTTTTACTGCCTTAAAATTTTTTTCTTTACTTTTTGAAATAGACATTTCATTGGTTATTGGAATTGCAAAATTCATGAAACACCTTTATTACGCTCTTGCAAATTTTTTTTATTTACTTTTTCATATAGGCATTTCATTGGCTGTTGAAATTGTAAAATTTATGAAATACCTTTGTTGTGGCTGCAAGGTATATGACACACAAGTTCTCACTCTTGCAAAAAAATTTTCTTTACTTTTTAGTATAGGCATTTCATTGGTTGTTGGAATTATGAACTTCATGAAATAATTCAAGATTGCCACATAACTTGTGGCCAAATTTTGATGTTTTTTTATAGTTTCTTAAAGTATTAATTTATTTTGCAAGTCCTTAACTACCAATTTATAGAAACTTGTATATGTTGTTCTATGACAAAATCAACTCACATTAAGTTTTGCAATGAATCAAGAAAAAGAAGGGAATGGAATTTTTCCTATTTAAAGTGGTTTTATCCTGCAAGTATGAAAAAGGAAGGAAAACAATTGTGGATAGCTCAACTAAGAAGGCAAAGCAACAGTTTGCAATTGTGTCACTAGCCTTAAATTTGTTCTTCAAATTTACATTAACACAGCTTCTCGTCCTAGAGCACCAGTCATGCTTATCACTTGGTAATGAATGAGCGAATTGAAACAGATGGTGATCAGAGGTGGACAGCTAGCCAACCACTATAATATTTGAACTGCAAGCAGTTAAATATATTCTAATGGAATTGATAGAACTTAATGATCTTTTTCCAATCACTTATTTGCAAATAATGGGAATAAGGAAAAAGAAAATGGAAAATACGAAAAGGAATAAAAAACCAATTGTAAAAAGGGATGAAAAAATGAAAGGAAAACGAGTGAATAGAATTAATACCAAGCAAACCAAGGAACTATTCCAGGAGACAATTATTAGTATTAAAATATGTTCCACATGAGTACATTGCTTGGCAATTACTCTTTTATTTTTTTTCTTTTTGGCACATATGGGTGGTTAAAGGGATTGGGAAATTGAAACTTGGATCTCTTAGTAACAAATTATAAGCTGTAACCTCTTACGCACGAATCTACAGAGTGAGGTCAATGGATCCCAGTAAAATTTTCAATTGCTTTGAAAAATATTAAGTTATTTTTTTGGAAAGAACACATTTAGTCCTAAAAATTTGATCACTTTTCTATTTAAATCCTATAATTTTGCAAGTTTTTATTTGAGTCCTAAAACTTTCAACCCTTGTAAACAATTAGTCTAAAACTGTTAGCCTGGGGTTAACTTTAAGACTAACTATTTACACATTTTGCAAGTTTTAAGACTCAAATAAAAATTTACAAAATTTTAAGACTTAAATATAAATTCATAAAAGATTTCGGGCTAAAAGTGGTCTTTCCACATCTGACTTGGAAAATATTATTTTTAGAAGTAAGAATTTGTTATAATTTTTTATTTTCATTTGAGTAGTTTTCTATTTATAATTTACATTTTGCAAATTTAGAAAAAAAACTAAAAAATCTATGTTTTTTTTCAAAAGGAAAAACTAAAAACACTTTCCAAATATCTTAAAGAATGATTAAAAGTTTCAAGGAACAAAAGAACACTTTTAATCCTAAATCTTTTGCAATCTTTCTATTTAAGTTCTCAATCTTTTGCGAATTTCTATTTAAATTCTAAAACTTTGCGAATTAAATTCTATTCAAGTCCTAAAACTTGAAAAATGTATAAACAATTAGTCCTAAAAGTTAAATCCTAGAATAGGTGACTAATAGTTTAAAACTAACCGTTTATACATTTTTTAAAGTTTTAGAACTTAAATTGAAACTCACAAAATTTTAGGATTTAAATTGAAAAGTGATTAAAGTTTTATAACTGAATGTGTTCTTCCCCCAAACATTTATCAAATGACTCCATCGATTTAAGAAAATAATAAAAATGAAATAAAATATGAATAGTTAATTTCTTTCATAAATATGTTGAAATTAAATAAAAAATTCCTTTTTTATAAGTATGTTGTATATAAAAAATTTTAATTTTATATGGACCTTATAGAAAAAAATTTCTAGATCTGCAAGAATCACACTATGAGCAGGGGAACAAGGACAAAAATTACGGAATAGGCACAAAGAAGCAAAAAAACAGGAAATGAAACTAAATCCAAAAAACTAACAACTAAGCATGAGAGAAAAAATAAAAAAGAAGACAAGAGAACAAAATCGATGGAAATTGAATAATTAGGGGAAGTAGTATCAATATACAACTGGCAGGATTGGAAACTGCAAATGGGTAACTTAGAGGTTCATATTGTTACAAATATTATCATCATTCGGCATTAGATATATAATCGCACATGGGTTGGTTACTTTGTAACTCATTTATTTATAATATCAAACTATTGCTTAATAAATTGTTGAACCAAGAAATGTTAGCTTGTAACCAAGTGGGGTATTAAAGTGGTTGAATGCATAGAGCTTGATCAAGTAAGTAAGTGGGGAAAAGTCTTCACCATTTGCTATAACATGTGCACCCCTTCCCTTGAGGCCCAATGCCCCCTACTCTCAATGAGTGTGTGGCTGAAAAACATTAAGTTTGTAAAATGAAATTTTGGGCTTTGGATGTGTCACCATAACACTTGTATAAATTTGATGCCACACATCATTGAGATTGTCCCATTTGGCAACACTCAAACACACAACTATTTTTTTTGCTCTTGCAAAAAAAAAAAAACTTCACTTTTTAATATAGGCATTTAATTGGTTGTTGGAATTGTAAAATTTATGAAATAATTCAAGATTGCCACTTTACTTGTTACCAAATTCAGAATTTGTTTCATTGTTTCTTGAAGTATTATGTTCCAAATTATTTACACCATTTTAGTTTTTTAACTTCGGGCTTTGAATGGATTTGCTTAGCACCTATATGTGTCACCGTAACACCTATATAAATCCGATGTCACATAAGTCATTGAGACTGTTCCACTTGGCAATAGTCCTCAAACACATCTTTTTTGCTCTTGCGAAAAAAACAAATCTTCACTTTTTAATATAGGCATTTTGTTGGTTGTTGGAATTGTAAAATTCATGAAATAATTCAAGATTGCCACTTAACTTGTGGCCAAATTCAGAATTTGTTTCATTGTTTCTTGATGTATTACATTCCAAATTCTTTATACCATTTTAGTTTTTTAACTTTGGGGTTTTGAATGGATTTGCACAGCACTTGTATAAATTCGATGCTCCACAAGTCATTGAGATTGTTCCACTTAGGTGCACACTTGGCAACACTCTTCAAACACACAATATCTTTTTACTCTTTAAAAAAAACTTCACTTTTTAATATAGGCATTTATTTTATTGGTTGTTGGAATTGTAAAATTCATGAAATAATTCAAGATTGCCACTTAAGTTGTGACCAAATTTAGAATTTGTTTTCATTGTTTCTTAATGTATTACTATCATTGTCCCAAATTCTTTGTAACATTTATTTATATTAATATTTGTAAAAAAAATATATTTAAAAATTATAAGTCTTATAGTTTCTAAATGTCTCCCTTCTAGAAAAATCGATTCACCTTAGGTTTTGCAATGGAAGAAGGAAAAAAAAAAAAGAAAGGAAAGAAGAGAACGCTTTTTTTCATATTTCATGTGGTTCAAAGCAAAATAATTTGTCCTAAAGTTTGTCTCCAAATTCCATTCCCACAACGTTAATTGACACTATGGACTTAAAAAATGAAAAAAAAAATTATTCTTATCTACGCGAAATGGGGCTTAGGGACCTAAAGTATTATGTAATCAAGTATTATGCAAAAATTGTTATCCACGTCAAATGGGACAATAAAGAGGTTTTTTTTATCTGATATGAGTATTGTGCAATCAAGTATCGAGCCAATTTAGGCGTGGTGAGATTGTTGAAAAAAAGCAAACAAACTAACTTTCAAGCAAGATATTAAATGCCGTCACTATTAGATATACCACATTCTATAATTTCAAGGTATACCGCATGACATATTGTGCCACAAACCACTACCGTTTTTGTAAAAAAAAAATTATTAGAATATTATTTTAAAATGAAATAAATTAAATCTATTTCTTTGTGCCTTTTTATATATATTCTAATTTTTATCACCATAATTTGTCATATATAAATAAAATATATATGAAAAATGATATTTTTTATATAAAAATGTTATATAGAGAGCAAAATAAATATTAATCAGCAAAAACAAGCTAATTTATTGATACATGAGGAAAAAAAATAATACTCTAATAACAACAATACTTAAGAGTTAGAAGACTATCAAAAAAACAAGAAACAAAAGAGAAAGAAAAAGTAACCAAAAATCAAACGTAAATATTTATAGAAAAAGTAACCAAAAATCATAAGTAAATATTTATGTTAAAATATTTTTATTAATTATATTTTACTATTTTACATATTTATGTATGATATCTTGATGTAAACATGACCAAAAAATATTTCGCACATGTCCCGTAAAAAATAAGATATCTCAGTACGTATCTCACAGTATTTTACGGTATACTGCAATATTCTGACAAAATATACATAAAAAGTGACCAATACGCGAAATACCATAAAATATTATGGTATATCATGAAATTTTTTACAAACAAATGACAAAATGTGAAAACATTTGTACCATATATCACTTACCTTGCAAATGGCATACTGCGATGTTAAAGACCATGCTTTTAACCATCTTCATGGGTTGCTATAGATCCTCAGAAAATCCAAATAATACTATATTCACTCATCAAATCTATGCACAACAATCTTTTTTGGTTTCTTTGATTTTTTGGCGACCATTTGTTTATAAAGTGGAAGGTTGACTTAAACCTCAAATACTTGACAATCATGTTTGTTATTTTTTTTTCAATCATAATTTTCTGATGGACTTATACAATGTATCATGTAATTCACCATTGCTAATAGACTATATAGATCATACTGATCTCATAAAGACTAGCTCAGTTGGGCTCATTGTCCCAAGTTCTGCTGTGTATAGTATGAAATACAACGCTTACCACAGCTACGTGATATATAGTACACAAGTTTTCATGATTTACAGGTTATGGAGTGAAATACCATAATATAGCATATCACAATATTTCACATACCAATGTTTTTTTTATGTTATTCTCAAATTGTCTTGACTGAATATGCTGCCTGGGCAACTAATATGATTCACGCATGAGCACCCAATACTTAAGCTAGGCAAAGTAAAGTGCAACAAGTTTGGCTTGAACAATTGGTTTTGTTCTGAAGCATATCCAAACATGTTATAATTACAAAATATCATCTTATTGTGAAACATCACAATTGACCAGATTTGCTTTTAATGACACATAACTGGGCACAACCTTAGAAAAGGAAAAAAGAGGGATTTTAGAAACGCATATTATTGATATCCAGGAACACAACTCACAACAAAATAACACGTCCTAAATACAAGCAACCATGTCCACAGACAATCAATGCAATAATTCAAACCATCCAACAAGATGCATAATAAGACTACCTAAACAACAAAATATAACAAAATAAAACTGAAAATAACTTACAGTGGTAAGCTCATGAAGTCTAAACCATAGGCAATCTAGATATCTAAACAAAACTATACTCAAAACTTACAAGTGACTTGCATGTCCTCTAGCCCGATTGTGAGAGGACCTTTCCATCCAGCTACCATTGCAACCAAGAATGCTTCAACTAAGATTGGCAGGGGCCACGCGAACGCAAACCCTCTCTACCACAAATTATAACATTGGCTCTTTCTCTTGGGAAGACCATAGAACAACACCCTTCCCAAGTGCAATGGAAGTCATTGCTCTAAGCCATGGGCCTTATTGATCACCCATTGACCCCGTCCAGGTAAGCATATTACAACGAAAACTTGGCTTTGCCTTTGTATGCTTCTGCTATAGACACAAGAAAGTGCTTTACTCATGTGGGATAAGAACAATTTTGCAAACTCTTGTTCACACCAATGTTTTCATCCAACCATCCACACACACACATACCCCACCCCAATTCGATTAATCTTAAGTATAAAATTCCAAATGCAGGTGATTTCATTATTAGGTGTGATGTAATAATTCCAATGCATTCTCCATCTCTCTCTTTCCCTCTCTCTAATGGTTGTGCTAACTAAAATCGTCGCCTAAAATTGAGTGTGGGGATTTTGGTGTAAATTTCTTCATCTAGATTTGTTTCCTTTTTAAATAAAGTAATTGTGTCTCTGAGCCATTTAATTAAACATTAAAAACAAAAATATGCCATTCTTTTGGGATAAGATATTTATATGATTTAGTATTATAGATTATTCACTACAAGAGAAAAGTATATTTGAGATAAGAAAAATCGTAGGAAAAGTGTAGGGAACTACCAATTGCTATGCTAAAATCCATAGGACAAGACTGTAGAAAATGCCGGTGTTTGAAATAAAAAGCCTAAGACAAGTGTAGGACTGTCCGACAGATTTTTGACATCATTAGTCCGATGGTTTTGAGATATTTAATATCTGCGCTTTTTGACAATTTTTTTCCAATGATTTTCTGACAATATAGGCTTACGGTTTTGTGACATAACTTGCTCTACGCTTTTCTGAGAATAAATGTCCTACGGTTTAGTGACATAACTTGTCCTACACTTTTCTAACAATAAATGTCTTATAATTTTGTGACAATTTTATGGCATGTCAGTTATTTCTTTTTAAAAAAAAAATAATACACATAGATATATCTATATATAGTATATTATATATTAATATTATATATACATATATAGATAAATACAATGCACACACACGCACACACACACACATATTAAAACAATAAAATACTATTAAAAAAGTCAATTAAAATTAATAGATAATCTAAAACATTTACATTCTAATAAGATCAACTAAGAAAAGTCAACCAGATACCGAGTCGGGCTGATCATTGTTATCTTGCCGGGCACTGGCATCATCATCATGCGGAGTTGAGGATCCAGCCCGGAACTCAACCGGGATAACTGATGCAGGTATGATACCTTACTGGATCAATCTGTTTATCATGGCATTCACTGCAACATTGGTGTCCAGCTGAGTAGGTTGGGTAGACTAGGTAAGTTGACATTGTTCATGAAACTCTGCATGTAGCTAGGTAAAATCTCGCCACAGTTGGTCATTGTTAGCCCGGAGCTGAAGGAACTTGGCCAAGCGGTTAATATAGTTGGTAAAAAATAGTTAGGAAGGTAAAAGTGATAAAATTAACAAACAAAGTTAAATCAAAATGAAAAATACCCAATTTGTTCCAAACGTATGAGGATCAGTGAGGCAAAGTTGAATACCCAATAGTCGACCCTTTTTTGGCGGGCATCATACCTAACTCAACAACTGTGCATTAAACTGTGGTCGGTTGTCCGAATTCGAGTATTTTTCCTTAACCTTCTTCATGTATCTGTCATACAATAAAATGAAATTAGAGTTAATAAAAACACTTAATAAATTTGTAAACGTTGTTAGTTGTGATGTATGAAAATTTATTACCTTAAGCCGCTGCGCAATCGGATCGACAAGCTGATTTGTCTTTCTCCAAGTGTGAGTTCGAATCTACCACTCATCAAATGTTGGCCTAACTCGATCCCACTCTTTTATCTGAGCATTTGATATGTGGTTAATAGATCAAGTAATTGGTACTGTATTATGAAAATTGTAATGTAAGTTAATGGAATGGAAACATTGTTACCATACAATCCCAGTACATTTTTCTTGGGATGGAGCTCATCTTGTGCTTCAGAACAATCCCCGACTAATCTATTATATTCTTGGTGTATGAACCAACCATGGATAAATTTTTCCATTTCTCCTACTACCATTGGTCACACAATTGATGCTATAACCCGGTGGAATGTGCTACCACAACAAACTATAGTTGAGGTTGTTAAAGAAGTTCAGGACCTTTCCCATCACGAACGTCCTTCAGTGATGCAAGCAATTCCGCACGAACCGCAAGCAGAATTCAAAAACTAGCTTACAGATGTACCTAAAGCCCTTGGGATCCCATGTATAGTAGTTCTGCAATAATAAAATACAAAAAAATGTGTTAGTCCATAAAGAAACTACTATAAAAAAATAACCAAAATTAATTACCGCTAATTTGGTGACATGCTCCTCCCATGTAAATCAAGATGCATGTGACCAAGAGATACAACTTTCGTCCCATAGCCTCACGTGAATGGAGGCTATTGTGGAATAAACGAACTCATTAGTAAGAAAGTTGTAACAAATGAAATTCTAGTAAGAGATATATAAAGTTGATATAATTGTAAAAGAATATATTTATCAATAAATGAATTATAGAAGTTAATGACACTTACTCATGAGGGACGATCATCTGACGGTCCTGTAGATGTGGAGGTACAGGTAACTCTGTATTCCTCGGGCCTCACCTCCTAAGCTCTAATGTACCAACCTCTAGCCGTTCATCATCTGAGGACGGGTGATTGACCATCCCCTGCTACTACTGTTGTTCGCCCGTATGAATGGCCATACCAATAATAGATAGATCAAGGTATACGTTAGGGTCGCGCCCAGTTACCTTAGCTAGCACCCATAGGCTGACAATGAGACAACTCGGATAACGAGCTCATATCTGGGCAATACACATCATTGATCTCCAAGAACTGATAGAAAGTAGAGGTAGATCCACCATACATTTGTGTCGGGTAAGGTTTAGGTACCAGGGTGTTTGGTACCTGGGTCTGGGTATGGGTTTGGGCAAAGGTTAGGCTTTAGGTGCCTAGGTCTGTGGCACTAAAGTCTGTGTCTGTGGTGCCTAGGTCTGTGGCACCGAAGTCTGTGTCTGTGGTGCCTGTGTTGGTAAGAGAATACGCCTTCACCTTCATGGACTTATGTTAGGGTTTGTGGACTTGTGTTTTTAGAGATTTAGGGTTAAGGTTTGTATTTAGGGATTTATAGTTAGGATTTAGGGTGGGGTTTAAGGTTAGGGTTTGTATTTTTAGGGATTTAGGGTTAGGGTTTAAGGTTACTAATCATAGGAAAACTGTCACAATTTACATTCCGATGATTTTAAGGCACAAATTTTGTCATAAAAAATGTGTAAGAAAGTATATGTTTCTTACACTTTTCAAACATTAAATTTGCTACTATTATTTTCGTAAAAAAATCACAGGAAATAATTGTCCATGAAAACCATAGAACTCTCTTTTGGAATGAAAACCGTAGGAAAATTCATTGGAGGAAAAGCGTTGGAAAACTATTTGCCTTAAAATCGTCGGACAAATTGTCCCCACCTCTTTTTTAGAATGAAAAACATAAAAAAATTTATTGCAGGAAAAGTGTAGGAACACATCTGCCTTAAAACCGTCGGACAAATTGGCCCTACCTTTGTGTCCAACGATTTTACTTCAATTTATTTTTCCTACAATTTTTAGCGTAGGAAACAGCTATAAGAAATACCCCCACTCTTGTAGTGATTAATGTCAAACCCGTAAATTGCCTAGTCACAATCATTTGCCCTCAACGGAATATAATTAAAATGGCAATTCAGCAAAACGCCACATACCTCAAGGTAGCTTGTGGACTAATGGGAAGACCAAGTGCTGTTGTGTTGTTGACATATGCATAAAAAAGCTAGAGGTTGGTATAAAAAAACTGAAGCAACAGAGGGTGATAGTGAATTGGATTCAGTAATTTGTCGGGAATCATTCCCAATCTTACTTCATTATCACATTATGCCCTACCTTATGCTTTCTTTGAATTAGATTGTTTGTCCATTGCTTTGTTGATTTTTCTTGGTCGGGTTTTTGTCATGGTGTCTCCGAGTTGGATTGTTTTCTTTTTTCTTGAACTTATAAAAATTGCTCTATTTGTTGTAGAAAATAATAATAAGAAGAAAATTTAGCTATCTAACAGGCTTGTGTATGGGCATTAGTGAATCGAGCTTTAATCGAGCTATTCGAGCTCGAGCTCGAAATTACCGTTAATGAACCTGAGCCTTTTGAACATCGAGTACAACTCGAGTTAATTATTCTATTCAATTCCTTTATCGAATTGAGCCCGAACATGTTAATGTTCGGTTTGATATGTTTTTGAGCTTATCAAACTCTATATAATGTTAATATAAATATTAAAATTATATAATTAATAATTAATATAAAGTAAAAACCTAAAAACTAAAGGTAAAACATGTTTCACTGCTCCCCTGCGCCACCAGAAACTTTATCATCTTAGCCTCTAGGACTGTCGGCCGCCCCTTAACTCAAGCCACTCCGCTCCTTGATGGTTTCATGGTGGGCGTTCACGATTCGGCTCCGGTAGCCAATTTGTTTAAGTCGCTCCATCCACGATTTGCTCATCTCCTCAACATCAACAATTCGTTCTTATGCTCCATCCACGATTGATTCAGTGCCTCCGCAATGACCGCAACCTCCCCCAACCACCAATTAAGCTCATCCGCAATCTCTAGAGTATGGTGCCATCACCGACTAAATTTGTCCATCGATTCACATAGAATTTTTGAATCCAGCAGCTTCTACTGCTGGTGCACCACCCATACACGGCGAACTAGCCTCCCTTTGTTGCCAAATTGGTCGCAGGACCATTGGTGCATGTTGGGTTCGGTGTTTCCCTCATTCGAGTTATACAAACATTTAAATCAAGCTCGAGAACCATCTCGAACCAAACTTGAACATCATTTCCAAGAGTTCGTCAAGCTCAAGCCTGAGCCCAAGCACCCATTGGAGTAAAATGAGCCAAGCTCGAGCCCTATGTAAGGAGGCAATAGTAGAATAGTCAACCGTCAACTGGTAAACTTAATAACTACAAGGTCAAATTGTCAACTTTTTTTTTAATGTTTATATGATATTTACCCACCCCTATGCAAGGAGGCAATAAATGAATTAAGGAAACGTAATGCCTTCAATAAACATAAGGGAAGGTGGAAAATTGGAATTTAATGGCATCCCTTAATGTATGTTTTATTGTACTATTTACTATGAATAATTAAAAAAAATAGATAGAAGAAAACCTTTTGGTAATTGGTATGGGCATCCATTGAAAGGAGGCAAGCCTTTATATGTACTTATTGTACTTTGGTTTGAATTTCATATTTTTTGTGCTAATAAGATGACCAAGACCGGGACCAGGCCAGCCGGTCCTGGGCCTGGGTTTACAGGGACTGGGCATGACCCGACTATTGGTGTGCCGATCTTGGTCTAGTCCTAACCTGATCCTAGGCCGAGCTGGCCTTGGTCCAGTCCTAGGCCTGTTTTTTATTTTATTTTATTTTATTAGTAATGTTTTTGGGAATAATTTTTTACTTAAAAATTAGGATGAGTAATTTTATTAAGAGTAAAACACCACCGATGGTGTCAATTTTATTAATTTCAAAGCCAAATGGCACTTACATAAGTTGGAACGGGCCTTATGATGGGAAAAGGCGAAATGTTCCAGAAAATTTAAATTAAAAAAAAAAACTTATGATCTGTGCTCAACAGTATAATCAAATCGGATACAAACTATACAAATTTAAGGGTCCACCTCTTCGACATTTTCATCGTCGGAGCTTTTTTGGTCTTGCATCCATAAGGCGACAATACCCCAATCATGGTTGTAGATACACACCTCAACCGCATCAGGTGACAGCCTTGTTCGTTTCTCTGAAATAACACGTTTTCTCACGCTGAAAACTTATTCAAAAGCAACGGTTAAGATGGGAACAGCTAGAACTTCCTTTGCAATGATGGATAGTATGAGAAATTTGTTGTTCCTCGCTTTCCACCATTCCAAAATGTCAGTCTCACTATTCTCCCACATTAAGTTTATATATGCGTCAACTTCACTAAGATCATAGAATGCAAACTGAGGCCGTTTGAGTAGTTTTCAATGGGATTGAATGCTACTAAAATCGATGATGAAAAACCCTCAACAGTATCAGAAGTACTACTCCATATTTTGTCTTTATGTCAATCGGCTTAAATCTTATATAACTCACGCATATGCTCCTCAAAAGTAACAATATAGCAAGAACAAATATATGCGACATATCTAAGAAACTTTAATAGCCATCTAGTAGCTGTTGTATGCTTGTGATTCTAATAGTTGGGTCGAGCGCAGATGCAAGTAAATAGATAGGGGGTATATCGTAGAAATATGAAATCTACTTGTCTTTCATGGCCTTAATTATGTCCTTTAAAAACTCGTCGTTACTTTGTATTATTTAAAAATCCATGCAATATTAACCAAATACATTAACACTTTATGAGAAGTGGAATAGTAAACACCAGAGAAAAATATGGTGGCATCGTAAAAATATCATAGTACGGTGGCTACTTTTGAAAGTTTATCTCACATCTCTTGTTTTAAAATTATTTTTTTCTCTTTCACATTTATAAAACATGTCATATATGCAACAAATGGAATCACATCCATCAACATCTCGTTAGTTGAGTTTTATCGTGTTGGACAATCAAGTTTAAAACATTTCCAACTAAATTGGAGGCCATTTTTGAGACAATAAGCCTTAAACTCTTTTGCAACCTTCAACCTTGACTTTAAATAATGGATTGCCCGCCGAATATGAGTGATTTCGATAGTCAATACATTAAGGCCTTTTTGGACAGCCAAGTTTAAAATATGACAAATACATCATATGTGAACAAATGTGGTGTCCTTGACAGGTTCCAATGATTTCTTTAATGTCTCGTTGCTACATCATTGTTAGATGCATTATCAAATATTATGCTAAAAATCTTGTCATAACAAAAAAATTGTTTTAAAGTTTCATAAATAACTTGGTATATGTTCCAACTGGTATGATCGACTTCCATCCACTTAAATGCAATGATACGCAATCTGGTCCTAAAGGTGAAGTCCACATGTCATTAGTAAATGAGGCAAAATGATCAAGAGTAGAAAAGCATGCTTGTAAGTTTGATTTACCGGCTTCATGTATTTTAAATGCCTCTCGCCTAGCAGTTGTCCTAGATATTCTTTTAAAAGCCGGGTTTAATTGTGATTTGATCCATTTTTTCATGTGCCTGTCCTCAGCTTGTTTGAATAATTTTTCAGTTAACATCATCCATTCTATCACATCTTTTCTACAATTTTGTTGATTAAATCAATAAATATCTAATGTGTCGGCTGAACTCCCAAGCTGCATTTAGCCGCCAGTACTACCAACTACGTCCGGGCAGAGGTTCGAATGCTTATGTTCTATGCGCCGTTTGACTGTCCCTGTGCCAGAGTTCTTCTTGTGAACGAGCTTCGTCTTTCAATGTTTACATTTTGTAAATTGTGCCTCATTCTTATACACTTGATCCAAATGCTCCCAAACGCATGTAGTGAGCCTCGTTGATTTATCTTGACTTTCAACTTTTGGTTGGTTGCTCATCAAGGTAGTTTCTGAGCCATCACCTCCACCAACATTATTGGATAGAGTCACGTACACCTCTTTGACGTTGTCGTCAGAAAATTGGTCATCAAGGCCCAAGTTGTATTGTTTCATGTCAATTTGTTCATCCTCGTCGGTTTGTTGAATGTGGACCCCAAGGCTCACTGGTCGGGACATGGAACGAAAAAATGACCTTAACCTCATTGTGCGAGGTTAAGAACTTTGGGTCTTTCCCTTCCCCTTTGATGCCATTTGTGCAAGAATTAATTGAGAAGATGAAGAAATTTGAAAATAATGAAGGAAATATTAATAAAATAGTAAAAAAAATAAGCTTGAGAGCTTGAGCAAATTGAGAGAATGCATTAGAAGAGGAAAAGAGAACTTAAGATTGGTGTAAAGAAATTATGTAAATGGCCTCTCTATTTATAGGAGAGAGCCTTTTTTCTTTTAACTAAAAACCCTTAGAATATAGTTGTTGGGGGGAGGGGGGGAACAAAGTAATTCTAAGGTAAAAAAAAATACTGCAGGCTGTTACAGGGGCCTGTAGTGTAATTAAACCATTTTTTGAATCAGGAGCCATTAGAGCACGTTTACTGACCGTTGGCACCAGGCCAAACTAGCCGGGCTAGGCCTATCTCGTGTCGGTCTTCAAGTGTGCTGGGCCCATCTCCGAACTGGGCTATGCTGAGCCCACTTCAAGGCCCCTTCTTTTTTAGGCCCATAACTGTCCCAGCCTTATCCGTGCTTTACCCATTCTTGTGCCGAGTTGGATTTGACCTGGGTTGGTCTCGAGTTGGGCCGGTCTCGACCAACCCCTTTGAACACCTTTACTAGCAAGTTTCATAATGAATGAGTGAATTGCTTATTTTAAAAGTTCTAGCTAAATCAAAATTTTAAACTAAATTCACCTTGAACTGCAGATCAACAACAAAATATGCAAAAATTAAGCATAAATATAAATAAAAAAATCACGATTAAATCATGCAAATGAGAAAAAAAATGAAGAAGAAGATAAGACACCGGATTTAGTTCATTCTCTTTAGACATGCAATAAATTCATCATATTATTCTCAATTTGTAAAATAGGTTGTTACAGCTATCCCTCAACGTTGATTGATATTAGAGTTCACTCATGAGGATTGAAAATCTATACTTTTCTCATGTTTTTTGTTACATTATTTGATAGCAATTTCTAAAATTCTAATTTAGACTCTTTAATAATTATATTATAATAATTTCAAGTCACCTAGTACAACTAATTGATGTTTTTTGAAAAAATACAATTTTACATTTACAAAGAAAAAAACTAATAATTTAAAAATGATCATTAATTATAAAATAATATTAGATAGATCAAAATTTTTGTAAACAGTTGCCAAAAATTTTAAATTAGAATTTTAGATTTTGCAGTCAGAAAGTGTAAAATGAGCAAGGGAAAAGTGTAAATTCCAAATTTCAGGGGTGTGACTGTAATATTAACCAAAGTTCAGGGGCTAACTATAACTTACCTCTTAAAAATTTATTTGACACATTCAAACTGGTTCAGGTGCTTTTCAGTCCTGAAAAAATAAGCATTTCTCTCTAATTATACTATAGAATATTCATTACCCTTCCTATACTTGTTTAGGATGCTTCTGTGTAACTAAAAAACAAAAAAGCATGATCAATATGCGAGAGGACATAAAGATTGGAAAATATAAGCTGGCGGTCCGTGATACTGATGGACTCGTCAACGTCCAGTGGATAAGTCGGCCTCATGTGCGAGCCATGTTAATGGCGTTGATTTGTCTGTTACTTTGATGAATTGTTTGTGTATAAAGATTAGTAAAGACTCTAGTCCATGTATCTATTTGCACTAACTTTTTTTAGGGATAATTTCACTTGGCCCCTATGTTCTATATTAATTAAACTTTACTTTCCAAGTTTGAAAACCTATTCTTACTCTCCTTATTTTTTTTAACTTTAGCGGGGCAAAAGATTATATCTTGTATTTGGATAGCGGAAAATTGATGATTTAATCTGTTAATTAATTAGAAAATATATAAATAGTTTATATTTACTGAAAAATAATTTAAAAATGATTTAATTTTAAATTTAAAAGGTTGATATCATATCGTGCAAAAAAGGCAGGGAGATGAATGTATGTTTCCAAATTTTGATGCATAAAAGTAAAATAAATATTGAACCTCAAGGGCAAAAAAGTGTAATTGACCCTTTTTATCACCAATCTGGATATTTTACAGTTACCCCTGAATACAGTTACCCCTAAGATTTAGAATTCTACACTTCCCCTTGCTTCTTTTGCACAACAGCTTATGGGATCCTAATTTACACTATATATTTTGCACTTATGTTCTAGTAATTCGAAGTTGTCTACTTTTTTACAACTTATTGATACTTAAAAAAAATATTGTTTTACATTTACAAGGAAGAAAAAAATGATAACTTAAAATTCCCAAGTTAATGCATTAATGGTAAAAAAATTATTGGACATTTTAAAATTACTTGTAAGTTGTAAATAGTTACCATATAATTCAAGTTATAATGTTTCATAAGTTTTGTTAGACAACATAAAAAAAAAAAGCAAGAGAAAACTATCGATTGTTAAACCTCAAGGATATAACTACAATATTTACCCTTTTGTGGAAGATCTCCTGTATCCGATTTAGCGATAAAGTTCACATATCAACAAAATCTCTTCACAAGTATAAAAAAAAACACCCAAAAACCCAATGCGAAAGAATAAAAACCCGAGACCCCTAACAACACTCCTCTAACTTAAAAATCAAAAGCTCCCTACAATCATCAAAAAATACGAACTTGAGCACCAAGCGCCACAGAGCCCAAGACCCAAAAAAAGCAGAATAAAAAAAGCAGTCTTTAAACCCCAATTCAATCTTTTCAATTCAGATTTTATCATTAAAGCCCTTTGATCTCGGTTCAGTTTTTTTTTCATCCTTCCATATGGCCCTTTACCTTGTTAAAATTTTCTAAAATTTTCAATGCTAACTCATCACAACCATCATAAGATGCGTTAGAAGACCCCACACTTCGAATACTCTCCTAGTTACAATAGGCAGACCCAAAAAGTACAGTCCTCAACTCGCCACTTTATCATCTTCACCCAATTCGAATTCTTGATTTGTTATGATTCATGTGTGTTTTCGTGTTCATATCATGTTTCTGTTTTTAATTTGCACTCTGGTTTATGTGTTCTTCTGTGAAGCATTAAAGTTAACACTGTCTGCATCCAAACAAATATTGTCATCCATATGATCCACCCTTCGATATCATCAGCCTTAGTCAAATCTTGGTCCAAATAAATTGAATTACACACCTTATACTCAAAAGCAACGCAATGATGCATAAAAAAGAATGGTCATGTTTGTTAATTATATATCCATAATCTTTCTTTTCTTTTCCTTTTTCATGGCATATATCCTTGAAAACGGATTCAGCAATTTTTCTACTTAATTAGCTTTCAATGAATAGCAACATGATTCCCACAGCATAATTTTTTTCTTCAAGGGCTTATTTGTCACGGTACCTTCATCTTAACCATATACTTTTCGCATTTTATGGATGAGTTTGCATCAACGAAACCTAAGTAGGTAGGCTTGGACTCATACTATTTGGATAAGTTGGCACAAATTCAAGCCCATAAAGACTTGTATGGTAGTTTTACACATGTATGGATAATTGATGTAGTTGACCAAGAATTATGCAAACATTTACAAGAAGTCTTTGCTTGCATGTGAGGACTCGAATATCTCGACTACAACGGAGAAAGGTGGAGAAAGAGAAAATTACAAAAACCTCCATGTAGTTTGGTCTAACCTATACTTTGCCCCCTTTATTTTCAAAAACCTACACTTCACCCCTATTTGTTTTATGGTGTCTGATAACAACTTCTAAAACCCTAATTTAAATTATTTGATAATAATGTTCCAGTAATTTCAAAATTTTTGATATTTTTTTCACAGCCAACCGACCTTTAAAAAATACTGATATGTAATTACATGGAGAAAAATACAGTTATAGAAAGGAAAAATTAATAATTTAAATTTTCTATTAACTATAAAAAAATATTAAAGAGATTGAAATTACTGGAAGATGATTATTGTATAATTTAAATACAATTTCAAAAATTGTTATCAGATAATGTAAAAAATATAAATGGAAAAATGTAGGTTTCTAAAAATAGAGAGGGCAAACTGTAGGTTAATACCTCAGGGGGGTAATTGTACATGAAGAAAAGCATTTTGCATGTTTATACTCTGACAACTAGAGGTGGGAACCAGGTCAGATCGGCCCGGGACCGGCCGGTCTTGGGCCTGGGTCCTGAGGCCCGGGCTCGGACTGGTTGTAGGCGGGGCGGTTCCGAGCCGGTCCCGGGGCGGGGCGGGGCGGGGCGGGGCGGGTTTCATTTTTTTTGTTAATATATATATATATATATATATATATATATATATATATAATAGAACAATTATTAATTATATAAGTCATAAATATTTTTAAGAAAAAACACCACCTCCGATGTAAGTTTTATTAAGTTAAAAAGCCAAACGGCACTTACAAATAATCGGAACGTGCCTTACATTTTGAAATGGCAAAAACGTTCCGGAAATGATAAATAATAGAAACCTATGATCTGTGCTGAACAGCATAATCAGATCAAATACAAACTATATGTATGATTGAGAAAAAAAAAATTCAACTCTCGGTATCGGATATTACCTCATCATCCGAACTCTTTTGGTCTTGATGCCAGAGTGCTGTGAGGTCCCAATCTCGGTTGCACATGCATACTTCTACCGTGTCGGGTGTCAATCTTGACCATTTTTCTGTTATCACCCGTTTTCCGGCACTAAACACTGCCTCGGATGAGACGGTCGATACTGGAACGGCAAGAATCTCTTGTGCGATTATCGACAAGATTGGAAATCTTGATCTCTTTTGTTTCCACCACTCCAAGATGTCGAGGTTGCTTGTCTCGAACGATGTGTTGAGATAGTCATCGACCTCAGCTAATCCCGATGTCATCGGTCGGGGTCGTTTGAGCATTTGGAGCGCCGGGTTGAATCTTAAGGAGATTGATCTCCTTGGAGGCTCGGTTTGAGGAGCTTCAGATCTTACCTTATCCGAATGCAGCTCACAATATAACTTGTATAAAAAATGCAAGTACTCAGAAGTAGAAGCAGACATAGCCAAAACATTTATATGAGACATTTCTAAATAAATATGAAAAATTCCTTCAAGCAGTGTTGTTGTGCCCGTTAATTTTACATACGGGTCAAGTAAAGAAGCGACTAAAAAGATAGGTGGAATGTTTGAGAAATATTGAAGCCACTTAGCCCGCATGGCTTCGACAGTCGGTTTTAACAACTCATCATTTTTAAACTGATGCAAAGCATATATAATGTTCACTAAATGAAACAAAACTTGATGACTTGTTGGGTAGTAAACACCAGAGAAAAATTTAGTTGCCTCGTAAAAAAACTTAAGCAATTCACCGGTTTTGAAACATTTCTCCCAAATTTCAGTCGTAAGAAATTCAGAACCTATTTTTAAATTCATGAAATGTGACAACAAATTTGCATACGGTAATGCATCTTGCAACATAAAAAATGTGGAGTTTCAACGGGTTGGGTAATCCAATTTAAACCGTTTCCAAGAAAGTGGTTTTTTATTTTCAATGCAAAAGCTTTTAAATTCACGAAAAATAGCAGGTTTGGACATCAAATATTTTAATGAGTTTTGAATAGGCAAAATCTCATTTTGGAGAACTTCTAAACCCTTTTGCACACAAATGTTCAAAATATGGCACATGCATCTAATGTGAAAAAATGCACCGTTGAGCGGTGGTTTTAAGTTTTGACTCAAAAGGCGAGCGGCAACATCATTATTTGAAGCATTATCAAATGAAATGCACAAAACTTTATCAGTACAAAAATAATCACGTAAAGTTTTTAAGATACAATTAAATATTTAAAAACCAGTATGATCTGTTTCAATAACCTGAAATGACAAAATTCATTTTTGCATTATCCAATCAGAATCAATCCAATGAGAAGTAACACAATAGAATGATTGACCTATAGGTGATGTCCACATATCAGAAGTAAATGCCACACAATGATCAAGAGCAGAAAAATATGCTTGCAAATCTGATTTTCCGGCTTCAAATTGTCTAAAGCTTTCTTTCCTAGCAGTTTTCCTAGATACTTTTCTAAATGCAGGATTTAATTGTGATTTTATCCAAGATTCTATGTGGATATCTTCAGCTTGTGAAAAAGGTTTTTCGGTAAGCATCATCCAATTTATCATACCTTCTCTAGAAGATTGTTGGTTAAAACAAAATATACCTGGTCCGCCGGCGCCGGTTGTAGACCCAAGTTATGTTTGTCCTCCAGAACTAGTCTCAGTACTAAGGAGGACATTAGCATGTTGATTTTCAAGATGCTGCTTCAGTGTTCCAGTGTCGTAATTCTTTCTATGTACAAAATTTTTCCCGCAATGTTTGCATTTTCCGTACCTCGACTCCCCTTCGTTTATGAGCTCATAATGCTCCCAAACCCAAGCAGTTAGTCTCGTGGATTTACCTTGTGCTTGAGTTCCCTCTACGCCGGGTTCATGACTTGTAGGCGTCAGTTCTGTTGACGGATTCCCGGACGCCATCGCATCCAACTCTTCCACTTCATCATCGGATAATTGATCGCCGAGACCCAAATCGTAATTCATCATATCGATTCCGGTATCATCGTCATGAAACTCTTGAATTGAAATGTCTTTATCGGCGGGCCGAGATCGGCAACGGAACAAGGCTCAGAGGCCGGTGTTGCGGGAAGATGAACTATCTGTTGACTTGCCCTTTCTTTTTGAAGCCATGACTCACGTACTAATAGTAGTGATTAATGAAAAATCAAGAGAGGATTATGAAGATATTAGGGAGAGATTAGTAAGAAATTTGGAAGAGATTAAGAAAATAAGGAGAATGGTTGAGAGAATATAGTAGATGAAGAAGAGAGGTTGAGTGATTGTGTGAGGATTGAGTGAAAATGGCATTGGTATTTATAGAGGGAGGGGAAAAATTAGTTTGACCAAAAAGTCCTTGAAATTTAGTTGTTGGGAAGAGCAAAAATGAAATTTTGGGGGCTGAAATGGAGCAGAAAGCTGTTGAAAGGCCTGCTGTGTAATTAGCCCTTTTTTTCAAAAAAATTTCGCAGGTTAACGTTATACGCAGCAGGGAACCATTGTGGCGGGTCTGTGGGGCGGGGCGGTCCGGTCCTAGCCGATTTGGGCTGGCGGGTTTAACTGGTCCGGGCCGGTCTTTTTTGTGTCTCCCTCCTCTTATTGGGCTCATACTCGGCCCATAATATTGCGGGCTTCTCGCGGGGCGGTCCGGGGCGGGTTTGACTGGCGGGGTGGTCTCGATTCGGTCCGGGCCAACCCGACCTACCTCCCACATCTACTGACAACTATATGCACGTCAAAAACCGAAAAGTAGTTTGTGTGTTTTCATTGTAACAACTCATCACATGACTATAAGTCAGCTAGGAGGAGGGGATGCTAAAAATAGTTATTCTCACTCATTTGGTTAGTGTGCTTGTCCACCAAGTAAAAAGGTGCCTTCGGAACCCAAGTGGTGGAAAGGATGCTTTATGCATCATGTAAGTGTTTTTTACGCATAACTAAGATGTATATATGTAAGAGAAAAGCTAAATGCATAAAGGAAAAAATATCAAAGTTATTAAGAAAGAAAAAGGAGAATACCATATGTAAAGAGTGAAGAATTATGATATAAGTTTTTTTTCTAATTCTTATCATTTTTGTCGACACTAGTGGTTATGGTTCTCTCATAGGCATAAACTAGTTGAAGAGCTGAACCACGTAAATTGTACTTCTTGATTTCTCACTTTTATTTATTTTATGGATTTGATCCACTACCCCCGTCGTAACAGAAACCCATGAAAAATTTTACTTACCAAAGTTCATGTATCATCAATCATAAATCTTAATCTTCTACGCTTTTATATGGCACCTTTATCGTCTGACTAAGAGAGAGTAGAATGATCAACAGATGCAACAAGGGGTAACAAAGTGCTCCAATTGTTCGAATTTTATAAGCTACTCTCTCTGTCCTATTTATCACTTTTATTTATTTGTTGGATGCTTCCACTTCGTCATAACACAAGCCCATGAAAAATTTCACTAAGCCAAGACCAATGGATCATTAGTCATAAATTTTAAGCCTGTACATTTTCTATAGTGCTTTTATCTATTGATAAGAGAAAGAGTTAAATGATAAACAGATGTGGCATGTGGCATGGAGTAACGAAGTACTCCAATTGTTTTAAATTTTATAAGCTATTCCCTTGACCCATTTTGAATAAGATGTTCGGGATTGGCATAAAGATTAAGAAAGAGGAAAAAATTTATATGTTGTTTCACCTTTACCCCTCACTTTTTATATGTAAAACAAAAAAGATGGAAAAAGTGTGTATTAAAATGATAGTTTGAAGGATAATATAATAAAGTAATTTACTAAATATAAAAATATTGTAGAGTTTTGAGATGACCCAAAATAGTATATATTCGATAAAAGGCAAAGGAAGTGCTTCTTATTTTGGGATATCATAAAAATGATAAGGGTAAATTACAAAAAGCCCCATTGTTGTTTAATCTAACCTATACTTTACCCCCTCTATTTTCAAAAACCTACACTTTACCCATACTTCTTTTATAGTTGTTGACACCCAATTTCGTCCGACCATAAAAAATTTTAAAAGAAATTAAATAAAAGAAATTAAATAAAAAAAATTATTATTTTTATTATTATTATTATTACTAAAAATTTTAATTAGTTTAAAATACATTTTTTTTTGTGAAGATTTGATTTAAAATGATATATGTGTGTATTTGAAAGAAAAAAAGAAAACTCCAAAAAAATGGCAAAATTTAAAAGTTTGAGGTAAAAATGACAACATTAAGAAGTTTCGGGAAAAATTGACAAATTCTGAAAGTTCCAGGAGCATTTGGTAGTTTGTCACATAAAATTTTGGGCCTGCCGACGTTTCTGGCGCAAATTGACAGAAAACGACAAAATTGTCAAAATCAGAAGCTTCAGGAACTTATCCAGAGGCTGAGAGACGTAAAGGACTAAAATTGTCATTTTACCAATTTAAAAGATAAGTTTGAAATTTTTTATTAATTTATCCATCAACAGTTCAGCCAAACTTCCTCTATAAATAGCCCCCCAAATTTTGTGTTGAACACAGAGAAAAATAGAAAGAAAAGCTTAGAGCTTCGTTTTTAAAATAGAAAAAATTACAGTCTTAGTCCCTAGCTCCTCTTCCTTTCCTCAGAAAATCTCAAAACTTTTCATTTTGACGATTAAGCCATCTTCTTCCCCGTCCGTCTGTCACCGTTTCTCTCTCTCTCTCTCACCTCTGCACGCTGCCCGTCCGCTCGCCGCCGTCGCTCGTCGCCCCGCCGTCCCACCCCGCCGACGTCGCCGTCCCCCCCCTGCCCCTGGCCGTGCCGCCACCGTGCCCAGCCACCCCCCCCCCCCCTTCGCCTCCCGCGCGACGTGCTTTGTTTCCTTTTCTGCAGAATTCAAAAATTAAAATCTAGGGTAAAACTCTCATTTTGTCCTTCAATTTTTCAATTTCTTTCACTTTGGTCACTAACCTTTTATTTTATTCTTGCAGAATTAATTCCTAACTATTTTAATTTTTACTTGTTTTACTTATTTGTTATTATTACTAACCCTCTTTTTTTTGTTATTAACTTACTAACAACTAACTTTTAATATTATTATTGTTACTAACCTTTTAATTTTTTCATTATTACTAACTTTTATAATTGTTGTTAACAATTAATTAACTTTTTATTATTGTTGTTAATTAATTAATTTAATTAACTTGTCTAACTTTTTATTATTGTTGTTAATTAATTTAATTAACTTGTCTAACTTTTTATTATTTTTGTTAATTAATTAATTAACTTGACTAACTTTTTATTATTGTTGTTAATTAATTAATTTAATTAACTTGACTAACTTTTTATTATTGTTGTTAATCAATTAATTTAATTAACTTGACTAACTTTTTATTATTGTTGTTAATCAATTAATTTAATTAACTTGACTAACTTTTTATTATTGTTGTTAATCAATTAATTTAATTAACTTGACTAACTTTTTATTATTGTTGTTAATCAATTAATTTAATTAAACTTGGCTAATTTTTTATTATTGTTGTTAATTAATTTAATTAACTTTGCTAACCTTTATTATTATTTATTTTAAAGTGGATGGCCAAAAAGCCCCACTTTATTATTATTAATTTTCCTTTATATAATTTTTTTTAATTTAATTCACCTTTACCCTTACTTAAATAAATAAATGAAAATTAAAAGAAGATTATTTTTTAATTAATTATTAAGCCTAATAAAAATAATTTTTTAAAAAGCCAATTATTTTTATTTTTCTTTTATAAATTGAATAATTATTTAAATAATAAATAACTTTCACTAAAAAAAAAAACTAAAAGAAAGATAAGAAAAAGATAAGAAAGATAAGAAAAGATAAAAAAAGAAAAGAAAGAAAAGAAAAAGAAAAAGAAAAAAAAGAAAAGAAAGAAAGAAAAGAAAGAAAAGAAAAAGAAAAGATAAAAAAAGAAAAGAAAAAGAAAAGATAAAGAAAGAAAAGAAAGAAAAAAAAAAAAGAAAAGAAAGAAAGAAAAGAAAGAAAAGAAAAAGAAAAGATAAAAAAAGAAAAGAAAGAAAGAAAAGTAAAAAGAAAAGAAAAAGAAAGAAAAGAAAGAAAAGAAAAGAAAATATAAAGAAAGAAAAATCAAAATTTTAAATTATTAATAAACCTAAAATTTCATGAACAAAAGATTTCCAAATTAATAATTAAACTAATAATTGATTCCATAAAAATTAAATAATTAACTAAAAATTAAAATAAATTCCATATCCGGATGATCCGGCAGGATCTACGGTTTAGAAAATATCAACCTTTTTAAAATAAATAAATTAAATAAAAAGATAAAAATCCATATTTACGATATGGATTAATTGATTAAAATTTCACCAAATTCCGTGTCCAAATGACTCGGCAGAGTCCATGGTTCGGAATAAAAATCTTCCGTGTCCAAATGACTCGGCAGAGTCCATGGTTCAGAAGTATAAAATTCTATACAAATTAATTACCAAAAATCCACATCTGACTAATCCAGTTAAAATTTCTAATTTTGAAAATTAACTGAAGTTATTTAAAAGCAAAGTAAAACAAAAATTAAAATCAACTAAGGTGCCAATTTTGGGCGCTATAACAATATTGTTTTAGCGTAACCGTACTCCCGATCCCCGAACTCTCGCAGACCAATTTTAAGGTGACCAATCGACCTAAAAAAACAGATTGGTGGCGACTCCAGAAAACCCGACGTTGCCACAATAGTGTTTGCCAACAACTTCTGAAACCCTAAGTTAAACTATCTAATAACCATATTCCAATAATTTTAAGATTTTTTATATTTTTTTCATAGTTAATTGACCTTTAAAAAATATTAATATACATTTACAAAAAGAAAAAAACTGATAATTTAAAATACTTATTGACTATAAAAAAAATATTAGAGGGACATAAATTACTGAAAGATAACTATCGTATAGTTTAAATTATAGTTTTAGAAGTTGTTATCGGACAATATAAAAAATCAGAGGGTAAAATATACTACCTCCATCCCAAATTAGATGAAACATTTGACTGGGCACGGAGATTAAGGTGTATGTAATTTGTGTTAATTTTTTATGTAGTAAAAGTTTAAATAATGATTAAAAAAGAAAAGATTCTTTTTTGGGTTTTGTGCAGTGAGAGATTGAGTAGATATTAAAAAAAGAGTCTTTATTGGGTTTTGTGTAAAAAGATTATTTAATTGTTTACACTTTTCCAAAAGAGGAAACATTTCAACCTTTTTGGGATTTCCCAAAAAGAAATATATTTCAAGTAAACTGGGACGGAGATAGTAGGTTTTTAAAAATAAAAGGGACAAACTATAAGTTAGAATAAGCCTCACATAAATAATTGTAACTTTTCAAAATGATACTCTCTTTGTCTCATAAAACCTGTCATCTTTGATAATGCACGTAAATTAAAACTTTTCTACTTTTTACTTCTTTTTTTTAATATAAAACTATTAATTTATTTATTTTTATATAAAGTATATGTACTCTTCTAAAAAAAGTTACCAGCATTTATAATTTTAATGAGTCCTATGTACTTTCACTCTTTAATTTTCTTAACTTTCTTTTCTTTCAATAAATAATATATATATATAATTATTATTATTATCATTATTTTATTTAAAAAAATAAAATAAAATAACTATTTTAAAACTACCAATAAAAAAATTGAGGCTAAATATTGTAAAACGGAGTGAGTAATTTTCTTTTTCTAGCAAAGTCATAATAATAGCCTTGGTACAGGCACCGCAAATGAACCCCACCTGCAAAACCGCCTCAGTTTGACACTTTCATCGTTCCACATGTACCATGTAAGGAACTATCATTTTCTCTTCCAATTATGTCCTCACATCTTGCTCTGCCAAGACGCATGCAAATTGTCCCTGATATTCTCGCTCACCGCTCTCAAATCAGCCTGTGGAATTAGCTTAGGAGCTGCAATTCTAGGGGACGAAGGCAACTTCTTTATTGAGAGAGGGACTAAATTGGGCTGTCGTTGATCTCTTCCGTTGGAGGTTTTAATTTTCAGTGAAGCCAGGAAAGCGCTAAAAAGGCAAAATGCTTCGTTCCTATCAGAACCAGTCTTTTAATTGATTCTTTTAGAGGATGACAACCAAGAAAAAAAATAGAGAGAACAAAATATAGGTTAGGTCAAAGTACAAGGAGCTTTGTGTAATTTTTTTTTTATAATTATATGAGGGTAAAATATTGGGATTATTAGTAGTCTCTAGGGTATCTATAGGTCAATTTAAATTTATCTATATTTTATCTAAGTAGATTTCTCTCATCTATTAGTGTAGATTAGTTAAAAGTCAAATTATATTAAATTTGTGTATATTTATTTGATCTTGTTTATTGTTCTATCCTGGGTGATAGGTCATAGAGAATTTATTTTTAATAGATTTGCTAAATATCATAGAAGTGGTTGAGTATAGTGTACCCCATGAGTACGGTATAGTTACTCAAGAAAATGATATATCATGTGCTGCAAATTCCAGTTCCCAATATTCTAATTGAACGGCTCACATCAAGTTTCTAACTTGTATAAATAGGCTAGAAAGGAATGGGTATTCGTCAACTGAATTAATTCTTCCCATTTGCATTAGTTATTGTTTTCTCCTCCTCCTCCTTGTTTCTATCTGTAAATGGCAGATCACAAATCAAATACCCCTCCCACAAATATGCCTTCCGAGGTCACCAAGACCGTCCGGTTTGAGTGTGAACCAAGAGTTGAATTATATGTATTACGCACCGAGTCTGGTAGAATCGTACTAGTTGCGAGGCCACCAAAGAATCCCTGCGCCGTCAATTGCTCGAGCAACAGCAATTCACCCCGGGCGGAGTAGAAAGCATAGTCAACCGTCAATGGGTAAACTTAAAAACTGCAGGGTCAAATTGTCAACATTTTTCTTTCTTAAACGTTTATATGCTATTTACCACTCACCTGGCCCTGCAGAAAAGGAGGCAATAATTGAATTAGGTAGACGCAAGGCCTTCGGGAAACAGGAGTGTGGAAATTATTTACCAAGAATAATGTTACAAAAAAAAAAAAAGAAGAAAACCTTGTAGGCTTGAGGAGATGGCATGGGCATCCAATTACAGGAGGCAAGCCTTTATAAATTCTCTCCTTATTGTACTGTGGTTTGAATTTCATATTTTTGTCTAAAAAGTTTCGTAATGGATGTTACGTGTTGGCTGAAATGCAATCGAAGGGGCTGAATTGCTTATTTTAAAATTTTTTGGTAAATCAAAACTTTAAACCAAATTCAGCTTCAACCGAAGATCAACAACAAATATGCACAGAATAACCATAAATATAAATGAAAAATCACGTTCAAACCATGCAAATGAGAAAAAGATGAAGAAGAAGAAGAAGAAGAAGAAGAAGAAGAAGATAAGACACCGGATTTGGTTCATTCTTTTGGGATGTCCAATAAAATTCATCACATTATTCTCCATTTTACAAATTTGGTATTTTATATAGCTATCCCTGAACTTTGTCTAATGTTAGAGTTCAGCCATGAGGATTGGAAATTTACGCAATAAACGTTTTATTAAAATGGCCAGCAAGATGCTGGGAAAACTGACAGTACAAGCAAAGACTTCACCAAGCCAATACAGTAAGAAAACTATTAACCAGCAGTGAAGGATTCAAGCACCAGATATTTAACGAAATCCAACCCTTCCAGCCCTTTTAGAAATCCAAAAATAAGTTAAAGACTTAATGCATGAAAAGATATCAAAACAATATCAGGTGAATTGTTGTTGAAGAGAATGTTGTTGCGAGCTACTTAAAGAACCCAAAGCGTGGCCTTTGCTGAAACTAGGGGTAGAACCAAGCCGAACCAAGCCCGAACACTCCAGGCTTGAACCTCAGCTCGTTAGAGATTAGCTTGGCTTGGGCTAGAGCTTGAGTTCTACGAGTTTTGAAAACAGTGCTCAAAGCTCAACTCGAAAAGGCTTCTACGTCGCACCAGATCCACTCGCCGATCATCCGCTCTCCGTCACTCTCTCCGTCGCACTAGATCCGCTCGCTGATTGTTCGCTCTCTGTCGCACCACATCCTTTTGCTTTCTGTCGCATCAGATTCGCACCAAACTCGTTCGTTGCTCCTTGCCGCCACTTTAGCTTCGTTGTTCACTGTTCTTTGCTGTCCACTGTTCTTCATCATCCACCGTTTTGCAGATCTTGCTTTATTTTTTGTATTTCTGTAATTTTTTCAATTTTGTTATTTCTGTATTTTTGTACATTGTTTTTAAATTTTATAGATATGAATTTTTAAATTTTTATAATTTTTTAATTTTGTTATTTCTGTATTTTTGTAATTTTTCTGATTATTCATAGTTTATGCTTTTGATTTTTTTTTGTAAATATAAGATATAATTATTTAACATTTTTTATCATATTATAAAATATAAAATATTATTATATTTTTAATTTTTATTTTTGTATTGAAAGTTTCCAACAGCCTAGTTGTTAGAAAACCTATTACATGTGGCCAAATAACTACGTGAGGTTCGGCTATTGGAAATTTGTAATCACTCATTTTCTAATGACTAGCTGTTGGAAATACTAACGGCCAAAAAATAAGCTGTTTGAAATATTTTTTCCAACACATGTTTTGTCAATGGATGTGTTTCCAGCGACCTCACGTTGGAAAACTCAATTTTTCAATTTTCCAACGCAAAACCATTGGAAAAAGCCCATTTTTCAGTAGTGCTAGTTTTAACTCACTTAAAGTTTTCCCCCAAATAAACTTTAAAACTTTGAAATTTAATGATTCAACCTCCACTCTTTGCCACCTAAAAAAATTAATCAGCCTTCATGGTTTGGTAGCTTTTTTCATCTTTTTATAAACCATTTTTTTATAAATCTAGCCTCAAAGATTTGGGTTTTGAAATTTCAAATCCATATCTTTGAAATTCTACAAAGATTTGAAAGAAACGATAGAAGAGAAAGTTAAAGAGAATGTAAAACTATCAAACCATGAAAGCTAATTAGAATTCTAGAAATTTGTTTTCTTCAGGAGTGGTGGCGCCACTGCATGGATGAGTTTTCCAGTGGCAGTGCCACTATGACAGAAAAAATTTTCCAAAATTTTAATTGGCCTTCATAGCTTTATAGGTTTCTTTATCCTCTGTAACTTTCTTCTCTGATATTTCTTCCAAAACTCAACTAATTTTTTGTAAATCAATTTTCAATATTTTTAATCTAGATTTATGAAAATTATTGAAATTTGAAGTAAATAATAGAAGAGAAAGTTAACGTGAATAAAATTACTATCAAACCATGAAAGCAAATTAGAATTGTAGAAATTTTTTTTGGCGTAGTGGTGCTACTGTGCAGATGAGTTTTTCAGGGTAGCACCATCATGCCAGAAAAAAAAATTCTTGAATTCTAATGACTTTATGGTTTGATAGATTTTTTTATCATCTTTAACTTTCTCTTTTACCATTTCTTGCAAATTTCAGTGAATTTTTATAGATAAGAATTTGAAAGTTTAAAACCCAAATTTTTGAAACTTGATTTATAAAAATCAGTTGAGTTTTGCAATTTCTAGAATTTTAATTAGCTTTCATGGTTTGATAGCATTTTTCACCCTTTTTATAAACCAATTTTTATAAATCTAGCCTTAAAGATTTGGGTTTTGAAATTTCAAATCTAAATCTATGAAATTCCACTAAGATTTGAAAGAAATGATAGAAGAGAAAATTAAAGAGGATGCAAAACTATCAAACCATGAAAGCCAATTAGAATTTTGGAAATTTGTTTTTTTCGGGAGTGGTGGCACCGTTGTGTTGATGAGTTTTCCAGTGACAGTGCCACCATGTCAGAAATTTTTTTTCAGAATTTTAATTGGCCTTCATAGCTTGATAGGTTTCTCTATCCTCTTTTAACTTTCTTTTCTGATATTTCTTCCAAACTCAACCGATTTTTGTAAATCAGCCTTCAAAAATTCAATTTTCAATATTTTTAATCTAGATCTATGAAAATCATGGAGATTTGGAAGAAATGATAGAAGAGAAAGTTAAAGAGAATAAAAGTTACTACCAAGCCATCAAAGCTAATTAAAATTCTAGAAATTTTTTTTGGTGTAGCGGTGCTACCACATGGATGAATTTTTTGGGATAGCACCATCATACTAGAAAAAAATTTCTAGAATTCTAATTGGCTTTGTAGTTTGATAGAGTTTTTCATCCTCTTTAACTTTCTCTTCTACCATTTCTTCCAAATCTCAATGGATTTTTATAGATATGAATTTGAAATTTTAAAACCCAAATCTTTGAAACTTGATTTATAAAAATCAGTTGAGTTTTGGAATAATTATTGAAGCTCAAGGAAAAAGTGTAATTGACCCTTTTATCACTAATCCCTCTCCTAGATATTTTACAGTTACCCTGAACTGAGGTTGATATTACAGTTTCACATCTAAGATTTAGAAATTTACACATTTCTCCTACTTCTGTTACACTTTTAGAAAAACAGTTTATGATTTTATAATTTAAACTGTTTAGAAATTATATTTTAGTAATTTCAAGTTATCTATTTTTTTGCAACTTATTGATATATAAATAATATTGTTTTATCATCTTCACCGGGTTCGCGTTCCTAATTTGTCATCATTCATGATCACTTTCGTGTTCATATCATGTTTTTGTTTTTAATTTGTACTCTTATTTATGTTCTTTTTTGAAGGGATAAATTTAAACTTTCGGGTCCAAACGAATCTTTGCCATCCATGTGAAGCACCTTCGCATCACCAGCTTTGGTCATGGTTGTTTAGTATATATCCATCTTTCTTTCCACTCCTTTTTGATGGCATATATCCTTGAAGTTGAAGATGGATTCATCAACTTTTTCTACTTAATTACCTTTCAATTTATAGCAATATGATTCCCACAGCAATAATTGTCTTCTTCAAGAGCTTGTTTGTCACGGTACCATACATTCATCTTTACCATATATTTTTAGCATTTTTATGGGTGAATTTGCATCACCAAACTCAACCTGTTGGGACAAATTGGCACAAATTCAAGCTTGTGAGGACTTATATGATAGTTTTGCACATATACAGGCGGCAATTTATGAAGTTGACCGAGCATTGTGCCAAATTTCATGAAGATCAGTCTTTGCTTGCATGTGAGGAGTCAAATATTTTAAGCAGTTAGATTACAATGGAGAAAGGTGGAGAAAACTAGTTTGCGTGTTGACGCTATGACGGTTCCATGGATTTAAGGAGTTGAAAGGTAGTTTGTATGTTTACACTATCACAACTTATCACTTGGCTACAAGTCAGTCAGCTAGTAGGAGGGGGAGCTTGGTAGTTATAAATAGTTATTCTCACTAATTCAGTTAGTGTGATTGTTTTCGAGCCTCACCAAACGGAGAAGGTATAAACATTTTGTGTGAGAGTGGTCCAAGTGAAAGGGCGCCTTTGGGCACCAAGTTTTAACTTTTCATAGCATTAGTGTATTTACAGGACTACGCTTTATTATCTTTTAATTTCTCTTTTATTCTTTCTTCTTGCTACTGATAGTTGCTTCTAAAGTTTTTTTCATCCAGGCCGGCCATTCGTTTTTTCTTCAAAAGAAAAAGAAAATGCTCGGACATGGAGGGAGTTGGAAAAACTAATTCCACTAGAATAAAGAATGTAACGAGATTCTTTTAGTTTTATAATTTTTTTTCTCCACGACAAAACTTACGTAATTCTGCATGTTTTTATCTTTTAAATTGATGACATGGAGCTGATGATATGGTAAACCGATGAAAAGTAGCAAAAACTAAAAAGTAGCCTACTAAGAAGTAAGATAAAACTACCCTTATTTGGTAATATAGATTAGTAATCTCTCCACAATGTTCCAACAAATTATTGAAACTCATAACCTCTCTCGCTTTTACTGATTTCAAAGACCAAATCGTTTTGTTTACGCCCATCCAACCATTAAACTTTCAGAATTATGTCCATTAGATGTCTTAATTCGAAATTTCCCGAAACTATGGACCGAATCTGAAACCTTACATTTTGATAGTTTTCTGTCTAAGCAATTGTTACAGGAAGAAAATGTCTCAAACTTCTACTACTCTTTGAGTTTTCAAATCTGGGAAGGGATAAAGAAAAGGTTGATTGGTTAATGGGCAAATTCTTAAACATTGAATGGCCATTCTGGGACTTTAGCCTACAAGTTTGCTTTGCTTTATTTTTGAAAACTCGAAATGAAACCATAAAAACACAGAGAAGAGTCAAACCCCACCTAAGTGAATGGAATGGGATACAAATCATCATGGATTTGTCAAATTTGTGGAGGCAGAAGATACAAGTTGCTACCTGAACAGAGCTATTCGTATGCACAAATGTAAAAAAGAATACAACGCAGAACTCAAAGCCTTTGGAAGACATTAACTAATCATGACTCTCGTTTGGCCGAAAAAAAAAACACAAACAAAAAATGGGAAAATATCATGAAAATACCTAATGATTTTTCCTCTCTTTTCTGTACTGAGCAAGCAATGTCACCTGGGACCAGATAATTCAACAGCATGCAGATTCTCTGTTGAGTCCAAAATCCAGTCTGAGGGATGATGTGGGGCGAGTTCCACCTCCTGCCGGAGAACTTCCACCTTTTGCAACTCATCCCACTTCTCCACCAGGCCATCCCCTTCAAGCATTCGGACTACTTCCGACATCTTTGGCCGGTCCATTGGGGACCCTTGAGTGCACAGCAGAGCAACCTGGATAAGCTGCTCTACCTCGGCTTCTACATACTTATTCTGCAGATCAGGATCGACCAACATTTCCAACTTCCTCTCTTTTAGAAGCCCTTTGACCTGAATCATACAACAAAAGCATCAGCAACTGCATTTAAGCAAAAATAAAGGAACCAACAACCAAATGCATTGAAAGAGCTGTAGAGGACAAAAGAAAACGAACTGCACCAAGTTATGTAATAATGTACTAGAATGCCATTTTCAGAAAGAGAGCTGTATTTTATTCAACTGTTTGGTCTGCAAGCAAAAGTCCAAACAAGGCCTAGAAAGGCTCACTCATTTCCCAACATAATCTTCTAGATCAATTAACTAAGCCTCATGCCGCCTTGTTAGATTGAGCTACATGAATCACATGTCCATGTTCTACTTGGCTTGCGGTAAATCCTTCCATAAGCGCTAAAAGAGCAAGATTCTTTTACAATATTTCTATAAAAGTTTGTTCAGGTTGACATTGTCTCCTATCCTGCCTCCTACATTGATGATCTCTGCCCTACGCAGTGGCACATCTATCACTCTACATTAGATATGCCCATACCAGTCAAGAAATCTTCCCTAATTTTGTCCTCAATGAGGGATGCTTCTACCTTATATAATGCAACACAATTTGTATAGCAAGCTAAGATGACTCAGAAAGAGTTTGAAAACTTGCTTGTCTGAAAGAGCAAGGACAGACCGGATAAAGGAAAACAGGAAATGTAGAAATCCAGATTTAGTAAGATGTTAGACAGCAATGAACTTCAACGCTTGTTTGTGTAGAATGAAGATTGCAGTCATACCCAATCTAGCAACATGACATCATCATCGTTTGCAAGACGAGCAAGATCAAATGCTCGTTGTCCTGTGATTAACTCGAGAAGCATGATCCCATACCCAAAGACATCAGTTTTCTCTGATGATTTCCCAGTGGACAAGTACTCCGGCGCAATATGCCCAATTGTTCCGCGTACCGCAGTTGTTACATGTGTATCTTTATAGTCCATGAGCTTAGCCAATCCAAAGTCCCCCACAACGGCTTCAAACTCCTCATCCAACAAAATATTTGCAGCTTTCACATCACGATGAATGATCTTTGGGTCACAATGATCATGTAAATAAGACAGACCCCTGGCAGATCCCAATGCAATGCACTTGCGTGTTGGCCAATCAAGAGGAGGTTGGTTGGGAGGACGTTCTACCAAAAAAACATTAATGTAAGAGCACTACTAGAAAACGTGAGAAGGAATTTTTAAGTGAAAATAGCACAAACAAGCTTTACCCCTTAAACATGAAGCCACACTTCCATTTGCCATGTAGGGATAAACAAGTAGTCGCTCTGTTGGCGTCATACAAAATCCACGTAGTCTGAGGAGATTCCTGTGTACAGCCATGCTGATCATCTCAACTTCTGTTTGAAATTGCAACTCACCTCCTGGTGTACGTTCTTCTTTCAACCTCTTCACAGCCACCAGTGAACCATCAGCCAACCGCCCCTTGTAAACCTTGCCAAAACCACCTCTCCCAAGAATGTTTTTATTGCTAAAACTATCAGTTGCAACTTGCAGTTCTCGGAGTGAAAACCTCTTAAGCTGTCCCAGTTGAACTTCTGGATCCTCCTCAGCTGCACCGAGAGTCAGAAGTTAGAATAGTGATGAGATAAATCCGTCATAACCATGGACAATTTTATTTAGAGCTGTTACACAAACCAGGCACATCAAAGAAAAATTCTTGAGGTTTCCTTCGGCGCCACCATGCAAATGCAATTGCTGGGGCTGCAAAGAGTAGGGCAGCTCCAGCAGCAACTCCACCAGCAATC
Organism: Aquilaria yunnanensis; assembly: GCA_039654915.1. Lineage (NCBI taxonomy): Eukaryota > Viridiplantae > Streptophyta > Magnoliopsida > Malvales > Thymelaeaceae > Aquilaria > Aquilaria yunnanensis. Next base: position 118,028,194 of record CM077593.1, read on the forward strand.
GCACCAGTAACACCATTGCCACCTAAAATGTTGCATGAAGGAGAAATTAGAATACCAAAGGATAATTGGTGCATTCAAGCCTCAAGCCAACATAGCTCGCAGTTACCACGCAAGTTATGCTCAAAATAATGACCAACAGATAATTACCAGGAGCGGTAACTGGTGGTGGTGGCACAAATGGTGGGGGAGGGGAAAATGGAGGGGACCCAGGGCAAGGGTGTCCAGTGACTGGTCCACAGAGACCTAAGTTGTTAGCAAAACTGCATGTAGGAAGTGACAGTAAGCATGTGAACAATATTGGTCTAGCAATAAAGAATTCCAAGGATATTACCTGATAGGAGTGAATAGTGAAAAGGAGCCATTATCAGGAACTTGACCAGAAAGAAGGTTATTTGACAAATCCCTGAATGGAACAATTCAGTTTTAGAATGTGTAACATCAGTCGCCGTGATGATGCAGTAAAGAAGATAGCCACAAATCTATGGGGTCTGAGTGGCACTTACAATACTTGTAAAGTGGAGATATTCGTCAGTGAGAGAGGAATGGGACCTGTCAGGGTGTTGTTGTTAAGCCGCCTATCCTTGCACAAATCAAACAGACAGTGACAAATATCTCTGAGAACCACAGAAATGCAATAGTCTGACAGGCATAAATGATCAACTGAGTGTTTATGCTCAAGCTACTCACGTGAATATAACAACAGAGAAACATCAAACATAGGAAACTGCAAGTTTGAACATTCTCATCATCTGTGTGTGCATGTCACTGTGTGCGTGAGTTTGTGTCCTTACTGCCTTGCAAACATAGTGTCAAGAAAAAAGAATGCAAAAACAATCATTAACAAAATCATCCTGCACATATTCTGCGCATGGTCCACATTCTAGTTCTTCAGGTAACCAAATCCAGCACCTGATTTTTTGCACCAGCTGACTGGCATTCATTTATACAAAATAAAAGGTGAAAAATCATCCTTTCCCCCATATTCCTCTGATTTTAGTTTAGGATTTGTTTGGATTTAAGTAGTAAGGGGCAAAAGATAGGAAGAGGAAGTGGGGGACCACTTGCTTCCTTGCATTTTGGAGGGTTCGAAAGCACGTACTAAGGAGGGAACTGAGGGGTTAAAGATTCTCCATCACCCTCTATTTCCTTCCATCCAAACAAAGAAGTCATAGCGATTATCCTCAGCTCCCCTCCCCTTCCCTCCTCTCCCCTCAATCCGAACAAAACCCTTAGGAAAAATCAAGTTTAACAACGTTAGTCAGATACTTTGCTTCTTAAAATGTAGATCTGTAGATTCTCACAGCAACACTCTGACATCCATGATTTCAGCATTCATAGCTACGATCTCAAGTTCAGTGGAATCATAGTACAGATCTATCAAAGTGAAAAGAAAAAGAAAACAAAAGGTGTACTTACAGAAATCGCAACTTTGACAGCCTGCCCAATGATTCAGGGATGGGCCCTGAGAAACTATTTAGATAAAGGTCCAAGCTAACCAAATTGGTTAAATTTCCAAGATCACTAGGTATTGGTCCACTGATGTTGTTACTATATAGCTCTCTGCCATGGACAAAAAAAAAGCTCAATATGAACAGTAGTTCCTAACAATTAACATCAATCCAAAATAATGGACTTGAATAGATTCATACAAGCAAGCAGAAAATGGAATCCAATAAAGGATATCTGCTGCCAACATCATGAAGTGAGACAATACCAAGCCTTGTATCTTTGGGAAGTACAACAATAAACAGATCCGAACAAGAAAACATGGATGGTACTTTGAATACAGATGAATAGGAAGCCTTTCAAAGCCTCTGAACAACTTCCCTCTCTCTAACAATCCCAACACAGTAGCACAATTGGAGCATCAGATAAACACTCACAAATAGGAGGGTGTGCTAGCAATCAGACAAATAGAAATGACAACATCTTGAGGGAAAGTGTAGATTACAGGTATTGCAGATTTTTTAGCAACCCGAGTTGTGAAACTAGTTGGCCAGACAAAGCTGCATTTCCAAGATCACTGAAACAGAGAGGAGAAGATGCAATGAGACAATCTTTGGAAAATAAATTAAGGAAACCAAATTTTAATTACCCGGGGAAAAAAGAGGAAGGGGAGATAGAAGAATAGATATCTTACACTCTGATGACACTATTATCATTGTTACAAGTTACATGAAACCATGTACATGGGTTCACAAGAGTAGGGTCCCAGCTCTGCAGCACATTGTTAGGATCATTCAAGTTGGTACGTAGGTTATGCAACGCATCACCTGTTTGAGATCACAGACTGTAAGTACTTTGCTTTACCCATTGAATCCAAGCTAAACCAGTAAAAGCACAAGAGACGAAAAATTCAATCTTGAATACAAACTTAGAGTAGAAGAGATATTTCAAGCAATAAGTCAAATTGTGCCAAATACTAGTAATACCCGAGAAGGTATCTCGTCGTTTAGCAACAGGTAGTCAATTGCCAAAGTGCAAACCAGCAGTGAACTTGGTCAAAGTCATAAGCAAAGATTTGGATTTAAAAAGAAAAAATTCCACGAAGAAATTGTCTCAAAAGATAGATTCTTGGAGAATCCTAAAAATATTGCAAGAAAAGGCACAGTTTGTACAGACTCAAAATTCCATCTGTTGTGCCCAACCAAAATTAAAAAAATCAAAAGGTCAACATAAAAAATGAACAAATTAGGCATTTGGTCCTTTGGATATTATTCCCAGCGGTAGAATAAAGAGCGCATAAAGAGAATGGAGCACTAAAATAAGAAATAATAATAACCCATTATCAAGCACCCTCCATAGAGTTTACCCAAAACAGTTACAAACAACAAACAATTTTAAATAACTCAAGCTGAAATTACAAACGAAAGAGAAACTTCAATAATTTTTTTCTAAAAAAAATTAAAGAACACAGAATGTAGAGAGGATGAAGTAGACGAGACACAAGGACAAAACCTACCTTCAACATTACCGAACACAATCCACAATGGATGCACCAGCAAGATCAGCCACGCCAAAACCAGAGGCAAGGCCTTTGTCTCTTTCCCCATTTCAAAGAACACACAGAAACTTCACACTGAAAAGCTCCGGGTTGGTGAGTAGTCTCAACAACCTCAGATCCAGGTGATAAACCAGAGACCAGAAAACCATCACCGTCGGCTAAAAATCCCTTAGCCCCAAAAGCCGCAGTAGTACCTCCCAAGAACCTCCTCGGTCGAATCTACTCAGATCGTTGATGAACTCAAAAACAGCACCAGAAAAGGCAACTACAGAAATACCCAAAAGCCAAAACGAAGAAGAGAAAAGTTCCGAACCCAAATTGCCTCTTGTGAAATTTATTTAAAAAGATAAACGCTCTTTTAGCTTTGAAAGCAAAGTGTCAAACAAAATCAACAGAAAGAAATCGGCTTTCCTCTTTGCGCTTCAACTTTCCCTTTCTAATAAGTGGAGTGTGTGCTTTGAGAGAGAAATATTGTTTTGTCCTGTTACTAGTTTGGACAGCGTGCCAATTTGAGTCATCAGCCCCTTAATTTTGAATCGGTTTCATTTAGCCCCCGGACTTATTAAGTAGCAGGATTTTAGTTAAGTTGATCAAGGGCATGAAAGAAGTTCAGCTGGGATGAAAATTGCGGGATGATTAAAATTTGAGTACCAAAATTTCGTTTTGAGTTGTTTTCTTGGTTGCCTTTTTATGTTCTAAGACAATCATCCTCGCATGTAAAACCGTTATATTCTAACCATACTTCATTGACCAATGAATTTTGAATGGATTTGCAATTAGAATAGAGGATAGTGAGCTGTTAGTAATAATTTAAGTATATGCTATTGACAAATAAAAGCAGCCCTTTGATTAAGCTATATCACATCATCAGGTCTAATTGAACACGTTCAAGGTAACACGTGCAAAGAGTCCAAGAGGATAAGTTAAGTTATATGATTGACCTAACTATAGGAATAGCCCTTGAACTTGACCAAATCGAGCAAGTTGGTCCAAAACTCAGAACTTACTAAAACTTGGCCCCTTAACTTTCAAAAGCTATCCACTTTAGTCCAATTGCTACAGTACACAATGGATGTCATTTGGGGTGAAGGTAAGGTGGCAATGGGTAGCTGAGCTAGAGTTTACTTTGGCTCTTAAAAACGGAGACCCATTTGCTTGAAAAATTGCCTACTCATCAGCCAATTCATAATTGCTAAGGGTCCTAGCCAATTCTCGTTAGTATTCTAGCACGAAGTCTTTTTTTGGCTTCTATTAGTCCCATCAGCTCCTCCACCACTATATCATCTTCAGCCCCATCGGCTCCAATTGGTCCTATCGGCTTCAATTGGTCGCATCAGCTACATCGCACAATGTCTTTGACCCTATCGGCTTTGTCCACCATTGCAACATCTCATCTCAAGTTGCCTCGAGCCCCAATGCCATTTTGCGGGCTATCCTAAGCCCTTTCATCATTCACACACCGTACCAAGTTGGAAAAATTAATTGACGACAGTTTCAATTGTTCTACTTCTACTCGTGACAATTGAGACAAAGTCCAAGGCCAGCAGGAAAAAGGGATGCTATCGACATGGGCATAAAGAGAGCACAGGTGTCTGGTCAGGTGAGCAGCAACAATGTTAGCGCAACCATCATGGGTGATGTGAAGGAGATTGAGGAGTCCATAGTGGAGGAGAAGTCGATTCTTCCCCCTTCTTGCCAGAAATCGTGATTAACTTAAGTTAGGCTGGGCTACAGGCCGATTCAGACTTGAAACCAGCATTTATTCCACCTTAGCAAGTCATTAAATGCCACCTAAGTGTAGCCTAACACCGTCTGTTTATTACAGTATAGAATGGACTGAAGTGCATAGCTTTTGAAAGTTAAAGGGCCAAGTTTTAATGAGTTCTAAGTTTTTGACCAACTAACTCAAGTTGGCCAAGTTTAACGGTTATTCCTGTAGTTAGGCCTATATGATTCACTTAAGTTTGAGGGCTAAATAAGCAATTATGTCAGTCATTTTCTTCTTTTTTTCTTCTAGAATTGAGATACATGCCAATCAAAACAATAAAAGATATTACTCTCCAGCAAGCATATGACCAAATAAGATGTTTAACAATGTAGGAAATTGTTGGCTTGAAGTCAAATCTCATAATATTTTGTAGTTGACGGTGCATGGTATAAATCATTAGGACTTGGCGCAATAGCTTGGTTGTAAATGAGATCTAATGCTCTTCCTGAATGTCATCAAAGGAAAGTGCAGCTAAACTCCTCCATAGTATTGGAAGCATAACTGGAAGCTATATAAGGGCAGTTATTACAGTAAATGTTTTTTCTCTACAATATATTACTATTCTTTCAAATTGCTCACAGGTCATAAAGATTTTTTATACCTAAAAACCATTAGACCCAGTCTTAGTAAGCTTAGCAGTCTAGGTTATTAATGAAATAGAGAAGGTTTATCGTTGTTCATTAATTATAGTTTCATGAAATTGTGTTTCTCAAGCATACAACCAAGGAACTACTTCCTTCTAGGGGTGGAAACGAGTCGAGTCGTTTATCAAACGGTTTGGGCTCGAGCTCGATTTTTTTGTTATTGAGCTGAGTCTAACAAGCCTCAAGCCGAGCTTCGAGCCATAAAATAAGTTCGAATTCCTAACGAGCCGAGCTTCAAGCCAGGTAGTGTTCAACTCGAATCCTTATCGAGCCTAACGAGTCTAGTAAGAAAATTAATATAATACTCTCTCTATCTCAAATTATTTGCATCATTCACTTTTTAATAATTAATCTATGATATTTTATTTTCAACATTTTAGCATATAAATATAAAATCTTTATATATAAATGATAAATCAAGACCTATGTGGTCTTCAAAATAAGTTCAATTCGAGTTTCGAGCTTATTGAGCTACCGAGCCGAACTCAAATTTTTTTGAGCTGAGCTTCGAGCCTTATTTTCCGAGCTTGTTGAGGCCGAGCCAAGCCAATTCTTAACGAGCCAAACTTCAAACCTATGGGTGTTCGGGCTCGCCTCGGCTCGCTTCCACCCCTAATTCCTTCCTTTAGACTCATTTATTGGTTTTGAATATCAAAAGAAAAAAAAAAAAAAAAGTCAAATTATCGTGAAATTCAAACCAAACTCTAACAGCTGGTTCATAAGCCTTTACATGTCAAATCCATGTTGAACATGTGGGTCATACGCGACCAGCTTTTGACCCTTAAAAAAAGTTCATGAAGTTCCTTATAATTACAGTTTAACTAAGTTAAACTAGCCTGTAACTATCGGCATTATTAGGGGCCTTTTTGACAAGTTGAAAAAAAAAACCAAAAAAGTCACGTACTGGTTCGACTTGATCTGCCAGGAAACATGTTAATTTCCCCCCGTTAAAAGCTAACATACTGAAATTTTGGGATATCAATTTTAAACAATAGGCCTAGGGCTGAACAACTATTCGTTAAAAGCAAAACATACTAGCCCTAAGTTTTTGTGATCTCATTTTTAAACAATGGATTTATGGAGCAGCCATTTGATTATAACTGAAAAAAAATGAATAACCATTTTTTTTTTCAATTTTTGATTATTAATATGAAATGGATAATAGGTTTTCGATTATAATTGAATAACTGATTTTTTTTGTTCAATTTTTTTATTAGGAGTTCCAAAAACTTGGTAACCAGAACAACCGAAATATATGGCTTATTGGTTATTTTATATAGTGAGTTTTAAAAATCTATGAAACTCAAAATGAATTGTATGAAATTAAAAATTATTTGTATGGTACTACAAAACTATTTGTATAAAACTAGTTACCATTGCATAAAACTGATTGCTATTTGTACGTAACTGTGTACATATTGTATGAAACCGAATTGTTATTATATGACATTGTTTTCACTTAAGAAACACACACATATTTTTGTATTTTTGAGCTATTGTGTAGGATAATGGTTTACTGTTATACGAATTTGAGTTGCTATTGTACAAATTCGACTTTGGTAGTGTATGAAACTAAAAATTATTTGTATGATGCTATGAGCTACTTGTATGAAACTAAGTAAAATTACTTTGAATATAGTGTTTAGATACAACAATGGAGTGTGAGGATATAACTAGCATTTCAGTTGATAAGAAAACAGAACTAGAAGGAAACAAGTTTCTATTGTATGAGAATAAAGTTCTTATTATATGGAAATGAATTCTTAATGTGTGAGAGTAAAGTTTTTATTATAAAGAACTCTAATACCATTAAACAAATTTGGATTCTTATTATATAAGTGCAAACTTCACATTAATGTATGAAATTTAAAATTTAAATGTACTAAATTAGGTTTTTTGTTTTATGAAATTGGAATATTAATATAAGAAACTAGATATCTATTGAAAGAGATTGGTTTTTTATTGTACGAAACTAAGTTTCTATTGTGTAAAACTAAGTTCATGTTATTTGAAATTGAACCTTTCTTATAGGGTCGAGTGAAAACTATCCTAATATGAATATGAATTTTTAATATATGAAATTGGTTATCATATAAAACTAAGATCCTAATGTATGAAACTCCCCAAATATTATTGTTTGTAGCAAAACAAAAAAAAATGAACAAAATCTTTTTTTTTATAATTATCATATTTATCATTTTAATTGATAAATATTATCATTATAAAAAACAAAGTTAATATCAATTATCCAAAAAGAGTAAATGCCTTATCTCTTTTTTATAATTATCATATTTATCATTTTAATTGATAAATATTATCATTATAAAAAAGAAAGTTAATATCAATTATCCAAAAATAGTAAGTGCCTTATCTCTTTTTTCTAAGTACCTTATATCTTTTTATTTTAATTTCCATTTTTTTTCTCTAACCTAATTTAATGAAAAGTCAATGAAAGTTAACTTGGTGTATATACACCAGGTGCATAATAGAAAAGCCTCTATCGTAATAGAATTTCCCTTCTTCTTTTTATGGTCAAGTGTGGGGGCTTTGAGCCTCCTAGGGTCCAACCTCGTCAAATTTCCCCATTTTTCAACCAACTTCTTTTTTTTTTTAATCATTTATATTTATCTCCTAAACATTGATGGATATTACAATGATCATTTAGGCTTGAAAATATATACTTTTTCTCTATTTTTTTATATTGTCCGAAGAAAACATGAAGTCCTAATTTAGACTATACGACAAGTATCTTTTAGCCATTTCAATCTATCTAGTATTTTGTTATAGGCATTTGACATTTAAAAAAAATTCCATTTTACAATTATATAGAAGAATAATTGATAATTTTAAGTGTCTATTAACTATTAAAAAATACTAAAATTGCAGGAGATGACAACCGTCTAATTTAAATTATGATTTTAAAATTATTTTTCTAGACAACATATGAAAAGCAAGGAAAGGTGTATATTCTCAAACCTCATAGGGTAACTGAAATACCAACCAAGGTTCATAAATGCTGCAAATTACTCTTTTCTCAAATCAAAATATAACAACCAAACGAATTGTTCAAATTCACTAAAGCGGAGGATGTTATAACAAACTTACAACTATTTGATACATTTTTCTCAATTTTTATTGATTTTTTATTTCGAACCAATACCACTAACAAGGTAATACTCTATCCATCCAATAATTAAAAATTGATTTTTAAAATATTTAATCCATTATTTTTCATCCAATACTTTATCTAAGTAATAGTCACTTCAATATAATTTTGTAGAAAATAATTAAATTTTTATAATTTTTTTCATAGCCAACCAAGAAAAAGAAAAAGAATAAAAGTATCTAATTTTTTTGAAAAAAAAATATTTCTTTTAGGATGTACATATGTATAGAATTTGAATTAGTATACAAGTTGAGTGAATAATCATTATATATCAAAATAATCATCAATAACTCATTTTCAAAAAAAGTTGCTTTTTTGAGTTTCTTAAATTGTAAAATCTCAATTGGTATAAAAATTGTGTGAATAATAACTAAGAATGAAAATAATTTATTAAATAATCCATTGTTTAAACCAAATGAACACAATTACTCCCCCATCCACATTTTTTATAACTTTTACTATTTTAGGTCTTCTTAAATCTTCAAAATATTTTCATATTTAGTATTATTTATCATATTAATCTTCAAGATATCATTTTAATATTTATATTTTTTTTATTTTCTTGATTTGCATGTAAAGTGTAAAGGATAAAAAAGAAAATAACATATGTATAGTTTTTTTCTTTTTTCTTAATTTTTATGTCAAACCAAAATATTAAAAAGAATTTGGCATGAAGGGGTAGCAAATTTGGGATAAATGAGAACGCATATTTGAATATTGTTTGAGAAATTTTATACACTCTTATATATTTAGCCATGTATTCAGTTTATTTTTACTTTTAATTTATAACATGATTTAGGATTAAAAAATAAAATAAAAAATAATGAAAAGATTTTAATTTTTTTTTATTTTTTCCCATATTTTTAATTTAAAATAATTATTATATTCACTAATTAGCAACATAATATTCTATTTTATTTAAAAAAATGCACAAGGGATTTAAAGAGAATTTATTGTTTTTAATACCAACCCTCAAACATCATTTTTTAGATATATGAAAAAAATTATCATAAAATAAAAAAAAAATCGACCACCCATTTTGATAGTGTCTAGGAAGATATCCAAGTGAACGTTCGAACAAACCAATGTGTCATTCATTATAAAAATTGAGGTCAACTGCAAGTAGTTTGAGTTGATTGTGCATATGAGCCAATTTGTTTTAACTTAAGTTAGCTGACTTATTTTTACTTTCATATATTTTTTGCATGAAACCAATCTATAAATCTATAACCTATAAATCTATAAATTGATATAAAAGTGGGAAATTTTGCTAAATAGTCTTTTTCACATTTTTAAAAAAGGTAAGCAATTTTTACAAAATAACACGTGTAATTCGCAATTAAGCAGGAAATGACACTGACAATTTCCATTTTTACCCCTCAAGTGGGACATGTGTCATGCAATGATTTGTTCCTCATTTGACTTTATTCCATTTGACATATATTTACAATTTTGACATAAAGTATAGAAAATGATGTGTACAGTAGTTATTGCAAACCCACATTCCCCAAATTAGCTATTTTATTAAATTTTTTCTTTTTGCAATTCCACGTTCCCTCGATCTTTATTTTTACATGTACAATAATTTTTTCTCCTTAAACCCATAATCTCCATTATAGTAATTTTTTGCCCACTTTTTTATCGCCCCTACCTAATACTCCAGTTATAAACAATTTTCTATCAGTTACAGCAATCTAACTATATATTTGGCAGCCTAATATAGTTTCCATTCCAAAATTCCAATTTCAATCGGCCCTGCACCAGAAACCCCTCTAAATAGGCACCATTTTTTTCCTTCAGTAGTGAACGCTCCCAAGCAACACCAGTTTCTGTCTTTAAGCCTTCCCCTACACCTGTAATAGGTTTTCCAAGTTCATAATAAGTTATTCTTTCAAAACCAACATGTGTTATTCACATTTTCTACTTACACAGAAAACGGGAACAAGAAGGAAGAATTGTAGAATTGTATAAATAAGAAGGAATTACAACAGCAAATCTGAAAATAGGTATCCTTCCACCTCTTTATTTTCAATAAACCCTTTTCAGTATAGTTACTTAATATGTCTTAGTATGCATTTATGGCAGCAAAAAGTAAATCCAATTCACACCCAGTAGTATCAGTCAAAAGCAACAACAAAATTGTAACAATGAGGAGAAATTATAGAATTGCAGCGGTAAAAATAAATTATAGCAGCAAATCTGAAAACAAATATTCTTCTTCCTCTTTATTTTTAATGAACCTTTTTCGTTATAGTTATTTAATATTTTTTTTGTATGCATTTATGGCAGAAAAAAACAAAGTCAATTCAAACTAAGTAGAATTAGTCAAAGCACCAACAAAATTGCAACAAAAATGAGGAATTATAGAATTGCAGTAGTAAAGAGAAATTATAGCGGCAAATATGAAAACATGGATTCTTCTTCTTCTTTATTTTTATTTAACCCTTTTCAGTATAGTTATTTAATATATTTTAGTATGCATTTATGGCACTAAAAATAAAGCCAATTCACACTCAGCAGAATCAGCCAAAGCAAGACAAAACAAATGGGTCCCATTTCAGTATTTGATTCATTTTATCCACTATCTTTGTCAGGTTATTTTTGGTAATGCTTGCTTTATATATTGAAATCTTTTTATAATTAACATACTTTTAAGAGTTCTTATAGGGAAAGTTTTAATTTAAGTAACATGTATTTGTTTAATTTCAATACATTATGAATCTATTCAAGGAATGCATAAAACACCCATAAACTTCCACATAAGTGGTTCATACTTGATTGTTTCAAATTTAGGTTATAAATTCTACTTTGTTATGGCTATTTGTCATTATATTTCCTAAGTCATACATATATTTACTGTGAAACATGCATAGGTGGAAGTTAATGAATAAAAAAAAAATTTTACCTTGCCATGCACAAAGTACTCATTTGTCTTTCATTCCCTAGGTCCCAGCACCACTTCATCTTCAAAAACATGAAACAGAAAAAAATGCATTAATATCATATAATTATAAGAAAAGTAATACAAACTCTTAATCCAGAGCAAGAAATATGGATTTGGTTTGAACTAATTAAGAGATTAGATTTTACATTCCCATCGAGATTTTCCTGTGTGTCACCTTATGTTTTTGAATACTAGCATCATATGCATAATGGCATTTCGGGTTGTATGTCTTAGACCACATGCAGCAGGAAAAAAATAAATCCATAGTTCACAGGTCGAAAGTGCATAGAGACATTTACAAAAGGAAAACTACAAAAATATGTAACCTACTTTCTCAAAAGACACCTACCACAGAAAGAGGTGCATGACGGCGACTCACAGTTGTAGAGGTGAGGCGCCCATCATAAATATGCCATTCACCTCTTAAGGAAGTAGTAATAAAAAAATCAATAAGGAATGAAGGCAGAAAAAAAAAAAGGAGCAAAGTCACATAACAGAATAAAAAAATTAGATTTTCCTAACTTTTAAACCCTAAATCACAAAAATCATGTCTTTTTCAAAAAAAATAAATAAATCATTTTCTAATAGGTTAAAGAGAGAAAGGACAAGATCAATCGATGTAAACAATCCTATTTTTAAGGAAAAAAAATCATCTGAAGCTTTCAGACGAGATCTATAGAGAATAGTTAATAGCATTTGAAAATGGTTTAAAATAACATTAAATAGGAGTTAGAGGTGAACCCATTCGTGTAGATTGTTAAGATTTCTGAGAGTAAAACACCTCCGCACAGTAGCGTTCCATTGGAAAAATCATAGGAGCTGCAGCACACTGAAGGTAAACTTATACTTGAACAAGACCACCATCAAAAAGACAACAGAAAGAAAAAAAAAATTGCTCAACCTAGATCTACAAAAAAAAATTCATCCCAAATCTACAAAAAAAAAAAATATATACGTCACGAACTGAAAGCCTTTGGAAAACCTTAAGGCAAACAAAAGCTCAAAAAAGAAGAGAAAAAAATTTGTTCAACATAGATCTACGAAAAAAAGTTTCAACCTATACAGAAAAATCATAGCATTTTCCATTAAAAGCCTTTAGAAAACTTTAAAGAGAAGACAAAAACCTACTAATTAAGACAAAAAATAAAATATAGGCTTTGCTCCGCCGTAGGCGGTGTTGTAGATGCTTGCAAATTCATACTCACGGCAGCGCATGACCGGAAACATCAAACAAGTGGGGGCAATGAGAAAGAAACCTAGAATCTGATCAATTTTGAAAAGCTAGAGAGAGAAGAGGAAGAAAGGGTGAGAGCCGCCAAAAGTCTCGGTTGCAATAGCATGTTTATAGGTTTTTTTTGTTTAAATTACATTCTTCAATCCTTTAGAAAACCAATGCCTACCCCTTCAGCCCTCTAAGTTCTTTTTTACTACCATTCTCTGTTTTGTCTATCTTCATTCCTTTATCCTTTGGGTAAAATTCATATTTAGTCCCTTAACTTTAAGGATCGTCTTAATGTGGTCTCTTACCTCTAAAAATACATCTAAAAGTGTCATGAAAGGGATGGACACGTGGCAATATACATGCCATGTATGCAATTTCCATCCGAAATAACGGTTGAACTAATGATAGAGACCAAAATATGACACACAAGTTGAGTTACGGGACTTTAATAGCTACTTTTAAAGGTAAGGGAACATATTAGAATGACCTTTAAAGTTAGGGGACTAGATATGAATTTTACCCTTTATCCTTTAATACGCAACCTTTCAAGAACATGAACTGGGCCATTCATTTTTACTCTTTTAGGCCAGAGTCATTTTTCGATTTTGGCCTGATATTAAATTGGTTTGGGCAACATGCACAGCAAATTAGGGTATGGATAATTTGTTGGTTTTACAGCCACATTCAATTATTTTTGGACCCCGGATAATTTGCTTTCTTGTGGGCCATTTTTAAATGTTTTTATACCTTTTTTTATTCTATTAATACATACCTTAATTTTAACAAACATATTAAAAAAAATGTATGAAATTAATATTTGAAATTAAACAAAAACAAATTAATTTTACTAGAAATATTTGAAAAATAGTTATTCAGATCCTTTGATTAAACAATTTACGGGAAAAAGTGATTTTATTTTTTTGTTGGTTACAAGCAAAAAATAGTAACAAATTTATTACTTTGATAAAAATTTTGATTCGAGTTAGTACAACTAAAAAAATACTAAGTCACAAATATAAGTTTTACATAATTATGACACATGAATGAAAATTCTCTTCCCTCTTGGCTTAGTATTTATTTAACTCCATACATACAACTTATAATTAAACTTACCTAAACATTTAAAATGCTACACATCTAACTCACACTTTTTATTTTAACAAGATTAAACTTATAGAAGATTGTGATATTAATATTGAATTCCAAAAAATATATCATCCGTACAGTATATGACTTCTCTATATTTGCACATGGTATAATATTAAATGTTTTACATTTTCCTTTTTGAACTTAATGCTTAGGATCTTGTGCATGCATCGATTAGAACACATGTTTTTATATGAACTATTGTCTCATCCATTAGATGGGTTATGAAACTAGTTTCATTTGAAAGTCAGTATTATATAGATATAATAATTCATTTGAAAGTAAATTTTATATAAATGTTTATAAATTTTTTAATACCTTAAACAAGAAAATTTCATAAAAATTTAGTAAGATTACAAAAAATTGTATTTTCAATAGATTATTACATCTATATAATATTTGTTTTTAATTAAAATTAATACTAGATAAAAAAAGAAGTAAGAATAAAAATAAGTAATTTTAAAGTTAATTGACTTAAGTTAAAATGAACTAGTGTTAATTTTGATCATCCTTTTATTCTCTATCCTGAAATCATCTTAATCTGGATTATAACATTTTCCATAAGTGGTGGTCCATCGTCGTTCTTAGTTGACGGAACTATATGTTTGTTAATCCTTGCTATGGCGGTTCTAGGAGTAGTTTGAGTTAATTGGGTCTATGGCCGTTAAAATTTAATTTTGATCATGTTTTCATCCTCAACCTTGAACTTGAAGTCATCTTAATATGGCTTCTAACATTTAAAAATGCCCATATTTGTGTTTTTCTTAACAGATTCCGTTAAAACTAATGAAAAGGACAATATCAATATCAATGCCAGCACACCATATTTGAAAAACTTCAAAGGGTAGGGAGCAAAACAGCGCGATAATAAAAAATTGGAATTGTTTTTTATTTCCAGCCCATTTTTACCAAAATGGTATACATAATTTTTTTTTTTTAAAAAGGTATTTTACTCAATTTACGTTGAGTGGTCATTTTGATCAGTTTCATGAACATCAACGATTTATTGGAGCCAATTGCAAAAATCAACAAGTTATTTTTGACCAAAAAAACAAATCAATGGCAAATTGCGCCAAAATTTGAACAATAGGAATGTCCTCGTAATTTTTCCCATGTCCAGTAAAAGCAGTGGCTCTTGAATGTTCTCGTTGTTGACCATCTGCATCCTGCAAGCAGCGAATAAAGAGTTACTTGCGCTTGTGCGACGAGTTATGATTATGAACATTGAATTCTTTGTTTCTAAAGTTGGAAATTATTCACACATGGGCCCGCCCTGCAGGGAGTTTCCAGCAAATAGCGGTAGAGGCTGGCGCTCGCCTCGCCACTCCTGTGGCGGGCCTTGGACCCCGAGATGAAGTTTCAACAAAGTCTGGTTAAGGTTGTAGTAGGTCCAGTCCAAGTAGCACCATATATGATCAAGTACCATTGCAAATTTCAATTTTAGCAACAAAAATTAAAAATTGACTATTAGATATTTAGAAGGTCATTGATTATCATGTATGCTCCATCTTGAAAAAATTAATATGGAATTCGTTGGAGATTAAAGGTTTCTATCACCCCTCAGTATGACAAGTACGACGGTATCAAAGGAATATATTTTAGCACTTAATGTAAATACGCATATTCATTTCTAAGTTTATTGGGTTAGTTGGCTCAATTACTTATTTATCACTGAGATTTTTGTTCTTCACTTTGGAATATACATACATACATATAGCTAGTACTATTAATGACTA
Source organism: Aquilaria yunnanensis (assembly GCA_039654915.1). Classification (NCBI taxonomy): domain Eukaryota; kingdom Viridiplantae; phylum Streptophyta; class Magnoliopsida; order Malvales; family Thymelaeaceae; genus Aquilaria; species Aquilaria yunnanensis. Next base: position 118,043,824 of record CM077593.1, read on the forward strand.
GTGATCATTCAGACATGATAATTAGTCCAAGAATCTTTTTCTCTCTCTTTTTAAAAAAATGAATCTTAACGATTTACGTAGTAAAATAAGTTGTAATCAAATCATGTATTAAAGTAACTGATTGTTTACAATGTGTTCAAACAAGTAGAAGCAGTGATTTTGCGATTTATAATAACAACTGCATTATTGATATTCTCTCTTTAGGCTAGGGATTGAAATGTCCTATATAAAAATCTTCTGGCACTATTTGTTCAAATGGTACTTTCACGAAGTAATACCTACTGTCAATGTAATTGCACAAGTTGTATAGAATTATATATATGCCAAATAATTATTAGTTTATATTTAAGTATATAATGTACATGATACGATTGCTAATTATATCCATAAAACTATTTCAAGTTGGAACATGAAAATGTGATTGAATTTGTCCTAATTACTCTTTGGGACAGAGTGGAAGAGGGGAGGAGATTCTCAATAAGAAAGAGGACCTAATGACTTCGAAAGAATTGAACAAGGAGCTGTATGAGATACAAATCTCATGTACGGTTCTATAGAATGGTGGTAAGAGTGACTTATCTGTCAACTTTTCTACTATTAACCCCAAAAAACCAAAGTCTACGTTACATAAAGTGGCAGCATTGGTTGTAGGTGAAGTACGGCCATGTAGGGATGGTTGAAGTTTGATTCCTGCTTCAAAGTCTGATTCCTATGGTGGGCTATCTAGCATTGTATACAAAAATGATAAGAATAGTTTAGTGCAAGGAGAAAAGTAAAATACTTATTTAATTTTTTCAGGGGTCCCACCAATTTTGAAATGTTTGGAAAAGTCAGGGGAGAAAGAAGGAAGGAGTTTGGAGCGGTCATAAAAAAAATCTTGCCCATTGCTAGTTGCATTAGAGAAAAGAGTTTCTTTAGCTCTTTTAAAATCTACTTAGATAGAGAGACAGGTTAATAAAGTCAACAAATTGTTAGGTGTCTCTTTTAAAATGTGTGAAGGGTTGGCTCTTTCAATTATATGATGAATTGGATGTCATTAAAGATTAAAAAAATGAGCCATGAAAAATTAGGGTTTCATAGGAAAAGATCAACATTGAGGAATGAATTGAGAATGCTGGAGTGGGGTATCAAGGCTTAGTGTGGTTTTGTGGAATTTTTTAGGGTCTTGAAGTGGATTGTTGAGAAGTGAGAGTGAAAGGTCTTTCTTCAAGGGTTTGGTTTGGGCTTTTAAGAAGGGGGTGAGGAGCTTTTGGGAGTTGAGGTGTTATGTTCAGGTTTGCCCAATAACTAGTTGACAAAAGTTTGTAATTCTAATCTCTAATAAAGTTTCTTTGTTTGCCGTTAAAAAAAACCATTTCAAGTTTATAATTAGAGATTTATACCAACATAAGTTGGTCCTAGATGGAGTTTGGGCACCTTAAGCAACATGTCCATGATCAAATTCTGAGAATTGTAAATGGAAAGTGTTTTATTGGGAGAAGTCTCCACTTCTGACATTTGATAATATTTTGAGAGATTAGTTTTTGCTATCCATGGTGAGATACCTCGGGAAACCAAGAAAAAAACTTTATTATTTAGTGTTATTACAGTTACCCTAAACTTTGATGTATATTATGATTACTCCCTGAGGTTTGTACATATACACTTTTCCCATACTTTTTTTTTAATATTTTCATTAAAAAATCTAAGTTCTAAATTTAAATTGTATGACAACTTTATTCTAATAATTTCAGCATGTATAGTATTTTTTAATAGTTATTTGGTATTTCAAAAAAATACAATTTTAAATTTATATAGAAGAAAAAGTGATAAGTTATTAACTACAAAAAATGCCAAACAGACTAAAATTATTGGAGGATGCCGATGATATAGTTTAATTTATGATTTCAGAAATTTTTTCAGGATAAAATAAAAAGAGTAAGCAAAAAAATGTATATTTTAAAACCTTATAGACAACTATAATATCAACAAAAATTCAACTTTACTATAAAGGGGAAGTTACGATTACCCTCCTAAGGTTTACCCTAACTTACAATTTGTCCCCCTTTATTTTTTAAATCCAACATTTTGCCCCTAGTTCTTTTATACTGTCTAATAATAACTTCTGAAACTGTAATTTAAATTTTACAATAGCCATCTTTAGGTAATTTCAGTCTCTTTAATATTTTTGCATAGTTAATAGACATTTTAAATTATCAATTTTTTTTTGTAAATGCATTTTTCTTCTTATAAATGCATATCAGTATTTTTTAAAGGTTGGTTAGGTATGAAAAAAAATTAAAAATCTTAAAATTACTGGAATATGGTTATCAAACAGTTTAATTTAGAATTTTAGAAGTTTGTTGTCGGACACTATAAATGAAGTATGTCTAAAGTGTAGATTTTCAAAAATAGATAGAGTAAAATGTAGATTAGATCAAACTAAAACTACTATAAATTACCCTGTTATTTAATATTTATAGATGTTTCTTACATCTCACATCATATAAATCTTTTGTTGTATTGATCTATTATAAAGCTTAAAAACTCTAGAATGCCAAGCCGGCAGTGGACGGAAGACCCAAAAAAAAAAAGAAAATGCATAACAAGCTTTATTATTATTATTATTATTATTATTATTATTATGTTAGAGATGAAAGAAAATTCCAGGTTGTTGCTATCTAAGGTGGAATAGTGGACATTTGCTAATGTTGCAGATCTCTGTATTAGATCTAAGTTTAATTAGTGTGTTTAAGGTACTTATCAACAGACAAGGGAAAATATGTTAGGCCTAAATGCCTATTGCTTCCATAAACTATGGTGACTCGGACAATTTACCCCCTAAACTATAAAGTGGATTAGTTTGAACCCTGAACTTTGAAAAATTGGTCACTTGAGGCCCATAACTCAAAAAAAGCTCATGTGACTGCACATGCTATGGATGGTGTGAGCAGTTAAATGGAGGAGCAATAGTGGCTTCTTTGCAGATGCACCCTCCCCATCCGGGTTCCCCTTATTCACTCATCCCTTCCTTCGCCCCATCTCTGCCCTCCTCTGCTCGCGCGTTCTTCTCTCACGCCTAATTACGAGGCTGGTTAGAAGTGAAAGAATCATCCTTCGACGGACCCTCCAGCTTCACCATAGACCAATTTAGGTTCTTCTTTCTTCACCACCATCGGCGTCTCTTCGTGGTTCTCTTTCCTCTACCAATCAAATGGTTGCCTCACCGCCGTTGGCTCCACAAGAAGATATGGTTGCTGAAGAAAGTGGCCGTCTTTCACACCTATGCCGTTGCTAACGGCCTTGACGGCATCCTCACTAGCCTTTTCATAGCCCCCAAGCTCAGCCACATCTTTTACCTCATTGATGACTAGCAACACTACATCGTCCTCGCCTATGACCTCCAGGGCCATATCGCCGAAGCAGGGTTTAAGCATATGGGAGTCCAGCTACTCAGGATCATCTTCGCCATTTGTGTCAATGTCTTCACGATTAGTGTCATTTGTAATATGATCAAATGATGGCAGAAGTGGTGGGAGTGAGTTTGTCTTTGTTGGTTCGAGAGCTTTGCAGGTAAGTTTCATTGGTCATGATGGCGAGAGTGGAGATGGGTATAAAGGGATGGAATTGAACACCCGATAGGTGGACTTGGGTGTTGGAGATGGTAGTTTGAGTGTTGGGCATTAAAGTTTAGGATGAAAAAAAGAGAAAATATTATTTGGGGTGACTGTTGCATAATTTTTTCTTTTTATCAATGAACAGACATTATCACAAACATTAGGTCGTTGAGTCAGGGGACTAAAGTAACCGATTTTTCAAAGGAACTGATCTACTTTATTGTTTAGGGGCAAACTATCCAAGTCATCATAATTTAGTGGAGCAATAAACCTTTAGGCCCATATGTTAACATTAATTGTAATTGACGTACAATGGAAACCAACGTCATGAGAATTTAGGGAACTCTTCATCAAAATAACAACTGGGATCCTTGCTGCATAAAACTATTTCAAGAGCTCTTGTGCAATATCTTTTTATTATAGTCTTTATGTCAATTTGTTTTAATTTAAGTCAATTAATTTATTTTAATCTTTTTTTTTTACCTAAAATTAATTTCATTTAAAAGTCAATATTATGTAGATGAAATAATCCATTTGAAAGTAAATTTTCATAATATTATTAAATTTTTATGAATTTTTTTTAATGTCTAAAATTAGAAAAATTTATAAAAATTTAGTAAAATTAAAAAAATTATATTTTCAATAAATTATTATATTTACATAATGTTAACTTTTAATTAAAATTAATTTTAAATAAAAAGAACATAAGAATAAAAATACACTATTTAAAATTTAATTAATTTAAGTTAAAACGAACTAGATATATACGTTTTAGGGGTCAAAGTGAGACAAAGTAATGAAAGTATATAGTTTTTGGGACCACTGAAGTTTATCCCAGAGTAATTTGACATGGTCTACAGATGTTTGAATTTGGCTTTTTATTTGGACTTTAACTGGGACAACTAAGCTAGAAGATACTAGGATTCTCCTTCCTCCTCTTCTTGTTCTTTTTGGTTTTTTTTTTTTTTTGTTACTGTTCGTGGATCAATAAATCAAAATTTAGTAACATTTGCAGATTTTGTTGGGTATATGTTTTGTTTTTTCATGTTAATTTATTGGTTGATGAGCCAGTGAGAGTTGACTGAATAGAATAAGTGGTAAAGACTAAGAGAGATTAGGTGAGATACACAGGTGTCAAGAGACATCAGACAAGCAGAACCCTCCATGAGTATGCTTGTTATCTGACATCTTCCTCCAGGAGTTGGTCGCACCTGTCCTTGTTCTTTATTACTCCAGCACTGTTATATTAATTCCCATCCATCCACCTAATTTTACATTTTTACTTTTGAAATTTTTAATTTTTTTTTAATTGTGATCCTTGGTCCCATACGCTCCGTAATCTTCAATTTTCTTTACATCATTCATTATTTTTTTAAGCAATTAATTTATATTTTTTTATTTTAACATTAATGTAAAAATTATATATACATAAATGATAAATGAAGACTTATGATTTTTAAAAATATTTTTTATTTATTTAATAAATAATAATATAAATCAATAAAAAAATCAAAGAACGTGAGAGAGAGGAGGGGTGTTAGAGCGAATTTGTTTTAACTTAGTTATTATCTCTAAAATTAATCGATGAGGATTCTCCATATATATGTGCCTTTAATTTTGCAGTGTGGTGATCACCTCCAACATAGACTTGTTCTCTTCTCCCAGATAAAAATTTAAAAATCATATAGCTTATGTCAGCGCAAAAGCAGTTGGAGACATTTCATCATATTTCCGTCTTTTTTTATTCCCTTCTTGTACATATAAGAGAGAATACATAGGAAATGAGCTAGTGATGTTCGAATTCTGTATCTCTTCGACTCAAGTTGACTCTAGACTTGTTAGGATTCAATTGTGATAACTTAATATCCAAAGTATTAGAGGTAAAACATGCCCACTTCGTTCTTAAATATGACTCGATGATATAATTTTTTGTGAAAAAGTAATACTCTATTTGTGTCATTTCTTGTAACATTTATTATTTTTAATTGGATGATTTTAAATTTTTACAAAAATTCTCCATATTTAGTAAATTATTGTATTATATTATTCTTTAAACAATAATTTTAATATTTATTTTTTATTTTTTAATTTATGTATAAAAAATGTAAGTTAAAAGTGAAAATGACACAAATATATAATTTTTTTAATTTTTTCTATTAAACCTAAATATTTGAAGGAACTCGGTATAATAACAAAAATTAGCATGGAGGAAAGAGAGACGCAAGCCAGCATTTAAGATAGGCAGGAATAAGGTAATTACAAGGAAGCCAGGAAAAAAGTTAAGAGAGAAACAATGGAGGAGACATCTCCGCTGTCGTCAAAGGATGTCACCGTCGAGAACAGACAGCAACCGTCGCCACCTCCCCCTTCTGCGGTTCATCCTGTTCGCTACCCCAGCTTCCTACATGAAGCCCTGAGAGCTCTGCTCAAGTGCCTGGGCTTTGAAACTCCAGAAAACCAACCTAACAAGCCTGCTTGTTCATGTCCCTTGCCGACACATGACAACGGCGGCTCATCTGTTTCAGGCGGCGGAGGTAGCCCAGATCCACCCAGCACGTCGACCGCCACCACAGCTGATGATCCTCGTTCAACTACTACTGTCAGTAATTCTAACTGTTCCTTATTTTTCAATAATATTCTTGAGTGTGATTAAATTTCTTTAGTTGGAATCAGATTATTTGTCAGACACAGTTCAAATCTAGTCAAAACAAATTATTTTCTTAAAAAATTTTCAAATTAAATGCTATACACTATTCTAAATATTGTGTGTACTACAGCAAAAATTACAATTTTGAAACTTCCTTGGAAGGGGAAAAAACTCCTTCGAAGAAGTTTCTATCTAAGCAAATTCAAGCTCTAGTTTGCTTTCCTAGAGGAAATTTAAGGGGGAAATTAATTATGTATACATTGCATTACTAGTCCATCAAAAATAACTAGCTAGAAGATGGTTTTTCTTTTTTCTTTTTTTCCCCTGTTCCTTTTCAATTTTTAGGTTCATTACTTCCATATTGCTTAACGGGAGTGGTTAAAGGTGCAGGAAGATCCAGCCGCTGATTCGGTGGCGACGGTGTTAGCAGTTCCTCCGAGACCTAGAGTCAGCACCGGAAGCGGCGGCCGTATCAACTGACAAATTTGATACCCCGAGGCCCGAGCCAAGCCCCAGTCCCAGCCAGAGCTTGCACATGCTCTCACTAGCTCTATTCAATAGGGTTTATATTTTCCTCTTAATTTCTTTCTGTTTAATCCCTGTCAATTTATTGGCATTTGGAAATCCCTGGTTGTGTAAACAAAAAGTAGCTGGGGCTATTCATGCATGAGATGAACCGTACGTGTAAAAAGATTGTATGAATGTTTAACATCTAAACCAGCATAGTTTTCCCTTTAGAGACAAACTAAGTTTGAATTCTACTGGAAACACTAGTGCCTTAGACTTAGAGAGTTTCTTTTGACGCCATCTGGAGCGGCGAATAAAGTTTGAATCCTATACTAGCACTAATTACTAATTACTACCTCCTTCCACCATTTCAGTTTTTTGACTTAAGTTTAAATTAAACTAGTTAAACATGCTCGTGTAATGTACAAAATTAGTAACTTTTTAATGTTTTAAGAATTTATATTTATTTGATTATAAATTTTATCTTAATTATTAATTACGATGGAAAGTTTAGAAATTATAATAAAATGCAATATTTTTGGAGCAGCATAAATTTCATTGTTTTTTAAATCAATACATATAAAGAGAAAACAACTATTTTATACACTAATACATTTTATATGTATGTGGTAAATATGGGCTTTACCTGTAAAAAACGAATAAAATTGAAGGCAGGTAGTGTTGTAGAAAACGTGTAAAAAAATGCAGCTATTGAATCAATTGTAGGACTTGTGATGGTGGGTTTTTTTATCACCTTTTTCATGAAATTTACTAATTATTGACTTATAAATTGTCATAAAAGAGAAAGAAGAATATATTTGCAATGTATTCATGATCAAAGGGCTGAAACCAAGTAATGAAGAAGAAATATTAGCCCCCTACAAAAGTGAAATAGATGAAATTGAATTAAAGTAAAAGTTGTTGCTGGTATTAAAATTATTTTTGTTGATAAAGAAAACACAAATTTAAGAACTATTCTCAAATTAACTAAATTAGCCAAAATTGTTAATAGTCAAGTTGTTTATGGTTGAAAAAATAGAGTAAGCATAAGGTGTTTGAAGAAATATAAATTTTTTATTTCTTTGAATTTATTTAAACTTAAGAGGATTTTAGGACATTTTGTATTAAAGGGAAAAAATCTCAAAAAGAAATTGTAGATGAAGAAGTATTAAAAGGGAAGACAAAAGTGTTCGATTTTCTTTAGATGGAAAGATATGATGATTAATAACTTATATAATACTTTAGGAGTAAGACAAATTGGTTAAGAGCAAAATTTTTACACTTTCACCACAAAATTTTGTTAATCATTATGCATAAGCATGCATTTAGGGATTTGTAAATACCATTTAAATTATCCATCTTGTTGTTCATGGAATAGTAGGATAGTCTTTGTAGTTTAACTTTTAGTTTTCTTTGATAATTAAATATACATTGACATACATGTATTAAGGATTTTTACATGGCATTATATTTTTATTCTCATCAAACATACATGATGTGTGGGAATATGAAAAAAATCATTGAATTCACATTGCATAGATAAAAAAGTGCTAAACATATTGATTATATAGTGTAGAAAAAATATAAATAAATTTATAATTATAACATCAATACTTTATTTATTGTTAAAACTTAAATTAACAATTCTAGAAATTTAAGTAATATTTATAGAATAACACGTGATTCGAGAAATGTTCTTCTGGAAAGTAAAAGTTAGGACTAATATTTTTTGGAAGTATGATATATGATTCTAGTTGGTGAAGAACTAAAGAAACATTTTTATTTTTAATGGATTTAAACCAAGGTAAATTGCACCAGTAATCCCAAACCTTCAAATTTTGGCTGCAAATCCATCCCTAACATCTCACTTTTTACTTAATATAGTCCCAAATCTTTTCTCTTATATTTATTACAAGTCATCCATGACTCCATTCTAGATTGAGTTGGTATAAGAAACTAATTTGTATAAGGGAAAAAAATATTTTATATAGTCCATTAATTATCAAAAAAATTATGACATACTTTGAATTAATGGAATTGCAATTACCGAATATTTTAAATTAGAACTTAAAAAAATTGATATCAAATAGTTGTGTGAGAGTTAATAATTTTAAAATGTTTGAAAATTATTTTTTTATTAAATTCAAAATTGTACAATAATTTGTTGATGGTTAATGAACTATGTAAATTATCAGTTTTTTCTCTATAAATCAAATTTGTATACAAACTTGGTCTAGCATAGAGCCAGAGACAAATTTCCAATGAAGGGAAAACATTTGGGTCCATCAAAGTAACAACTAAGAGATTAAAGGTGTATTTGCAACCCAAATTAAAGATTTTAGATTTTTATGTAATTTACTAATTAAACTAAAATAGAATGGTTAATAGGTTAGTGATTAAAATAGTAAGATATTTAAAGTTAATGAGTTGTTCATGAAATTTACTCATAAAAATTTAATTAACATTTATATAATATAAATATGTGATTGGAGAAATGATCTTTAGGAAAGTTAAAAAAAATTAGAAAACAGATTTTTTAAAATTATAATATGTGATACCATTTGGCGATAAACCAAATTGGAATTTTTTTTAATAAGTTTAGGACAAAAATAAAATAGTTAATAAGTTAAAGACTAAAACAATACGATATTTAAAGTTAATAAATTAACGTGAATATATTCATATTAATATTTGATAAAATTTTTAATCAAATTATATTTAAAAACAACAAGTCTTGTAATAAATATTAATATAAATAATTTTAAGTCAAACTTAAGTAAAAAACTGAAATGGTGCAAAAAAACTTGAGACGGAAGAAATACTAATTAGCAGGTGATCTGTATAAATACTACTTCCTCCGTTGTATAGTACTATGTAACGTTTCTTTGGCTACAAATATATTAAAGTAATTTATATTACTCTTTTTTACTTTGCTCCTAAAATTAAAATTAAAAAAATAGAAAAAGGGATTCCTAGCCTATGGCAAAAAGACTCCACTTGTGTTCAGATTGGTGAAATTTTGAAAATTTAGTTTAAAGTTTAGTTTAAGTGAGATAACATAGTAAATTAGATATTAAAAGTTTTTAAAATAAATAAGTGTTATAAAAAAATTTGGTTATAAAAAATTTTGAGATGGCCAAAATGATATATGTTGCATCATTTTTTGGATGAATGAAGTAATATATAAGTACCGATAGAATCGATCGTTTAACCTTAGAATGAAATATCTTTCCCTTGCTTCAAACTTATTTTATCCAAAAAAAGAATCATATGTTGGTGTTATATTGTGACTTTAATTTTGGTAGCAAATTTGTGGTATTTTCCTCAACATTATGGTGTCTCAATGATGGTGAATTGCAAGCAAGAGTGGGAACAAGATGAGGACAATGGTAGGATTAGCAGATTTACATGTTTGGGTATTGATAGTTAGGGCTGAAAGTCGGATGGGAAAAGTCGGGTTTGGGTTAAGATTGACCCAAATTATGCCTACTTCTTTCTTAAATATGCAACCCGAAACCAACCTGACTATTAAGTGAAACTGACCCTAACCCGAACCCGAATAAGTCGGGTTCAGTTTAGTATAATTGGGTCAACCCGATTTGTATGCCTAGCCACCTGAGACAAATCAGAGACGAAAGGGCATTCGTCAGACTTCAAAGAGGCAGTTAGGTGGGTGATCGATCCGATCAGGTGTGTGAAAAGGGCGACGAGGTGAGGCGATTATTGAGGCAAGTCAACTCTACCATCACCGTCGAGTAGCAGCATAGTAGGAAAAACGAAAAATAGTCGACACTTAAAATGGAAGGAGATGAGAGACTAATAGAGTTAGAAAGATGAGAGTGGGCTGGTGAGTGATGAGAGATTTAGGAATTAGGGTAAGCTAGTCAAATGGGTAGCAAAATGGGCTAGGTTGGTTACTAATTAAACTATCAAGGTTGGGCTTGCGGGCTTGGGAGTTGGATTAGGGAGTAGGGATAGAGAGGACTAGGTTGGGTTAGGTAGAATAATGAGGGAGTGGGTTGGGCCTAGTCAGGTTAGTCAGACTTATCGGGTTTAACTCGAACCGAACCGATGTTCACAATATAGTATCGGGTCAGGTTTGGTTAGGCAGAAGAGGGAAGGAGTGGGCTGGGCCTAATCGGGTTAGTTAGATTTATTGAGTTTAATCCGAATTGAACTGACGTTTACAATACAGTATCGGGTTGGGTTGGGTTCAAATCTTTTTTTTTCATGATAAACCCGACCCTAACCCATCTTTTTTTGGGGCAAATTTTGGGTTGCAGGTTTTACTTTCACCCTTACTGATAGTAGAAAAAACCAAAATTACAGGGATTGGAAATGTATTTTTCTATTTTAGCAAACAAATGGTTCTATAGCATTTTATGATGCTACACTTCCATACTCAATATTCTTTGAAAATTTCAGAACATGAAACCATTACAATATTATGTAGTAAAGTACAAGCAACCATATTTCCAATGATTTATAACCAGTGCACTGTGTGGGTATCATAAATATCACATATACTAATTATGTGAGAGAATATTGTAGATATACAATAAAAACAAATTATACCACAAATGAACAGTAACAGCCATCCTAGGAAGATGTCGAAAACAAAAGTGGTGGAATTCCAAAAATAAGTCCTAAGATATCTTGTTTTGCTTTTTTGGTCTCAAACTTTTCTTATCTGATAATTAAGCCCTCAAATTCTTTGTATTCAATTCCCTATAATATTGGCCGTTATCCTATTGATCCCCAAACTTTGATTTGCTAGGACCAGAGCCCCAAATAATAGATTGTCATGCGGCCGTTCACCTAGTTACTACTATATTATTACTATATATTAATTGCCAACTTTGAGTTACTGTTCATGAACAGTGCCACATATTTTTTTCCCCCTGGACTAGATTGGCTTTTTTTTTTTTAATAAGTTCAGCTCATTTTTCTGCAGGCGGATAGAGTTCTGAGGGCCCATATTGCAATTGGCCCAGTTTTGCTGTAGTTAAATGTGTTTACAGTCCCAGATTTTTTAACTTTTACCCTTTAAGTCACTGATTTCGACCCATCTTACGTTTTGGTCCCCAAACTTAATAATTGTTTAATATTCTTTCTATTTGCTCTCTTACTCCCCAAGCTTTTTTGTTGTTTTTTTATGTACAATTTTCTAAAGCAAATTATAACTATATATTAATTGCCAATTTTTGCTCTTTTTTAATGTAATTTTTATGTTCAATTTTCTAAAGCAAGATAAATTAATTCAAAAGTTTTATGGTTTAATAAAGTAATTTGGTTCATAATTGCTAAAATTGAAAGTGAACTTTTCTACATAAATTTTCCATGAATATTAAAAATTAGAATTTAAGTTGATAAGAGAAACTTTTAATTAATTATTCTTTAACGAGAAAAAAATTTCTATCATTTTTAAACATGTACAATGCTACTTTTTGATCATGACTAATCATTTTAATAATAAGAATATAAGATAATGAAAACTTAACTCAAAATTAAAATAAAGTAATAGTTTAATTGACATTTATTTTAATGGATTATTTCATGGATTGTTTCTTCTGTACAAATACTCTACTTTTAAAAACTTTTAAACTTAATGCAGTTTTTTGACACATTAACTAATTAAATGAAAGATCATTATCACCCTGATCCCGCCGTGCAGCGTGGGTCAGTTGATCCTCGTCTAATTATAGGACAAAAAACACTGTTCAATGAATAATAACAAAGCTTTTAAGGCCAGATTTAGACAGTGTAAAAAATGGAGAATTTCAGAAAAGCCCTCCAAAATACTATGCTATACTTTAATGGTCCCCAAAGTTTTCGGTCTTCCAATTGACCCTCACTTTTTACAGCGATTTTTTTTTCCCTGATAATAGTAGCTTGTGGCCGAATTTGAACAATCTCCATCTTTGCTCATGACCAATTATAGAAAAAATGAAAAACTTCCAAAAAGGTCCCCTAAATGTTATGATCTACTTTAATAGTCTTCAAACTTTTTTATTTTTCAATTGAGTCTAGGGATGACAACGAGATGGTTTAAGAATAGATATCCTCTACCAGCCATCCATGCCCGCATTTTTTTTTACCTGTGACTTTACAGGCATCCGCAAGTAGGTAAAAAATCATACCTGCAACCTACGACTAACAGTTTAAATTATTTTTTTAATTTCATAAAAATAAAATATAAAACATATATATAAAGTTATTGCCCACATATAATGCAATAAAATCATAATATACATACAAGAAAATATTTGATGAGAATTAGTATAAAATATTAATTAAGTGTAGGTGTTGCATACTATTATAATTAATAAATAAAAAATTCACGCCGGTAGGCTTTCGTCACCTACCTGTACTTATTAGATTGATATGATTTGCTACCCATGTCCACTTTATCATAAGTATTTTTACCTGTTTACTTGCCACACCACCAATGGATATCTACGGATCACGGATTTTCCCATCACTATCATCCCTAATCGAGCCCGCCTCTTTGGTAGCAATAATGATAGCAGCTTTTTGTACTCTAGACTTCCCCAGCAAGGTGCGAACATCGTTTTGGGTTGGGAGATTTATGATTTCCCTTAAAAAATGGTCAATCCAAGTTTAGTCTATTAAATATTTTTTTTTTGTCCTACTGAGACTGAAAACTTTATTTCTCAATGAATGGGCACCGCAAATTCAACCAAAGCAAGTAGCTTGCCCCGTTTTGTTTTTTTCTTTTCTGGGTCAATCGTTGAACCCCAATTTTAATCATTACAATTCCGCTCATTGATCACCACATTTTTCTTTAAAGATTAAGCTCCAATTTTTGGTAAAATCAAACATATGTTTATCTGAATTTTATGAGAAGCTTTTTATTGTCGCATATTACTATTGATTACATACACTTAATGCTACAACAAACCACATTGGCCTTTTTATTTCTAAGGATCAAACACAATTTTGTTACGAGCAGTGGCAAATGATCTCTTGACGGTTGGCTTGTTTGATGTTGAGTTCAGTCTGGCCAGCACTTAGCTTTTATATGCATTGGGTTTTTTTTTTGTAATTAGAATAAAAATAAAGGAGAAAAAAGAGAAGAAATAGCTAGGTGACCAAGTCTCCTGTAAGGGAAACAGAGTCAAAACATGATCCACTATACTTAGAGAGGAACCGTTGTAGCTAATAAATCATCTTACTGGTGTGACAACTTGTCTGACTTTAACCTGACTGATATGAATTAATGTTGACAAATGAGTCATCTGACATGTGAATATATTGGTGTTTTGCTAGAATCTGCATGTCATTGGCACATCTTCACTTTCTCCCATTTGCATCACATTGAGTAGAGGGTTCATGACAACTTGCAATGGTGGAACCACATAGTGGCAGGGGTGCTCCCTCCCCCCTCCTAGGGTGAGAATTTTGAAATTTTGTAAATGTAAGGTACTAGGTTAGTCGCCATGTAAGAAGTTAAGGACCAGATTTGAGTTTTTCCCTTAAAAGGGTAAATAGCGCTAGCAGTCCTAATCTTCACTTTAACTGCAAATTCCTCCATAACCTTTCTATTATTGCATATCTATCCCAAACCTTTGTCTAATTTGCTTCTCTCTCAATGTCACTGAGTTTGACTCTTTCTCTTTCTTTCTCTCTCCTCTACTATACTTCAGTAATTATTAATCAAAATAAAGTAATTATTTTACTAATTTTATTTAGAATGGATATTATTTGAATACTACATTACACCTCATAATTATTTAAATAATTTTTTTTATAAAAGTGAATTTTTATAAATAATTATTTTATTCTAAACAAGTTGTGAATATTTCTATTCTAAACAAATTATGAATGTTTCTATATCATTCGAAACAAGTTGTGAATGTTTCCATTCCAAATAAGTTATGAATGTTTTCATTTTATTTTAAACAAGTTGTGAATATTTTTATTTTATTCTAAACAAGTTGTGAATGTTTCTAATTTCATTTTAAACAAGTTGTGAATGTTTCCATTTTATCCGAAATAAGTTGTGAATGTTTCCATTTCAATCTAAACAAGTTGTGAATGTTTCCATTTCATTCAAAATAAGTTATAAATGTTTCCATTCAAAATAAGTTGTGAATGTTTTCATTTCGTTCTAAACAAATTGTGAATATTTCCATTCCACTCCAAATAATTTGTGAATGTTTCTATTCCATTCTAACTTTGCACCCCAAACTAAAAAACCTAGTTCCGCCGTTGACAACTTGAATTAGAGCTACCAGATTTATGCATTTAAGAGCTAATTGTCTTTGCTGCTGAATCCACATTTGTTGCCTTGAATTTCCTGGGAGCCTTGGAAGGATGAGGAGCAGATAGAGTCTTCGGTTTGGAGGAGAAAACCAAGGGCTGATTAATGTTTCTAGTTTGTTCAGCAACATCTTGTGATTTTTGCTTCCTTTTTTCCTTTGTTTTAATGTGAAGTATAGGTTTCTGAGACCTGTCTTTCCTCACCTTCAAAGAATCAATTGAATGACCATGAGCATTGGGTTGTCTACACTTAGGTTGATGAGCTTCCTTATTGAATTGCTTATCAATATCTGTCTTTGAAGGTAGCCCATTCACATACCATATTGGGTTTGAGGGAACCTCAAGAAAAGGATGTTGTTGGGTTGCACATTGCAAACCCCTGTGCAAGATGTTTCCACACTTGAGGCAAACGACATGCTTCTTTTCTTGTTGATTACCAGCCACTACCCAACATCTTTAGAATAAAGGATCAACATAACAAGCTTGTTGGCTCGAATAAGCTTATTAGAATCAAACGACTCCAAGCATTGGGTTTTGATTAGCTAGGTTGGCCCTTTTATCCCATTTTCTTTTTTATTTTCCACTTGTATTAAATCAAATCCATTTTACTGCCTAGAATTTTTTTTCATTTTCTCTTTTGATCCGCAACCTTCTTTGGCTGATGATTGAGTCCCTAATTTTCGGTGTTTCCTGTTTTTCCTTTTTTTTTTTGGTCATTGATTAGACCTCATTTTTAGTTGCTAGAATCTTGCTCTTTCACTCGTTGGTCTCCAAACTTTATTATCTGATGATTCTACTTAATGCTATAATAAATTTTTGTGAATTAACTTATATTGATTGTATTTGCAGTTAATGCTGCTATATAATTAATCCACTGGGCCAAATAAACTTGTACATTCTAAAACAAGAACAAGATTACCAGTCATTGAATAATAACTCATTTTTGGACCAGAAGTTTGTGTTGTTTTGGGCTAAAAGTTTTAGGAAGAAAAACCTTGTATTCTCGATACGAGTCTTGACACTTCACGATGGCCTAATATTATATTAGAATATATACACAAAAAAGACAAATCATCTATGCAGCATTTACAATTTGTTGACACATATGATTGGATCATATCTCTGGGAAAAACTTAAGATCACAGATTCTAATAATTCTGAGTTATTGATCTGGGCGTAGGAGCCGAATCTCATAATCAGTGTTCTATGTAAAGAATATTAACTGGAATTTTTTTACGCATTTTATATGACCAGATCTCTTTTAACGAAGAATAACTTAAATATTTAAAGAAAATGAATAATAGAATCATTTTTTAGCAGATAACAAAGAGGATACTCAAAACTCTCAACTTCTTCGGACCACTTGAATGAAGTCGGCCATGAAGCTTTTCGGGTACCGGCCCATTACGCCGATTACACAGTAGGAAAAAAATAAAAATAAAAAATCTCATCCCTCCATTGGGCCAACGCCCTAGAAATTAAACCCGAAAAAAACCTAGTGTCCAATAATTTCTATCGGAAATTATTTACAGAGCTCCACTTCGATCAAAAGACTCCTGCATTTGTCATGATAAGATACAGTGAGCACTGAGCACATCACAATCTATTGCTAGTTCATTTTTTTTATTAATTTTAATGCATTATTCTTATAAAAATTGATTAATTTCCAAAAATTCCAATTTATTAAAGCCTTAAATTTTAGAAAATCTAAAAAGTAATTTTAAGATTTTTTTAATAAAAAAGTGAGTATTTTTTTTAATTAATTTTTAACTTATGTAATTTGAAAAAAATAAAAATAATACAAAATATTTTTTCACAAGAAATAATGTAAAATTCTTTTTGGACAACTTAAAGTATAAGCACTTAATAAATTGGAAAATTTTGGGTAAATAATCATTTTATAATAAAACTATAAAATAATACATTAATACTACTAAAAAAAAGTGGTCCTAAATTATGCATAAGCCAATCTCAAAAGTTTGTTTTTTTTTTGGAGTAATTAATCTTCCCTAATTTATATTTTTGGCCTGCACATGTTGTTTGGGATCTAGTCATGGCTAGATATAGAAATACATGTTAGGTAATCGATAACTAATTTTTTCTTTTTTCGATAGAAATCGATAACTGGATAGATCCATATATATGTGCAGTACATCTATGGGCTTCAATGATGTACTCCACTTTGTGTACTAACAAGTAAAAACCAGCCAATTATCTGCTATAAAACCATATAGTCGTTTAATTAAGCCTTGGTTATTCCATGCATAAACTCGCTAATACCTTTGCTTACCATCTTCAAAATCTATTCTATCTGCTATTGCTCTTAATTTATATATGATTACTATTATTTCTTTTTTGTATTTTTTTTCATAAAACAAATCTTTTGTTTACGGTTATTTTTTTGGAACGACATTGGAGTGCATGTTTTGATCTAGAAACTATTTTTATAAACACTTTCAATATTTTTTAATTTGGCAAGTTTCATACTAACGAAGATTTTGTTTTGTTTGATTTTTCCTTTCAAGGGAAAGATGTACTATACTAATATTTTTGAAAGAATGAGAATGTTAACTTTTTCAAGACTCAGGTGATAACTGAATTAGCTTATTTGTAGCATTCTAACCAAGATTTGAACCACATGGACGTCGTGACATAGTGTTTTCAACATGCAAATGAAAGAAGATTCCCATCGGCAAAAGTAGTGGACTTAAGATTAAGACAAGGGCAATTCTTCGTTCTCATGGTTGAAATTAAATTACGAAACAGGTAAACTGCATATGCTTTATCTGCATTTTTTGGAATTTTATATGCTTCTACAATTATAGGATTATGTTTTAATTTGTAAACCTCTAAATTTGAATGGTGCGTATACATTATATTAACGGTATTGAAAGTATTGGACTACCCTTGTACATGATCATAAACGGGGAGAGTAAGAGTTTTAGTGAGACTTTAAATTAAAAAACAGACATTTACCTTCATTATTATAATTTCATACAACCGAAGGCAAGGTGAGACTAAAGAGTTTCTTTTAGAAAAAAAATGGTAAAGATAAATTTTATTGATAGAAGAAAGGGGAGAGTAGGATACAACTGCTGGGAGCAAGAGTTGAAATCGAGGTTAGAATGCTAAGTGGAGATAACCTAAGCGGTTATTGTTTCAAGTCCAGTTAGCTTCCGTTGCCATTTCTAATTTAAATTTCCGAGTGGGTCAGATTGCTTCCTATTGAATTCAACTGGATAAAATATAGGCATAGCTAGGTCGGGTCCTCCCTTGACCTGAAATTTCAACCAGATGAACTAACGCAAAATCTAAAGTTTTACTCTTTAAGGGTTCGTTTCTTTTCTGAATTGGTCCCCCTTTGTGGAATAAAAATAACCTCAGCTTTGTAAATCTGGGTAGTATTAGGTTCAGGGTCCTATTCGTGATTATTCTAGTCGTCAACTCCTCAACTGGCTGTAGGGATGGCAAAATCGGACTTGACCCGATGACCTGGCCCAACCCACCCAAACCCGATCTGACCCGATTTGAATAAAAAAGTCAACGACTTGAACCTGACTATGCCTAACCCAACCTGAACTCGAACCCAATTAAAGGGAAACCCGAGAAAACCCGAACCTAAATGACCCAAACCCGAAATGACCCGAGCCTGAATTGACCCAAACCCGAGACTAACATGACCTGAACCCAAGATGACCCGATAACTAAACCCGATAATACCTGATTTTAAGCCTCACCCTAAACCTTAACTTTCCTCTTTCATTATTTTCCATATTAACTCAGTCTTAAATATGGAGGTTTCCATGTTTAGTAACTTCCGTTTTTTGAGACTTTCATATTCAGTATGTCTTATATTTAGGAATGGTGACTTCTGTTATTAGTAACTTTCATTTTTTGGTACTTCCATATTTAGTAAATCTCATATTTGGAGATGAGACTTTCATATTTAGTAGTTTCATTTCTTTTTTTAAGATATTCATGTTTAATAATTTTCATATTTTGAGAAAGGATTTCCACATTTAGTAACTTCTATTTTTTAGGACTTCTATATATTGTAAGTATCTTATTTGCGTAAGAAACATCCATATTTAGTGAATCCCATATTTGAATTTTTCCAACATAAGTAATTTTTATATTTAGTAAGTTTAATGATCTTAATAGGTAATTATTAATATTACAACATTCATCCTTATACTTTTAAGTATAGTGCAATAAGGTACTTAAATTTTAAAAAATTTTATTTTAGTAACCTATAATAATTACAACATCGATCCTAAAATTTTTGAAATCTTTGCACTTTCACCCAAAATTTTAAAAATTTTACAATTTTAGTAACTTGATTTGTATTTCATTGTAATTTCAAGGAAAATTCATTGAAACATAAGCATAACAAAATTGTCATTGTATATGTCTGAGTGATAACTGAGTGAAGATCTGAATAATCTGTACAATAATAGTTAAAAGGTATGGGTTTAGAAAAATAATCAAATATTACTAATAATGTTAAATTACTTAAATATGTACTAAACTATAATGAAGAAGATTTTTATGAATATTTTAATTAAATATACTAAAAAATGAAAATTTAATTTAAATTAAATCACACAAAAAATCAAATTATTTGATTTAAATTTTAAAAAAAATTGAATAGATTCAATCGTTTTGACTTCACACTAATAACCCACGTGAACACAAAGGTTGACCCAAAAGTTGGCCTGAAGTTACCTGAGACTAAAATTGACCCGACATGAAGTGAACCCAAACCCAAATAAACCCGGCCCAACCCAACCCAAACCCGAAATCAACCCGAATCTAAATGACTTGACCTGAACCCGAATTCATGCTAACCCGACTAGATCCGAACCTGAATGACCTGACCCGACCCACCCAATTGTCATCCTTAACTGGCCGAAGTACAATGTCTACCGAAGTCAAGCTTAAGTTAAGCTGACTTGGCCAAAATGTTCCATTAATCAGTGTTTTAATGGGGGCTAATACGAATTTCGACAATTAAATTATATGTTGAGCATATCTCCATTTATCGTAATCACAGTCATTGGCTTTAAAGACGGAGCTATACAAACTTCATATGGTACCATTTTTATTGTTCCTATTTTTTTTTTTTTGGGACCATATGTTATTGTTCAAAGAAACCATTTATGTTTATTCTATAGGGATCTATATATCCCACTAAATCTTCTAATTTTTTTCGTAAATATTAAAAAACTTTTTGGAAGATCTCGCTGAAATTTATTAAATAGTCCCACAAATGTAGGAAAACAAATAAAATGAAATAAAAAGTGAATATGTTTTTGTTTTTATAAGTTTGTTAGATATCGAAAGCGTCATAATTATATGACAGTTTGTGACAATTGTCATTCGTTACAGGCCATCAATTACCATGGAATGGAACGGAATCTACGCGATTCAGGAGCCTCTTAGGTTGATTGATGGTTTGTTATGAATGACGGTTGTCACGAATCATCACACTCTCCATTTCCCACATAAAAAAGCAAATATATATCAACATCACAGTGAAAAATTTCTAGATTCATCACTAATCTACGTGTTAGTAAATGAATTGAATGTTCCAAAGCCCGACTCCATTATATAGCTTCATTTTTGTACTTACTCATAATTAACATTAAAATTCGAAATAATATATTTACGAATATAACATCTTCAATGTCCTAAAGTACTGTAGATGCTTCACATGTTGTAGCTTTAGGCATATGCCTAGAAATGGTAACAGCTGCGCCAGCCATGGAGCCATTTTGTGGGAAAAGCAAATATGAGATGGGATCCTATAATAGACATCTTATCCCTTATCTTCTTAGCTTGCCGTCTTTCCGTTGACTTGTTGTACAAACCTAGGCTTGATTATTTAGTAATGTAAAGTTTATTTTAAGCCACAAAAGAAAAATCTTCTAAAGTTAAAAATTAAAAGATACGGAATTAAGTTTTCTCAACACCTGATACTACTTAATAATTCACTGTATATATAGTTTCTTCCAGTTTTCTTTTATTTCACTTTAGTGTAAGTTACTTAGATCCCCGAAGAATTTTTGAAAATTACACACTTTTGCCTGAGATTTCGAAATCTCCCCCATCCCTCTTAGAGGTTGGAAACAGTAAGGGAAAAGGGTAATTTTCAGCAAATTTTAAGGCGACCATGCAATTGTGAGCAAATCTGCAAGGGGCAAAACTAGGCTTTTAAATCAGGAGACAGTGCAATTGTTAGAAAACCTCTGATTTTTTCATTCGTTTTCTGGGTTCATTAAAGGCAGGCTACCCTCCAGTCCAAGGCTACTACATGCTATCCGCTCAATTAGGGCCTTTAATCACTTACCCAAGAATAAACATTAGAGAGGAAATCAAAACTAAACACTTTGAAATGGAGCATTTGATCTCTTTCTACATAATTAATCGGCCGTCCCGCTGGGGAGCAGATATTTGTATCTGACTCCAGTTTATCTACTAAAGCCACTAGCTTGCTAGTCCGATCCATAAAAACAACAACTATTCCCTTGAAATAATATCTTTTCACGGACAAGTATAATCAGTCTCTGCAAGATTTTGTCTAGTTATTGTCCAAGACCACATTGGACCCTCCATGGTTTCAATATTGCTCAAAATATTAAAAGATATGGTCTTAGCCTAAGATATATGAGTCCTAATCACCAAGTGTTTGAAGCAAATAATATTGGTTGCATATTGGAATTTTATAATTAAAATTGCCAACACAAGAAATTTATGAGATGGGTTCTCCTTCTCCAGACACGAGAAGGAAGTGTAATTAAAGGACTATACCCATCTGCCTGAAACTTCAGACCCTTTTCAGATACCAAGTACAAGTAGTAGCTATAAAGAAAGGGTATAAAAGGTTAAAAGCTGAAGAAAAAATGTCCAAATCCTTGTTTCAATGGGACCGTACAGTTAGGGATTCCTCCATCCAAATTAACCAGACTAGCGTTCGAAAGCAATTTGTAATTCCAACTAATTTGGCCGTTCTCTAAGCTAACCTGATTTTACCCAAGAAGCTCCCCTTTGCCGAGTTGTATAAATTCTGATGAAATTTCAATGTGAGACATCAAAGAAAAGCAGTAGCAGAGAAACTAATTAATTTCAGAATCAAAAGAGGATGTTTTCCCTTAGAGGAACTATTGTTTTCCAAATCTCTTGGGTTCTGCTGTTCCATTGCCTGCTCTGCCAAGCTTCAACAAGAGATTACACCTTCATGGTATGTGATTTTTTATCAGTACAGTTTCACAGATACAATTGAAACAAACCTGAGAAAGCAGCCGTGCCTTTCGCAGATAAGAGAGTCCAATTACACACGACTCTGCTCCTCGAAGAGGATTTTGACCGTCAATGGACAGTTTCCTGGACCTACTCTGACAGTGCACAAAGGAGATACTGTTTTTGTAAGAGTCCACAATAGAGCCTCAGAAAACATAACCATTCACTGGTACACATGACATATACTCGTATGAATCTGCATCTATATATATATATATATATTCGAGAAGAAATGAATAGCATTGTACTGAAATTTGTACCTGCAGGCATGGAGTTGCACAGCCAAGGAACCCATGGGGGGATGGGCCCGAATACATCACGCAGTGTGCCATTCAACCAGGAGGCAGCTATAGATACAGAGTCATCTTCTCCACGGAGGAAGGGACCTTGTTGTGGCATGCGCATAGCTCGTGGGCACGAGCCACTATCCATGGTGCCATCGTTGTCTTACCCAGGATTGGAACCAACTACCCCTTCCCCCAGCCCTACGCCGAACAGACAATCGTCTTAGGTACCCGTACATTAAATTTCCATGTTTATATTCACTTCATTAACATGCTTTATATAAGCATATATCAACCCCCCCAATTCAAACATGTAGGACAATGGTGGAGGGCCAACGTTACTGAGGTGATCCAACAAGCCTTGCAGACCGGGGGAGACCCTAATAATTCTGATGCTTTCACCATAAATGGTCAGCCTGGTGACCTATATCCATGTTCAAGCCAAGGTACTGTTAAACAATATGAACATATATACTAAAAGGTCTGAGATTCAAACCATGCATTATACTCCCACCGTCCTAAAACTTTTGCTCAATTTGATATTTTGTTATATTTTGATTTAAATTTATTCATTATTATTTATTAGAAAAAATTAAAATAAAATATATTTACAAATTACATGTCTTGATTTATCGTTTATATATAAAAAATTTTTGTTAAAAATAAATGGAGAAAAAGTTTTGAGATGAAAGGAACATTATACTACTAAACTTTTGAACAAGTAAACTATCTGTACATGTGCAGATACTTTCTTTCTAAATGTGGAGAGCGCGAGGACTTACCTGCTCAGAGTCGTGAACGCCGCCATGGATCACATCCTCTTCTTCGCCATCGCCAACCACAACCTCACCGTGGTGGGCGTCGATGGCAGCTATACCAAACCCTTGAGCAGCCAATTCGTTGTCATCTCTCCGGGACAGACCCTCGACGCCTTGCTCCAGACCAACCAAACCGCTGACCGCTACTACATCGCCGCCAGGGCTTTTGCCTCCGGCACCGGTGTCCCTTACGACAACACCACCGCCACCGCAATCCTCCGCTACACAGATAACTGCAACCCGACCCGCAACACTTCCTTCCCCAACCTCCCTTTCTACAACGACACTGCCTCTGCTTTCGGCTTCCTCACCCAACTCCGAAGCTTAGCCGACCAGAACCACCCGGTCGACGTCCCGCAGAACATCACGACCCAACTCGTCTCCACGGTCTCCGTCAACCTCTTCCCCTGCCCCAATGGCACCTGCCAGGGCCCGAACGGTTCCCGATTCGGCGCCTCCATGAACAACATAACCTTCGTAGACCCAAGTATCGACATTCTCCAAGCCTACTACCGACGCATCGGAGGCGTCTACGGGACCCGGTTTCCTGCCGTGCCGCCGTTCGTGTTCAATTACACCGCCCCGATTCTGCCGCTGGAGCTGGAGCTGTCACAGAACGGAACAGAGGTGAGGATGATCAACTTCAATTCAACGGTGGAGGTGGTATTCCAAGGGACCAACGTGGTTTCGGGTACGGACCATCCGATTCATTTGCATGGATACAGCTTCTACATTGTTGGCTTCGGATACGGGAACTGGAACCAGACGACCGATCCTCCCAACTACAATCTGGTCGATCCTCCTTTCCGTAACACGGTCAGTGTCCCCATCAACGGCTGGGTCGCCATCAGATTCCGGGCGAATAATCCTGGTAATAACTCGCTTGTTGACTAAACCGTACATGGCTCCCTATACTATGTATTAATATTCAATTCAATCCTTGAGCTATCATCTGTGTCCTAAAATTACAGGAGTTTGGTTCGTGCACTGCCACATAGAGCGTCACACGTCATGGGGGATGAGGACGGTGTTTATTGTGAGGAATGGAAGGCGTCGGAGTGAGAAAATACTGCCGCCACCGTCAGATCTGCCGCCCTGTTGATCACTAAACGTTTCTTTGTCAGCTATGCCCTAATGTTTTTCACAATGTTTTCATGTTGCCACTACTTTATACAAAAAATAGTTTTGGTGGGAAGAACAAGAAAAACCCATTCGGATGGAGAACAATTGGGTTCAGCCGATTTTTTTTTCCCTTTTCTTCTCTACAAGTACTTCTTCCGATAATGAATAAGTTATTCGTTGTATGCATTTAACCAATACCATAGTTGTCGATATATATGACATTAATTTCAAACATCAAAGTTTCTCATCAAGTCTTGGCCTTGGGTTCCGTTCCAACAAAATATTTATGTGTTTGTGTTGTAATATGTGAAATAGTTCTAACAATAATGAAATGAATTTGTGAATAGTCAACTTAATACAAAGTGGTTTATTTTTATTTTTATATTTTTTTAATTTTTCAATATTATGTAGATATAATAATTTATTTGAAAATAAATTTTTATGAAGTATTTAAATTTGTATGATTTTTTTTATTTTTAAGCATTTTAAAAGAAAAAATTTTAAAAATTTAATAAGATTATAAAAATTTTATTTTTAATAAATTATTAGACCTACATAATATTAGTTTTCAAATAAAATTGATTTCAAATAAAAAAATATCAAAATAAAAATAAATAACTTTAAATTAAGTTAATTTAAGTTGAAATGAATCCGTAATATCTAGCATGTTTTATATTAATAGCTGTCTGTTAATGCGTTTTTGTTGACTTGGCATTAGATTGGGTGTGGATCCCTTGTTTTCTTTACTTAGATACCCTGAACTTGAACCAAATTATGGCTGCAAATTGCCACCAACTTGAACTAGGCGGCCTCTCAGCTGGTGTAGAAGATCGAAACCTCTGAAGCCAAAATCGAGCACTTGTTTCTCCGTCTTCTTCTCTGGGCTTAATCAGCATAAAAAAAGGAAGCACTTCATTCTCCTCCTCTGCCACAATCGTCAAACCTTGCCTCCGTCCCCGTGTTCATCACTACTTGCACCAGTATTGCTGCTTGACCACCATGGCCAACGCCGCCAACCTAACTTTCCTTTTTACCCAAACAAGCTCTCATCTTTTTGTTTCCCAACATCCACCAAACCGATACCTCCACCACTCCCCTTTTTCACTCAACCAATTTCTCGTCTTTTCGATGCTTGCAGCAATTTTGCTTCTAGGTCGTTGTCAACGGTGTCGGGGAGAACAATTGGGCACTCTTGTCCGGGGATGATTTTCTGATCTCGGATGAGTTCGAGCTCGAACTGGGTCTGGGGTTGAGTATTGGCATCGACAAACACCGGTTCAAAGCCCAACAAATAGTCGTTATGCGGCGGCCATTGTTTTATGGGTTTGGGAGCGTAGCAGCCTGGCTGGTTGAGGATCAAGTCGGATTGAGTCAAGCTTGTAGAAGGAGGTTGAGATTCTAATTCTCAAGGAGAGGTTGACAGGAATCTGGGGAAGGGAAGAACCAAAGAAGGGGAGAACCTGAGAAGATGGTGATTGGTTCGAATGTAACTATGTGTTCTTTTTTATGGCAAATTATTTTAGGACTCACACGTCAGACTTACCACTCAGTTAAAACATGTTAATGGCTTCATGTTAATGTTAAACAAATCTCGAATTTTGTTTATGTATATTAAAATGTTACACATCATCAAAGCAAGAACGCGTGAATTTATAAAAAGAAGCGTATATACGCTAATGTCAAACATCAAAGTTTCTTATCAAGTCTTCGCCTTGGGTTCCTACAACATACAATTATGTGTTTGTGTTGTAATATGTGGAATAATGTTATCTGTTAATAATTGATGGCCGAACTATTAATAGAGATGGTTGAATAGGATGCCGGTGGTATACTAAGGTAGACCAAGGCCTGAACCTATAAGCAAAGACAATTGTTAGGGTGAAGGTGGAAAACCTTCTAAAGGTCAAGTTAGTACATCTATGAGAGTGAAAGTAGCTAGGGTTTTAGTAAAAAGAAGATCATACCTCTACAAGCCGTGAGGGTCTCCCTTTTATATGTGTCAACTGCCCTCTGTCATGGCCTTTAAAAATGTCATCAATGTAGGGATTCCTCTCAATTATAAGAATCTTGCTTTGGCTAGCCCCCTATCCTTCTAGAAGACTCCTTCATTGGGTAGAGATCTACTTGGGCCGGTTTTCCTCCATCAAAACGGCCCAGGTATCAAATTATGTAGGGCCAACCCCACCATGACATCACCAACAATAAGATGAGTTTGTGAATTGTTACAAGAAATTCAATATCTAAAATCTCCGCTCATTTCTTTATTTTGTTTATATATATTAAAATGTTACACATCATCAGAGTAAAAACACGTCAACCTATGAAAGGGAGCTTATATACACTAATAAGAATCGATTGAATTGGTTAAAAATAGTACATTTTAATTTCTCTTTCGTTGCCATCAATAGGTTTTTATTAGTAAGCTCTTTCTAAGTAATATTATAAACTTTAATTTGAAGATATATAGGGCTTATGTGTTGTTTTGAAGTGAGATGACTTTCTCATACTTCTAAACATTTGCACTATTTTTTTTCCTACTTTGAAAAAAAAGCTCAAATATGGGGCTGAATTTTTAGATTATCAAACTTAGCCCATGTATAGATAAACATGGCTGGTGGGCTTAGTTGACCCGAGACCCCAGACCTGGTTTGGGTCAAACTTGGCCTAGCTTTGTCAAACCTAGGCTTGACATAGAGTGTTGGTAGGAGGCTAGGCAAACATTGGCCAGGAGAAAGAGGGAAGCCTAAATCAGCTCGGCTCGACCCATGAACATGGCGAACCTGAAATCGGATTGGACCAACCCAGAATCGGTCGGGCCAGGCTAGGCCATGGCTGGGTTGACCGTTTCCCAGTTGACAATTGCAGATTTGAAAAATTCAAAAAAACAATTGGGAAAATTACACCCTACCCTCATAATGGTTGTAGAATATTTTTTTAGGCCTCAGACTTTTTTACCCTCCTCTAACAATTATTAATGGCTAGCTTTTTAGAACCTTTTGGGCAAACCATATTTTTTCCTCTCTTATAAATAGGTAGTCTCCCCCCCACACTTCCTCACACCAAAGTTTTTTTCTCCAATCTCCATGTATAATATTTTCTTATTCTCTCTACTAGCTCTCATCCATTTTCTTAATCTTTCATTAATATTTGCTTAATTTCTTCCCAATCTCCTTCTAATCTTACACTAATTATTTTATATCATTAATTGCTTCATGAGCGAAGAACTCCGGCAAGGGTGTTGCAAGCTCCTCACCCTGCACTGGGGTTGGTTCATTTTTTCGAGGCCGATTGTCGAGGAGTCCATATCCAAAAAGTTGTCGACAATGATACCAATATCAGTATGTCGAACTATGAGTTGGGCCTCGATGACCTGCTCTCTGACGATGACGTTGAGGAGGTTCCACTAACCTAAGCCAACTTAAGCAATGCTGAAAGGTCGTAACCAACACCTCAAAGTGAGCAACAACCCAAGGCAACACAAGGGAAATCTAGAAATTGGTGCATTTCAAGCAAGTGTGGGAAGGCAATGCAAGGTACGCCAGGTGCAAACACTGCGGGATTAAGTTTGGGTGTAAGTTGAATTCCGGAATAGGCATGTTTACCTGGCATTTGAGCAAAGTCTATAAAGATCTTATCAGCACTTCTAATGGACAAACCCAATTGACGGGTGTGGGGAGTTTTGGCGGTTCAGGTATTTTTTGATACAATCCCAAAACTGCTAGCCAAGGTTTGATTAATTGGATGATGATTACTGATAAACCTTTCAAACAAGTGAAAGATGAACACTTAGAAAGATTTATTGTCGAAAATTTAAATCCTACATGTAAGAAAATGTCTAGGCAAATGGCTAGAAGAGAAAGTTTTAAGCTGTATGAAGCTAAGCAATGTGATTTACAAGCATATTTCTCTACAATTAATCATTTTCTTTCATTTGCATCTAATTTGCGAAGGATGAACACTTAGAAAGATTTATTGTTGAAGATTTGAATCCTACATATAAAAAAATGTCTAGGCAAATGGCTAGAAGAGAAAGTTTTAAGTTGTATGAAGCTAAGAGATATGATTTACAAGCATATTTTTCTACAGTTGATCATTTTTTTTTTCATTTGCATATGATATGTAGATATTACCAATAGGAGAAAATTATTATTATGTAACTACTTATTTGATAGATGATGACTGGGTAATACAGAAATGAATCATTGCATTTAAATGCATGAAATTTGATCATAAGGGGTAGAACATTTTTAACTGCATAATAGAAACTTTGTGGGAATTTTAAGTTGCTGATAAAGTTTTATCCATTTTTCTTAACAATGCTTCTAACAATGATTGGGCGGTGAGAGAATTAATTAAAGAGTTAAAACCATTATTTGAAGGAAAATTTTTCCATGTTCGCTGCTTGCATCATATTTTAAATTTATGTGTTCAAAGTGATTTAAAGTTCTTGTAGACCGAGATTAGCTCAATTCAGAATGCATTACTTTTTCTAAAATCAAGGAGCAAATTAACACATGAATTTAAAATTTTTTGTATTGAAAATGAGGTAAAATTTTCTTGGAAACAGTTTAAACTAAATTGTCTTACTCAATGGAACTTAACATTTGAAATGTTGAATGACAACTAACCATGGGCAAATCTTTTGACTCATTTTGTAAGCTCATGAGTACAAGCCAAATGGCTAACTGATGACATGTGGGAAAAATGTTTTAAGTTGAGTTACTAATGTTTTTTATGAGGCAACAAATGTTTTCTTCGGGGTTTATTATCATATTGTGTACTAAGCAATGTTGTATTTTGTAAACATCAACTATATTTTCAACCAATACAAGGGCGATGAGTTTTTGAAACCAACTTAAAAGTAATGCAAAAGAAATGGCTACACTATTTTTAAATGATACTGCTCATTTATCCAATTGCATGTGTATTAGACCCGAATGTAAAAATTACGGGTGGTCTCCAATTGTTAGAAGCATCTATCATGCATATATAAGATATAATCAAGTTTCTACACTTGCTATTTCTGTTGAGACCAACCATAACTTGAGAGAGTTATACAAACTCTGCTCTGAGTGTCATTCTGATAAGGTTAAGGCATCTGAGCCAATATCGGCATAACACTTCACACTCGAGTGGTGGAAGAATAAGAAAAAAATATTTTTGATCTTATCCACAATGGCGCAAAAGATTTTGGCAGTACCAATCTTTACCGTCACATCTGAGGCAACTTTTTATGTGGGAAAATGAGTCATTTCAAAGAACTGTGCAAGGTTTGTGTCTGCAATCGGGATTTAGCTCTTGCTACTTTAAGGAATCAAGATATGAAAAGCTCTGATGATGAGGTCACAAACGATAAGGAGACACAACAGTAGATTGTATGTTTTCATTTCGGATTTTAGATTGTATTTGATCTGATTATGCTGTGAAGAGTCAATATTAGGTTTTACTTTTCATTTTTACGTTCTAAACGATGTAAGTGTCATATGGCCTTTTCATTAACAAAATTTACACCAGTAGTGGTGTTTTTCCTTAAATAAAAACATGTTTATTCAGATTATAATTGAATAATGTTTCAAAACATGTTTCAACACTTTTTTTTTTAAATAGGGAAAGCTCAACCTAGTATAGACTAGCCCCAGCCCAGGCCTAACCTGCCTTGAAAAGGGCTGTGCCCAGGCCCAGATTTCCCAACCAAGCCCAGCTTGCCTGGGCTGGGTCGGCCCACTGGCCACCATTACGTATAGAGGTACCAATATTTGTCAGTTGAGACACTGAGCTTTACGAGCATTGTTCCTTAACCAAAGGATTCCCTTTCCCTGGTCCATGCTAATAACTACCCATTTTGGGCTTCCGTCGGATGATCATATCTTTGGTCATGCTTAAGTTATTTTCCAAAAATGTATGGATAAGGCGCATGGGTCGGGCAAAACCATGAATTTACCCAATTCATAAGAGTGTGGTGAGTTGGATTGGTTAAAAATTAATCATGATTCACAGGTTCTGGTTCCATATGGAACCAACCTGAGAAATATTTATTAATATATTATAAAATTTATGCTTTTACATATATAATTATTTATTAAAAATTATATTATAGGGGTTTAGTCTTTTAGTTTTAAACCTAATCCTAAGTCCTAACTATCCCAATCCTACTCCACAAAAGCATTCCTAAATTTCTAGACCATCATGGGGCAAGGGTTACGAGTGCAACTTTATTGGATTTTAGTGTTGTTATATGTATATGGTGTAAAGTAAAAAAATTCTAGAATTAGAACAAAAAAACCTAGAAACATGATTATGGTTTTATTTAGTTCTTGATTCTTGAATTAAGTATGAAAATTTTTAAACCAAACCTATTTAAGTTAGTTCCATCCCACAAAAAACCTAAGCCAACTCAAAACATACTCATCCTTACACTTTCAAGTGAACACATTTTTGCGGCTATTCATTAACATTCTATCGAGATGAATTTAGCTTTTTGTTTTGTTTTATTTTGCTAGCAACGCAAGCATGCAAGAACTCCATTACTTTGTCACAAATCATTACCTCTAATACTAAATATTAATGTTGTTCCTAAATATAGTCTAAGGCTTATGTCTTAATATAAGATCGAATTTAAAAAAGTGAATTGGTCTTGCTTTATTTTCTTAAAGACGAATCACATTGTTATACACAGGCTTTTATAGAGTCTTAACACTATAAGTTTACTTAATATCATACTTTTACACAAATTAGGAGCCCTAGACCTTAGGGACTACAGCAAAGATTAAGAGTTCCATATAGTTAATTTTAATCGAGGCAAGTCTCATAATTGATTCTTAACTCCCTTAATAGCCTTGTCAACCTCCATGCATCTTTCATCAGCTCCACTATCAGAGGAGAATGCACACTTTAGAGATTTTGGTGTGTAGAGATTTTGGATTTTTTTGTTTTCGTTTGATTGATTAATTTGTATAAATTTGTGTTTTGCTTCTTCTATTTTTTTAGGATAACCCCCTGCCTGAAACTCAAAAAGCTACAATTCCATGGTGGGATGTTTAACCAAGAGGCTAAATGAGGAGGGATCTGTAAGGGCAGGATGTGGTAGACTGCAAGGGTGGTGGCGAGTGGGGACTAGGTACCCTGACAATTGTAGGCTCGGCAATACCTAATTGATTGCTTTAATTTTTTCTAATACTAAGACATGGGCAACCTCTATACTTATACCCCATCTTTCTCCTCCGTTGGATTTAAAAAGATTGATGATTTTGCAAATCTCTGATTTAAAACCAAAATTTTATCCTTTTGACACTCTAGTCATTAGAGTTTATTATTTGTCTTATTTATTTGACTTAAGACTTAGAAAAATTTCAAAAGACTTTATTATTTAATAATTAAAGATTATTGTTAAAATCTTTCTAAACTATCACCTAAGTCGCATAGCGACCATAAGACCCATTGTTGAAGAGAGAGGGCAACATGATCATGTGAAACATTGATAGATAGCTGTTTAAGATATTAACACTAATCAATAGTCACCAATAGATAAAATATTTAGAACTTTGTTTAGGTTTACTTCAAAAAGACAAGATGAAAAATAAATTGGGGGGAATAGAAAAGTTAAAAAATTATAAGTTGTTTTGATAAGAAACATTGAGAAGAGTTTGGGAAATTGGAATATTTCTAAAATTGACAAATGAGATGTTTATCAAAGGAAACTTTTGATCTTAGAATGACTTATGTCATTAAAATGGTAGAAAAAACTATTCCAATAATGGAAGAAGATCATAAATTAGAATTGTCTTAAAAAATATATGATCAAGGATCATCTAGAAAATCATTATAATTATTTGCATGTTGTTCTGGTGTATATTGGTTTTAAATCTTTAACAAGAAATGATTTGAACACTTCAGTAATCATTACCATAAAAGATTGTAGAGAAAATAAATTCTCTGATTCTTTATTAGGCGTCATAGAATCAAGTTTATGTGATGAGCAAATTTACTTTAATTATCACTCAAACTTTACTGTTTCTTGGAAAGATCATTATATCATGAAAGTTTTAACTACAAACATCATAACATCTAATTTTGATATGCTTGAAAGATCCTAAAATCTTGCTTTTGTTTATGGAATCTATTATAAAATAATGACAACACAGATTGAGCCCAAGGCTTTGGAATTTGATACATAATGAGAAACTTTGTTATTAAAAATCAATACAAAAAAGAGTCATGTTGTCATTCCAAAGACAATAAAATGAAGAGACATAAAGGTTTTAGAAAAATGGATTTTCCAAAATGATAAACCAATGAAATCTTTGAAACCTTAAGAATTAGAAATGATTGTTGAATATGAAAATGAAGATGTTGAAATAAGGTTTAGTAAGGAAAAAATTACAAAAAATGATTTATCAGAATTAGAACCAAAAAGACTTCCCTCAATTATTACTTATAAACCCTTTAGAGCTTCATGTTCTTATGTGCCAGAATTTGAACATGAGAAATTTTTAGGAGGAGTTAGAGAATCCATAGAACAAGTTTTACACCCTATTTATAAAATTAATCCAGTTGTCTTAGAAAATGGTCAAAATTCTAGACAACAAGATGAAAAAACAAAATTTGAATTCATAGGACCACCAAATCCTAGCTTTTTAGATTTTTAATTAAGTGTATTAACAGAACCATTTAGGTTTGACCATCAAAGTCTAAATGAGGATTTTTAGTTAGAAGGGAATAAAATTAATAGAAAATTATTTTTTAATACCTATACCAAAGAAGATAAAAAAGAAATTGAACATATTCAGTATAAGAGAATTATGAGAACTAAGAAAAATTTAAATTCTTTGAATGGTTTATTCTTGCCATAGTTTTGGATGAAGAAACTACATTAGAGGTGCTAAAAGAAACTTGGTCCACTTATAAGACTAAAATAGAAAAAAAATTAAATCTCCATAACCACCTACACTACGGTTATATTGGGAGAAGAAACTAAATCATCTACTTCACCCTTCAAGACTTTTGACATAGAAAATCTGTAGATAAAAAAAAAGATCTCCAGAATATTATGAAATAAAATAACTACACAAATGTTTACTTACAATCTATAGGTACACAGATGAATAGAATTGAAACATTGTTGGATATATATAAGTTTGGTCGCGCAAAGACTTTAGTCTTTAAACTAAACCTCAATGTACCTGATAAGTTTTCCTAAAAAACTTCCAAAATTTAAATTAAAACTAAATAATAGAATAATTTATTTAGCTAATCAAATAGCTAAATTAATAATTAGATTTGATGCGCCAAAAGAGACTGTGGATAAGAAACAAAAAGTCTTCAGATAAATGTCATTGGAGAAAGTACATATATCCAAGAATTAGTCAATTCTCATCACTTAGAATATGAAACTTTAGAATTAAATCATCTTCATTGTGAATGGGGGAGAGGATGTCCAATTAGAAATGTTTCAAGAGTCTGGAATGTGTCTCATCTTTATGCTCCCGCAAAACCATCTCCAGTGGACATACAATAAAGTAATTGCTCTAAACATTATGCTTTTACAGAATAAAAAAGAGATTCAATAAGAGAATGAAATATATATGGTTTATTAAAATGCCAAATAATAAACACTATCCAATATATGATTATGCTTGGAATAACTGCTAGAAAATGAGTATTCGGGCCCTTGGGTGATGGATATTGGATGCCATGTGATCCCAAGAAGGCTACAGAGGGCTATGTTTTGTTACTTAGGCAACTCTATGCTAGCTAGCTCTGTGCAAGCATTACGGCTAGAAATTGAGTCGGCCAACTCAATTCCCAAGCATAAAGAGCTCAGATTTAAAAATGGATTAATAAAATGGTTAATCTAAGAAATCAGAAATATGGATCATGCTTGCTCTGCCCTTCAGGGGGATAAGGTGTTAAGTGGTGTGTGTGTGTTGTGTGCTTCTATGTTTGGTTGTGCATGCTAACCCCCGACTATTATTATTATTGTTATATGCATGTACCTGTATCTTCTTTGCCTTAGTGTTTTCTTTGTAGGAGCATGGAATATTTGTTGACATGTTATTCTTGGCTATGTTAAGCTTTGGAAGTCATATGTTAGGCTCTGGGAGCCATACAGAATCCTTATTGAGTTTTACTCACCCGCCCTTATCTACTTAATGTAAGAAAATAAGTACTTGAAAGACACTGAGGTCAAGAGTATTTTATACTCTTTCTATGGTAAAGGTATTATGCATATGTGTGGTATTTGCTGAATATTCTAAGTATTCTAAGTGTTCTGGGTTGCTTGTGTAACAGGCTAATAAGAGTGGACTTTATGTGCAGAACTTGTAGTCTAGATTGTAGGAACAAAGTCTCTAAGATGGAAATGTGTTCTATGTGTGATTTTCCATGTATAAGCATGTGCTATGTATTTTGGTTTGTCTTAAAAACCAAATTTTTATTTTTAAGTGCTTATGGACACTTTTGAGTACTTAAGTAAACATGAACTAGAAAGGAAATGCATGCCTGTAACGGGCTAAAATGGTACCAATGAAATTAAAGACATGTATGTGTTTATGTGCAATAGTGAGTTACCAAGACACATATGAGTATGCAAGATGTATGCATTATAAACAAGTTTTTCAAAACTTGAGTTGGTGTTTTGGTTGCCATGCATGTACTTGGCTAGGTGAGTAATGAAATGAACACACAAGTTCCACATAAGTACTAGCTTGTTTCCGATAGCACAACATAAACCTTTAAGTAAATAAGTAACGAGTTAGTACTAGTAATATCATGGGATTCATGCCCGTATGTTTGGTTTTGTTTAAATGCCCCTTATATGAAATTCCGCTGCATGGTTAAGTAATTGGGCCCGAATGGGCCAAGGGCTAGGCTGGGCGTGACAAAAATTATTGATCTTCAATCTGAAAAGAAAAATTTATATAAGGATTGTCAAAACATTTTGGCCAATTGGTCATGGACCACATTAAGGAGAAAAACCAAAGTCATCTCAACCTAGAAAATTATACCTATAGTCAAAACATAGCAAAAACTAAAGAAGTTGGTTTAAAAATGTGTCATGAAATGAAGTGGCAAAAACATGTGAAAAGAGAAAGATTAGCAGGAAGAAAAAAATAGGTAGGTTTTGTTCTCAATCTGGTTATGATATCCCAAGGCCATATTTTGAATATGAGCCTAGAAAACAAAAGAAACATAAATCCTATAGGAGAAAAAGATTTGAAAAATTAAAAGAAAATCCAAAAAAATATTGGAGAAAAAGATTTGACAAATTAAAACAAAATCCAAAACTTCTAAAAAGTTTAGAAAGTGAAAATCTAGAAATGATAATAGGGTTTGCTGGAAATGTGATAAACTAGGATATTTTGCTAATAAGTGTAAAACAAGGCCAAAGATAAACTCTTTAGAAATAGATGAAGGACTAAAAAAGAGTTTAATACAAACACTGTTAAATAGTGACAGTGAACCTGCAGAATATCAATAGGAGAAAACTTTTAAAGTTTTGAAGAAATAAATATAATTAGTCTCTCAGATAGTTCAGAATTTGAGTCAAAAAGTTGTGTTTCTAATTGTGGTTATGATTTTTGTCAACTATAGAATACTTTTGATAATCTGCAAATAAATGTGATTCAAATTACTGTTATTACTATAGGAGATAAAAGAATCCTATATATTGCTAAACAAATTAATAATATAGAATTAAGAAAAAAATTGTTTAAATATCTTGATAAGGTTGGTAAGTAAGAACACCAATGAAGTCAAGTTAGAAGAAATTCAAAAAATAAGGTTAATATACAAGAATTAACTAAGCCTTATGTATATAGTTTGAATGAAATTCTTAAGAGAATAGATGAGGCACAGAAGAGTCATGAAGAACCAACAATAGTAGAATTAAAAGGAAAAATTTCAGAAATTAAGGTAGAAATAAAATTTCTTAAAAATAGTATTAAGATTTTAAAAATTCAAAATTTTAAGGGATATTATCAAAATATTTTAGAAGATGAATTGATTGTGGAAGATATTGAGGAATTTAGCTTTAATTTTGGTAAAATAGAAAGAAAGAGGAAAAAATGTTCTAAAAGTAAGACAAAAAAATAAAAATAAAAATAGATTTTTCTCAAGAAAATCCTTTGCAAATTAATGAAGTCTATTTTATGTTAAATAGGAGATTTACTAGTAGAATAACTTTGTTAATATAAAATCAATTTAAATTGAGAGCACTAGTCTTAGTAGATTCACAAGCTAATAGAAATTGTATTAAAGAAGATATTGTTCCCTACTGATATATTGATAAGTCTTTTGGATTTATTACTACTGCCAACAAGGAAACTAATCTAATAAGGTTTAAATTAGCCAATGTTGATGTGTATAATGAAGATATCTATATTAAACACTATTTCACAATTTTAAACATGAATCAGGAAATAATCTTAGGAACTATTTTTCTAGTTGCAATCATGCTTTTTATGGTAAGTATGAATGAAATTTCTACTAAAAACTCTGGTAAGTCATAGTTGATGGGATCGTATAGTCCTGGCCAGAAGCCTGGTGAATCATAGATTGGTGACTTGTGTACAAAGATAATGTCAGGGCTTTGATGGAAAAGCTCCGTCACTCAAGTCAGACTTCCAACAAAAAGGGAGTAGCAGTCATACCTCAGGATTGGCAAATTGAGGGGTTTATATAGCTACGGGGAGCTTCGAGGAGTTCGTTTCAAAATAGGAATCTTGTAGCTTATCCTATAATTTTAAGACATTATCTAGGCTGGAGTTCCTTTGTAGATTTATTTGGGCCTTAAATTTGGGCATATTTTCTACCAATAGGTCTATCTCCTCAAGAAAATGTGGGCTAAAAGCCCTGCATCTTTCTTCTATTTTATGTCATCATTTCCTTGAAGAGGAAAGATATTTGCTTAAGAGTGGGGTACAAGCCTTATCTTTTTTCTGTTGTAAAGCTGTTACACTTCAAGTGGCATCATTTAATAGGGATTCAATGCCCCTTTTGCTTCTTGAAGAAGCTTGGGGAAAATGTTGTCGTTTGGTCATTTCCTTCCATCAGGCCTATGTGGCTTTGACACATGGCAGGTGTACCGGTTAGGAAGAAGCGTAGTGACTAGGCGTGTGACTGCTTTTGATAGCTGTTCATGGCCACATTCTTCTGCCATTGGGCGAGAATTTCACCATTATTGCAATGGCAGTTATGAGGAGGAAATTCATCCATTGGAGGTTTGTTTATATATACCGCGAGGGTTTTCACATTGTTTTTTCACTATTTGGCTAATTTTGCTACTACTTTGTGCTTTCTTGCCGTTTGCTCACCGCTAGTTTTTTTCTTCTTGTTGGAGTTCCTCTTTTTTGCTAAGGTTGCCATTCTTTTTCATCATCAAGTAATGGATCCTTGTCTTTTACTTTTTCATTTTCTCTTGGCACTTTTGTTGTTTTTGGGTTTTTGTGGCCGTTATCAGTTATTCTTCCACCACCTTGCCATGTTGGCAACAACCCTGATATGTTATCCGATCGGTTTTTTCAGATGGCTTCATCAAAATCATCATCCAAGGCTGCTGCCGATGTGGCTAATTTGTCGAAGGTGCTGTTCTTCCTTAACGTAGGGGTGTTGAGTTGTGTTGTTACGTAACACAATGAAGGCATATTGCAGAGGAATATCCGCCAGTACTTCTAGTTGAACGGTGTTGTGACAACCCTCTCACTGGCTAAGGCGTTTAAGGATGAGGGCTTAAAAGGTAGCAATAAGAGGATAAAGTTTTTCACTATCTTCATTGTCCAGCTTTAGGCGGGGCTTCACTTGCCACTCCATCCACTGGTAGAGTAGACATATGAGCACTACCAGATTCTGCTATCGTAGTTAATGCCTAACTTATTCACCTATATTAATAAGTTTACTATTTGCTATAAGTTAGTGGGAATGACCCTTCTGCTGGAGATTTTTCTCCAGTTTTATATGCTGGACTTGAGGAAGGATGTCGACTTTTTCTACATTACCTTTGTAAACCGAGGAGGACACAAGTCCTTTACATTTGTAACTTGAAAGAACTCATGGTTAGGGTGGAAAGAGCGCTTCTTTTGCATGTCGATGAAGAAAGCTTGGAGGGCCATTGCTCATACTTCAGCCTGATCAGTTGGATGGAGGAAGTGGTGGGGAACAATAATTATATGGAGTTATTCCCTATCCATTACATGGAAATTGATGAGACCACCCTAAGGTGGGCGAGAGTCAGTAGGGCCCTTTAGTCTTACTCAGGGGTGAAGAACCCTTGCAACTGGGAGGAAGGTCAGGATGGGCTGCTGGTAGAAGCCTACAAGATTGCAGCCTGGGCCGAGCGGGCCCTCCCAAGCTTAAAAAATTGTTTTAGATGATTATGGTCTCTTACTTCTCTTATGAAAAGTTAACAGTAGATCTTGATTGTCTTTTTTGCAGAAATGAGTAGTCGGGCAAAGGAGTTCATGAAGAGGCGCAAGGGCATCATTGATGCCTTGGTGGATTCTCAGAAGATTAATGTTCTTCCTATTGGTGTGGCATATGTTGCTAGGGCCCATTCTTCCAAGCCCCTAGCCAGGGTGGTGGAGCTTCCCAATTCCTCCTAAGGCCCAGCTGATTCGTAAGAGGTCATACCTTGCGGACCTGTTAGAAGGCAATGCCCTTCGTGATGGTGGTAGTGGTAGGGCATCATCAAACAACTTTTACCATGTTGATTTTATAGACTTGAATTCATTTAGTGCCAACTGTGAATCTTTTCATCCAGCAACTTCAGAAAAAACATGTAAAGGCATCTGGGTCCTTCCCTATTATGGAGCCATACACTGAAGTGGCATCCTAGAAGTAGAATACAGCTGTGGAGGTTTCCCAGAAGTGAAAGGCAGCCTTAAGACTATCAGAGAAGGTCCCTTCCTCTTTACTCCGACTTTCTACCAAGGTGCTAGCAAGTGTTGTTTTTGAAAAAGTCTTTTCTACCTTAAGAGGGGCTTCTTGAGCTAAAAGTGGACGATTGCTTTCAACTGCACAATTTGATCCCTGTGTAAGGTCAGACGTTGAGGCAAAATCTGGAGTAGAAGGGGCTTGCGCTTGACCAAGTCTTTGATCCTCAATAGGCAGTGGGCATTGGCAAATCGATCCTTGAGGACTAGACTAACATTTGTCACCATATCTTTAAGGAGTTGAAAGCTTCTAGGGATCGGCACTTTCTTGCTCATGCCCCCAGTCAGAAGGCTCCTAGTTGATGAGTATGGGCTGCATCCTTCTCCATGTATGCTTTTTGTTGGTCTCTATTTGTTTTAAGCGTCTGCTTTGGTTTGCTTTAACGAATTCAATTTTTTCAAGAGGCCATTATTGCCTATGGCTTAGGGGAGTGCTAGTCAACCTATGAAAAGGCCCTCTGGTCCTAGCTTAGTTCTTTGCACAAAATTGTGGCCTCCTTAAAGAATGACTTGAGCAGTGAACGTAATGCCAGGAGTGCCCTTGCTGATGAACTCAAGATGGAGAAAAAGGCCAAGGAAGCGAAAAAGGGTTTTATCAAAGGGCTCGAAGGGTAGGTGGAAGAGCTGTAGAAGGCCTTGAAGAAGTCCCAAGAGAAGGAAGCTGAGTCCCAAAAAATAGATCATTTTTTTGACGACCTTGTTGAAGATGACAGAGTTAAAAATCGATTCCGTTGAGCATTCTCTATCGATTAATCAATACACTTCATTGGGCTTGAGGACTATTCTAGGCGAAGCTAGCTCTAGCTCGGTCGTTGCTATGATGCCCATAATGGAGCGCATCAAGTGAGTTGGCTTCGTGGAGTGCCTTCAGACCAAGGCTAATGCTTAAGTGAAGAAGCTTTGTTCACGTCTCTAGAAGGCAGAAACGGGGCATGGAAGGAGTGCTTTCTTGGGATTCAAGGAAGGTTTTACTTCTTACCGCTTTTAGGTGGAGCGGGCTAATCCAAACCTGGATCTCTCATTCCTCTAGGCTTATGAGGATCTGGGTTTAGATTATGAGTCTTGGTT
Organism: Aquilaria yunnanensis; assembly: GCA_039654915.1. Classification (NCBI taxonomy): domain Eukaryota; kingdom Viridiplantae; phylum Streptophyta; class Magnoliopsida; order Malvales; family Thymelaeaceae; genus Aquilaria; species Aquilaria yunnanensis. The sequence goes on from CM077593.1 coordinate 118,084,372, forward strand.
GAAGAAAGGGAAAGTTGGGATTCCAATATTTGGTGAGGATGCATTGGTGACTGACCTTGATGAGGGCTCTCTTCCGGATGAATTTTAGGAAGCTTCACAGTTAACTCTCCTCATTTTTGTATTCTTTTGAATTCCTCATTTCTTCTATAATTGTAATTATTTTCAAAGTTAATAAAAAGTTCATTTTGCTCATTATTTCTTTCTTCTCTGCTTTTTTGTATGTGTGAAGAATTTTGGCAATGATCTTTTAGCTGGACATTCGTTAAGTAAAAGGGTAATTTGTCATAGCAATGGTTGCACTTATTAAATACCCCTTGTAGTATGAAGCCTTCGCAGGCTCTCTAGAGATGACCTAAGCTTTTAAGTGACCATGAAGTCTCAATCTACTATTTCATTTTGTAAAAACACAAGATGTCTGAGAAAAGTGCCTTTTTTATTCAAGATGTAGCAAAGTACATTGTGCAACAATGTGATTAGGCAAAGTAAGGTGACAGATTATTTGAGTGATAGTTTCTAGGTGGTTTTCTCCCTTCTAAGTTGGTTAGCTTGTAGACCTAATCTCTAAGTTTCCTTGTGACAGGGTAAGGTCTATCCAAGTTTGGCTTCAGTGCCCTATGTATTGGGTTCCTTCCAATTAGTTCTGCCTTAATAAGAGCCAGCCTTCCTACTTTTATGCTCTTTTGTTTCATGTTTTGATTATGAGTTCGGGAAGCTCGTTGCTTGAAGGCTCTTATGTGAATCTTTGTGTCTTCCTTCAGTTCTTCCAGTAGAGCAAGGTTCTTTTCAAGTACTCTGTCATTTTCACTGGGATCATAGGCCAAAGTTTGGAGATGGGGTAAAAAAATTTTACAGGGATGAGGGCGTTGGTCCTGTAGACCATCACAAAAGGTACTCTTTTGTGGCCCTGCTGGGGGTTGTTCTATAGTCCCATAGGACATTTAATTGTTCGTCTACCCATTTTGCCTTGGCTTCCCTCAGTCTATTTTTTAGGCCTTCCTTGATGGTCCTGTTAGTTACCTCCACTTGCCTGTTAGACTGCGAATGGGCAACGGAGGCAAAGTAAAGGCGAATATCCCTTTCCTCCGCAAATTAATGAACTTGCTGGTTGTCAAATTGCTTGCGATTGTTAGTAACAATGGCTTTTAGGCATCCAAACCAACAAATACTATTCTTTCACAAGAATTTGATGACTTGAGGGACCGTGATAGAGGCCGGAGGCTTCACTTCCATCCATTTGGCGAAGTAATTTACTTCTACAATACAATACTTGACTTGTCTCGGGGCAATAAGAAGTGCTGTAATCAGATCTAACCTCTACTTAGTGAATGACTAGGGGTCTGCTGCTGGGGAGGCAACGGCGGAGGGTAGCTTTTGTATTCTCAAGCTAAGCTGACACTTGTGGCGTCGTTAGACAAACTCCTTAGCGTCCTTTCTAATTATAGGCCAGAAATAGCCTTGGCGCAAGGCTTTGTGGGCCAAGTAATTGGCGCTAATGTGTGCTCCACATCTGTACAGTTTGTCCCCAATGATGAGTAACTGTCCAGCTCGGATCTTGATCTTCCTTTTCTTTTTGGGGGTTCTATTAATTGCCTCATCTAGAGGTAAAGCCTAATTGGCTTCCTCCAATCATCTTTTAGGACCGTGGAGTGTATTAGGTGGACTGAGGGCTCTATGGGTTATTCTTTCTTGGCCTCCTCCTGTCCTTTTGAGAGGGCATCCGCTATTATATTCTGAATCCTTGGGACTTTCTGAACCTGTATAAGGTCAAACATCTTTATTAGATCTTTTGCTGTATTAAAGTACTTGCAAAAAGTAGCCTATTTTACTCTTGCTGTTCCTGTGATTTGGTTTACTATTAGCTAAAAGTCGCTGTATATCTGTATATTTTGTACCCTTGCCCGACCAACCATCCGTAGCTTTGTAAAGAAGGCTTCATATTCAACTACATTATTTGTTACAGGAAAGAGGAACTTAACCTTGATCTAGGTTGATTGGACCCTTAAGTACGATGCCTGTTTCTCAGTATTCAAGTCCCGAGGCCCCGTTGACGTACATTTTCCAAGGCGAGTTTTTGTCTTTCTCCTTATCTTCAGTTTTTTCCATTGGTGTCATTTCAGCCATAAAGTCTGCTAGGGCTTTTAAAGCCTTTTGGGGGCTCGTAGTGGACATCATATTCTGCCAACTTGATGCACCATTTAATAAGTCTACCATATTTATCTAGCTTTTGCAAGATATCTCATAAGAGTAACTCTGTTTTGACAATTATGTGGTGCATCTAAAAGTAGGGTCATAGTTTTCAAAAAGTGATAACGAGGGCCAGGACCACTTAGTGAAGTACAGGATATCTAGGTTTGGTGCCTTGGAGGGTCCGACCAACATAGTATACTAGCCATTGTTCTGATCCATACTCCTTAACAAGCACTACACTGACTGAGGCTTCGGTAATAGCTAGGTAGAGCACCAAGGGCTCATTGGGCTTAGGATGTTTTAGTGTAAGGAAGTGTTGTAGGAAGTCTTTTATCTATTGGAAGACTTTATAACATTCATCCATCCATTTAAAGATTGTCTTTGTCTTTAATATCTAAAAGAAAAGATTACATCGGTCACCAAATCGCGAGATAAACCATCCAAGGGCGGTCAGCCTCCCAGCTGGCCTCTAAACTTTCATTTTGCTTTAAAGGTTAGGTATCATGAAGATGGCCTAAATCTTATTTGGGTTTGTATCGATCCCTCTTTTGGAGACACTGTAAGCAAGGAATTTATTGATGCCAACACCAAAGGTACATTTATTAGGATTGAGTTTCATATTGAACTGTCACATTCTTTAGAAGGTTTCCCAGAGGTTGTCGAAGTACTACTTTGTGGCCCTACTTTTGACAATCATATCATCTACATAGACCTCCATATTTCTTCCTATCTGGTCTACAAAGATCTAATTCATCAAACTTTGATAAGTCACCTAGGCATTTTTTAGGCCAAATGACATTTGCTGGTAATAATAGACCACTTCGTCTATTGGAAAAGCCATTTTTTCTTCTTCTTCTAGGTGCATTCAGATTTGGTGGTAACCACTGAAAGCATCCATGAAGGACAGTATTTTGAATTTCTGATGTGGCATTGACCAATTTGTTTATGGATGACAGAGGGTATGGATCTTTTGGGCACGTATTATTGAGGTTTGTGTAGTCAACGTACATGCGCCAGTTCCCATTCTCCTTTTTTTACCAACACTATGTTGGTGAGCCATTTGGGGTATCGTAGTTCCCAAATAATTCCAGCCTTTAACAGTATATCAACTTATTCTTTAACGAAGTCTCACCTTTCAAGCGCCATGTTGTCTTTTTCTACTGTATTGGTCGAGGGAAGGGGTTTACTTGTAATCTTTAAGTAATTATTTCCAAGTTGATCCAAGGCTTTTCATCCAAGGACCATGCAAACACATCTATATTTGCCCGTATGAATTGAAAAAATAACTGCCTTACCCCAGGTGGAAGGTCCTTGCCAATAGTTATTGTTGTTTCGAGGGCTATTTCCACAAGCTCGGTGTCCTTGGGCAGGGTTGTGCCAACCTCATTTACCAGGGGTAGCTCTTTTCTCCTTTTAGCCTCTGCTGATGTGAGCCCACTTTCTTTAAGCTGTAGGGTCACCATATAGCCCTGCCGCACTGAGACCTGATCAACAAAGATAATTATGTCCCTTATAGAGATCACAAAGAGCACCATGCGCCACCTGGTGTTAGTCCAAATGTGGAATTGCATCTAGGTTGGTCAACTGAGTATGGCATTGTAAGTTGATGGGACATCTAGGATAAGAAATTCAGTGGTGTGTGAGTCGCTGGCGAGTTCCCCCTTGTCATCTTTCCCCACCAACATAAGGGGTACCTTGATGGTCCTTATTGTGGGGACCTTTTCCTTTCTTATCTTGAAGGTGGGCTTGGTCATAGGAGATAAATAGGACTTTTAGACCCTTATTTTTTTTAATAAGTCGGCAAAGATAACATTGGCATGTGCCTTAGTACCCAGGTATACTCTTTTTACGTCAAAATTGTTAATGCATGCCCTGAATATGAGTGGATCCAAGTAAAGGATAACTATCCATTGACATTTGGATCTATAGTATGATCACAGTCCCCCTATGCATAAACTAGTATAACCAGACCATCAACATCTAACTCAGCAATTGTAGCCATATTTTTATCCTTTGGAGCTTTCTCTTCATTCTTTTTATCGTTCTTCCTCTTCCAACAATGCTTCTTTATATGACCAAGTTTTTGATAATAATGACAACCTTTGCCATATCTAGACTTTGAATGATCACCAAATTTAACACAACTACCTTTAGGTCCCTTACTTTTGCTTTTGCCTTACTTTTGATGACAATAGCCTATGCATACTCAAAACCCAACACCTACCTTCTCGTCTCCTCGTTAAACAAGTTATTTTTGACTAAACTCAAGGTAAGCTTGCCATCTGAGGTTGAATTACTGAGAGTGATCACCAAGGTTTCCTAACTCTTGGGTAAGGAACTTAAAAGAAGCAATGCCTGCAGTTCATTATCAAGCATTATCTTCACGGTAGTCAACTGATTGATCAAGTTTTGGAAATCATTCAAGTGAGAGGAAATTGATTGTCCCTCATTAAATTTCAAATTAACAAGCTTTCGTATAGTGAAACCTTTATTCTAAGCAGTTTTCCTCTTAAACAAACCCTCTAATTTCTTCCACAGAGTCTGAGCATTTTTCTCCGCAGAAACATGGTGGAACACAGTCAGATCCACCCATCTTCTAATGGTGCAAACTGTCTTGCGATTGAGCTTCTTTCAATTGTCTTATGACTTGTTTTCCGGCTTGGCTAAATCACCAATAATCAGATCATAGAAATCAAGGCAATAAAATAGATCCTTCATCATTGACTTCCAAATTGAATAATTTGAAGCTTTCAATCTAACCATTCAACTTGAGTTGGCACCGATATCCTCTTTAATCACCAACTTTAGCACAAACTACTTTGAGAAAAAATAGGCCTTACTATTTTCACATAAATAGTAACTGTACAAGTGAATAGTAACAATATATGTGAACAATACTTGACACCTTTTCAAGGCTAGAATTAATCTACTTATTTTCTGATATAGAGGATCCAATTTTTAAGGACAACCACAGAGTACAAGATAAGTAGATATCACAAACCCAAGTTAGGCTCTAATATCACTTATTGAGGTGTGCACAGCAAATGTGAATTTCTAGTTGGACGTAGTGGAAGAGAACAAGTGTAAGAATGAAGTAGACACAAAAAATTTAACATAGTTCACCATTATCTATGTCCATGGGATCAACTATGAGATTTTCTCTATTAAATGAATAGTACGCTTACAAAGAGAGAGATTTCTCTAGACAAAAAAAAAAAAAAAAACAAAAAAAATTCAGGGATAAAATATTAATTGGGATAAATCCAAATAATAGCATTCAAGTGTTTCCCAAATACCTTAAATAAATATCTCACTATTTTTATTACTTTCCAAAATAAATCTCCCTTTCACAGCATTAATATCCTATTGTCTGGCTCTCCCCGGTCACTCTGAACTGGAGAACTATCCCTATTTACAGGGAACTACTTTACCAATCACAATGTGAATTTCGCCACCGCCCAATTCATCTGTCACTCGCGTATGCACTGGTCCAAAATTGCTACTAGCAAATTTTGATAGAGAATTGCAAACACTATTAATTTCAATTGGTGTGGGCCCCCATAATATTTGTTTCTTACATACATGTGGGGGAATCCAGTAACAATCACCATTTCATTAATTTTAGATATTTTTTTACGCATGTGCAAGTATAACACAAATCACTCGCTAACGCATATATAGTAACATTAGTGTACGGATTGAAGATGCTGCTGTCTGCTGTAGTGATGGTGCGTGTTGGAGACGGAATCGGAGAAAAACCAGAAACGAAACGTTGCTTTCTTCGCTGAATAATTAATCCTCACAAGCAACCCATGCCATTTATTGTATAATTATAATATTTGCAATTGCTTGGTCAACTTCTTCGATTCCTCTTATATATATATATATATATATATATGCCTCCCTCCCCCTCTCTCACCCATTCCACCCAGTAATCAATCTAGCTAATTACCACGCAAGAATGAAGATCTTTAGCCTCCAACTGATCCTTTGCTCATTTTTCCTTTTCAGTATTTACACTTCCCAAGCTTTGCCCACACAATATAAGTTTGTGGTACGTATCATATAATATACTTATCAAAGTCGAGTTGAGTAATTGCCTCTAGCTAACCTACTTGACATGTTAGCTAATTCTTAATTTGTCACTGCAGGTGGAGGAAGTTTCCTACACAAGATTGTGCAGCACAAAGAAAATTTTGACTGTTAATGGCAAATTCCCAGGACCAACATTATATGCCTACAAAGGACAAACACTTACTGTCGATGTTATCAACAACAGCACCAGCAACATCACCATTCATTGGTATATATATAGTGGTTTCGGTTTTGGAGAATTAATAACGATATATGTATGAAGATGATTATATATATATATATATATATATATATATATATATATATCTTTATTTAAATAAATATGATTTATATTTCAGGCATGGGGTGGCGATGCCAAGAACTCCATGGTACGATGGTTCTGAATATATCACACAGTGTTCAATCCAACCTGGAAAAACATTCAAACAAAAAGTCATATTATCTGATGAGGAAGGCACATTGTGGTGGCATGCTCATAACCAGTTTGCAAGAGCAACTGTTCATGGCCCTATAATTGTCTACCCTAAACCCAGGAAAACCTACCCTTTTCCAAACCCTTTTGCAGAAGTTCCCATTATATTAGGTACCTACATATTACTAATTAATTAATCAACTTACTTTCTTTTAATGAACTCATACGCTAGCTAGCCTGTAGTATATAGAAACATTAATTTCACTGATTAATTACATTAAATAAGTTTTAACCCCAAAACATGATAAATTTTGCAGGAGAGTGGTGGAAAGGAGACATACAAGAGTTGTATAATACATTTATTTCGACGGGAGGAGATCCAGACATCTCTGATGCTCTCACTATTAATGGCCAACCTGGTGATCTCTATAATTGTTCCAAAGCAGGTCAATGTTCATTTCTTATATATAATTAATATTTCCTAATTAATTAAGAATTTTAAATAATAAGTAACTCTCTGATTTAGCCCGTTAATCTTCATTTTTATATATATATATATAGTTGATGCTAATATTTCAACAAAACTATTTATTTACTACCACACAACCAAATCATTACCCTTGACTTTTGTTATAGGCATTAAAAATAAGAAAATTTCCCAGCTCCGACCAGTTGGGGGAAACACCTATATATAATTTGTATGTGGAATAATTTGAACCCCTAATTATATGATAAATTAAATAATTTTTAATTTTTAACTAAATCTATTTATTTATTTATTTCCTACTAACAATATGACTACTGATTGCCACATATGCAATAGAAGGAGTTTCCTATTACTCACGTTTAAGGGAAAATATGCCCTTAGAAGGAATAATAATGTCATATTTATGGATAATTTTACAAATAATTAAAACATTCATGTGGCTAGCTTATTAATGACCTAGTGCATTTACGTAGGCCATATATTTTTTTTTTAACAACGAGAGAAAATTTATTAGGCTTGAAGAATGAAAACGATGTACATGAAGATCCTGCTAGCCATTGGATACATAAACAAACTAGTCCACATACTCCCCCTCCTAAATACACCACCTTCCCAAGATTACCTCACCTTACGCCTCCAAACATACAAAAGTTCAAAACATCAATACTAATTTAAAGAAAACCTACACTTGAGGCCTAACTTTTTCACCTATGAAAAGGCCCACTAAAACCATTAATTCTTGATACACCATTCTAATCTTCTCAATTCATTTCGCAGCTGCCTAGACCTCCTGCCCGTCGATACCAGCCGTGTCTCCGACCATGATCACATTTCTATTGTTGTTACCATTAGATGCCTCCCCGGCCGCCGTCTCCACCGAACATCTTTGTTAATTCACATTCTCCTTTTCTATGTCCTTCCTCCTCCTCCAGTACCATTGCCAACCTACTCGTCTTGTCGAACCCTTCGCTGGACAACCTTCTTTCTTCCTCCCCCGACATCAGAACAATACGTCCGGAAAGCTTACCATTCGATTTTGTTGATTCCAGCTTTGCCACCTCACTGCTCATCAGGTCCGCCTTCCACTGCCATACCCGCCTTTGCAAACCACCAGGATGCATCTCCAATAGAAGGTAATGAGATAAACTATGGTAGCCAACCTTCTCCACTGTAAGGCCATTCTCTGATTGTCCCTCCGTCGAATGCCCTTTCACTGCTGCCTTTAACACCACTGCCATATTCTTGTCTTCCATTTTTGCACCATGAGCTTGAGCTGCTAATCCAGATGTATTGTGCACAGAGATAGAAATCTCGAGTATTTTCCGACAACAAGGGCAAGAGTTCTGAGACAAACTGATTGATTTCTTAACCCTATCAGCCTTATTGATTACCAACGTTGTTGTTCCCCATAGTTGCCGAACAAGTTTGCAAAGAGCACTGAAATTCCACCACTCGCCCACTTCTCATCCTTCAGGTATGATCATCCTTCTCCGCCTTCCACCTGAACTCACAGTCAACTGCAAACAGCACCCTATAATATTAAAATCCAACAAAAGTTCCACAATTCTTCCTTTCAAAATATGACGCCCCTCCATAAAACATCCCCTTTCTTAAACCAAAACTCCATCCAAATCCCTATCCACCAACGAATCTCATCGGCCTCCAACAACACGGTAGATATGAAACATTTGCCGGATTTAGAAACCCTCAACATATACCCAAATTTCCTATATTACACGATGAGCTTGAACCGTTTCCTGTCTGTAGGGATAAAGACCATCCTCCTTTCTCAAAATGTCTTAGCCATAAGCAAACAACTTACCTGACCGGGAACTGGCCAGATGCCAAATCTAGCCACCGGCAGAAGGAAATCAAGGGTCTTAAAAGTTTGAAGTTTGCAATTTAATTCACGCAGAGTCTACTTAGGTCATTTGTACATACAACTCTATACCTGTGGTTACATGTTGCAACTAATTTCAACTTATTAAATTTGTTAAAAAATTAGTTCGTACATTTATAGTTATTCTCAAAATAATCAGAATATTAACTTGGTGTCTTTTTTTGCCTATTCAAATTTACAGGAACGTTTACAATGACAGTTCAATATGGAAAAACATATCTACTCCGACTAATTCATGCCGGGATGTCAGAGCTGAACTTTTTTGCCATCGCCAACCACAGCTTAACGGTGGTCGGTTCCGACGGAAGCTACGTCAAACCATTTACCAGCGACTACCTTACTATCTCCCCCGGCCAAACCATCGATGTCCTATTAAAAGCCAATCAAACCCGCAACCACTATTACATGGCCGCCAAGGTTTACAGCGGTGCTGTAAACAGTATCAATAGTACCACCACCACCGCAATCCTAAAATACATTGGAAATTACGATGCCTCCTCCACCCCGACCTTCCCAACTTTCCCTTACTACCAAAATGTCACAGCGTCGACCAATTTCACCTTTAGCTTGCGAAGCTTGGCTGACAAAGACCACCCTGTCGACATCCCGACCAAGATTGACTACCGGTCGATGTATGTGATTTCCATCAACATGCTGCCGTGCAATTCTTGCAGCTGGCCATTCCGGCTTTCTTCAAGCATAAATAACTTGAGCTTCGTGCTTCCTACAATGGACATATTGCAGGCATATTATAATCAAGAGAATAAGGTTTTTGGTACGAGATTTCCTGCGTATCCACCCTTGGTTTTCAATTACACATTTAGGGGTCTGCCGACGTACTTGGTGAAACCGAAGCAAGCGACACAGGTGAAGGTCCTCAAATATAATTCAACTGTAGAAATTGTCTTTCAAGGGACCACCTTAATGGGTGGATCTGATCATCCGATGCATCTTCATGGGTCAAGTTTTTATGTGGTGGGATGGGGGTTAGGGAATTTTAACAACGAAACGGATCCAGCGAGCTATAATCTTGTGGATCCGCCTCTTATGAATACGATAGCTGTTCCGGTGTATGGATGGACCACCATCAGATTCAGAGCAAACAACCCAGGTAATTAATAAATGTTCACTTGAAAAGAAAAGAAAAGTAGAAAAAAATTGAAGCAAAATTAAGCACTTGATACCAAAATGATAATACTCAACATTTTCGTCTGAAACAGGGGTATGGTTTATGCACTGCCACTTCGACCGCCACAGCGTGTGGGGGATGGACATGGTGTTCATCATCAGGAATGGGAATTCAACGGATGCCAAAATCACAGCACCGCCGTCTGACATGCCGTCGTGTTAGATGTCAAAATGAGCAGCTCCACTCCAGCCGTTTGTCTAACTCGTCCTTGACAATACCCCAAAGTTTTTGCAGGAATATAGGTTGAATATCATCAGGACCTAGCATTTTTGTCCCTTTCATTGAAAAAGGGCCACACGAACTTTCTCCTTAGAAACGTCACTTAAGAGAGCCTTGACTTGGAACCCGTCTAAGACCCAGGTGGTCTGACCCACTTAAGTTTCCTGGTGAGCCATAATCATCAGAGAACAACTGTACAAGAAAGCTGGAATCATAAACTTTTAGAATAGATTGGTCTATAATAAACACATCATCAACCAAAAGAGACACAATCTTATTCCTATTACGCCTCTGAAGAGTAGACACATGGAAAAAGTGAGTGTTGCGATCGCCATTCACCAACCACCACTTATGAGATTTTTGAAACCAAAGGAGTTCCTTCTGGGCAAGGTTACGGTTGTACTCCTCCAACAGCTCATGCTTCAAAAGCTGGAAAAAGCGTGATGTAGGATAGTTTAAAGACCGCTGGATACCACTCAGGTGAGCTACCAACTTTTTCTTCCTTCAAAATATGTTACCAAACACCTTTTGATTCTATTTACAGACTCTATCTTTGAAAAGCTTAGTACAGTTAACAATACCATGCGCTTGACACCAAGTCTCCTTGAAGAAGGTTTCAAAGTCCAGGAGAGTGAGCCAAGCAATCTCACAATGAAAAGAGCGTCACTCGTGGGGAGGAATCATCGCACAGAAAGAATCCAACATGACTGGGTGATGATTAGAATAAAGTCTTGAGAATGAAGAACTCTTAGCCTCAAGAAAGTTAATCGGAGCTGTACTATTGCAAAAAAAATATGATCAAGCTTTTCATGACAAGTAATGATGGAGCCCTCATTCTAAATTCAAGTGAATGTGCCACCCTAGAGAGGGAGGTCAATCAAGCTGCAAGAGTTCACCCAACCTCACACACGATCAACCTTCCTAAAAGGCAGAGAAGCAGATGTAGAAGAACTCCAGTGGTCCTTGATGGATATAAAGTCATTGAAGTCACCAATTAAGAACCACAGAATATTTGTAACATCTGACAAGTAATTGAGGGAGTTCGAAAAATGCTGCTTAAAAACCATCGTCGGCCGAGCATAAGCAAATGAAATCATGCACTGCTTTTCACTAATTATCATCAAGGAATGAATAACCTGCTCATCAGATGCCAAAACCTCCAAAGACAAGACAGAGGAATTCTACATGAGACATAATCCACCTGCGAAACCAGTGACTAGAACAATGAACTTGTGATAAAAACCAAAATGAGATAACAGACCAGAATGAGTCACCTCATCTGATTTGGTTTCCACCAAGCAAAGAACTTTCGGGTGAAAAAACTCTGACATAGCTCCTTCATGAACGCTCGAAACAGGAATTGCCAACACGTCAACAGTTCCAAGAGATAATCTGTGTGGGCAAAGACAAGCAGAACTAGGAGTCGAAAAGAGCCACTCCACTCCTAACACCATCCACCTTCATATCCTGGTACTCAACCCTGGCCTCTACTTTATTGGCAGGAATGCCTGCTTAGAACTATGCACACCCGTCACTGGTTGCATTGTCCCGATAACGGGGTGCAAATGCACAACGACTATTTTCCAAGGTGCAAGGAACAACCACCGAAAAGGCGTCCGAGTAGTTCACCATATGCTGAGCCTGGGGCAAAGACAAGCAGGGAGAGCCAACACATTGGTCATCGTCATGGACTTTTATCTGCTTCTATCGACTTTTGGACAGACACCATCCTAGTGAAGTTAGGCGAGTTCAGGACCATACAGCCCAAGTCCACTTCACCCCTTGATCCCACCACTTTCAAACCCTTATGTTCCCCTAAACCTCTTGTTTTCCCATGGAACACGTTAGGGTCAAGATTTTCCCTTCCCGCCAATGTAGCGTCAGAGGGCTGCTTCTCACCCGAAAAATTAAAAAAAAAATTCTTGCCCTTCATTATCTGCCAAGACACCAAAGAGATTAGCATGATTGATCTGTTTCTAATCCGCTCGTGATTGATTCAGTTTCCTTGTCATTTTCTTTCCATTCATCCAAGGACCAAACTGTTGTTCCGATGGCAACTAGTTGGCTGGCAACGGGGACAGCACACTGACAGGTAGATTTGCCTCCTTGCCTTGGACCTCCATGTCTGCTACTTCGTGAACCTTGGGGTCCTGGGCCTAGACATTGTGCACTCCAGCTCCACAATGGCAAGTTGGACGATTCTCTTGGCGATGACCAAACCGGTAACAATTAAAGCATATTACACACATCCCTTCATACTCAACTAACTGAACGACCCCATCAACCTCAACCTTAGACACCAACAGCTTCATGAGATCCAACTCGGTACAGACTCGGGCAAACTTCCCCTAGTAGCTTAAAAAGAGACCGCGTCTGCTCTGATAGGCTTGCCTACAGCAATTGCAATCATTGCAAATATTTGTCTTGAAAGTATCTGAGAGGGAGTTCTTGAAAATGCACCCAAGCAATCATGCAGTCAATCTTGGCCAAAGATGGTAAAAATCCTTATTTTCAATGTCGAACAACCAAATAATGACCCATTACCATCCACGGCCCCCTGTTAGAACTTTGATGAAATCCTCATGGTCATCAAATTTGAATACATTGTAGCCCAGGCCTAGATCAATTGCCTCAAAGTTCACCTGTAATTGCCATAGGGTTGTCGCTTTGGCACACAAGACATTGTATCCCATGCTGCACCCCAAGACCTTGACAATTACAGACGACTTCCATTGACTGCTCATGGTTGCGCGTGTCTTCTTTGGAAACTTCACTATGGGAATAAACCCATGGGTAATCTCCACCCCCATCGACTTCTTCTTCCTGGCTCCCCATATCCGTATCAATGTTCGACTCCCCCGCCGCCGCCCCTCTATAAGATGGGAGTTTCATCTTGTAGGACTCTGATGGCGTTAGGGAATTCGGCATCGAAGGCTCACGGCCGTCATCCTGAGTGGATTTGATCCTCTTTGTGATTCTCACATGTGGTGTTTCTCCTCCGCCGAGCGGCCGCTGTTCTCCATTATTCATTCATGGGGTAAAATCCAAATTTGGTCCCTCAACTATTTGGTTTGTCCTAAAGTGATCCCTTAACTCTAAAAGTGACTATTAGAGTCCCTTAACTCAAGCAACGTATCCAATTTGAGTCCCATCCGTTATTTCAGGCACTATTTCTAATGGAAAATGCGTAGGTGGCACTTAATACCCCCTGCTTGGTTCCACAATGCCAGGTGGCATACTCTTTCATGACAATAAAAAATAAAACTGGGAGTATAATAAATCTTAGACTAGAATTGACAAAATATATAACTTTAAGAACTTAAAGGGTTAATTAACCCAATCTTCTTTAATCTTCTCTTCTCAACGAGTGTCGCTGCCACCACTTGCCGCCGCCCCGCCGCTCAAACAACGATCTACAAAATCAAACAAAAAATCAGTTAATTGGACAACATATTTAATAAATCAACTACAAATTCAGAAAATCACAAAATCAACAGAATCGGTTTTCGAAATCAAAGAGTCGGGGTGGCGATGAGGCGAGGAGATGGGGGACGCGAGGTGGGTGAGGAGGCAAGATGCGTCAGGCGCAGGCAGCGAGGCACGGAGGTGAGGAGAAGAGAAGATTAAAGAAGATTGGGTTAATTAGCCCTTTAAGTCCCTAAAGTTATATATTTTGTCAATTCTAGTCTAAGATTTATTATACTCCCAGTTTTATTATTTATTGTCATGAAAGAGTATGCCACGTGGCATTGTGGGACCAAGCAGGAGGTATTAAGTGCCACCTACGCATTTTCCGTTAGAAATAGTGCCTGAAATAACGGATAGGACTCAAATTGAATGCGTTGCTTGAGTTAAGGGACTCTAATAGTCACTTTTAGAGTTGAGGGACCACTTTAGGACAAACCAAATAGTTGAGGGACCAAATTTAAATTTTACCCTTCATTCATGTATATGAATTTATCGTTCTGTAAAAGTACTATTCTTTCACAAGAAATATTACTTTGTAAATAATATTTTTTTATTTAATAATAGATGTTATTACATACATATAAATTTGTTGTTTCATGAAATATTACTTTAGAAATAATATTATTATACTCAATAAGAAATATTATTTCATGCATTTATTTCACAAGAATGTTGTTGATATAGATTTATTTATTTTTTCTCCTTCAGTTTTATTCTTTATCCTCACTTCCTCAGGTCAATTTTTTTATATAATTGATTCTTTGATGTGTGTTCTAATTACCAAAATTGACCTACACGAAAAATATTATCAGCCATCAATTGATCATATATATATATATATATACAGTTTGTGGTGATTTGTTTTCGAAGGTCTTCTTTGATTTTGCTCTTCGATTAAGGATGTGTCTGATATCTCTGTTATTTTCTTGCATTGGTTCATGTTATGTACTAGTCTGGTTAAATAATTGAAATTGTATAAAGGAAATTGGTATGAATTATATTCTTTACTCTTCTCCTTTTGAGCTGGCAACCACACCTTCATACATACAAAGTTACAAACACGTACATCTCCCATAGCAAGCAGTTGGCATGTCCGTCAACATATATAATCTCGCCACCTAAGCCTTTTAAATAATAAAATTAACAAAATAATAAATAAGAAAAACTGCCACATAAATCACATATATATAAAAATACACATATTATAATATATCAATAGTTAATAACAATAATAAACTATTGACAGAGAAAAAGAGGACTTCCCTGAACTTATTACAACACATCAAGAACATCAAACATGTCTTGTACCCAATTTTGCAAAAATAATGTACATTCAACACACTAAGGTGGTGTTTGGATATGAAAACTTTTCTTATTTTTCTTTTCTAAATTTTCTTTTGTAGAAGTTTGAGTGCATAGCTAGATTTAAGAATGTAGAAAACCTTGTTTTCTAAATTTTGAAAAACTCATGTTATAAAGTAGAAAACATTGTTTTAGATTTTTTCCATTTTAACACATGAGTTTTTTAAAGTTTAGAAAACAAAATTTTCCACATCCTTGAAACATGCCATACACTCAAACTTTCATCAAAGAAAATTTGGAAAAGAGAAATGGGAAAATTTTCTACAACTAAACGCCACCTAAGTTTTCCAAATCTGCATAAAAAACCATCTCACCCATCCCTGCCAGACCAAACAAGATGAAACATCAACTGACAACAAGCTGAAATAACATAGAAGAAAATATCAAAGAAGGGAAAACCCTAACAGACAAAAGAGAAGAAGAAATTATGCCTCCTGATGGAACTGGCCATTGGATAAATTGAAGGACATAATCAGCGAAAAAACACTACCTTCGAGCCTAAATCTGACATAGCCAGGTAGGTAGGTAAACACGTGCCACCCAACCAAGGAACACCAACAAACCACACCTATAAAAAACATAGGACAAGGAGGTCCAAAACCGGAATTAACACACAGGGAAGATGAAACATGGCAGCAAGGCGGAAGCCACTTCCGCTTTCATGTATATATACATATATAAGTATATATATGAATGAACGAAAAATCTATTAAAAAAAGTAGCACTTCCTAGTGTTACCGAGGCCACGGCCTACTGGAAGCAGAGAAGCCATGCGGATCTCTACTGTGTGATTCATTTTTGGCTCAAAACGATTTTTCCACCCCTGCCCTGTGTTGTTGATTTAGACATTTTATCCCGTAAACCATGACTCAGATCAACTCACTTTTTAAAGCTTTCATAGTTTATTTATTTAAATTTGACACTTTGCAGCTTTGACCAGCAAAAATAGTCAGTTAAAAGGCAAAAATGTCATTTGATTATGGGGACTGTGTTAATCTTAGTTATTATACTGAAGAGACCAAAAAAAAAAAAAAAACGAATTAACATAGTTTGGGGTACAAATTGGATTTAGGCCTTCATTTTCTAAATGTAGTTGTACATTCATAATCCTGGCTGATCTGCAGTTGACAAACGTGAATTAAAACGGCAGCCTATTAACCTTCAGAAACGTGGCTGCTGCATGCTGTTTTCTACCATATATCTTCTGTAATTCCACGCGTATCCCAACCAATGCGGAGGTACTCAAAACATGCACATTGAAGAAAAATACTTCAAGAAAGAGGAAAATGTTTATCCTATTTTAAAATTAGGACATGTCATATTCACTGAATTTGAGCTTATCGTATTACTCATACACTCCTACTAAATACCAACAAAGAACTGTTAATGTGAACCAAACATTAGCACTTAATTAGGAGCAAAATGTCAAATCTTTAACAAATTCTGATCGAGCCAATTTTTATTGGTTAGAAATTGTCCACTACTTGTAATTAATTAGCCAAAGCTTCCAAATGTCAAACAACAAATTAAGCCAGCTCTGATCGGATTGAGATTCTTTTCTGCTAGCTCTTTTTTATCAAGGCATTGCAGTTTAACATAATTTATTGAATCATTTGTGATGCAGTATAAGCTAAATAATTAAGAGAACTTAAGAATCAAGCTTGTTCATTAAGCTTGATCAATTGGAGCTTTAAAAATTATAGAGACGCATTCGCGTGAAACTTCAAATATAAAAATATATATTTCATCATATATATTTCAACTAGCTGCAGCCTGTCGGGAGGTGTAAACTAGAACTTCTTCCTTAATTCCTTTGATGCCACATGCTTGATAATTAACCCGAACTGAAAGGTAGAGATTCATCAAGTAAAAGCATAAAAATATATATAGTAATAGGCTCATTGTATCACATGTGCCCAAAAACTTAATACACTAAGAACCCATCACCATATATATATATATATAAGTAAACGTACACGTGCGTTGCACGTGAATCAAAATACCATGTTATTTTTTTTACTCAAATAACTATAATTCTAATTATATTTTTTAAAATAAATTGTAGCAATAATAATTTTACTTTTTTATTTTAGATATATTTCTTATTAGTTTCATTTTTGTATTTTTATATAGTTTTTTGTTAATATTTCATCATAATGATCCTCTTGTGCCATCCATTATAAAAAATTATTCATTGTATTTAATTTTTATTTATTAAAAATAATAAACATATAATAATAATAATAATAATAATAACAACAACAACAACAACAACAACAACAACAACAATAACAATAATAATAATAATAATAACAACAACAACAACAATAATAATAATAATACCATGTAGAATATGCTACAGTTAATGCTAGTTGCAAAAAAATGATTGAATTTTTTTTATTTGTGATAATAAAGTACTTATAAAAATTACTTCTTCATGTTTTTAATATCATATCAAAGATGTCAAAGTTTCTCTTCTCAATGTTTCAAATTTAAAATTAATTGGTGTATTCATTGTTCACAATAAACATTTTCCACTACACTAGTAAACTGTGTTGATGCATCAAATATCTCTATATTAAAAAAAAAAAAAGTGAATTTATAGGCAAGTGTACCTATCATCAAAATATACCAGTGGTAAGTATCAAAATCATTTTTCCCCAAGGAATGAAGGTTGTCTACTGTAATCAATATTTCCCTATTGTCTACCCATCAACTAAGGAGCTTATTTAACTAACTATTATGAATTAACTAAACTAATGCAGTAACATAAACTACTAACTATCAACGTGCAGCAAAAAACAACTAAGATAATTAATAATAAGAAACCTCATACTTAGAATCGAATCCGCATAGAAATTTATTTGGGTTGCTTTTATTTTGGTTTAATATGATTGTAATTTACTTAGACTGTGGAGTACTACTTAATGTAGATTAGCTTCCTATTATTCCTATTATACTAATTTTATTCTTAAGTCATTAATAAGGTATCTAAGCCTACTGCACTTCCTAAGAATGCATTACAAGTTCTACAACCTACAACTAGGTTTTACCATAGTCTGGAAATATTATATCGCACTTATTACTCTCGGTTATGATAATGTCTTTTTTATCCTACGATGATCTACAACAAACATACAAGATATTACCTAACGCATGTTCATCATCCCACATTGAATTAATAAGCTAGCTACTATTAATCAATGTAGCAAAGAATATTGGATAAATTGCAAGAAAAAAAATAACATTATTAAACTAAAAGCAATTACAATCACAAAATCATCATAGGGTGCATCTACTCTAAGCATGAGTTGGAAATGTTTAGCTCATAATGTCATAAAATAAACACCAAAGAATAAAAAAAAAACTAAGAAAAGAATAATTCATGGCCGAATTTCTTCTCCTCCAAAAAATCTTTGATCCAAAGCTCATAAAATGGTGTCAATTATCAGAATTGTCTTTAGCAGCCTTTCTTCACAAAAACTCTCTGTTTTTTTTTTCCTTTGTATGTTCACCTCCTCTCTCAGTCTCTTTCTCTGTTTTTTTTTTTAATTAACCCAAGAAACCCTAAAATTTAGGCAAACACGGATTGATACAAGATCGAGTAACAAGCCGTGTAACTCTCTTGAAACTTAATACCTCGCTAATTTTTCATCATGAGTTTGGCTCATCTTTTTTTGAAAAAAGAAATGAAATGTCCAAAAATT
Organism: Aquilaria yunnanensis; assembly: GCA_039654915.1. Classification (NCBI taxonomy): domain Eukaryota; kingdom Viridiplantae; phylum Streptophyta; class Magnoliopsida; order Malvales; family Thymelaeaceae; genus Aquilaria; species Aquilaria yunnanensis. Next base: position 118,103,398 of record CM077593.1, read on the forward strand.
GTTATTCCTCGTGGAAAAAAAATTGATACAAGAAAAAGTAAAATTAAATATAACAATCTAAAATAAAATAATATTATTAATGATATAAAAATTTTGAGTTGAGGTATGGAACTACCCACTCTCTTTTGGCCAATGTTTCAAGCCATACCAGTGTGGCGGCCTCAAGTTATGCCGACTTTAGGATACAACAACTTAAACTTCTTTGTTTTTCGCTTTATAAATACTGTACTATTGTGAAGTCAAACTCCAAACACATCTTTCTTTACCCAAATGAAAGATATTGTATTGAAAGACAAATACCTAATAAAGCGAGAGAGAAATATGATAAGTACAAGATGAGAGGAGTTAATAAGAATGATTTTTTCTTGTTTTTTGAAGGCCACAGAAGAGTGGTATATGTATAGAAGTTGAGAAACAGAGCCGTTTGAGCCAAATTAATTTTGTAATTAAAAAGAAAAATGCCGTTAGAAGAGAAAAGTATAACTTCAATTGCATTTAAAGGCAAATGCGGTTGAAAACTGTTTTTCATTTTTGAAATATCTCCAACACCATATACTCTACCTTATCTAACTAAATTCACCAACTGACAATAAAGAGAAAAAAAAAATATCCTACACAAGTTATGGATCAAATCCTGACCGACTATACGAAACGGTAATAGTCATACGGCCTGAGCTAAGATTCAACTAGCAACTACATTGTATACATTATATATGTATTAAGTTTTAGAATGAAATCACTTTTACGAGTGCCAAGTTGAGCTTATAATGGTACTCTTGAAATTTTCCAGGTTCCGGGCAAAGTTAATTTTTGTTTTGATGAAATTACTATTGTAAGTTCAACGTTAATAAAAATTAGAACAGAACAGTGCTCGTGCGCAGAAGATAAGCTTTTGCCTTGTATTTTGTGATAAGTGGAGAGAGGTCAAGAATTTTCTCTGCATTTTTATGTTTCTTGAATCATATAATCTACGTTGCTTTTGTTGATAAAGGGAGTAATTGAAGAACTATGTTTGGTTCATTCACTAGGTAGTTAGTGGCAGATTCAGGTTTTTTTTATAAATGAGGGTCTCTGTGTGTGTGTATAATATATATATATATAACTAGTAAACTCCAAAATTAAATAATGAAATTTATAAATTTGCATATACCATAATATAATGGAAAAATCTTTTTCACAAGAAAATACAGAAAATGTTTTGATTTAGTATTCTTTTGTGCCATTGTCAAATGACTTTAATGAAAGAAAATTATATGAAATACGAAGAAGATGAGCAAAATATTCGTGTAGTATAGAATGTAAAGGATAAAAGTCCCATTTTAATTCCTAAACTTATACATTTATTTTGATTTAGCTTATTAATTTTACCTTGTGCCCAAGTAACTATAATTTTTCCATATGTTTGAAAAAGAAAAAATGGCAAAAAGAGTTAGCCTATATAGGAAAATATAAAAAAGTTTAAGGGTAAGTATAAGAGTCCTACCATGATTCTAGTTATCAGCTAAAGAGAACATACTAACTCATTTTTTATCTTTAATAAAATAAGAGGGACACATTCTTTTGTTCTAATAGATATTATGAAAATTATAGGCCCATTAAAGGATTTAAGAAAGTCCAATTACTAAGATCTTTATCTTTTATTGAAATTTTTTTTAGAAAAAGGGGTCCATGGACTCCCATATGGTACATTTGAATTTGCCAATATTTGTGGTGTGCCTTTTTTTGAATGACGAGCTTAATAGGGAGCAGGATGATTATGAAGTGGCTAAGTATATACAGTTTTGTTGTTCCTTAAATGCTAATGACTTTGTGAGAGATGTTATTCCATGAAAATTTCTATTCTATTCAGCTAGTGGCGGTGACGATGGACAGGTAGTCTACAGAGTTCCGGTGCCCATGGAAAAATTGTAAGTGACCAGCTTAAGGTTGTTGTAAGTGAGTTGGGTTTGGGCTTGGTAAATAGAAGATTTGGGCTAGAAAAGTTTAAAAAATTTTGTGGGCCTGAGTTGGTATATTGTGGGCTAAATAATGTAGTTTTGAATAAGTCTATTAAGTTAAGAAAAGAGAAATAGGTCTGTTTTTCTAGTTTGGGGCTAGCAAAAATAAATAGATTCAGTGATGGGAGAAGCAAGTAATAAAAATGATTCATACTTAATCTTCCATGGGATTCCTCCAATTTTCAAAGCATTGGATAAGCTGTAGGGATAGGATTGGAGGAGTTTGAGTGCCCTTCAAAAGGTTCAATATTGCAAGATACCATGTCCTCAAATTGTGTTAAGGAGAGTTTTGGAGGTGCAAGGTCTTGTGATAGTAACAAAGATAGCAAAGGTTCCAATCTTGATATTGTGTCATTTGATGGCTGTGATGAACTAGCATTGGATATATTAAAGAATCTTGATAAAGCAAAGGAGTAGAAATTGACTGAAAAAGATGGGATAGTGGTAAAAAAAAATTGATAGTTGTTGACACCCAATTTTTTCCGGGCATTGACTTTTACTTAAGTTTTAGATTAGTAAAAATAATTTAGGGGGCATTTTTCATTTTTATGGATTATTTGGTCATTTGTTAGGAGTTTGGGTCATTTTTATCATTTTAGGGTTTTGCATAGTTAGTTGGTCTAGTCACATATAGGTTACATTGTTATTTTTTTATTACAGTGATCATCTAGGGTAGAAATAGGAGTTACTTTAGTTTAGGTACTAATCTGGAGTCTTAAAAGTCTTGTAGGGTCAATTTGGGCAAAAACAAAAGTTTGGGAGGAAACTGGGGATTTTTAGAAAGTTTCTAGGCAAAATTGAAAAGTTTGGGGCAAATCTGTCAATTTTAGAGAGTTTGGGCCAAATCTGGCAATTTTATGAAATTTCAGGAAAATCTGGGGGTTTTTGCAAAGTTTTGGGCTAATCTAACAATTCCTGGAAGTTTTGGGTCAAATTGAAATTTTCACAGAATTTAGGGCCAGATCAGCAGATTGAGAGTTTTATTGGACTGAAACTAGTAATTTTACCAGATTGCATCCTAATTGATTTAAACTTCTTCAAATCTGATTTGGATGAAGTTTAAACTCTAAAAAAACAGTATTAATCACGTTTTAAACCCCCACTAGTATAAATATGGGTCCAGATTTCGAGAGAGGGAGAAAAAAAAAGAAAACCCTAAGCTTGGTTCGAAAAAAAGAGAAAACGGCACTCTGCAGCCCCTGATTCATCGCTACTCTTCCCAGAAACCCTAACCTCCCATCCTTGCCGCCGCAATCTCCTGGTCCTTCCCTCTTGTCGCGACCACCGTCGCGTCGCCCTCTACCGTCGACCAGGCGCTCCCTTGCTCCCACCGCCTCCAGCCACTCCGCCTCCGAGTCCAGGAGTTCCTTCCGTCGCCGTTCGTGCCAAGCCGAAGGGAGCCCGCCGCGGCTTCCCTTCACTTCCCACGCCTCCGACGTTTTCCGGCAGCCGTTCTCCTGCCCCTGAGGTCGCTACGCCCCACCGACCAAAGCCCAGGCCACCGCTCCGTCTTCCATCGCCAGTGAACGAAGAATCGAAAAGGAACACATTTTCCGACCCGCGATCCGATCCGGTTCCAACCCAATCAACATCCTGTTTGGGTAGAACCCATGTTTAGCCCTTCTGATTTTCTGTTTCGTTCCTATAAGTCACTAATTTCCTGTTTTATTGCAGATTAGTCACTGACAGCAAGTTTATTTCTTTATTTTCCTTTTATTTGTTTCTTTCTTTGCTTTGTTTAGCCATGCATTAGATTTAACCATTAGATTCACATAAGGATGTAACTTAGGATATTTATTTTTATTTATTTATCTCTTTGTTTCTCTTTTATTTCCTTTTAAGTTTTCTTAGAATAGCTTTCATCTTATTTTTATTTTGATTTACATAATGCATCTAAAAAAATCACACTTAGGAAATTTTATACCGCATGGGTCCGACAAAACCCTAGGATGAATTTATGACGATAGTAAATTTTAAGATCCATATCCGGGTGGTTCGATTAGGATCCATGGTTTGGATTGATAATCAACTAAAATATTTAAAAAATAAATAAAGATAAATAAGGATAGATCAATGGTTTGGAAATATCAAAATTTTATAAAACCAAATAAAATCAAATAGGAAGGTTTAGAAGTCCATATCCGGGTGGTTCGGTTAGAATCCATGGTTTGGATATTAACTGAAATTATTTAAAGTAAGCAAAACAAAACTTAAAATAAAACTAAGGTATCAATTTTGGGCGCTAGAATAAAGTTATTTTAGCATAACCGTACTCCCGAACCCTCGAACTCTCGTAGACCATTTTAAGGTATCCAATCGACCTAGGTGAAACCGATTGGTGGTGACTCCCAAAAACACGTTGCTACAATAGTGTTTTTTTTTCTTTTTTTGTGTTAGTAGGAATGTTGGGTTTATTTTAGTTTTTGGAGATTTTAAATGGGTTTTCATGTTTGATTTATTATTTGGGAGGTCAGTGTGCTTTTATACTTTCAAGGTGTTACTGGTGCGATTTATTCCAGTATTTTTCTAAAATAGAAGTTTGTACTTTATATTTATATTTAATAATATATATTTTTTCTGTTAAAAAAATGCTGCATTCATACAAATTTTTTATTTTGTAACATGTTGTTTCGTTTGTATAAATTTGTTGTTCCGTAAAAGTACTATTATTTTCATAAGAAATATTATTCCGTAAATAATACTCTTTCACTTAATAATAGATGTTATGGCATACATAAAAATTGTTTTTTCGTGAAATATTATTCTAGAAATAATATTGTTATATTCATAAAAAAAAATATTGTTTCATGCATTCATTTCACAAGATTGTTGAAGAGATATTTTTTTCTTCTTCAGTTTTATTCTTTATCCTCATCTCCTCAGGTCAATTTTTTTTATTTAATTGATTCTTTAATGTGTGGTCTAACTATCAAAGTTGACCCACACGAAAGACATTATCAGCCATATATATATATATATATATATATAATGTATGTATGTATGTATATATATATATGTATGTATGTATGTATGTATAATTACAAATCTATTTATAATTATCAAAATTGGATTACAATTAGTAATTAAAATATCTAATTACTACAATTACTATGATGATTATTAGAATTATTAAAATTTTTATTGAGTAATATTAAAAACAATAATTGTACGAAAAAGTAACACTAGCACTTAAAATTATTAGAATTATTAGAATTGTTATTGACTAATTATTAAAATTAATAACTACTAAAATTAATACATAAATAACACTAAAATAAAAATCCATATTTATTATTAAAATTAACACTTAAAGAACTACTAAAATTAACACTTAAATAACACTGAAATTAATATGTGAAAATTAACACTTAACATACACTAAAATTTACCACTAATACTAACACTAAAATTAATCCTAGAATAATATTATAAGTATAATCTTAGAAAAATTTCACAAAAAATTTCACCAACACTAAAATTTGAGAAACACTAAGATTGGAGCTTAGAAAAAGAATTGAAAAAAATGGAAGTTAATTTTTCAAACCAAAATTAGTAGATGGTGTGGCATATGACTGAAGCAAGAAGTAAGGAGTAGAAACAATAAGCAAGAAGGAGTAAGGAGCAAGGAGAAAGAAGCAAGAAGGAAAAAGTTGAGAGGAGATTGTGAGAATGGAGATTGTTAGAATGAAGCGAAAGTTGGCCGAATGGGTAGAGTTTATAAAGGGCTAGAATTTGTGCAACTGAGGTGCCATTATTTTTCAGTCACATGTGCCTCATGCGACTGGCATCAAGGTCTTGTGTGACTGACAATGAGTCACATCAATTTAAATTTCAAATTTCAAAAGATTGCAATTGGCAGTATAATATTTTTTAAACTGTGTAACTAATATGCTACTGAAAGTATAATATTTTTAAACTATGTGACTAACATGCTACTAACAGTATAATAATTTTTAAATGATGCAACTACCATGCGACTGAGACATTCAGTCACATAAAAGATATCGGCCAACACACTTACGACTGATATGCAACTAATATGTCATGCTATTGACATTTAGTCGCATAATTTAATTGCAATTTAACATTTTTCTTGTACACACACACTGTACACGTGTGTTGCACGTGAATTAAATATTAAGTTATTTTTCACTCTAATAACTATAATTCTTATTGTTTTATCCAAAATAAATAATTGCAATAAAGATTTTACTTTTTTTAGTTTAGATATGTGTATTATTAATTTTTCTATTTCTTATGTAATAGTTTTTTTATTATAATATTTCATCATAACTATTCTCCTTTGCGTCATTCATTATAATAGATAACACAATGTATTAGATTTTTGTTTCATATAAACAACAGCAACAACAACAACAACAATAGCAACAATAATAATAATATAATGAAGAATACGCTATAGGTAATATTTGTTATAAAAAAATTGATAGATTTTTTTTTTATTTGTGATGATATAGTACTTATAAAATTACTTTCTAGTATTTTTAAAATCTAATTAAAGATGTCAAAATTCCTTTTATCAGTGTAAAATTTAAAAATGGTATTCAATTTATTAAGAAAAGGTCTTAATTTAATACCTTAATGATATTATGTATTTATAAATTTTATTAAAAATTAAGTTAGTAAATTTTATCTTAAGTACTATGCTTTAGATTCAAAAAGCTAATTATTAAAATGGAGATTCTATATGTATTACTTGGCTCAAACAATCAAATAGATTTACCATTAATGTATTATCATAACTTTGATTTCTTAAAGAGATATAAGCTAAATTTTAACAAAATTTTTTTTGATGTTATATTCAAAATGGAAAAGGACTTAATACAGGTAGGACATTCAATAAATTAACTCAAGTAGAAATAAATTTCTTTTAAGAAGTGTGACACAAATATGGGCCACAATGCCAAAGTATAAACTCAATAAGTAAACACAGAGTTTTTTCAAAGGCATGTAACTATAAGTAACTATACATCATTCAAAAAACTTAATTACTCTACTCTTGATTTTTTTATCAAAATACACTTACCTCTAAGGTTTCAAAATCTACACTTACACTATATTTTATGGCCGATTCAATGTGATTGTTCCAAAGATCAAAGTAAAATATTGTATAGCTTTTTATATTTTTGGATAATTAATATTTACTCATTGATTTAAAAATTATACTCACATCACTGAAGTTTAAAAATGTAGTCATACATATTGTTCTTATAAGATAATTAGTCAATCATATGAAACTAAACTCATTAAAGTAGAATAGAATCCTAACACCTAAAAGGAAAATTAAAAACTTATAATTTGAGGTTTAGTCATTTTGTATATCTTGGAACTTTTTATTACATATAGCTATATATGGATATTAAGTTACTATAATGACCCAAGTCTAGATCCGGTCAATGACACACCTGCCCACATCACATAGACTATCCTTTATGAAAAGGATAGACGCTAGATGATTGGGCTCTAGAACTTGAGCCTATATATCCACATAAGGCTTCCCATACTTCACCCATATAGGATATGAGAGTGTTACAAACTCTCCCCTTATATATCCAATATCCTTATTGGGGTCACTCAGATTACTTGGTCCTCAGATCAGTTAATCTTTATAATCGGACCACTTAGCCCTGGTAAAGTATATTCTCTTATTCAGGATCATTCATGGTAGATGATGCATATGCACACCTATTATGCCATATCATCATGGTCCCAGGTCAGTTTTGATACCATTTGTAATGACTTAAGTCCAAAACCGGTCAACGGAACACCCGCCCATACTACATGAGCTATCCTTTGTGAAAAAAAATAAGCTCTAGGTGCTTGTGATTTGGAACTTGATCCTATATATCCAAATAAGGCTTTCTACATTTCATCCATGCGAGATATGAGGGTGTTACAGTTGCACTTTTAAGTTTTGATGAATACATTCCACGTTTAAAAAGTAAATAAATTGATAAAAAATAAATAAATTGATAAAACTTTGTTTCTGGGCATGTTTAAGATCATATAAATCAAACACATGTATGTTAGAAAATTTTAAATTTAGTGGCATTTTTCAGTTTTTTTCCATAAAAAACTTATAGAAAACATAGAAAACAATAAGTAATTCTATTTTCTATTTTTCCTTTTCAAATACTAATATTATTTTCCTCTTATAAAGCCTAAGAGTTTGCCATCACTTTGTTCTATTTTTTTTTCTCTTTCCATAATTTTAGTTTTTTATAAATCTAATAAATAGGAAATGAAAAATTTGAGTATCATTAAAATGAGAACTAAAATAAAACTAAAGGATAAAAAGGTCATCCAACATTTTTGACATATTCAGGCTTTTTATCATTGGTTCAAATAGATATAATTATGAGGTTTTTAAACTTTTAAACTCCAATTAAAATACTTCATTCAAGTTTAAGGGTACAAAAAAATTGATAATTTATGTTTAAGGACATGTCCCAAAAATATAGAATATAATTAAAGACCTATCTATTACAAAAGTTTAATTTATTATGGATATTTAAGATTTTGATCGCCATTAAAATTTATAATTAATACATAAATTTAAGCAAATGTACTAAAGCTAAAAAAGGACATGTAGATTTCTTTTTCTTTTTTTTTGTTTTTTAGAAAGTAAACATGGGAATTCTATTTTTTTCTTTTTCTTTTAGATTCCTATTGCTAATTATACCTCTAATAAATATACAACACCAAATTAATTTAGGTCTCATTAAAAAAATAAAACACCACATAAGTTAAGGGTATAAAAATCGATAAAAATTTTATCACTTCCATACTTTTTCTAATACTGATAATAGAACACTACGTTGCATGAAAGTATAATGTTTACAATAAAATTAAAAAAAATCTATCATTAAAAGAAGGAAATAAAATGAAACTTAGGGATGAAAAGGTCCAACATCTGACTTATTCATACCTTTTATGAGTTTTATCAGATCTAAATATTCAAATAGACATAATTAAGAGGTTTTTGAAACTTTTAAGTTCCAATTAAAATACTTCATTCAAGTTTAAGAGTACAAAAATTGATAAAATTTTATGTTTAAGACCATGCCCCAAAACTATACATAATTTAATTAAGGACATATTTGTTACAAAAGTTTAACTTATTATGGCTATTTAAGATTTTTTTTTTTGCCATCAGAATTTATACTTAATATATAACTTTAAGTAATTATATTAAAGCTAAGAAAAGACATACGAATTCCTTTTTTTGGTTTTTTAAGAACTGCACACATGAGACTTCTATTTTTTTTCTCTCTTTCCCTTTTAGATTCATTGTGCAAATTATGCCTCTAATAAATATACAACACCAAATTAATTTGGATCTTATTAAAAAAAACACCCATAGGTTAAGAGTATAAAAGTAGATAAAAATTTTGTCACTTGTATAATTTTCTAATATTGATAATAGAAAACTACATTGCATGAAAGTATAATTTTTATAATAAAATTAAAATCATCATAACTTCTAAACAATTAATGTGTATGTAGAATAAAAACCTTAATTCTTTACTCTTTTTGTGGGACAATTAGTAGTTTGACACAATAAAAATTTTATACTCTCTCAATATATGTCATAAGAATTTATTTATTCTTTTCTAGGTAAATAGTAGTGTTAGGGTGAGAAATATTTATAATTAAGCAAGAAAAGCCTTAACTATACTCTCAGTGTATGTCAAATGATTCTTAGTATATAAAACTAACTTATAAGAAGAGAACCAAAGTATAGAACATCAACACAAAAAAGCATGAACTTAACTATTGAGATAAAGATCTAATTTATCTAGCATTAAGTCAAATTAATCCAAATATGTTTTTGTGGTTTTTTTGTCTGAAATTAATATTTTTTTAATTGTTTTTTTAGGTTGAATAATTAAAAAAAATTTAACAATTACTTTAATTTTTTTTAATAAATTATTATAGATATATATAATTAATTTTCAAATGATATTAGTTTTAGATGAAAAATCTTGTAAAAATAAAAATAAATTATTTTGGATAATCAACTTCAAACAATTGTCTATTTTTTTTTTCAAAAATGTATGATTTACACCCCAAATATTCATGTTAAAGTGTTCATGAATTTCTATAACTCTCTAATAAGTGGGCTAAATCAACCGCATAGCTTTAATTTCGCTGAACAATATAAGTCCCCAATCGGTATAGATGAAGTTGAGGGTTTAAATTTCTATAAGGCCTCTTAGTGTAAAAAGGCTCTTATTAAAAATTTTATTTTTATCTTTGTAAATATAATTTAAAATTAATATATTGTTATTATTTGTTTAATGTATAAATAATTATCGATGAAAGGTTGTAAGTTTTAAGTATTATTATTATTATTATACTCTCTCCATTATAATTTTTTTGTAACATTTTAGGCTTTTGAATTAAATTTATTTATTTAAATATTTTCTAGAAAAAAATGTACAAAATTACATTTAGAAACTTTAAAAATTTTAATTTTTAAATAATTTCTTTTAAAAAAATTTGGAAAATAATAATATAAAAAATGTTAATTCAAAGTTAATTGAAAAACTGAAATAGTGTAAGGAACTTGAGATGAAGATAGTAGTTTGAAGTTTGAATGGCAAGTCAAGGAAAAAGAAAACAAATTACCCAAAACTAACGTTCAAAAGCATTTATAAAAAATTTACGGCATATTTGTCAAATTTAACTAATTTTTGGTTAAGTAATGATTTTTTCCAAAAATTAAAGCCTACAAAAATACATGCATAATGCTACTTTGAAACAACTCATAAGATTTGATTGGCTCTAAAAAAAATAAAAATAAACATACATTAATATTATTTAGTATAGATAAAGAGTTAGTTGCTAAGAATAAAAACTTATGTTACAACATTCAAAAAGATGACCATGTGGGAAAAAAATAATTATTACAATTTTTCCAATAATTTAAAATATTTGAAAGTGTAGAAAAAAAAGAGTTGCTACTAAAATTCCTCTTTATTATCATATAAGAAACTAATTCTAGGAGTTAAGAATTTTTTTTTCTAAAATTTTTCACAATAACCTTTACTACAATAATATTTTTTTATTATTTTTTTTCATAGTATGTGCTTAAGTCATATGTGAATTATATGATTGCTCTAATATGGATCAAATACCTAAGCTTTCAAAGTATATATTCATCCAAGTAGAGAAAAGAAAACTCAATTGACAAAAATTTTATATTCAAAGATATTTTTTATAGTAGAATAAACATAGGCCATATTTGTTAAAATTAACTTAGTTTAGTGGTCAAAGTAAGTTTAGTAGTCAAAATAGTGAATTTCCCAAAAACCAAAGGCTAAACGCATCCCACTTTGCATTTTTTCCCTCTCTTATTATATTTTTAATATTTTAATACTACTAAATATCTAATTAAATAGGCAACTATATATTTAGATCTTTGTAAGTGGATTCTTTTCTTTCATTCTTTTTAGAGCCATAATACTAACACAACTCTAATTAAATAGACAGTACAATTTTTTTTATCATTAAAAGAGTAAAAGAACTTATAATTTTAGGCTAAAGGAAAAACTATACATGAACTATTATAAAGTGTTCACTTATATAATTTTTTAATATATAATTTTTACACCTAAAATTATTTTTTAATATGCAATACTTATAGATTTTCATGTGAAACTTTAGCATGAGTTTTACAACATAATAAGCTTTCATAGTATATATTCATTCAACTTGCAAAACCAAAAAACCTTAATTGACAAAAAAACATTATGTTCAAAGGTACCTTTTATAGCGATACAAACTTTGGCTTTAGTTTTACCATATATTTAATTTTTTATTCAAATAAAAAATTTAGTTATGAAGGTTTTAAAAATGCTAAGTTGAAATTTTAAGTTTTAAAAAATATTTAGTTGTACAAACTTTAGCATGAATTTTACATTTAAGCCTTTTATTCAAATAAAATATTTGGCTATGAAAGTTTTTGGAATGATAAGTTGAAATTTTAAGTTTTGTAAAATATTTACTTGAGGTATTATTTGATAGTAATATAGAATCATAGGTGATAAGATTGAAGCAAAAAAAATTTAATGTCAATTTAAGAGTTTTAGGTAAGATTAACACAAAAAATAATTGTATATAATACGTAATTCTATAATATAAAATTAAGAGCATACAAATTTGTAGAAAAAAATAAAATTTAGTGATAACTTAAGAGTATATTTTAGTATTCTAGTACTAATACAACTGCACTTAAATAGATAATGATAAAATTGAGTTTCATTAAGAGAATAAAACATCTTATAATATGAAGGTAAAAAATTTGTTTAATATTTACGTACCTTTATATTTTTTATAAAATATGATAAGATAAGATATGAATGAACGAAAAATATATAAGAAAGGTCGCACTTCCTAGTGTTACCGAGGCCATGGCCAGCTGGAAGCAGCAAAGCCACGTGGATCTCTACCGTGTGATTCATTTTCAGCTCAAATGTATGTTGTTGACTAACGTGAATTAAACCGGCTGGATAAAACAAAAAAACAAAAAAACCTTCAGAAACGTGGCTGCTGCATGTTATTTTCTATCATATATCTTCTGTAATTCTACGAGTATCCCATCCAATGGGGAGGTACTCTTAACTTTTTTTTTTTTTAAGAAAAAATGCAAGGAAAAATTTTATTAAAATTAGAAGAAATATAAATATGTTTGCTAGCTATGAAGTATGTGCCATACTAAACAATTCGAACAAAACAGTCCCGGTATAGGTATGAATTCAATCAATAGTTAAATAGAAAACAATGAAATATTCTACAACAAAAAATTCTTTAAGGCAACATTTATGAGCCAACCATCCTTCTAAACAGAGCTCCAATTTGATTTATACGTGAGTCATGAAGCTCGGACAATAATCACTTTATTAGTACCAGTTTGAGATTAGTGCATAGAATTTTTTTGCATTCTTGTGCCTTTCTTACTAAAACATATGGAAAAACAAAACTAATTAAAGGATCAAGAAAGGAAAACACGCACATTGAAGAGAAGCACTTCAAGAAAGGAGAAAATGTTTATCCTATTTTAAAATTAGGGCATGTTATATTCACTAAATTCGAGCTTATCATACTATTAGGAGTGAACATGGTTCAGGTTGGTTCAGTTTTATGATGGAACTGAGCCAATTTGAAATGGTCTCAGTTTTAAAATTTTTCTATTCAGCCCGAGAACCAAGAACCGAATAAAAGCAGAACCATAATTATAGGTTTTTCATTTTTGGTTCTCGAGTTTTTTTGTTTATATTATATACCTATAACAACATCAAAATTTAACAAAGTTGCATCCATAATCAGTTTATGAAAGATTTAATATAATATACAATTAAATCAACATTTAAATATATGTAATTAGACACATTCAAAAGAGTTTAACATGATATTACCAAATTGGTTAAAATAATTACTTGCAGAGTATCTTCCATCTCAACCAGTTTACATCTCTCTAGTAATTGCAATATTGATACAAAACTCAACATGGAAAGCCAAGCCTTTAAGACTATCTTCTTTAGTATCGAAACCTGAAATAAGTTGATGTCATAAATTTTCTGTTTTACATGGCTCATAAATGAAAAAATATGAGGATTTTGATACACAGATTAGTTTGAAATAAAGAGATTGAAAGCAAAATGACCCAGGAGCAGTCGGTTTATGAAGTGAAATGATTCAAGAGAATATGGAAAAATTTCATGAATGATCCCATAACTTCTATGTTGTTTCAATTTGAGACATTTGTTTAAGAGTTTCATATAAAAACACAAGATAACTATCATAATTCTTCAAAGAAATACATACATACATAATATATATAATTATATAATTATATATATACCTTCGGTTTGGTTCCACTTTAGGTTGGTTCCGTATGAAATCAGAATCAACCCAAAAACATTTTATTCTCCTATATGTGGAACCAACCTATGAACCATGGTTCATTTTTACCGTAGCCAACCCAATGAAGATGATTTAGGTTGGGTTTCAGTTTTATCCAGCCCATATTCACCCCCTACGTACTACTCATACACTTCTACTAAATACCAACAAAGAACTGTTGATGGGAACCAAACATTAGCACTTAATTAATTAGGAGCAAAATGTCAAATCTTTAACAAATTCTGATCGAACCAATTTTTATTGGTTAGAGCTTGTCCAGTACTTGTAATTAATTAGCCAAAGCTTCCCAATGTCAAACAACAAATTAAGCCAACTCTGAGTGGCCTAATTTGTTAACTTGAGATTCTTTTCTGCTGGCTTAATTTTATCAATGCATTACAGTTTAACATAATTTATAGAATCATTTGTGATGCAATATAAATTAATTAAGGGAACGACATAAGAATCAAGCTAGCTTGTCCATTAAGCTTGAGCATTTGGAACTTTAAAAATCATAGAGAAGCATTCGCGTGAAACTTCAAATATAAAAATATATAGTCAAGAATTATATTTCAACACATATATTTCAGCTAGCTGTAGCCTGTAGGGAAAGACTCTAAACTAGACTTGTTCCTTGATTCCTTTGATGCCACTTGGTTGATAATTAACTCGAACTGCAATGTCGAGGTCCATCAAGTAAAAGCATAAAAATATATATAGTAATAGGCTCATTACATCACATGTGCCCAGAAAAACACAGATCCGTAGCTAACGCATATTTACATTAGTGTACAGATAGATCGATAGTTTAATTAAAAATGATGGATCGATCGATAAGACATGATCATAGTATTGTATTTAATGTTGGTGATGGGGGATACTGCTGCAGTGATGGTGTGTGTTGGAGATGGAATCGAAAAAAACTAGAAACGAAAGTGTGCTTTCTTCGCTGGATAATTAATCCTCACAAGCAACCCATTCCAGTTGTTGTATAATATTTGCTTAATTGCTTAGTCAACTTCTTCGATTCGATTCCTCTAATTAGTATATATACCTCCATGATCTCCCTTTCTCACCCATTCGACCCATTAATCAATCAATCTCTAGCTAATTACCACCTGCAGCTTCGAATGAAGATCCTTAGCCTCCAACTGATCCTTTGCTCATTTTTCCTTTTCAGTGTTTACACTTCCCAAGCTTTGCCCACGCGATATAAGTTTGTGGTACGTGTCATATACTTAATATACTTATCAAAGTCGAGTTGAGTAATTGCCTCTAGCTAACCTACTTGACATGTTAGCTAATTCTTAATTTGTCACTGCAGGTGGAGGAAGTTTCCTACACAAGATTGTGCAGCACAAAGAAAATTTTGACTGTTAATGGCAAATTCCCAGGACCAACATTATATGCCTACAAAGGACAAACACTTACTGTCGATGTTATCAACAACAGCACCAGCAACATCACCATTCATTGGTATATATATTGCAGTCTTGGCCATTGAAGAATTAATGACGATATATATACAAAGATGATCATATATATATATATATATATATATATATATATATATATATATATATATATATATATATATATATATATCTTTATTTATTTATATATGATCAATATATATATATTTTTCAGGCATGGGGTGGTGATGCCAAGAACTCCATGGTACGATGGCCCTGAGTATATCACACAGTGTCCAATTCAACCTGGAAAAACATTTAGACAAAAAGTCATATTATCCGATGAGGAAGGCACATTATGGTGGCATGCTCATAGCCAGTTTGCAAGGGCAACCGTTCATGGCCCTATAATTGTCTACCCTAAACCTGGAAAATCCTACCCTTTTCCAAAGCCATTTGCAGAAGTTCCCATTATATTAGGTACCTACATATTAATTACAAATTGATTGATCAACTTACTTTCTTTTAATGAAGTCATAAGCTAGCTAGCCAGTCGTATATGTATAGAAACATTAGTTTCACTGGTCAATTACTCCTTAGTTGTTATCTATTGAAAACCTTAAATAATTTTTGACCCAAAAAAACCAATAAATTTTGCAGGAGAGTGGTGGAAAGGAGACATACAAGAGCTGTATGATACATTTACTTCGACCGGGGGAGATCCAAACATCTCTGATGCTCTTACTATTAATGGCCAACCTGGTGATCTCTATAATTGTTCCAAAGCAGGTCAATGTTCACTCCTTATATATAATTAATATTTCCTAATTAATTAAGAATTTTAAATAATAAGTAACTCTCCGATTTAGCCCATTAATCTTCATATATATAAATATATATTTCCACTATCTATACTTGATGCTAATATTTCAACAAAACTATTTATTTACTACCACACAACAAAATCATTACCCTTGACTTTTGTTATATGCATTAAAAATAAGAAAATTCCTCATATCAGCTCCAAAACAGTTGGGGGAAACACCTATCTATAATTTGTATGTGGAATAAACTGGACCCTTAATTATATGGTAAATTAAATAATTTTTAAATTTTAACTAAATCCATTTATTTTTTTACCTACTAACAATATGACTACTGATTGCCATATATGCAACAGAAGGCGTTTCCTATTACTCACGTTTATGGGAAAATGTCACTTAGAAAGAATAAAAATGTCATATTTATGGATAATTTTACAAACAATTAAACATTCATGTGGCTAGCTTATTAATGAGCTAATGCATTTAGGTAGGTCAACTTATACCTATCGTTACATGTTACATCCAGTTTTTTTTTTTTTTAAGTTGCATCTAATTAACTATAATCGACCTTATAACTTTTCTAAGAACAATAATTCGTACATTTATAATTATTCTAAAAAATAATCAGAATATTGACTTGGTGTCTCTTTTTCCTATTCAAATTTACAGGAACGTTTACGATGACGGTTCAAAGAGGAAAAACATATCTACTTCGACTAATTCATACTGGGATGTCGGAGATAAACTTTTTTGCCATTGCCAACCACAGCTTGACAGTGGTTGGCTCCGACGGAAGCTACGTCAAGCCATTTGCTAGTGACTATCTCACTATCTCCCCCGGCCAAACCATCGACGTCCTATTAAAAGCCAATCAAACTCGCAACCACTATTACATGGCCGCCAAGGTTTACAACGGTGCTGCAAACAGCATCGACAATACCACCACCACCGCAATCCTAAAATACGCCGGAAATTATAATGCCTCCTCCACCCCAATCTTCCCAACTCTCCCCTACTACCAAAACGTTACGGCGTCGACCAATTTTACCTTTAGCCTGAGGAGCCTGGCTGACAAAGACCACCCTATCAATGTCCCGACGGAGATTGACTACCGGTCGATGTATGTGATTTCCGTCAACACGTTGCCATGCAATTCATGCAGCGGGCCTTTCCGGCTCTCTTCGAGCATAAATAACCTGAGCTTCGTGCTTCCCACAACGGACATATTGCAGGCATATTATAATCAAGAGAATGGGGTTTTCGGTACGGCATTTCCGGCTTATCCACCCTTGGTTTTCAATTACACGTCAAGTAGTCTGCCGACGTACCTGGCGACGCCGAAGCAGGCGACGCAGGTGAGGGTGCTCAAGTATAATTCGACAGTAGAAATTGTGTTTCAAGGGACGGCTCTATTGGGTGGATCAGATCACCCAATGCATCTTCATGGGTCGAGTTTCTATGTGGTGGGGTGGGGCTTGGGGAATTTTAACAACGAGACGGATCCAGCGAGCTATAATCTTGTGGATCCGCCACTCATGAACACGATCGCTGTTCCGGTGAATGGATGGACCACCATCAGATTCAGAGCAAACAACCCAGGTAATTAAATAATAGACATTCACTTGAAAAAAAAATAAATAAAAGAAGAAAAAATTTGAAGCAAAATTAAGCACTTGATGCCCTGGTAATGATTAATACTCAACATTTTCATCCGAAACAGGGGTATGGTTTATGCACTGCCACTTCGACCGCCATGCCGTGTGGGGGATGGACACGGTATTTATCGTCAGGAACGGGAATTCAAAGGATGCCAAAATGACGGCACCGCCGTCTGACATGCCATCGTGTTAGACGTCGGAATGAGTAGCTCCATTCAACCAGCCGTCGTCATAATAATGTTTTATTCATTTATCTATTATCTGTTATTTCACCACCAATATTTACTTGGGAGTTGCCTCGATTTCTGTTTTCTTAATTCCTAGCTAGCTAGGGCGACATGCTAAAGGAATCGTTTAGAAATATTTGTTTAGCATATTGTCGAATGATGATTTGTTTTAACTAGCTAGGGCTTTGTACCTAGTCATCATGTTCTTAATTAATTTGTTACTGTTGCGACCTGAGAACACGTGACAAATCCTTAATTAAATAAGTGAGGCCTATGTAATCCCTTCAAGTATTTTTGTGTTATCTAGTGAATATTTTATTTGTCATAAATATAACTAGCTAGCGAATGCATTTTAAGAGGAGTTTGTCTTTGGCTTAGTCTACATAATAATTTCCCCAACGTAGGACTTTACATAATAAGTTGTTCCTTTCCTCCCGTTAATGAGTTGAATGCTTTGTAAGCGCACAATCAAAGTTTCGATGTTTGAAAAAAAAAAAAGAGGAAAGAAAGAAAGAAAGAAAAATCAAAGTTTCAATGCCTTCAATTCAAAAGTAGAATTGCAATTAAATACGTCTATCTCTACTTATTACAAAATAAATCTTCAACTATATTTTCAAAAAATCCTTTTAATTTTCTCTTTATCTTTAAATACAATGACAATTTTTTGACAATTAATAGACAGTATAATTATTTAGTTCTTTTTTCTCCTTTTTAAATCAAGTTTATTCTAAAATGTTTCTCTTGTAGAATAATAGTGTGCTTTTACAGAACAATAGGATTTAAGTCCCTAAGTTAATATTCTTTGTCATCCTGGCCCTCTAACTTTGCTTTCTTACCGCTAGCCTCCCAAACAATGAGTAGCCCCAACAACGTGTGACCGATTCACCTATTTTTTTATTAAAACATAGTGGAAACCCAAAACATATATATTTGTATTTGATGTGCAAACCTTTTTTCATTGTTCGTTTGTTATTTATTAATATATTATGTGTAGTAACATATAAATTCATTCATTTATGATCATTCATTTATGTTCATTTAAATCATTCACGAACATATTATATACATCATTCATGAACACATTCGTGTTTGTTTATTGTTGTTCACGAATGAGTTCGTTTGTCCACGAATAAATACAAACAAACATCAACAACCATTTTATACTAAACGAATAAACGAACATGAACAAGGTGCGTTCATGTTCGTGTTCATTAAAAACCTAAACGAACTGTCACGGTTCTCCTAGTGGAAAATTCAGTTGAGGGAGTTAAAATTTATTAAATTCATGGTTTAGTACCTTATTTCAAGTTAATTAAACAAGATTAAGCATTTTAGACAAACTCACTAAGTTCTGAGGAGTCGTGACACCAAAAAGAGGTCAAGGGTAAAATGGTAATTTTTTCATTCTGAAGTATCAGGCCATGTCCTGAGAGTTAAAAAAAATGAGGTTTTATAACCTAACTTTTAACTTCAAACCAAACTTAGTAGAAATAAACAAGATTTGGCTAAGGTTGACTAAGACTACCTAAAAGAAGAGAGTTTATTTTTAGCTTTTTCAATACTTTGGTGGCTTGGTTTTAAGAAGGGTATAAAACTTGGTAAAGGTGAGGGATGGCTGCCATTTCCATCTTCAAACCCTAGTTTATCCTTCCCTTTACCATTTCTCCATGCATTAATGACCAAAATCAAGTGTTCTTGGTAAAATTTGAAGCTACCAAAGGTTTATATGCTAAAGGGAGTTTGATTCAAGAGGAATTTTATGTTTTTGAAGCTTTAAATCACGTTTCCAGCCACTCCCAATTTTTGATACGATGTAACAAGTGTGTTCTTGGTGACTTCTTGTTTATTAGTTGTTTGGAAGCTTGGGTTTTGGTTAGGAGTTAGCAATTTGGTGTTATATGTCCTTGATTATTTGGAACTTAGGTAGAACTTGTGGAACTTGGTTTGTGTGGAAGAGCAGCTTGAATCTTTCTTGTAACTTGGGGAGTTATATTTTTAGCGTAATTGATGCTATTGGAATGAGTTTGCTTGATGAATGCAAGTAATTCTAGCAATAATATTAGTTATTGGGCAAGGTTAGATAATGATGGACTTTGAGGTTTGTGAGAAATGGAATGATATTTAAATGCATCATAGGTTGGCTTGTGATATTTGGTTGTGATCTATGCGACATGTTTTACATGTATGTGAAGTTTGGAGGCTAATCAAGCATATTTGATATGTTTGGTAAATATCCAAAGTTCATAGCAACAAAACCTGAAATTTTTTGGGTTTTCACAGTATTGGCGACATGTCACTAATAGATACCAATTCCCACGACGCATCACCACTACCACAAAAACTCACAGCACGTCGACAATTGTGGCAATACGTCGCCACAGGCATGGTGACTGAAAATTTCAAATTTTTCTAAAAGGTTCAAGGGAAGGTCTAAGGGGGTTCTCAGGGTACCTTGGGGTCAAAATATTCTGAGGATACTTTGAGGCTTTCAAAACTCCTCTAAGACTTAGAAGTTTTCTTGAATTTTATATAGTTTTATGGTTACTTCCACCACAAGCAAGGAACTAAGTTTTCAAATGATCACAACTAGATATCACTAGCTTGGGTGAGAGATTTAGTACCCTTAGCGACCTAGCCGTGTAGTTAGCCATGAGGTTACAAGGTGTGACCTTAGTGCACCAGTCTACAAGGTCTTTATGGCCTAAGTTACAGTAGTCCCACCATAGTGCCCCTGTACAACATAAGAAACAGTTTCAACTGGTGATTTATTATTAGTTATACTAGCAAGCTAAGCTTGCTAGAGGACAAGGTAATGCCTTGTAGTTCAAGGACTAGGTAGAGGACTAGCCCCAAGGGACTGAAACGTATGCGCATAGGTTTAGCCCCACCTGTACAAGCTCACAGCAGATTGCATATGATAATATATGTATTGTCCTTAGCATTTTCCTTGCAGGTGAAGACCCCTTTGTATAATTGTAAATTCTTACTCCCTTATTTTATGTTGTGCAGTTTTTAACTGTGTTGAGCCCGATAACTGCTGAGGGTTGTCGTGGTAGTCTTTTATTACAGGTATAATGCTATGGGAATCTTTATAATTCTAGTTTTCTTAGTTACTTGTTAAAGAAGTAACAGTACTAACTATAGTATTTTCTTGGCCGTAGAGGCTAGCAGTACGTGGATAGACTTTTGCAACTCGCCATTGGGATTCATGTCCAAGGTGGGAGTTAGTTGGGAGGATCTCAGTAGAGGCTTGTACATGTTTATGCCTAGTTGCCTCTTGTGTCTTTATTTGGGGCTTTAAACTCTAAGGTTGCTCTTGGGTAAGGGGCCTTATTCTACTTTTGTTGAGTGCCCTCATATGGTTATTATGTGTAGTAATAATAATACAAATGTTAATTATATGTGCTTTCACTATCTGAACTTGATTTCTATAGAAAGGGCCTTGGCCAAGGGAATGTTTTATGGTTTCCATGAGCTCAAGTCAAAGTTAAGTGAGCATGCATCTTGCATTTTCTAGGTTAATCAACTAGTTTCATAAAGCTTTAGTTCGCACACATATATAACTATCCAATTGCAACCACCGTGAGATCCGTTTTCATATGCTTCATGGGCAAGGCCAAGGGCGGCCATGTCACGAACAAACACAAATAATTCTCGTTCGTGTTCATTCAGTTTGTTATAGCTTTAATCGAAGCCTCATGGGTAGTAGTACAAGCAATCTCTTGCAGGAAAGAATTTGTGCACAAAACAAAAGAGTTCTTTATAAAGTCAATTTTCACAAGACAACGAGCTAAAGACTTTGCCTCTCAAAAGCAATGAAAAATCATCCAGGCAAGAATCTTCGATAATAGTTCTCTTGCCAATTTAAAGGCCTCCAATGCCTCTAATTAATATGACAAAGAACTCTTCAATGCCCTAACCACCTCCAACACATCTAACTCCACCATCACCTTTTGAGGCAGGAAGTCACACACCAACCTCCTTTAAAGCCACGCATTCAATATTGAAAGGCCCAAAAGATCCTTGCACTGGTGTAGCTAGTGTTGCTTTTAAGCAGCCTTGCTCATTGTGGATCACAGCACCTGCCCCCATTTTTCCCTCCTCCTCTACTGCAGCGTCTGTATTTAGTTTCCACCAACCAACCATTAGTCTTTGCCATCTCAAATTCGAGTGCATCTCTCATGAGAATGTGATCAGGCATCGAACATCACTGCAACTTTGATCAACTTGCTAGCAAAGGGATGGTAGATCGAACTTGGTGCCGTCATGGACCACCTTATTGCGAAAGAACCATATAGTCCAAGCTGTGATAAATAAACAGTCCCAATGGTCATTGAACTGGTGCCCATGAAACCATTGTAAACAATCATTCTCTATGATAAAGAAAAGCCCCTATGCCTACCATACCATTCACATCTCTATGCAATCCTTCATAATATGCATTGTGGTTTCCTTGCCATGTTGACACAGAGGGCAAATCAGCACGTCTATAATGTGTTGTTGGTGAAGCTTGGCCCTAGTAAGGCAAAGCTGCCACATAAAGATCTTTCTTTTACTGAAGACCCATGACCCCCATATTGTCGACCACATCAACTTTTCCAATACAACGACTTTAGAGTTGCTCCAGTGTTAGAGCATATGGTACACACTTTTAACGGAATATTCACCGTGATTATTGAAGTGCCATATGATCAAGTCTTGTTGCTTCTGAGCTAATAAGGACCACCAAAATACGTGGAACATCATTCTCGCACAAAAACTTGATGTAAAAAGAGAAGTATTTCACACACCCTTGTTCATCAAGAGCTAGATACTTGGTGAGTAAATAAAATATTTAATAAAAACTACATGTAATAAAAAAGTAGAATATATATATATATATATATATATGTCTCTCTCTCTCTCTCTCTCTCTCTCTCTCTCTCTCTCTCTCTCTCTCTCTCTCTCTCTCTCTCTCTCTCTCTCTCTGTGCACAATTTGTTTGCAACATTGTCAAATGCACTAAGTTTCAAAATTTATTATTTTTTACTATTCTAAATTGTTACAATATTTTCATATTCAGTACATTATTTTGTCATATTACAATTCAAACTAATATTTGAATATTTACTTTTTTTAAAATTTTGTTGTTTACATGTAATAAATAAAGAAAAAAAATGAAAACAATACATAAATATTTCTCTTTTTTAAATTTTCATATCAAACTCAAATATTTTAATGCATTTATGAGATTTTGAACAATGGGGCGCAATAAATTTGAATCTATATATCGATTGCGTTTTCCAAGCGAATATAGACCGAATTGAAACTAGGTCTGACGAAAGCCTAATAACGCATCTAAATCTAATATTTGGGGCTAGCTTTGAATGCTCATGAAAGGAAAACACAGAAATCATTCAAGTTTTTAAGACCATAAATAGTCGCCAGAAAATCTTGAAATTATTTATAAATAACCACCAAAATCTATAATTCTTAGGCCGTTGGGCATTTTATACTGTTGGGTTTTGCTTTGGCAAAATGTGTATCAACTATGCATGGTGTTCAAGTCAACTTGGAAAACCGAAGAGCTGACTCAACCCATTGACAACTAACTGATTCTAATTAACCAGGCTGCAACAGCGCAAGTTAGTTTGTTAGCTGTGATTTTTAAAAAGTCCAAAATGCAAAAATGGTCCTCCAACTTGACAAACTAGAGCGAGTTAGTCCTCTAACTTTTTGGATTAAGTGTGTTGGTCCCTCAACTTTATTAAACTAAACGAATTAGTCTTAGGTTTGATGGAAAGCGTCTTTTAAGCTGACACGGCATTAAAGTCACGGAGACAGAGGCGGCTTGCTACCGGAGGACAAAGGCGGCTAGTCTATCGGAGGAATTTAAGGCATTTCGTTTCTTGGAGGGCAGAAGTGGCTGATCTGCTGTAAGGATTTGATGTAGTAGCGGAGGGATTTGAGGGGTATCGTCTACTGGAGGACAGAAGCGGGCTATCTGCCGGAGGGATTTGAAGTAGTGGCGAAGGACGGAGTAAACTCGTCTACCAATTGAATTGATCCACTCCTCCTTCTCCTTCTCAGAATCGATGATGAAGTGAATACAGAGGATGTCTTCGACGCCCTTGACAGTGAGGTAGGTGCCGACAGATATCGCATTACGGAGTGGCACCTCGGGTGGTGGAGGCTGGGTCTTTGAACCAAAGCAGCTTCAACGATACATGCAATTGGTTCGATGCTGCTGCTATTCCGAAACGGGGAATCATTGATGTTTCTACAATTGATTCAATGATGCAGCTATTCGATGATGCCTCACTATGGATGAAACTGGGGAATTGTCGCATGACCCTTGGGGAGACACTGCCACGAGCTGACAATGGAGGAACAAACGCCGTTTGTCATTTCATCCAATCAGGGACTAACTCGTTATATTTTGCAAAGTTGAGGGACTAAGTCGCACTGAGTCATTCATAAAGGATTAACTCGCTTGAGTTGACAAGGTTGAGGGGCGAACTACGATTTTGGCCTTTTAAAAATTGTGGGTACCTGAATATTTTTTCCATGATTTAGTTGAGTTTTGTGACCAATACTTATTTTAACTAGTTATGTAGTACCATATGATCTTCTTTATTGTTTTTAGAATTCTGAACCTCTTTCATATTGCTGCAAGTGCTTAGCCACTAGGCCATAGGACTAGACCAAAGGGCTAGGGATTGTTACCATATAATCGGTATAAAGTAAATAGAATTGAAAAGAAAATGATGATATATATTGAAAAAAAACTGTAAGGAATGTGTATATTTTATCGTTTAAAGGTAACTATAAAAAAAAACTAGATGCATGTCTTAAAAGCGTTTACTCACAGAGAAATCGATCCAACCACATCCTCAAAACTCAAAAGTGTAAAACAAAACTGAACTGAATCTTTATAAGGAGGTGGGTTGTATCTCATCACCTACCACCTAAATCAAACGCATTATGGGAAAATACAATCCCTTACTCCGATCTTAAGTTGACTTTTATTTTCTTAACACAGTGCCAAATTACTTTTACATTTTTAAAAAAGTTGCTATTTTTTTCTTCTTCGTCTTATATGAAAAACAAAAGAAATTTAAGACTTTGTTAAATTTCCTAAAAGATGAAAGGGAAAGTTAACGTGAAATATTAAACATGTAAGCCCAACACTCATCCATTCCCCTTGCCCACTTCTCTTAGCATTATTTGATACATCATTTGTAATTTTTAAACCTTTTAGTCCTCACATGTCCATATCTCAAAAATTGCACCTAGTTTGTTTGAACTTTACTTCCTAATTCATTTTAACTTAAGTTAATTGACTTTAAAATAATTTATTTTTATTCTCATATCATTTTTATCTAGAACTAATTTTAACTAAAAGTAACTATAATTTAATTGCAATAATCCATTAAAAATATAATTTTTTTATTCTTACTAAACTTTAAAGAAAATTTCAAGTTTAAGGCATTAAAAAATAAAAATTCATGAAAATTTAACAACATTATAAAAATTTACTTTCAAATAGATTACTCTGTCTATATAATGTTGGCTTTCAAATGAAATTAGTTTCAAGAAAAAAAATGTGAAAGTAAAAATAAATCAGTTGACTTAAGTTAAAAAGAATTGACGTCAATTGACTCCAAAATGATATATTTTTATTTTTATATCCTTTTTACCTTGAA
Source organism: Aquilaria yunnanensis (assembly GCA_039654915.1). Taxonomy (NCBI): domain Eukaryota; kingdom Viridiplantae; phylum Streptophyta; class Magnoliopsida; order Malvales; family Thymelaeaceae; genus Aquilaria; species Aquilaria yunnanensis. The sequence goes on from CM077593.1 coordinate 118,129,129, forward strand.
CTAATTTTAATTAAAATTTAATATTATGTAGCTATAATAATCCATTGAAAATACAATTTTTGTAACCTTACTAAATTTTTATAAATTTTTCTAATTTAAGGCATTAAAAAAATAAAAATTCATAAAAATTTGACAACGTAATAAAAATTTACTTTCAAATAGATTATTATATGTACATAATATTGACTTTCAAATGAAATTAGTTTCAGGTGAAAAAGATATAAAGGTAAAAAGAATTCAGTTAATTTAAATTAAACCGAATTGGCTCTGAGTGTTAGAATATAATTTTATTCGGCTTTAGTTGTTTAAGTAGAGAACCTCAAACTTATAATTTTCATATATTTAAGTAATTGGATTCTCATTCCTATCTTCTAAGTCATTGATCATCTTTCAACGCCAAAAGTTTGAATGACTAAAACTCATAATTAACATTTTATTTTTAAATGTCTAATTAAATTTTTAGTTATTAAAAATTTTAATAATACTTTTTAAATTCAATAATTAATACATTTAATTTTAAATTAATTTATGCATATTCTATAAAATGCAACCACTACTAAAATTCAGCATTTTTCCAACGACTTTTTTACAAACAGCCTGGCCGTTGATAATTACCAACAGGCAAGACCGTTGGTATTATTCTCAAATGTGTACACGTTGGTAGATGCTGGAGAGGTGTTTAAGCTTGATATGTGGGTCAGGTTACCAACGGCTTGGTTGTTGGAAACCGTTTTTATAAATGGTCTCCTTCTTCCTCCAAATGCATTTCGGGTTCTGACTTCTTTCTCTGCCGTCCCAGCCCTCTATTGGCCCGGTTGGTCCTTTTGCCGCCGTCAAAGCTCGTCAACTGTTTGGGTTTCGTCCAAATGCATCCTTCCTGGTAGATCCGGTGCCAAACTGTTCGGGTATGGGTTTTTTTTTTCATGGATTTGTTTGTATTTAAATATATAATATGATTTTGTGTAGATTTAAGTTTTTTAGCTCCATTGTTTCAGTTCTTACCTTCTTCTCTGAGATTTCAAGGTTGGCCATTGTGCATCCTCTACTTGTGAAGTTGTAAGAGGTATATTTTTTTTCCTTAGTTTATCCAAAACTATCTCTAATTTTTAGGGAAAAAAAATGTTTGTAATTATTTTTGTTGTTATTAAAATTTATGTATTATGAATGTGCTTCCTACATTTCCCTAAAACTTTGAATTTGGTATTTTCCATTAATTTTCTGTTAATTCTTTTTAATTTTTGAGTATTTTTAGTTAATTAGGAAAATTTTGAATTTGTGTTATTTAATTTATTTTTGGTATTTAATTTTTTCTAAATTCATATTATGTTTTTTAAGTAGTTTAAAAATATGTATTTTAATTTGTTGATATAGATTGCTGTTTGAATTTATTATTTTTATATTTTCGTGGTTTATGGTTGAATTAGAGTTTAGTTTGAGTGAGTTAGTCTTAATTGTTAAAATTAATTATATTATGTGGTGGGTAATAATAATAATAATAATAATAATAATTAGAAATAGTTTAAATAGTAATAATAGTAGTGATAATACCATTCATAACAATAATATGTACCCAATAAAATAATAATAATAATAATAATAATAATAATAATAATAATAATAATTTTTAATAACAGTAATGATAATAATGCCATTAGTTATAATAATATGTTTCAAATAATAATAACAAGAACAAAAACAACAACAACAACAATAATAATAATAATGATAGTCAAAATAATTATAATAGTTAGAAATAATTTTACTAATGATAACAATGACAATAATTATAATAATTATAATATGTTTGGAATAATAATAATAATAATAATAATAGTAATATGTACCCAATAATAATAATAATAACAGTAATAGTTCTAATAATAGTTATAGTAATAATACTAATAATAATAATTTTATTATTAATGATAATAGCAATACCTAGAAATAATAATAATAATACTACTACTAATTATAATTTATATATAACATGCTAGATTTAATTGTAATACTGAATTTATATATCAACATGCTAGATTTAATTGGACTAAATAATATTTTGAGCAAATCTAATTAGAAATTATTATATTATAAATTATATATTAGAAATATAATATAGTATAGTTTGACATAATATATAATTTCACTAAACATAATTTATCTTCAAAATAATATATTAGATTTCATATATATATATATATATATACACAAATTTTGGACATTAGAAGTTAGCTATTAGAAATATAATATATTATATTTTACGAATATAATTAATATATTAGAAAGCATATATTAAAAATATAATATATTTGAGATAATATATTGGAAAGATAATATATTTTCATAATATTCAAAATTAGCGACTGAATTGTAGGTTTTAGTGACTAAATTCAAAAAGCTAAGTGACTAAATTAGCAACTGAATTCAAAACATTAGCAATTGAATTGTAAATGGCAGCAACTAAATTTAAAATCTAACGGTTGAATATTTCAATCATTATTAGCGACTGAAAATTTAGTGGCTAGTTAGCCGTGTCAGCCAGCGATTGACAATTGTACTTTTGCTAGTGATTGAAATTTCAGTTGCTAAACTTAGGCTTTTCGTAATTTCATAACTAGCAACTAAATTTTTCAATTGCTAATCATTTGTTACTTCGCTCAGATCTACAAAAACCCTTTATTTTCTGTTTAAATTCATCTGTGTTAATTTCAAGACTTTAGAAACTCTCTTAACGATTCTTGCAGTGGAACTCGTGTAACAGCTACAATCAGGTGACCTTTTAACTCTTCCTCTATTATTTTCCACATTTAATTAATGTGTGTCAATTTCTAGTCGAATTTGTCTGATATTTTTTGTTGTTAATATTTTAGAAATTGTTAGAAATTATTAGTATTTTCAAGTTCTCAATATTTGTTACATTGTTAGAAATATTTTTTATATTGTTATAAATATTTTTTTGGTTGGTAATATTTGCTACATTGTTACAAATAATTACCAATTGTAGACATTGTTAGAAATTTTAGAAATTGTTAGAGGTTTTATAAATTGTTAGAACTTTTATAAATTTTATTTCTTAGACATTTTTTAACTATCTACAAATTTTGAATATTTCTAACTTTTTTATAAATTTATTGGAATTGTTAAAAATTATTGGAAATTCATGATAATAAATTTATAATTATGTGATAAATTTTATTTGAAACGCAAAGATGGATTAGCATAAAGAAGGACATTCAGATCATTTTCCGGAGGACGACAATCTATTCCGTCATCCTCGGATGCCACACAGGGTGGTAAGCGTAGAGGATGCGAGGCTCAGGGCCAATACATTTATGACGCTGCCCCTTAGCCAAAAGGCGGTTAGGATCAAGTTTCGCGACCCATTCAGTTTTCTTCCTCTACCGATTTTCCATCGGCCCATTCTACCAGCCCATCAGCAACATCAGAGTCTGGTTCAAAGAACTAGCAATCAGGCCCCTAAGCCGATGCTCCCCTACAACGTCTAGATCTGAGCCATGATGAGGCACCAACTACAGATGACCCAGTACCTCCTCCACAGTAGAGGGCAATTGACCCGTTATCATAAGTACCGTTCTATTATTCAGTTTTGATATATTTCATAAAGATAACTTTATACTTCATTACTAATTTTATTAATTTCTTTGAAGGTTCGTCAGTGACTCCAGGATCCAACAGACATTCACAAACATATCTCTGTTGCTATTTAAGGGTGAGTATTTTGAATGGAAAGGTGTCAAGCGGAAAGAGGCAAAAAATATCTAGCTCAGTTATAGGTAATTTCATAAGTTACTGTTTCTATAAACTATTCCATTTAATTTTCAATATTATATTTTTTTTAAATACTAATCAATGTTTTACTTTATCATTTCAGCAATATTACCATTGGGATCCAGTAGACGACCACAAAATAAGGAAAGATTCTTCAGGCAAATAGGAGACCGCTACAAGCACAAGTTAGCTCATTTGCAAGGCGCAATTCTCAAGGCACATTTCAATAATGTCTTACCGAATAACGACTTCAATTTCCTTTGTCTTTTTCATCCACCGACAATCCAGCTGCAACACTGGAATAATCTTATCAGACACTGGAATGGTGAAAGATTCCAGCACGTCAGTGGCATCATGAAGCATAATAGGATAAAATAATCTATTAAATTAAATTCTCATCTATTCTTGAATTAATTCATATTACTGACTATGTTAATTTCCAATTTCTTTGTAGCTCAGCAAGAATGCTCCTCCTGTTGCAAAGCCACGAAAGCACTCACTGGGAAGTCATATGAAGCAGATGCTTTATGATCGTATGGTAAGAAAATAACTTTCATGAAATAAGTATGATTTTATAACTATATTGATCTTCTTACTAATTTATCTTCAATTAAATTCTTAGACTCAGGAAGGCCAGCCCCTGCAATTTGGCATCTTTATTCACCAAATGTCAACACAACGAGGACCCACTACTGAGGTTCTATCTCAGCAGTAAATAGATGATGCGGTATGTAATAATCAAAATTTAATAAAGTTTTATTTATTTAAACCATTTAACATTTTTACTTACTTTGTTTCTTAGGCCAAGTATGAGGAAGAAGTCATACGGAGGTATGGCCCCAATTCGTCAAGACATCCCACCTTCTATCCATTGTTGTGAGAGACGGTGGTCGATCGGCCACACAAAGATGTGTGGACTATCCGCTCAAAGGACCATTCTGACCGGTGTTGATCCTAGCCTCGTACCTAGAGGGTCAGGCGAAAGGGGATCTTATATTGCTAATTCTAGATCATAGTCACAGCTTGTTATTCCTCATCATTATGGTATGACGGGTTCACAACCTGCACATTCTCCTCCACCGTCATACCCATGGGCGATGAGATCTCATCAGTAGTTTCAGACGGCGCTAGTACCAGCATTTTATCACCATCCTTCTTCCTTAACTTAGTCGGGCATGATGATGGCGGGTTTTCAACACTAGGTTCCCGTGTCCATTTACCCACGGTCATTCATCGGTTTGAGTGGGTCTATGCTGGTGCTACACTTAGCACAGTAGCAGTCAGATTATTTAGCAGAGGTATCTTCCTGGCTTAACATCGTCGACCCGTCCCAGATTGACACTCGTGTACCAGAGACGCAGAACATCTCAAGCAACTGTCAGCCTACGACTGCACATGATCAGCCTTAGGAGAATGCTAGTGGTGATCATCCCCCAACACCATCCATGACTATAGATTTCTCTGGTTTATTATTTTAATTGTTGGAAAAAAATTTATTGTTTTTTATTTTCTTAGAATAATAACAATATTCCCATTTTTAATTTATTTTAATTGTTTATTTTAGACTTTATAAATTTTTTTTTCAATATATATATATATATATATATAAACATTTTTTGTTGGAGGATTTTCTTTTAAAAAAGCTAGCTAGTGATATAGCGACTGAAATTGTCATTCGCTGCTAGCGACTGAAAAGTCAGTCGCTAACTGCTTTTTCGACTGAATATTTTGGACGCTAGTTTGTCGTAATTAATGACTGCTAGCGACTATTTCTTCAGTCACTAATCTGTTTCTCCCTCGTAGTGTTGTTTCCATGTTTTAGGTAGGGGTGAGCATGGGTTGGGTTGGTTCGGTTTTATAGTGGAACCGAACCAACTCAAAATGGCCTCGGTTCCAAAATTTTTCTATTCAACCCAGAACCGAGAACCGAACAGAACCAGAACCATGGTTCTGGGTTTCTCGGTTCTGGTTCTCGGGTTTTTCGGTTTATACCATATACCTATAACAACACCAGAATTCAATAAATCTACATCCATAATCAGTTTTATGACATATTCAACATAATATACAATTAAATTAATATTTAAATATAAGTACTTAGATACATTCAAAAGATTTTAAAATGTTGTTCTTATAAAATTGGTTCAAAAGAGTTGCTTGTTGGGCATCTTTTATCTCAACTAGTTTACTTTATTCCATTAATTCTAATATTGGTATGACATTCAATATAGAAAACTGAACCTTTAAGACCATCTTCTTCAATATCAAAACCTAAAATATGTCGATACCATAAATTTTTAATTTTGTATGACTTAAATGAAAAAAATATGATTGTGTCATAAAGAGTAGTCTGAAATAAAAGATCGAAAGCAAAATGACTCAGGAGTTGTGGGTCTATGAAGCAAAGTGATTTAAGTGAATATAGAGAAATTTCGTAAATGATCCCACAACTTCCATACTGTTTCAATTTGGAACATCAGTTTAAGAATTTAATATAAAAACACAAAATAGCAATCATAATACTTCAAAGAAATATATGTGTGTGTATAGATATATTAGTAATACTATAATTTTTATTATATATATATCTCGGGTTTAGTTCCACCTCGGGTTGGTTTCATATGGAACCAGAACCAACCCAAAAACCATCGGTTCTCCTATATGTGGAACCAACCCGAGAACCGTGATCAATTTTTACCTAACCCAATGGGGGTGGTTCGGTTTCGGTTTCGGGTTTACCCAACCCATGCTCACCCCTAGTTTTAGGGTAATGTTAAAATCCTTCTTTTGGTCCCTCAATATAACAATTTTGCCATAGTGGTCCCCAACTTTTACAATTTGTTGGAAACTTTAGGGGAAAAAATTGGATGGTTTATTTAAATTTAAAATGGTGGAGCCTTAAATGAAAATGAGAAAAATGCTTTTATTAACCATATTAAATACCAAAAAAAATTTCTTTTACATATTTTTATTCATATGTTTAGTTAAATAAGTCAAATTCAAAGTTTTGATTAATTGCAACAGATGTACAGTTTATAGAATGCACGAATGCTTTTACATGGGGTTTTATTTGGAGTTTTGATTAATTAAAACAATGTACAATTTGCATTACGTATAGGTGATTGATTCTTAAAAAGTTTCATTTTACCATTGATCCATTAGTGAGTAAAAAGTTGAAAAAACTTATGCATATATATTGTGCAATGTTATTCTACATTATAAATACTAGAAGCTTTTTCTTTTTCATGATGGTTTCATTTGAATTGGTTAATGAAACTGCTTTGACAATTTTTCATCTGTTATCTTTAAAGTTTTTTTAAAAATATGTAAACACATCTTCATTTAGTTATTCTGTGTGTATATAATTATCTATACTCAGATTTTATTTAATGTCAAAGTATGTCTTATTTTTTTATATTGTTCTATCAATGACTTACATTGTTATACAGGTCTCCATATATCTCATATACTTTTAGAAGAGATCAGTGTTTGTCCTATTCATCTATAGTAAATTCCATTATACATTAACAGTGCCTCTCTTCTTTTCCCACTTTTCTTGGATGCCATTGACTCATTTTTAAATTTGATTCCCTTTTCACAAGGCATTCACCTTTTCAAGAGTGTGTCACAATTTCCCATTTTTAGTCTATTTCATGTTTTATTTCAGTTAAAACACAATTTCATTCCTTGAATTTTCACTATTTAAGAAGTTAGGCCCAAAGTCTCATTCGTGTTCCATTTTTGTCCCCAAATTTAATAACTATTAAACTAAATTTTTTTCTATTTGCTCTCTTGGTCCCTAAATTTTTTTTGTTGGTTTTTACATAATATCTTTTAAACTAAGACATTAGTCACCATATTTTATTAGTTAAATCATTTTTTTTAATTTTTAAATCAATTATTAAACCTTTAATACATAATTTTTTTTTGAGTTTTTATCATGGTCTAAACTTTTTTTTTTCATCTTTATTTATTATTGCTTCTAAAATGAAACTTTAATCATTATAATTTGCCTACTTTTGACTATGGTTCTAGTTGATTTGGCTTGAGTCATTTTTTTCTTTTATTTTTATTAAGTTAACAATTAGACCATTAATTGATTGACATAAGTTAAATATAATTTTATGTCTCCAGTTATTTTTTTCATTATTGGTGATTGAATTTTGCAGCATCAATTATTTACTTTGAGATCTATAATTAACTAAAATAATTTGGTCTACAGTTGCTGAAATTTAAAAATAAAATTCTAGACAAATTTTTCATTGATATTAAAAATTGGAGTTTGAATTAATAAGGTATGGAAAATTTTAGTAAATTATTTTTTAATAACAAAGAAAATATGTATAGATTCAAAGTACATCCAAATTTTTGTTTCATGGTATTATGTTTCAATAATAACTAATTATTTTAATTATAAGAATATAATGTAAAGAGAACTCAACTCAAAATTGAAATAAAGCAAAAATTTAGTTGATCAATGTAAATTTATGGGTGAAAACTTTTTTCACTTACTTATAATAAATTTTTTTTAATGCTAAATTTATAGAATTAAATACCTGCAACAACGTGCAAGTCATCAAAACCTCATATATACTAAAGCACTAAGCGCGTTTCACTGTTCTTGGAACAGTAACCATCCTTTGCTATATATTTTTTTTGTGTGCGTTTTGGTTCTTTTTTTTATTTTGTGCATTTTTTTTCTATTTGGGTTGGGATTTTTTTCCATTTGGGTCTTTCTTTTTTCATTTGGGTTTTCTTTAGGCTCGGGATGTATAGCCTGTTCCTGAAACAGTACATGCCCTTTGTTACAGTATTTTTTTTGTGTGTTCTTTGTTTTTTGGTTGGGATGGTTTTTCCCCATTTGGGTCTTTTCGTTTTTGTTGGTTTTCTTTGGGTTTGAGGCGTGTTAGCTATAGTACTCACTCTGCTATTGTAACATTTTTTTCGTGCACCTGTTTTTTTTTTGTTTGGGTCATTTTTTTTCCCATTTGGTTTTTTTGGGGTTTTTTTAGCTTGAGACGTGTTAGCTGCAGTATTTTTTTTGTGAGTATGTTTTTTTTGTTTGGGTTGGGTTTTTTTTTCCCATTTTGGTCTGTTTTTTTTGTTCAGGTTTTCTTTGGGCCTAGGATGTTGGGAATAGTTTTTATTTTTTCATTTGGCCTGCTTTTTTTATTTTTTTTTCCCTAAAATATAGGCCCAAAAAAACCCAAATGTAAAAATAAAAAAAAAAGTTGCTGTAAAAATTAAAAAAAAAAAAGGAAAAAAAACTCCCCCCCATGGTTTTTTTTTGTTGGCCCAAAATATGCCCAAAGTAAAAAAAAGGGGTAACACTACATAGTAGATACCCAATTTATATTTAATAATATCTTTTGGTCCTCAAATTTTAGAATCAAGCATTTTTATTACTCTACTGTAATAAACATGAAAGATATTCTGAACTTTTAATTTTTACAATTTCGGGCCCTAAAGTAAAAATTAGTTACAAACCTTGATTTTGATTATAACTTGATAGATGCATTTGGTATGAAAAAATTGTACCTTTCTTGATCAGCCCGTAACTATATGCAAGTTTTATACAACATTTGCTCATATATCCATACATCTTTCATGTATATTAAAATCAATCATTCCCTATATTTTCAACCTTAGCCATATTCCTTTGAGATTGATTAACTCACTAGTTTGGAAAGCAAATTAATTATTAAAAATATTTCTTCATTGCAGTAAAATAATGCATACCCTGCAATAAGGTGCGGGCTTGCATCTAGCGAATGACTAAAACTCATAATTAATGTCTCCCATTAATTACTTATCCTTAAATCCCAATTGATTTAAAATTAAAAAAAATTAAAATTTTATTTTTCAATGTCCAATTAAAATTTTAGTTACTAAAAATTTTAATAATACCTTTTAAATTCAATAATTAATACATTTAATTTTAATTTAATTTATGCATTTTCTATAAAATGCAACATGAATGACTCATAATTCTCTCAAGAAATTGTTTATCAAATTATTTTAGGCATTTTGAATTATTTTATACTTGCGAGCCATAAATAAATATAAAAATAATGTTAAGGGATTATTATTTTAATTTATCCGTTAAGAAATAACCCAACAAATAATTACATAAATGACCATCTATGTTCAACATGAAATATATTCTCCACCTCATATTTCAGCTATTAGCACATCTAGGTCTATTATATGTATATATGTATATGATCGTTGGACAAGCTTTTTGAAGAAGCATTCTGGGAATCAATTGATTATGAAGTCATATGTTTCAAAAATCAATAATTCATTTTAGTGAAAATTAAATGCATGTAATTTATTCCTGCATTAATCTATATACATTAATTACTTTAAAAAATATGTTACATAAACACATAACTTTTTGAAGTTTTTATATCCTATTTGTATAATTTTTTGTTAAACAATTTCCTCACACAAGCACACACATGATGGTACTAAACTCATAGAAATTGTTTAGTGAAGAATTTATATAAAGAACATAAACATTTTGAGATGAGAGACCAAATTAATTAGATAATTTGGTTGTGGATGAAAGATTATAATTAAGCAATTATATGCTAGGTTAACTTTAATTGAAAATTTTTTATAAATTCAATTATATATTAAATATTTTAAGTGCTAGATATTTTTAAAAGTTCCAAAATAACAAAAAACGTTCACAACATGAATTAATTAATGATATAAGTCAAGCTTATAACATTTTAAAGGTTAATTGCACTTTCAATCCGGATATCTAGTTCTAACAATTACTTTTTACCCAAATGTTGGGACCTACTACTTCTCTAAATTTGTTTTGAAAATAAGATTTTTAGAATAAATATATTTTTTATGAATAAAATATATAAATTAATTAGCATATGTATCGCGCACAGGCAAAACAAAAAGTTACTGCCATTAATATATATAAGAAAAATAAAAAACAAAAAATCCAGAGACAACCCACGAAGCTCGAAATGACTTCGAGCTGGTATAAACCTTGATAGTACAAACATACTTTATTTTAGTAACACTCACTCGCATATCCATGCTTTTATTTTATATATTACTGTTTGCTTGATGCCTGTGCTAGTTAATTGAAACCTTACTTAAGTAATGCGGATTAATTATCTTGGAATCGCCACCGCGCGAAGCGGCTTTTTCATTTCCGAGGACAGCTTAAGAACCTCAGTCAGATCCACCGGGTCAGCCACATATTCCACCCACTTGAAACACCGCACCAGGTTCGCCACCCAAAGCTTCACTGTCACCAGCCCCAGCTCCTTGCCGGGACAGACCCTCCGCCCTGCTCCGAAAGGCGCAAGTCGGAGGTCCTGGCCCCTCACTTCCACTTCGGCGCCGCCGTGGATCTTCATGAACCTCTCGGGCTTGAATGCTAAGGGGTCGTTCCATATCTCCCGGTTGTGCGTTATGGCCCACATGTTCACCATGGCCGTCGTGTTGGCAGGAACCACCATGCCGTTGCTGAGCTGCACGTGGGACGTGGAGAGCCGGGCCCACGAGAGTAGTGGGCCCGGCGGGTGAAGGCGTAGAGTTTCCTTGACTATGGCGTCGATGTAAGGTGATTGGGCGACGTCAGCGTCGGTCAGGGTTTTGGTGTCGTCTCCGGCGAGGGTCACGAGCTCGTGGTGGAGCTTGTCTTGAAGCTCGGGGTTGAGTATTAGCTCCGCCATTACCCATTCTGTCAAAAGCGCCGTCGTGTCGGTCCCACGAAATACCATCTCCTGGTCAAACATGAGCTTTGACTTATTAAGAAATTAAGGCACACACGTTGTCAGCCCCGGAGAAAAAGAAAAAGAAAAGAAAAAACCAAAAAGTCACACATCAATACATACATACATACATGTTTGCATTTGTATACCAAAAAATATATATGCATTCTTTTTTTTCTTTGCGAATTAATAGGAAAAACAATTTTTTTCACAAAATCTATAGAAATTATCTATGTCAACGTCACCTACTTTTTATAGTAATTTGAACAACCACCTATCTACATCCGTGACTGTCATAAATGCTTTATTTAATTTTAAATTTTTTAATTAAGTTTGACTTAAATTTATATATATAATTTTTTATTAAAAAATTACAATTAGAAACTAGAAAACTTAAGAGAAACCTAGCCAACATTTAATGATATTATTTTAGATTAGGGAGGGAAATGGGATTCAAAACCTAAGCATTACTAGGGCTGAATGTCCCCGTTATCACCTGAACAAGGTCCTGGGGCCTAATGTTTTGTGAAGCTAATATATTTATTTTTTTAAAGAATGAAACAGGTTGATGATGTCTTACACACCAAAGCTGTAATTTTTTTTTACAAACACCTTATAATGAATAAATTACGAATTAGATAAAAACTTCATATAAATAGTTTCTATAGTAACTGAAGTTATTATAACTAACAAAATACTCTATAGTAACAGAAGTTACTATGATTAACAATTTTATATTTAGAATTTTTTAATATAATCGAAATTATTTCTATTATGAGATATGTTGATGGAGAGAAAAATTGTAGCAAACTATAAAATATTTGTCGATGTCAATAAGTTATTATCAATTTGTGCCAGAAAGTTTTGAAATAAGTGTTTATTATTATTGTTATTATTATTATTATTGTGTGTAACAAATACTGACCCATAAAACGGCTATCATATCATCCTCGTCCAGCTTCTCGTCACCCTCTAAGGACAACAAAACATCGACAAAATCAGCACCGTCCTGGGTAGTCTTTCCGGACCGGCCAAGGCGGTGCTCGTCAATGATTCGGCTCACAAATCTTCTCACCCTTGGAACGAGAACCGAACACCTCTCGCGGACGCGAAACGGGTCGTAAAACCGTCCGACCCAAGGCAAATGATCTGACCAGTTAAAAGCCCCCAAAATCTCAAAACCTTCTCTCACCATCTCCTTCAAGTCTTCCGCCTCCCCAGCGCCAACGCTGTATGATCTCTTCCCAAAAACCATGCCTATGATATTGTTCAGCGCTGCCGCCTGAAGATGCTCCCTCAGAGCCACTACGCGCAGCAGGGACTGCTCAGTCGCGATGGCCTCCACCATTCGGGCGCAATCAAGCTGACGGCCGCTCTCGTGGGCAGCAATGCGGCGGTGAGAGAACAGATGAGCAGATGATATCCTCCGGAGGAGCCGCCAGTAAGTTCCTGCAGGAGCGAAGCCGATGGCGCGGCTGAACATCAACATCTTGGCGGAGAGTTTGATGGGGCGGCTGGCGAAGTGTGAAGAGAAGAGGATTTCACGTGCAATGCACGGGTCGGAGGTGACAACGGCCGGCGTAGAGCCAAGGCTGAACGCCATGAGCTTGTTGGCTCCTAGGGCCGAAGCCATGTGAGCTAGGGTACGGTGAGGCAGGCCATGGCTAAGGCTGAGCAAGCTGCCGAAGACAGGGAGGCCCCTGGGTCCGGGTATGTGTACCTGTCCCATCTTGGCCCGGCCGTTTTTCCAGGCCAAGCCACCAGGGGTTAGGGCCCAGGACAATGCCATGAAAATTGTGAGTATGAGAAGGAAATTGAGGAAATCTTGGGCGTCGGTGAGGCAGGGGAATGCGAGGGGCCAGGAGGTTTTGTGGAAGAGTGTTGCAGAGAAGTGATGGTGATCCATGGGAATAGATGGCTTGAGAGAGAGAGACGATGTGGTCGATGGTGGGCGAATGGTTGATTTGGATGGGGGTTTATATAGGAGAAATGTGGCAGCAATTTGGTGTTAATGATATTGTTGTACGTAGTAATACTGGTAGAAAATTTGATATGCGTGCGTTGTTGAGGACTATATCACATACTGCATGCACGTGCGTCCTACAAAGAAGAATGCTTTTGCATGTCGGATATATAGCGATTTGTTAATGTTGTTAATACTAGCGCCTAGATATACTAAACTCTACAACTTTGCAAAGACCTCACTTTAGTTCAAGTAGTTCGTGTCTAGGTGCAAACTAATAAGATTTCTTTTTAATTAAAGAAAATTAATTTGGAAGTTCAAACTCAAACTAAGTATATATGTGATACTTTGAAAACCTAAGTGTATTACTCTCCATACAAAAATAAACATATATAAATATCATGGCTAGTTTGTTAATTGGGGTAGAATTCATCTTGAACTATTAAAAATTGAAAAATCATTCTCAGAAAACATATAATTATAGCATATTTATGCATTTTATTTTGCTAATTAATGTACGTACATGAAATACTCCATTCTTTACAATGAGATTGATGATACATTTATACGGTGAAGTTAGGAGCGTGCGGCCCGTACTAGCTCACTGGTTTGCGCTACTTTAATTATCAGGCTTCAAAATGCTCTTAGATTAGTATTAGTAAGTAGCGTTTGCATTTTAGAAAACTCGCATGTATAAATCTATGTAACAAAGAAAGAACGAGAGAAAAGAAGAAAAAAACTACTATTAAACCCTCCCAATTTTGTTGATGCTAGACTACTCAATTGAAGATCCTATTCAGCGACGTCCTTTTGGTACGTTTAGTGCATTGATTCATTTTTCCTGTCAATTGTGTAAGAGTTGTCTTATAGGAGGATATTTCTAAAGACTGGGTCCACATGACTTGGAAAATAGGTGCAATCATGTCTTTAACACAAGCCAATAAATTTGTGCGCCCTCTTAGTGAAGATATCGACTTATTGCAAGGTTTACGTCTGATGCGCTTATACTTTACCCCTTTTTTTTTCAAAAGAAAACATTATCTTTTTACATCTTTTAATTACCTATATATAGCTCACTAATGTGTTCATTAGAATCTCGAGAGCTTATCCCCGTGTCCGATTCCGCAGTCTTTAACAGTTGAGATTCTTTCAAACCTTCACCTTTTATCTGCACCTACGGACATGTCTCTCTTTCCTAAACAACCTAAAAAAACCCGGTCACACCTCAATGCGACTTCCGGATATGCTTCAGCAAATATATGCTTTGGTTCCATTCGTTTTTTCTCACTAGAAGCGAGACAATAAGTGCAAATCAACATATACGAGGAAATTAGTCCAATCAAATTTTCATCAAAAAAAAAAAAAAAAAGTCCAATCAATTTAATTATATTATGTAGATTAAATAATAGAATATATATAGAAATATAATTACAATGTCATAGGATTTATCTTTTTTATGAAATGAGTAATTAATTTATCATAATGATTTTATTTCACATTTTTCATTTTCAAGCACCCGTTTGCTCTTTATTCCATTTTCTTGGTCTCCATTGTCCCTCCTGGAATTGCTCCTCAATCCGATTCCTGTTTTGCTATAGAAGCTTGATGGAGTTCACGATAGTGGGCTCGATTACCATTCTTACCTTGTTTAGAAGGTTTAGTGGGTTTGCTGTTGTAGGTTCGTGTCGTCTGTGGTACGATTTCATCAGGAGTTCCTTTATTTTACAATGAGTTTGAATCAACTCATGCCTAGGTTCGATTATTTTGCGGATTCGGACGCTGAGTTCTTCAAGTCAAGATTAAAGTTTGGACATTTTTTTCCAAAAAATTATTTATTTATTATTATTATTATTATTATTATTATTATTATTATTATTATTATCTATGGGTTTGATTTTATAGAATTGATTGATTTAAATCCTTGATTTCTTTGATTGATGTATGAATCAAGGAACCTATTGTATGAGTATAAAGTTTAGAAAGTGTCACATATGTTTGAAAGAAATAGATTTGCATATGTATGAAACTATAGTACTAGTGTAAAAGTAAGGGGTTTTTAAAGTGTGACGTTTGATTTAGGAGTCTAGGTTCATATTGTACGAAATTGAGTTACTGTTATAGAAAAATAAATTGTTATTGTACAAAACTAGTCTCCTATATTGTATAAAACTGATTTACTATTTCTATGAGACTTATCACTATTGCTAAACCTGGTTTACTATCATATTAAACTAGATTACTACTATACAAATTCGAGTTTTTATTACATAAAAGTAGTTCCTAGTTTGGGTGTTACACACACACACACATACACATATATACATACATACATACATGTGTGTGTGTGTGTGTAGGTTTTAATTGAATAAAGTTCCTATTATACAAAATTAAAATTATGATGTACAAAACTATCTTCTGTATTGTATGTAATTAAACCGTTCTTAGAATTTCCAATGAGAACTCTCTTAATATGATTACTTGTAGAAAAAAAGGAAATCAATAATAAAACTTTTAATAATTACTATTGTGGAGTTTCTGTTGTACGAAATTCAAATATTGATGTACTAAACGGGATTTTTATTATATGAAAATACTGATATGCTAATGTGCAAATTCACTTCCTATTATATGAAATTGGATCTCCATTGTATGAAAATGAATATTTCAAAGAGTGCATAGCAAAAAATTCTACAAACACGATTGTTTATCATTTTTTATAATTACCATGTTTATCATTTAATTTTTTTGTAATTACCATATTTATCATTTGAAAAAAAACAAAGAAAAGTTACCAAGAATTTTAAAATAGATCTCATAAAATTCGATGACTTAACTTAATCACACATGATTTTTCTTGATTTCCTTTAACTAATAAAACGTTTGCTATGATGCGAAATAGGAAAAGTTATCAATTTTGTCCACAGTTTTGTTACAAACGTGCATTTTTATCCTTATACTTTATTTGGGTCAAATACGCCACCAATTTTCTTGGGCTAGGCGTAACTCTTTTTTTTTTTGGTCCCTTGGTGCATAATCATACTTTATTTTATTTCTCTATGGGAAAATTTTCTATAGGAATCGAATATATACATACATGACAAGAAAACACGAGTACGAGAAATGAAACATATTATACTAGTACAATTTCCCAAAATTCTCTCATTGGGGGATTGTGGATCTTGTTATTGCAGTCCATGGTTTCAATAATGCACGAACCAAAATTATTTGTTTTCTTCAGAAAAAAGGTGTAAACGCTTAAACTATCGAATCATATTTTATTTATTGAAACTAAAATTAATCTAAGTGTTAAATCAAAATATTTCAATCTTGAAAATCATGCACAAACAATTTTGACTTGATTCAAACTTTTTAGTTATTTTAATTTATGCTTTAAAATTTAAACAGTTCAAATTTATTAATAAAAAATATCTTACTAAATAAAAATATTATAGATTTTCAATTAACCTGAAATTTGACAAAGACATCTATCTACTGGTTCAAATGCTTAATTAATATAATATTACTAGTTAAGAGAGGTTTGAAAACCCTAGTCCAGTTCTCTCCTCCTCTCGATTTCCTGGTTTAGGAGTATTCTTGACAAAAAATCTGGTGGGCTTAGCATAGGTAGTTTAGAGAGTAAAAACTTGGCTCTTTTAGTCAGGTGGTGGTAGAGATTCTACTTGGAACCAGATGCGTTTTGGAGAAAGGTAATTGTTTCTATATATGGGGAATAG
Source organism: Aquilaria yunnanensis (assembly GCA_039654915.1). NCBI lineage: Eukaryota > Viridiplantae > Streptophyta > Magnoliopsida > Malvales > Thymelaeaceae > Aquilaria > Aquilaria yunnanensis. The sequence goes on from CM077593.1 coordinate 118,146,357, forward strand.
AGGCGGGTTCATGGGGAATATTAATTATCTCTAATACAGTATGGGGGTATCTTAGAAGTAGGACACAGGTTATTTTCGAAAGGGGTTAATTTGGAAGATGACTTTGTTTGGAACTTAGGAAATGGTGAGATCATTAATTTTTGTCGAAATAAATGGGCTTGGGGTAAGACTTTGTCTAGTTTATTCCCAAGACTTTACAGGTTATCACTCAACAAGGAGGCCAAAGTAGCTGATTTGGGCCACTGGGAGGCTGATACATGGACTTGGAGTTGCATCTGGGGGAGACAGCCAAGAGGTTGTGAACAAGCTGAGCTCAATAATTTCCTCGACAGGATTGCCTCAACTTTGGTTAGGAGGATCTCCAGAGATTCTCTTATGGTAAATACAATGTCAGGAAACTTTCAAGGCTTTTGGACGCAAAGAAGTCAGATGGGATAAATCAGGTGCAAGGATTCGTCTGGAATAAATGGTGCCCAATGAAAGTTAATTTTTTTATTTGCAAAGCTGGGCAAGACAGATTTGCAACAAAGACCAATCAGCAGTCTAGAGGCTTCAATCAACTCTCCCCACTCTGCTCATTTTGTAATTTATACCCTGAAGATATTGATCATCTTTTGATCAGCTGTGAGGTTGCAAAAGGCAATTTGGAAGGCAATCTATTCTTGGTGCAGCAATCAACAGCCTACAGGGTGGTTTCTCTTGGCCAGATCCTTTCTTCTCCTCCAACTAGTCAAGGTGCATCAAATGTCAAGATGGTTTGGGATCTCATTTGCAAAGCTACTACATGGACGTTATGGAAAATTAAGAATTCTTCAATCTTTCAGAGCAAGCAAGTGAATCTTTTGGATGTAGCTTCTTCTATCCAAAGGTTATCTTTTTTTCTGGCTCACTAATAGGTGGGGAAAGCCTTTTGTCGCTTTTGAGGGCTGGTGCTTATTTCTGCTGCAGTGTAAAATGTAAAATATATTTTGTCTCTTTCCCAGCACCTGCTGGGTTGGTCATTAATTAAATTCTTCCATTCTGCTCATAAAAAAACAACATAAAAGTTCTCTCCTCCTCTCTCCTCTCCTGCCTATTCCTTCACCAGTACATGCTTTTCCTCCCGAGATCGGCGCCTTACTAAGTTTTGGCCTGTCTTTTTTTTAGCCTATTTGTCTTTATTGTTGCAATAAGGTCTATCCACTTGTTCAGAGGCAGATACATGTACAAGATATGGAGGTCCATGGAACCTTTTTTTTAGAAATATGTTAATAAAAGATACATAATTAAATAATTGAATATCTTTAAATTTTTTAATGGGCTCTTATAATTTTTTTAATATCTATTAAAAAATATAATATGCCTCTATTATCTCCAGAAAAATAAAAATGTGTTAGTCTTTTCTCTCCGTTAACAATTAGAATAATGAAAAAAAATTCTATCTTGACCCTTTAACTTTTATACATTTTCCTATCTAAGCCTTGAACTTTTTTGCCACTATTTTTTTCTATTTCAAACATAAGAAAAATTGTGAAGCTAATTAGGCACAAAATAAAGTTAATAAGCTAAATGGAAAATATATATATAAGCTAAAATGAAATTTTTGTCTCTTATATTCTATATAACATAAATATGTTGCTCATTTGCTCTATAATTCATATATTTTTTTAGTTGTTCTACGAACAACAAGAAAAGGTGTTAAATCAAAGCACATTCCAAATTTTCTTCTAAAAAATATTTTGTCATCATTTCATTATATGTGAATTTATAAGATTTATTATTTAATGTTAGGTTTAATAGTTATATATGTATATAGACCTTCTTTACAAAAATTATGGATCCGCCACTGCAGTTATTTCGGATCTCTCCATCCCGCCTCAAGATCTTTGCCTTCTCCTATCTCTCCTTCATTCTTGCCTCACAGATGGTCTATTTTTATGAATTGGTGGCATGGAATAGTCGAGCTACTTTTTCCTTTTTTATGAATCGGTGGCCTATTTGGCTGGAATAAAAGTATGCGGGAACGGTAGAAATGCGGACAAAATTGTTAAGTTCTTATTTTACACCGTGACATATGCTTGCTAGCTGATGCCACGTGTCCTAGGCGCCCACGTGTCCATAGAATTAATCCGTCACCTAATCAGCTACAGTGATTCTGTGCAGTTCCCACCGGTTCATCATAACTAAAATTTTTTGTTTTTTTAGAAAATGTTAAATAATTTTTATATCAACCTCACTAAAATTTATGATATGATCTCATTTATTTAAAAAAATGAGGAAAATAAAATGCAAAAATGAATAATTAAAATTATTTTTACTATAAATACATTGAAATTAAACCACAATCTCACATTTTGCTTTATAAGTGTACTATATATAAAAAAAACTAATTATATATGGACCCATATGAAAAAATTTCTAGATCCATCTCTACAAGTCATAGTAACCTTTTCAAGAAATCTTGATAGATAACAAGTTTAGAATGAAAATAATTAACTAACATGGACTTCCTGTTCATTTAATTGTCATAATCTCTTTAAATGTTCTCATTTTTTTTCTAATCAAAGAACATAAAAACCAGAAAAGTGTGTGCGTGCACCCAGCAATTTTTCAGAGCAAGCAAGTGAATCTTTTGGATGTAGCTTCTTCTATCCAATGGTTATCTTTTTTTCTGGCTCACTAATAGGTGGGGAAAGCCTTTTGTCACTTTTGAGGGTTAGTGCTTATTTCTGCTGCAATGTAAAATGTAACATATACTTTGTCTCTTTCCCAGCACCTTGCTGGTTTGGTCATTAATTAAATTCTTCCTTTCTGCTGATAAAATTATAAAAAAAAAAAAAAAAACTCTCTCCTGCTCTCTCCTCTCCTACTTATTCCTTCACCAATACATGTTTTTCCTCCCAAGATCAGTGCCTTAGTAAGTTTTAGCCTGTCTTTTTTCAGCCTATTTCTCTTTAGGCCTAAATGTGCCTGTGGTTTCTTAAGATTGGTGAGTCGCACGAGTTAGTCCTCAAAGATTGACTCATCGCAACTTAGTCCTCCAAGTTATATAAATATGCAACTTAGTCCTGAAAGTTTGAGAGTGTGTGCAACTTAGTCCCTTAAACGGCACGGGCTGTCACGTGACCATGACGCTGTTAGGCCTCTTTCTTTCCCCGGCCATCCACTGGTGATCTTCCAGTCAAATTCGACCATATGGCTCGTTGGTGACATCTTCGCCATGAAATCCGACCTCACCTTTCGCCGTCAGCCTTTGCTTTATCAAATCCAACGCCAGCCTCTTCTCCTCACCTGCCCCTAATTGTCAAGTGTTCACCCTGCCTTTTCTTTCCATCTTCGCGATGCTGCAGCAGCTCGTTTCCAAGGATCGTAGTCTTCCTCGCCCCGCCGCTCGTAACTCGTCTCCTTACACAGCCTTACTCGCCCCACCACCAACAACTTGTTTTCTAAAAATTGTGAGTCTCGCGACCACTTCAGCCCACATACTCCATCAATAGGAGATTGGAAACAAAGGCTTTCACTCTCCAAGGACTAGTGAACACCAAAGAACAATTCCCCTTTATCAATTTCGTATACATAAGACTCAATTTCAAAAATTAAATTTAAGGTTCACAAGGAACTTTCAAAAAATTTGAATCATAATTGAAACAAACCATTCAAAATTGAGACCCAAAACCATGGGGCTATTGTTGTGCAGCCTGAATACTACAAAACCAAGTCAAGCATTGGTGATTTTCAAGAACGGTGGAGCTAGGAGAGCTTCAGGAGCATTCGTCCTTAAAGGAAAATTTTCAAGTTTCATGGTTTATGGTGACTAGCATTCTAACCCGATTCCTCCCACCTTGTCCAAGTGGGCTGAGTAACACCATCCATCTTGCCTTCCAATTAGAGACTAAGTTACAACATTCATCAAACTTGGAGGATTAATTTGTGATGAGTCACACTTTAGAGACTAACTCATATGACTCACCAAACTTAGGGAACCACATGCACATTTAGGCCTTCTCTTTATTGTTATAGTAAGGTCTATCCAGTTGTTCAAAAGCAAATACATGTACAAGATATGGGGGTCCATGGACCCCCTTTTTCTACAAACATGTTAATAAAAAATACATAATTAAATAATTGAACCTCTTTAAATTTTTTAATGGACTTTTATAATTTTCATAATATCTACTAAAAAAAACAATATGTCTCTATTATCTCAAGAAAGATAAAAAATGTGTTAGTCTTTTCTCTCTGTTAACAAGTAGAATAATGGAAAAAAAATCCTATCTTGGCCCTTTAAATTTTATACATTTTCCTATCTAGGCCTTGAACTTTTTTGCCACTCTTTTTTTCTATTTCAAACATAAGAAAAATTGTGAAGCTAATTAGGCAAAAAATAAAGTTAATAAGCTAAATGGAAGATATATATATATATATATATATATATATATATATATATATATATATAAGGGATAAAATGAAATTTTTATCTCTTATATTCTATACAACATAAATATGTCACTCATTTGCTCTATAATTCATATATTTTTTTAGTTGTTCAATGAACAACAAGAAAAGGTGTTAAATCAAAGCACATTCCAAATTTTCTTCTAAAAAATATTTTTTCATCATTTCATTATATGCGAATTTATAAGATTCATTATTTAATGTTAGGTTTAATGGTTATATACGTATATAGACCTCCTTTACAAAAATTATGGATCCGCCATTGCAGTCTAACACCTTCTATATGCTCCACATCTTATTTAACAAAAATAAGTATTTAAGTATTTAAAAAAATGTATTTAATTATTTTCAAAAGAAAACATATTTTTTAAAAATAAAATTTTAAATATTTTAAAATATATATATATATTGTATTTAAGTATTTTGAAAAGAGAAGGTATTTTTACAAAATAAGTATTTAAGAATTTTCCCAAATAAACGTATTTCAATATTTTCACTAAAAAAACATAACATATTGTTGTAATTGAAAAATATTATTTTTTTATTAAGAATTAAAAATGCTAGGAAAAATAGAAAAACATGGAAAACAAATAGGAAAGAATGAAGGAAAAAAAAAAGGAAAACTGTAGCAAAAACAAGACAAAAACGCTAAACCCTAAAGCAAAAAAAAAAGGATAAAAATGCAAAAAAAAAACAGCAGAAAAAACACAGCCAAAGACACAGAAAAAAAAATAAAATATAGTGCTATAAGGGGACTGAAAACACACCAATATCAAATAAGATCGACAAAAAAGAGTGGCTGCAACATAAGTAGGAGTTGAGAGCGGTTTCCAATTTTTGAAACAAGGCAAAATGGATTAAAACAGTGGAAGTAGGGTTTTATGGTTTTGGGGAAACTAGCAACTGAATAACAATTGAAATATTCAACCACTATTGTTGAAATGATTGTTATATTAGAGTTAGTGATTGAAAATTTAGTCAGTAAATGGGCAAAGTTGTAAAAGACCAAAATTAGCGACTGTTATAGTCAGTAGCAATTAGTGATTGAAAATGTCAGTCATTAGCTTTTGAATTCAGTTGCTAGTAACTTTGAATTCAATCACTAGTGGCTTGAATTCAGTCACTATTTTTGTGACTAAATTGAAATTTATGTTTTTATTTATTGCTAAGTATATATTAAGTATATAATCATATTAAGTATATATTGATTACATAATTATATTAACTATAAATTAATTAAATTACCTATACACAAATCATATTAATTACACACACACACACATACACACACACATATCAATAATATTATATAACTAAGTGCATTGTAATTAATCTGATTCTTCTAAGTCATAACATCTCCAGCATCTTCATCCTCAGATATATTGATGTCACCCATGGGATCAACTATCAAAAAAGTACAATATCATTGTAGAATTATTTCACCGACCACGTTAAGGTCAACTAACATTAAACTTGAGTCGATGTCTCTAGTATCAGGCATAATCTCGATGTGTTTTATATGATTCTACTGCTATGGTTCATCTTCTTCAATTATTCAATCAACGTTGCTAAAGTGTGAATCATCTGTTGCATCATTAACAAAGTCATATTCAATGAAAGCCCATAGTTTAACCTTAATTACTGACCACCATTGTTGAAGTGAAGTATGTGGGTATTGATAATAAAACACTTGTATCGCTTGGAAGGTAAGGATGAAAGGTTTTGGCAAACTTAATTTCGATTTTCACTTAATATCAAGGACTCTAGATAATAAATGTGTACGAACCCCATGTGTTGGATCAAATCGCATGCACTTAAAAACCGTGACAAAGTTTGGAATTCGTCCAGAATATTGAAGGTTAATGATTTTATCAACCATTCCATAAAAATCAATCCTTCTATTGCCAATGTATGTCATGGTCTGAAAGGGAAAACCATTAGCCATACAGCCATTATAACTTGTACCAAACTACACGATAATTCAACAAGACTTTCACCTAATCTGTCGGGATGAAGATCACCCTGTAAATGCAAAAAAAGATTGTCATCCATATATTAAAACATTATTATATGAATATTAAAACCCGCTAAAATAGTGAGATTATGAAAAGCGTTTACATATTCTCGAAACCACCGGGTAATATGTTGAACTCGAAAGTCTTCTATTTGTCTGCCACTGGAATTAGGAAATTTTCATCATTTTTCATTAGTGAAAATCCAAAAGTAAAGATCAAATTCTTCATAATTTTGTAGAACGTACAAATGAACTTGCCATAATTTATCCTTATCTAGCATCCTCTGAGTCTCACAGGCAGGGAAGTTTTGGTTATTGTTAAAGAACAACCGCAAAGGAGTGGCAGACATCCTTTCATTTGAGCAGAAATTCATCGCATCAATGTTTCTTAGGGCTCGGTTTAATCTTGTTGATGTATTAGAACCAAAATAATGTTCAAAAAATATTGTTATCTCTTTAACCAAATAAGCACCCAGAATTAAGTCCTCTAACTTCACCTTGTTATGTGTTTTTCTCTTCAGAAACCGCATAAGCCTATGAAAACAAAAATATAAGTTAACGTACCATAAATTAAAGATAACATTAGAAAAGTACTATAGAATACTATTATACTATTCAAAAGGGTAGATCCACCAATACTGAATAGGGCCACAAAGCTTTGCCTTATAAGGTAAATATATGGCTAAATGTTCTATTGAATTAAAAAAAGATGAAGGAAATATCATATCAAGTTTGTAAATAATGATGATTATGAGGTTTTCAAGTTTGAACATGTCTTCTATTATGATTTTGTTTGAACAAAGTTGTTGAAAGAATAAACTACATTCAGATATAGCAGCCCATATTACTGGTGCCAAGTACCCACACAATGCAATAGGCAATAGGCATTGAAGAAATATGTGGGAGTTATGGCTCTTAAAGCGTAAAATTGTAAACTAAAGCATTAATAGTACGTGATAAATTAGAGGCATGCCCATCTGAAAAATTTAACCCCTTGATCCACAAACATATTTGTCAAGCCTCATTCCTCTTCAAAGCATGCGTCACTTTGGGTTTGATGCTAGTATTCCCATCATTAATTAAGTGCAACTTATATTGCATATCCAATTCCTTTAAATCCAAACGGGCATTAAGGTTATCTTTCATCTTACCTTTAACGCCCATCAACATACAAAACAGATTTTTAAAGAAACTTTTCTTTATATGTATGACATCCAAGTTATGTCTGACCAACAGGTGCTTCCAGTCATGTAACTCCCAAAAATTGACCATTTTAGCCAATTATGGATATAACCAAATTTAATTGTGCGAAGATTGTCGAATGTTGCTCCAAATAGTAAGAATTGCATTTCATCTAAGCAATTGCTAATATCTTCACCAAAGATTGGCAGGACAACTATTTCCTTTACCTATAATCCTTATCAAAAAGCATTAATATTTCCATGAAATGTATGGTTTCTCGATAAAAACTTCCTATGACAATCCCACTAACAAAATGCATGGTTCCTCGGTAAAAACTTCATATAACAGTGCCACCAACATTTCTTCCTCCGGAACTTTAATTGAAATGTATTGATGTTCTTCATACAATATGGGCAAGCTAATTTCCCATGTGTACTCCAACCTAATAACATTTCATATACTGAAAAATCACTAATTGTCCATAATATATGGGCCCTCATTGTAAAATTTTGACATCAATATGCATCTCAATTTTCTACTCCATCTACCTACAACATCTTTAACTTATCAATTAGCGAACTCAATAATACATCAATATTTCATCCTGGAGATCTTGGACCTAGAATTAACAATGAAAAAAAATGTACGTATTTTTCATACACATTTGTGCATAGATCAAGATGGACATGTCATATAGCACATGTCTCTCTCGTTGCAAAATTCGGCATAAGCCCATTTATGCATAGACCAAGACGGGCATTCCTGATCTCAACAGCAAAGTCAGTGAAAGTTAAATCTACATGCTACCAAACCTCTATTTGGCATGGATGAGCTACTAAACTGGAATATGCATATCGATTACTTGCATGTCATATCATGTGTTCAGCTATTCATCTAGACATAAACAAATGTTTCAGTCGGTTGGTGATTAGTAGATATCACAGTACTTTTTTTCAATTGGTTTTTTCCTCCCTCTGTCCAATGTATTTTCTCTATATCTACACTCACCACAAATACTGCAATGCATCAATTGTGAGTTCTCACCATCAAGTAACATACAATATTTCATATATGCATATATTTTCAAGCACGGAAAGCCTAACTCCTTCATCATTTGCTTGGATTCATATAACATCTCCGGCAATCAATTTTCCTCTAGAATGAATTCCTTCACTAGTGATAACATGTTATTAAATCAATTATTAGTCATACAATGCTTATTTTTCTTGCTCAACAATTGAAATATTGCCAACAATTTCATGTGTTTGTTGCATTCATCCCACAACGGAGTTGATGCATCCTCAAATAGTTTATAAAATTCCTATGCATTTACATTAGGCAATTGATTACCAAATTCTGTGAAATCATATGCATTGTCTTCATCGTTATCATTACCGGCCTCTACAATTTTATCCTAATTTTCATTATCATATGCATTAGTTTTAAACCTATTATTACTGTTAAAACTTTGGTGCATCGAATCAATAACCATTTGCTCGTACCTAGATCTATTGTCATAAACAGTATCTCTATCAAAAAATGTCCTTGATGAAATGCATTGTTTGAAGTCTCTCCCACATGAAAATTATAAATTTGTATATCATGTCGTTCACCATGGCAATACTAAACATAATAGTTATCCTCAAATCCATATTGACATAAATGTATTACAACCTTATTTTGATCTCAATACCATGTATTTTGACATCACTAACATGCACATTTAATCAATTTAGTAGCACTACTACATACTGTTCTTATAAAATTTTCTATACCATCTATGAAATCTAGATTCATGTATCTATCCATCAATAATCTTTTGTACATCAATTCACATCCCTCTAGCGCCAATGCTTGTACTTCCTACAAATGAAAATCATGTACATATTTTATTATAGTACATCGAACAATTAATATAAATGCAAAACATATAATTAAATTCATATTTCCATAAACTTCTAGATGCTATGAATGTCCTTCTATGCTCTAATACATTCCTATATGGGAATGACCCTAGTCTATTCATAAATGAAAAATCTAAATCGTACTTCTACATTCTCATTTATCTTAATATAGTTTAAAAAGATTTCCACAGCATTTCACCTCAGTTCTCTGGAACACCATTTCTCTAAGACAAAAATTTCAAATTCGGCTTCCAAGGAACAAAGTTAGATACAGCTAAAATTTTTTCACTATTAAGATAAATTAGAAATTGTATAATACAATTTAGATTATTTTTTCATTACAGAACTGTCCAACTTGGGCAATCAATGATTCCCGACCAAAGATATATTATGCATATATAATAACTACAAATAATTGCAATTACTCTATATACATAATATTTCTCAACGGGTCAAGAGTCATTGATAAGCGTTCTACAGTTTCACTATATGCTTAACTACAATGACGATAAAAATAAAAAAAAATCACTACTTATACATAAGCTTCATTTAAAATACGTATTACCTTACTTTTCCTTGCTCTACTTGATACAATTGCACTATAAAGCTTCTACTGTTTGGGAGACGCACTGTAGAGAATAACAAAAAACAAGAAGGAAGACTGAGAAATGAGGAATGAGAGGTCAGAGCTAGAGGTTTTGATTTGATTTAGGGACTGAAAAATATTAGTGACTAATTCCAAAAAATATTAAAAATTATGTAACCGATTAGCAACTGAAATCTATATATAGTGACTCACTAGCGACTGAAAAATATTAGCGGCTCCTTCTTCCTTCAGTCGCTAGTTAGTCGCATTTATTAAATGACCCACATGCTAGTGACTGAAATTCAATCGCTAGCCTGCTTCTCTCTTTTAGTGTTGTACACACATACAAAGAAAGAACTTCGCATGAACTTATTGGGTGTATACATTACGGATCTGCCTAAACCAAGTATAATTCCACTAAACCAGCTCAAGCATTTAAAAGGAAACAAAAAACTTCTAATCCGTCTTTTAACTAATACTACAAGCAATGATGTGGACTATGCATGTATGGAGAATCCCAACATCTAGATGTAAGAGAAGATCATTGGAAAAGTTGAAACTAATTAAAATAGATTAACTAAGTGCCTCAAAAAATAGATTAATTAAGTTAAGGTAGAAAAACATTGTTTAACCAAATGTGGCGTGCTCGTCTACAAATCTCAAGATATGGGCACTTCCTGTTCGAGCCCACGTATGTCGGATCCTCGGCTGAAAACTACGATCGATAATTCGTGAAATGTGCCTCTCTACGCTTCCACACCCAAGAATATTGGCTCACTCCGCCTCTTTGAGCCCCAATTCCCAATACCACAAATCAAGCTTTTACGTTAAACAATCATTCAAAATTATCTAGTAATCCTTTGACAAAACTTTTAGTAAGACAATTTCTTAAATTTGACTCTAAACGTGAACGGGTCAAGAGTCTCCAGTGAAGTCAGATTAATATTTTCAACGTAACATAAAAAATAATATAATCACGAGGAAAAATTATATATAAGACCAAAACATAGAGCAGACGACGCTTGGAATTTTGTATTAGTGGTGACTTCAAGTATATAAATAAATAAAGATTGCTCCACACTACAAGGCCAAATAAAAGAGCACATAAGGCAACAACCATAAAATGAAATACCAATTACGAAATAAGAGCATTGGTTTGGAGCCTTTTAGTCAAGAAAGATGTCTGTGTCTATTGCCCATTTTTAGGTTGACGCATCCCAATCCTCCAAAACTGTGGATCCACAGAGTGTTAGGAGCCACCACCAATGAATAGTTGAGTTGTGCGTGTGCGTCACTTGTACCAGTGTTCGGGTGAAATTCTTTTAGAGAATCCTTTTGTAAACAAGTATAATAGGTAGGTCGAAGTGGGGTTCCAGAGAGTAGACCGTAGACGTAGTGGTTGCTTTGGTTAGGGCGTGTAATGGGGCGGGGAGCTAGGTCAAAGTGAAACTTGGAAAGAAGTTGGGTGGGTGGTGGCGTGTGGTGTGGAGGTGAATCTAATTTTAGGGGCCTTTTCTCGTGCATTATTGGGATTGAGGCATGCAAATAGGTTTTCCCTATTCACAAGGTGCTCTGCTTCCCCTCATCACGTGCACAATCCCCGTTTGCTTCACTTCCAAGCCATCTCCAACAAGTCACCCACGTCACCACTCATCACTATCCTGAGTGAGTCCAATCCGACTTGTTTATTAATCATTTATTTGAGGGATAATGTGCTAAGCCCCAGCCTTCCCATCGATCTCATTTAGTGCCTAACAGAAGCCCCGTCGATGATGTGATTATTTTGCAAGAAATTTTACTCTTCAATTAGAAGGAAAAGAAGAAAGTTTTTTTTTTTTTTTTTGTGCTTAAATTGCAAGAAACAAAATTTAAGAAGTAATTATAATTTTTGTTAGATAAAGAGACTATTTGTGTAACTTGAACAATAAATTAAAATTTTATTTTTAGAAAATCTTAAAACTATTTTCAATTTTATTGCCAAAAATAAGTGTTTTGTCTGTTTTTGAAAGTTGGTAAGGGAAAACGTCATCAAAATTATTTATTTTTTCAAAAAAATAATCAATTGATTATTAGGTATATAAAATATTTGATTTGGAATGACATTAATTTTCTCTAAACAAAAAAAAACAGAGAGTATAATATGCACATGCTTACATAGAGGTAAACATTCGGTTGGCTCAGTTTTAAATTGATCTAAACACATTGATTCAATTGGTTTTTTAATTTTTATAAAATATATTCAAAATGTCCTAATTATGTGTCAGAACTAATTTGAGCCATCCAAATTACATTTATTTTTGTTTGTTCAATTTATTTAGTTTCTCTTTCTATGACCTAAGAATATTGTAAGTGAGAAAATATGATAAATATTTAGGATTTTTCATGTTATACTCAAAACTAAAGACAGATTATATATATATATATAATTAGAGAGAAATATCTTTGTATATGTAGGGCCAATATAAAAAATGGTAAAATATTTATTACTATTCGATTTATTCGGTTTCAAGTATAGAAACCAATAACTGATATGACAAGTGAACATGAAATTCAGCTTTTGTTCGAACCAACTAAATTCAGAAGAAATAAATCATTTTATTTGAATGTAATATATTTTTTTTCAATTTTTTTTTTTTTGAAATAATGCTCAATCCTATGTACACATGTCAGGAGTGCACAAATGGGTTAAGTACGATTTGCCTCTCTTGTTTTTGTGCTTAGAAGTATTGCTACACTGTGTAAGGTTAAGAAAATATATGGGGAGGTTAGGCTCGAATTCCTAAACTCCACCAAATGTCCATAAAGGTCAGACCAATCGAATTGGGCCAATGATGGGTAGTTTGCTTGCAAATATGATATCACTAATATTTGCTAACCGCATTGGTTTACGACCAAATAATAAATCAAATGCTCTAAACTAAACAATTAAATCAAATATTTTAGCCCAATCGTTATATGATATCACATGCTTTTTCTTTTTCCAAAAAGGTAATATTTATTTGTAATTGATTTTATGTGAAAAAATAACAAAAGTGAAAAACATGAGAAATCGTTGTTTGATCCTCTTTGAAAGGTAGGGCTTGTCCCATGCCCTCTAGCATAATGGCTAAGGTTGAATGAGATATTTGAGAAGGTCAAGAGTTCGACTCCCACCTTCCTACTTTCTATATCATAAATAAGCTAATTTGGTTGGCCTTCGAATTTCCAAAATGTTGTCATTTCTATTTCCATAGTTACAGTAATAGTAGGTAAATAGTATGTTCTTCCTTTGTATGATCGTAATCATGTTTTTGAATACCAAAAAAAAAAAAGAATGGCAAGCCCCGTTAGGGCCCTCGTGGGGCAAGTTATTGAAATCCACTAATAAGCACTTACTTATCAGAAGCTTGTACATGTGGATCTTCGAGCATTCGAAATAGTGTGAGGCCTCGCTTTGAAATTTGATCTCACCCTAAATATCAGCCCAACAACTATCGTCGGCCTGAGACTTCAAAGCCCAAACTAGAATAATATACAACGAGGCCCAGAGTATACTTCTAATCCCAAAAGTGTAAGACGAATTTCATACGCGTCACTTTCACTTTAAACTTATGTCCGTCAGCCATTCTCTTCAATGTCTTCATGTCCCTAAGCTAGAGGTGGGAACCGGTTCAGCCCAGGCCGGCCGGGCAGTCCTGGTCCTGGGTCATAAGAACCGGGCTTAGCCTGGTCGCACGCAGGGTAGGTCCGGGGTGGGGTGTGCGGGTTTGTTGTTTTTTTAAAAAAAAAAATTAGAAACATAATTAATTATATATGTCATAAATATTTTTAAGAAAAAATGCAACCTCTGGTGTAATTTTGATTAAGTTAAAAAATAAAACGACGACACTTACAAATAAACGGAATGAGCTTTACATTTTGAAATAGAAAAAACGTTCCGGAAATAATGAATAATAGAAACCTATAATTTGTACTGAACAGTATAATTAAATCAAATACAAACTACATCTATGATTGGAAAAAAAATAATTCAAGTTTCCGTATCAGATATTACATTCTCATCCGAACTTTTTTGGTCTTGCTGTCAGAGTGCTATGAGTCCTCAATCTCTGTTGCACACACATACTGCTACACGTCGAGTGTCAATCTTAATCGTTTTTCTAATATCACCCGTTTTTTGGCACTAAACGCTGCCTCGGACGAAACAATCGATACTAGAACGGCAAAAATCTCCTGTACGATTATCGACATGATCGAAAACTTTGATCTTTTTTGTTTCCACCACTCCAAGATGTGGAGGTCGCTTGCCTCGAATGATTTGTTGAGATAGTCATCGACCTTAGCTAATCCCGATGTCGTCAATTGGGGTCGTTTGAGCTTTTGGAGGGCCGGGTTGAATCTTGAGGAGATTGATCTCCTTGAAGGCTCGGTTTGAAAAATTTCGGATCTTACCTTATCCGAATGCCGCTCACAATATAATTTATATAAAGAATGCCAGTAATCGAAAGTAGTAGCAGACATAACCAAAACATTTATATAAAACATTTCTAAATAAGTATGAAAAATTCCTTCAAGCAATGTTGTTGTGCCCATTAATTTGACATATGAGTCAAGTAAAGAAGCGACTAAAAATATAGGTGGAATGTTTTCGAAATACTGAAGTCACTTAGCCCGCATGGCTTCGACAGTCGGTTTTAACAACTCATCATCTTTAAACTGGTGTAAAGCATATGTAATGTTCACTAAATGAAACAAAACTTGATAAATAGTTGGGTAGTAAACACCAGAGAAAAATTCAGTTGCCTCGTAAAAAAACTTAAGCAATTCACCGGTTTTGGAACATTTTTCACAAACTTCAGTCGTAAGAAATTCATAACCCATTTTTAAATTCATGAAATGTAACAACAAATTTGCATATAGAAATGCATCTTACAACATCAAATATGTGAAGTTCCAGCGGGTTAGGCAATCCAATTTAAACTGTTTCCAAGAAAATCATTTTTAATTTTCAAAACAAAAGTTTTAAATTCACGAAAAATAGTAGGTCTAGACATCAAATATTTCAATGAGTTCCGAATAGGCAGAATCTCATTTTGAAGAACTTCTAAACCCTTTTGCACACAAATGTTTAAAATATGACACATGCATCTAACGTAAAAGAATGCACCGTTGAGAGGTGGTTTCAATGTTTGACTCAAAAGACAAAAATAATCATGTAAAGTTTCTAAGATGCAATTGAATATTTGATAACCAGTATGATCTATTTCAATAACCTTAAATGACAAAATTTGTTTTTGCATTATCCAATCAGAATCAATGAAGTAACACAATAGAATGATTGACCTATAGATGATGTCCGCATATCAGAAGTAAATGCCACACAATGATCAAGAGCAGAAAAATAGACTTTTAAATCTGATTTTCCTGCTTCAAATTGTCTAAAGCTTTCTTTTCTAGCGGTTTTCCTAGATACTTTTCTAAATGCAGGATTTAATTGTGATTTTATCCAAGATTCTATATGAACATCTTCAGCTTGTGAAAAAGATTTTTCGGTAAGTATCATCTAATTTACCATACCTTCTCTACAAGATTGTTGGTTAAAATAAAACATATCTAGCCCGCCGACGTCGGTTGTAGACCCAAGTTGTGTTTGTCCTCCAGAACTAGTCCCGGCACTGGGGAGGACGTTAGGATGTTGATTTTCAATATGCCGCTTCAGCGTTCCAGTGCCAGAATTCTTTTTATACACAAATTTTCCCTGCAATGTTTGTATTTCCCGTACCTCGACTTCCCTTCGTGTATGAGCTCATAATGCTCCCAAACCCAAGCAGTTAGTCTTGGGGATTTACCTTGTGCTTCGGTTTCCTCCACAGCGTGTCCATGACTTGTAGGCATCGATTCTATTAACGGATTCCCGGACGCCATCGCATCCAACTCTTCCACTTCATTATCGAATAATTGATCGTCGAGACCTAAATCATAATTCGTTATATCGATTTCGGCATCATAATCGTGCAACTCTTGAATTAAGATGCCTTTATCAACGGGCCAATAACGGTAACAGAACAAGACTCGGAGGCCGGTAGTGCTGGAAGATGAACTCTCCGTCGACTTGCCCTTTCCTTTTGAAGCTATGATTCACGAACTAATAGTAGTGATTAATGCAAAATTAAGAGAAGATTATGAAGATATTAGGAGGAGATTAATAAGAAATTTAGAAGAGATTAAGAAAATAAGGAGAATGCTTAAGAGAATATAATAGAGGAAGAAAAGAGATTGAGTAATTGTGTGAGGATTGAGTGAAAGTGTCATTAGTATTTATAAGGGAAGGAAAAAAAATTATTTTAATCAAAAAGTCCTTGAAATTTAGTTATTATGGAGGAGTGAAAATGGAATTTTGGGGGCTAAAATGAAGAAGAAAACCGTTGGATGACCTACCGTGTAATTAACCCACTTTTTTAATTTTTTTTGCAAGTTTCTGTTGCGCAGGAGTCGTTGGGTGCCAGGGGCGGTCCGGTCTGGCGGGGCAGGGCGGTTGGCGGGTCGTTTCCTGATCTGGAGCTATCCATTTTGCACCTCCTCCTCCTCTCAGGCCCATATTCGGCCCATATCTTTGCAGGCTTTGGTCAAGGCGGGTTTGGCCTGGTCAGGCTAAGGTTGACTTTCGGTCCGGTCCCGATTTGGGCCGGGTCAACCTGGCCCACGTCCCACCTCTACCCTCAGCTCATCCAACTTTCATAATTGTGCTCATAGTTGTCTTGTTCGACACTTTCATCGACAATTATTACTATTTCTGTGTCCACAATTTATCTTTTTTACTATTTATAACAATTAATTTATAATTTTTTATATGAAAATAATACAAGCTCTAGTTACAATATACTTCATCTGTCCTATTTTTTTTTGCACCATTTAACTTTTTTGATTAGTTTGATTTGAATTTATTCATATTATTGTTTATTAGAAAAAAAAATAAAAAATATATATATTTAGAAACTATATATTTTTATTTATCATTCATATATAAAATTTTTTTAATATACTAAAATATTAAAAATAAAAAATTATAAATTAATTACTAAAAAATAAATTACGTAAAAGAATTTGGAATGGAAAGAGTATTTTTTTAAAAAAATTTACGATACAAATTAATAAGGCAAATAGAAAGACCAGGCAAATTCTGAAATGCACCTAGGTGCTTGTACACCTATTAGATGATGTTTGAGTTCAGTTAGTTTTAAATTTAAAATGAAACTTGTATCAATTAGGATAAATTCATAATTTTTGAGATAATTATCACTAAGTTTCCTTTTATAAATTAGTAAATTTAGTAATTATCATTTAATTCCCGTAATTTTCTCTCTCCCACCAGTAATATTTTTCTCTCGCCCTCCGTCGCTCGCTCTCGCTCTCGCTCGCTCTCTTTGCTTGCTCGTGCTCTCCGTCGTTCTTCTCCTCCGTCGCTCGCTCTCTCTGCTCATCTCGCTCTCCGTCGCCGACCGACCTCCTAGGCTCGTCGTATGCTTCCCGATCTTCCACCTTGGCTCACCTTGTGCTAGATCCGGCGGTGCTCTGCCTTGGCTTCGATCCAATTGATCGCCAAGAAATTTGGGGAAATCGACGTGTCCATGGTCCACGCCAGACGCGGTGAAGCCGTGGCAGTTCATTGGCTCCAGCATTCTCTCTACGACGCGATCGGACAGGACTGGAAAGCGATGAGGCTTCTCCAGCAATTGTCCCCGTGGATCATCACGCTGGTGGAGCCGGAGATGTCGCTGGGTGGGTCGTTCCTAGACAGGTTCATCGGGTCGCTTCATTTCTACTCGACGCTTTTCGATTCTTTGGGGGCGTATGTAGGGAGTGACACCGGGTGGAGCATTACCTGTTCTATCGGGAGATCAACAACATTCTGGCGATCGGAGGGCCGACGAGGAGCGGAGAAGAGAAGTTTCGAAGCTGGCGAAGAGAGCTGGGTCGGGCAGGGTTTGAGCAGGTGGTGATGAGCAGTAATTCGATGGCGCAGGCACAGCTAATCCTGAACATGTTCCCCCCCGCGCATGGGTACAGTCTTGGTCAGGGAGATGGGACACTCCGGCTCGGCTAGTCTCTCTACTCGCTCTCGCTCTTTGATCCGTTGCTCGCTCTCGCTCTCGCTCTCCGTTGCCGATCAGTGGCCTACGACGATACCTGCAGTGGGTTGTGGGTAGGACAAAAGGTGCGATTCCGGATTTCAAACATTTTTTGTTGGATTCGTGTATTGTTTGTCACGATTTGTATTGTTCTATCTTTTGAAATTGTTTATCATAATCTTGATGTATTATCTGGTGGTGGGTATGTATGATCCCAAGTTCGATTTGTATGTTTATGTGATTGTGTATATGATCCCATGAGCCATTTGTTTGTCTACTATTTTGTGTGAGTACTTCTAACTAATAGGATAACACATGTGGTCATGTATGCTCCCACGTTCAAAATGTGTGATATGTATTATTTGGGTTCGATTTGTATAAATATTGTATGCGTGATTTGGGTCTCGGATTTACTGATTTTTTTATTTGTATTGTCTAGTGGTGTTTATGTATTAAACTGACAACCAATTGTATAAAACTGATATCTGAATGTATGTTACTATCAGAATATATTTTGGTTATGCGAAAAACTGAATGAATAAACTTGTTTTTAAGTAATTACCATATTTATCATATTATATTTATTTGTTTTATTATTATTATCTTTTCAAATAAATTCAAATTTAAAATTTTTCCATAGCTAAAAATTTGAATAAGGTTAATACATTCCATAATTATATTAATTAAATATACCTTATATTAAGAAGTAAAAGTTACTATTTATATTTAAAACTAACAGAATTTTAACGGTGTTAATTAGGTGCTTACACACCTAGGTCCTTATCAGCAAACCTCGAAAGACCAACTTTCTGAAACGGGGGAGTTTTTTATTTTTTATTTTTTCACGACGGCACAACACAACCCATGTCTGTGAATCCTTAATTCTCCGATGGTGGTTCCTTCTTCTCTCAGAGAAACTCAGAGATGAGCTCTCAGCTCCTAGCGTTTCCTTCTCTCCGACCAAACTCGCCGCCCCAGAGAATCCACATCCCTCCACACATTTACAAGCACCCCGCTGCTATCCTCCTCGAGCTCTGTGCTTCTGCCCGTGAACTCCGCCAGATCATCCCCCTTGTCTACAAGCGCGGCCTCTACAACGAGCACCTGTTCCAGACCAAACTCGTCGCCTTGTTCTGTAACTATGGCTGCGTCGATGAAGCTGCCCGCGTTTTCGAGCCCATTGAAGACAAGATTGACGTCCTTTATCATACCATGCTCAAAGGGTATGCCAAGAACTCGTCGCTTGAAGAGGCTGTGTCGTTCTTTATACGAATGAGGCGGGACGATGTTTGGCCTGTTGTTTATGACTTCACTTATTTGTTGAAGGTTTGCGGCGATAGAGGAGAGCTTGGGATTGGGAGGGAGATTCATGGTCAGTTGACATGTAATGGGTTTTCGTCAGACGTGGTTGCAATGGCAGGGTTGGTGAATATGTATGCGAAATGTAAGCACATTGAGGAGGCTCACAAGATGTTTGATAGAATGCCTGAGAGAGACTTGGTATCCTGGAATACAATTATTTCGGGCTACGCGCAGAATGAATTGGCGAAGCTTGCTCTTGAATTGGTTATTCGGATGCAGAGTGAAGGACAGAGGCCTGATTCAATCACAATTGTAACGATTCTGCCATTGCTTGCAGACATTGGAGCAATTAAGGTTGGGAAAGAGGTTCATGGTTATGTCATAAGAGCTGGTTTCGAATCCCTTGTGAACGTTTCCACTGCACTAGCTGGCTTGTATTCAAAATGTGGGCTTGTTGGATTATCTCGGACTATATTTGACAGAATGAAGCAGAGGACCATTGTCTCTTGGAATTCCATGATTGATTGCTATGTTCAAGGTGGAAATCCAGCAGAGGCGTTGGTGGTTTTTCAACAAATGTTGGATGAAGAGGTGGTTCCGACTGATGTTACTATTATGACAGCACTGCGTGCATGTGCTGATTCAGGTGACCTTGATCAGGGAAAGTTAGTTCATAAGCTATCGGATCATCTTAATCTGTCTTCCAATGTTTCACTGATTAATTCTTTAATCTCTATGTATTGCAAATGTAAGAGAGCTGACATCGCAGCATCTATATTTGAGAACCTGCATGGGAGAACACTTGTTTCGTGGAATGCAATGATATTAGGCTTTGCTCAAAATGGTAATATTAGTGATGCTTTGACGTGCTTTCATGAGATTTGGTCTCATGATTTGAAACCAGATTCATTTACAATGGTAAGTGTGATCACTGCTCTTGCAGAGTTATCAGTAATTCGGCTGGCAAAATGGATTCATGGTCTTTGCATACGATCTTGTTTAGATGGTAATGTTTACGTGATGACTGCACTTGTTGACATGTACGCGAAATGTGGAGCGATTCATAAGGCCAGAATTCTGTTTGACTTGATGAGTCTGCAGGATGTTACCACGTGGAATGCCATGATTGATGGTTATGGAACACATGGCCTTGGAGGGGATGCTCTGAAGCTGTTCAAGCAAATGCAAAGGGAAACAGTGAAACCAAATGACATAACATTTCTGTGTCTTCTCTCTGCTTGCAGCCACTCTGGGATGGTGGAAGAGGGATTCCATTGCTTTAACAGCATGGAGAAAGATTACGGCATTGAGCCTGCAATGGATCACTATGGAGCAATGGTGGATATTCTTGGTCGAGCTGGACGACTAGATGATGCTTGGAATTTCATCGAGAAGATGCCTGTGGAGCCAAAGATCAACATATACGGTGCAATGTTGGGTGCTTGCAGAATCCATAAAAATGTCGGACTAGGTGAGAAGGCAGCAGAAAAGCTGTTTGAGCTGAACCCTGATGAAGGCGGGTACCATGTCCTACTAGCCAATATATATGCCAGCGCATCAATGTGGCACAAAGTGGCTGAAGTGAGAACAATGATGGAGAAGAGCGGGATTAAGAAAACACCAGGCTGCAGTTTAGTAGAGTTCAAGAACACGGTTCATAGATTCTATTCTGGAGGCACAGACCACCCCGAGTCGAAAAGGATCTACGAATACCTGGAGAAACTGGGAGATGTGCTCAAACCAGCGGGTTACGTTCCCGACACAAGTTCTATCCTTGATGTGGAAGACGACGTGAAGGAGAAGCTGAGTAACATCCACAGTGAGAGGCTGGCTATTGCATTTGGCCTTCTGAGCACAGCACCAGGAACAACCATACACATAAGGAAAAATCTGAGGGTTTGTGGTGATTGTCACACTGCAACCAAATACATTTCGCTTGTGACTAGAAGAGAGATCATAGTGCGGGATATGCATCGGTTCCATCACTTCAAGAATGGAACTTGTTCTTGCGGAGATTACTGGTGAAATACAACTTTCACAACAATCACTAGGGAGTTCAATGACTTGAACCCGAGGAAGTCCAATGGACTTGAAGTCCAAAGCTTAAGAATCCAAAAATATGTCTCTTTTCACTACATCAAAGGCTCTTAAATGGACGTACCTATAGACTTCTAAATGAGGAAAATATAGTTTAACAAAAGTAAAGTTGAAAATAATCCTATTTGACTGAGTTGACCTTTTGTACAACCTATGACACAAAATTGAACAATCAACTAAATTAAAAGATTTTATTTGAAACTCTTAACATTCAAATATGTCTTAGATTATTTTCGGCCCATTAATCCAAATATGTTGACGTGGTCCCCCAGACATCAAGGGCCAATTCGTTTCGTCTAAAATCAACTGACTTTTTTTAATTTTTTCATCTTTTTTACGTGAAACCAATTTCATTTGAAAGTCAATGTTATGTAAATGCAATAATCAATTTGAAAGTAAATTTTTAGGATATTGTTAAATTTTTATGAATTTTTCTTTTTTAAGACTTGAAACTAGAAAAATTCATAAAAATTTAGTAAGATTATAAAAATTATATTTTTAATTGATTATTGTAGCTATATAACATTGGCTTTTAATTAAAATTAGTTTCAAGTAAAAAAGATGTAAAAATAAAAATAAAAAGTCATTTTGTAGTCAATTGACTAAAGTTCAAACGAATTGGCCCAAAATAGCACCGCTACATGGGCTTTGCCGCTTGGTCCATCAAAATTGCATTAATCACAGCGGAAGCCCTAAAACTTCTTGACAATGTGAGAAACCTTTTTATTATTATTATTTATTTATTTGGCGTTTTCGTTTCTCAAAATGGCCGATTTTGTAGTGGTGAGTGGCGACTATTATGAAAGCACAAATTGATGGCAGATTTATGGGGAATTGTCAAATGCCAATGGACCTAGCAATTGGCCTTTAGTCAGAGGTGAATCATGCATTTTTCAAGCTGTTGAGCTGCAGTCCATGTTGCTTGTCAAGATATATGAGGGATACAGCTATGCCTTCTATTAGCTGAAATGCTACATTATCTCAACATCATTCTAATGCTGTCATTGTAGCTTACAATTTATAGGTCAAGCAAGAGAACGAGAAGAGATCTATACCAGTTTCCCTCTCTTTAGATGATGAACTACAGTAAATTTAGATGTAAAACGGTAAAACGTCAGACAATAGTTAATAATACTCTGAAACTCCAAAATCAATGAATCAAAACACAATTTATCTGACCTTATCACAAAAAAAAAAAAATAGTTGTCATCTATTTTCATCCACAACCTTGCTTTAGTTCTCTATTTTGTTGTTATTATTGTTTTAGACCACACCCTTATTTTTTATTTTTTATTTCTTTTTATTTGAAGACTTTCTCTATAATTGTTTTATTGCTCTTTAGTATTATTTTTGTAGTATTTTTTGAGACTTTTTTATTATTTATTATTTTATTTTTTATTACCAAGTGAAATAATTAATCCAAACATAAATTTTTTTACCAAATGAATAAGTAATAAAAGAAAAAGGAATAGAAAACAAGGTAAAAAATTTAAATTAAATGTAAGTGAATATAAAACTTAATGAAGACCAAAAATAACAATGGGTAGTGTAGAATTAAAAACAAAAACAAAACTAACTCAAATAAACAAAAAAAAAAGAAGAAGAAGAAGAAAACATTACCTTATATGTTTATTTATTTATTGGTGATGTTTTTTTTATTTGTATCAGATTGGATAGTTAATTTGATGCAAGTAAGTGCACCAGGTTATTCCTCATTACCACTTGAATAATTTTTTTAGAGAATATTTTATTTTTTAAATAAATTGTTCATGCTTTGCTGTGGAAAAAAATAATATGAAAAATAAATCATTTTTAAAAAAAAAACAAGTTCTTTTGAATCATCTTTAATTGAAATTTTATAAGTTTTATTAAATAGGTATATCAAAGTATGCACGTTTTTATTTAAAAATAATATAGGAAAAATCTAGTCCTAATAACATTATTTTATAGTAACATTTTCCTTTTTTGATAGTCCCAAAATCTTCCTTGCATTTTCTAAATAGAAATATTTTTCATAATTTATATACGTTTTATGTTACAATTTTTTGTTTTTTTGGCCAAAAGTCTTTTGTTTTGTTTAGTGTGTGTGTGTGTGTGTGTGTGTTAGGTTGTGTGTATTCCAATTTTAATAGTTTCTTTATAAGTCTGTAGGTGTAGATGATAAAAATATTATTATTATTATTATTATTATTATTGGTGGTGGTGGTGGTGTTGTTGTTGTTATTATTGTTTATCTTTTATCTGTACAATTTTTTCATTAAAAAATGTCCACACATATGATGGCATGATACTCATAAAACTTGTTTAATTAAAAACCTATGAAGATTGAAGATGTAGACCAAAATAATTAGATAATTTAGTTGAATATGAAGGATTACTTAAGCAATTAATTATAAGGCTAACTTTAATTAAAAAAATTTATACAAATGTATCTATACAAGGAGATTTAAATATTTTGAGTGCTAGATATTTTTAAAATCTATAAAAAAAAATGAAAATAACAAACCGTATAACATGAATTGACGATATAAGTCAAGTTCATAATTTTTATGAGGGTTAACTACACTTTCACTTTTGACGTTTAATTTTAATTACTTTTTACCTAATCTTAAAAATATATTCTTACCCAAATTTATTTTAAATATAAACTAAAGTAAAATATACAAATTAATTAACCTGTATATCACACGGTCCAGAACAACTAGTAGTCATAACGCAATAGAATTCAGTGAAAGATACTTAGAAAACAACAACGTGAAGCTGAAGTGAAACCTTTGAATCCATAAAAGAGGCCCACCCCAAAGACAGCAGTCCACATTCATCCATCCATTTGGATGGTAGGTGCCTTTATCAGAACTCCAAACAAAATATGTACGTCAGATCATAATCCTTTTCCATTCAGGGTCAATAAAGTCCTCTACATGCCAGCGGCTACTACGACAACACGAGGTTATAAAGAGTTCTTTTTGGGGCTGTCCTGTCCTAGGTTTCTTTTTAAAAAAATTTTACCATTTAATTTACTTAATAACTTCATCAAATTTATCAAATTTATCTTACCACCACTTTCACTGGATAAAATAAAAAATATATATCACCCAGAATATCACCACATATATAAATACAAACTGATAACCCTACCACTGCAATTCATATTAGTATCGTCACGAGAATATAGTTCTTCCCAGGACCCTAACACTTCCCACCAACAACCATAAGATAGCACATAGAGCACCCAAAACCGACATGAAAAAGAATCCACGGTTTGCACCTGCACTTCTAACAGTAGCAGCTTCAGTACCTGCAGGTGCAGCAGCCGCATTAGTGCTTCTGATGCTTCGCTTTAACCTATTGAAGCTGGACATCCGCTCAAATGCTAGGTTTACTAAAGGACTCTCTGCAGCAGCAGCAGGAGTTGTAGGAATTGACTCGACAAACGACCACAGAGCAGATGAAAGCGAGCTTGTTCCACCAACCTCTTGGTTGGTTCTTTGAGGTGGTGTTCCATCAGTTGTTAAACCTAAACACAATTACAAAAACAACAGCTGAGCATGAGTTAACAGTTACATGCTACCTGAGACTCAAGACTACAAAGAGTAATCTTTACAAAGACAACAATATTTGCACATGACTGCTGCAAAACAAACACTGGTCGGTTTATAAGGGGTTCTTGAAGCTGGTTTGGTTCCCATCTTACATTCCGTATGGACTTTGGCATGTCAACTAGCCACCAACGCACCAAGAACTCTGCTTGGCTAATGGATGGACTAGGAAGACAGCAACCTTGTCCAAACAAAAGCAAGGCTCAGGCAGAAGAGTTCAACAGATAATTAAACAAAATCATGCTAATGTCCACCAGTGTACCTGGAGTATACTGAGATGGGGTTCCGCTAAATGATTCTTCAGGAGTAAATTCATCAGCTAGCAAATACACTGGAGTAGACTGAGATGGGGTTTCGCTAAATGATGCTTCAGGAGTTAGTTCATCGGCTAACAAATCATGCATCCAAAGACTATTCTGTTCCTCAACAGATTGATGCTGCAGTTCGTTCCCAGTGGAATCAAACTGAAACTGGTAACTCTGTTCATCCACAGCTGGATAAAATTGTGGTTGATAATCAGAAATTGCATTTGACTGTGTTTGCATTGAGAAGTTCTCTTGATTCATAAATCCATCCCCATAAACATTCGATTGTTCTTGTGAGAGAGTTCCTTGATCAATGAAACCCCCCATATCCTGGACAAACATAGCAGCATCATGATAAAGGTCAATCTCACCAAGTCCATCAAATTCATCAAACTGCAGGTTCTCCCCATGTTCCTCTGATTTGGAGACTATAGGCTCTGGACCAAGTAAATCATCCATTTCAAGGAAACCCTCCTCAAAAACTATTGGAGTCTGCTCAGACTGGTCTGATAAAGATGTAACCTCAGGTGCCTCAAAAGATTCCAAATTAGAAGTTGGTGAGAGCTGGAAGTCAAAGTTTTTGTGCTCAGGATTCTGCTGTCCATGTGGAGGCAAATTCCAGTTGGGCTCAGGAGAGACTATTTCTCTCGAAGATGGATCCAGCAGAGTACCACGAGTCTCTTCCTCATCAAATACCTAAAGACAGAAATTCAATTAGTAATCATTTTCTCGGGCTATGATTAAGTCATCCTATTTAACTCTAAAGGAAACTTTAAATCAACACAAACCTGAGGCAGAGAGTTATTACGAACAGCAGGTTGTGGCTGTGGAAGGGCAGGCACATTTTCGGTTTGTTGCAAAAACTCCTCGAAGCCCAGCGAAGGTTGAAAATGTCCATTAATTCCTAGGCCATCAATAGGGCTGACCTCATTTAGATTGTTCAGAGTTGGCAAAGAACTGATAGGCTTGACTTCATCATCAGCCCAGTCTTCTTCATTAAATGGAGCTCCATACTGCTCACCATTCTTAGGGCCAGGTCCACTTTTCTTGAAGATTTTGTAAAGAACATAATGATCCTGAGATTAAATCGGATACAAATACTGTTAAATGAAGGAAAAAAAAGGAAAAGGAGATATGATAATCCTCTTCTTATTCTGCATACCTTAATGTTCTGGCACCTTTTCAGTTCCTCATCATACAGGGCATACTCGTGCATAACCCAGTCAGTTCGTTCACCTTTTGGAGCACGACCTTTATAAAACACAAGTGTTTTTTTAACCCCTGCATTCCGAGAACAATAGGTAATGTTGCGGTCCTTTCCTGTAGCTTTCCAGTACCCATGTCTGGTTGCTCTGCTTGATCTTCCTCCATTTGGGTACTTCCTGTCCCTCGGGCTAAAAAAGAACCACTGCCTATCTCCAGTTTTCAATATGGATTGACCTGCAAATCATTCGTATTAGGAAAACCAATTTCTTACCAATACCAAACTACTTATTCATCACTCCCAACAACAATCAGTGAAACAAGAACAAGACATTGCTTAGTGCTATTTCAGAGCCTTCGTACATCAAATCTAAAGTAGCCAACAACACATAAACAATCTAAGAAATAGAAAGCAAGTCTATTTGACAACACAAATTCATTTGATTCTCAGACCCAATATTCCAATCAAATTACAGCCGAAGCAGTAAACCAGAATAATAAGCCGAAGATGACAGATACTGTTCAAACAAAACCACAGGTTCTAGATGACAGATGGGAGATAAGATTTCAGATTTAACAAGCAGAAAACCAACAGCCACGGGAACACAGGCAGAAAACAATCAACCAAATAACAGATTCAATCGCACACAGATCAATACGAGTCAAATTCATCAAACAAATCCCTAACCAAAACGTGAACCAAACTTGAACAAGAAAGAAAAAGAAAAGAACAGAACATCATCAAGATTGCAATAACTGAAACAGTGACGGATAAAATCAATATACCAGGCAACTCCTCCGGATCAAACTTGTAGACATCTGTCTCTCGTATGATGTCGAGCTTGAGCCTTTTCCTACAGATCTTCCTCTTCAGATAATACAACACAAGCTCTTCATCTGTCGGGTGGAATCGAAAACCAGGTGGCCACACCTGATCCTCATCAAAACAAGAATCCGCTGACACCTTCATCGTCTCTACTACTACCTCCTTCAAAAATCAAACCCTTCGATCAATCCAATTGACGGTCAACGAAACCCAAAAAAATCCTGTCCCTCTTCAAGGCATCAAACAAAGGGGAAATCCGACAAGATTGTGCTAGGAAACACTGAGCAAGAATCTACATGACAATCGGAGAAAAAGGGTAAAAAGAAAAAACAGAAAGATAAGGTTTTGACGGAAGAGATTTTGTTAGGAAATCTTGAGCTTTTTGAGGGTTTGGTTCTTTAGGATGAGTTTTTTGGAGAAGAAGAAACCGAGAGTCTTAGTCAAAGAAGCCTACTCGCCAGTGGGCAGGGGAGATACGGTTTTACTTTTATTAGTGAGCGAAGCCGACACGAAGTTTCTTCGCCTTTGGGTTAAAATTGGAAAAATTGCGCTCAAGATCCTGGGTTTTTATACGTTTTCTCCCGAAAGTTTTAGAAATTGATTCTTACAATTTTACCCCCTGCCATTGCTTTTACATCGGGAAAATTATAAAAAACCCTCCAAGGTTTGCCCAAACCTCACGTTTTGTCCTTGCTATTTCAGAAACTTACAGTTCCCCCCCCCCCGGCGTCATTAGCTCCATCAATAGGACTGTTAGAGAAATAGGACCTAGTGAATGTTGAAAGGTGTTAACCTGAAATTGGCCCTAGCAGATGTATATAATCCTGGACCTTTTAACGATTCCCTCATACCTTTGCGGCCACCATCCATTGTGCGTGGCAAAAATAATTAGTTTTGTTCTCATTTTCCACTGTCTCATGTCGATTCAAAATGAGGGAGTGAACTTGTTCTTTTGTCAACCATCTATTGGTTTTAACGGTGAAAGTAAATTCTTCAATTAAAATGATTAACTTTTTTCTTCAAATTTTAGGGTTTTGAGTTTGAATGTATGATCGGGTTTGGGATAAGGTTTAGAGTTTAAGGTCCGGTGATAGTTGTTGTGAAGATGTTTGCAACTAGCACAAGACACTCTGATTTTGAACATCTTCAATGCGAGAATGGGCACTATTGGTGTAGGCGACGAGCAGCTGTGAAAATTTTAGAATATGAGAAAAACCCAAGCAGGATGCATTATACATGTGTTGAGAAAAAAATGCAAGTTGTGGGCTTGGTGTGTGCCAAAGGAAATAATCAGGCAAAGCAAGGGGCTAGACAGAGTTCAAGTTATAACGTAGCTGCGGGGGTATGGTTTAGGTGGTGACAGGGTAGATAAGTGTGAGGAAAGAGATGAAAAACCAGAGATGGTGGCATTTGGAAGTGTACGCAGGAGACTTAAGAAGGTGGAAGTTTCTGTTGGAAGAACAAGAAAAATTGTGATTCTGAGTTTGAAGATCAATGTAATAATGTTTGCAATTGTAATTATTATTTTGGTGATGTGAATGAAGAATTAATTCTAAAATTGTTTCCCAATTTGCTTAAGGGGGTTACTGACAAATTAAAAATGTGACCACATTGAAAGCTCTGTTTAATTTGCATGTTCAGTTTGACTGTAGTTGGTACTGAAAGGGGTTATTACAAAATTGAAAAATTGACAAATGCAAAAATGATGTGTCTCTGTACAATTGCATCATGGGTAAACATAACCTAAATATGAGGGGGTTACTATCAATTCACATAATTGGTATACACAAAAGTGTTCCAAAGCACATCAAGGTACCTTAATGATATAAAGAAGAATTAGATCAACATCTAGTCATTCAAAACAACATCCTCATTCTGTTACATCTGTAAAACATCATCTAGATAACATCAACTTGCCTAGATGCTAACATAATCTTGCAACTGAAATGTCTATCTTTCTACATTCACAAAAGTGTTCCATTTATCTTCATTCATAAAAAAGTCTATTTAACTTCATTCATAAAAGAGTTAATCTACCTTCATTCACAAAAGAGTCCATCTATCTTTAATCACAAAAGAGTATATCTACCTTCAATCATAAAAGAGTTCATCAAACTTCACTCATAAAAGAGTCCATCCACCTTCATTCATAAAAGAGTCCATCTAATTTCATTCACAAAAATGTATCTAACTTCATTCACAAAAGTTCCATCTAACTTATGTCACAAATATTAGAGGATTCTTTATATGTTCCAGTCCTCTAACTAGAATTGCAAGTTGCATCAGCCAACTATGTTCTTCCCCTGCACATAGATGTAATGTAAGTGTTTTTCTAGGGTACAGTAAGTAAAAAATCAAAAGCTATAGTTGCTGGTTTGGATGTTTGATTTTTCCCTCTCCCTTGAGTCTGCAAATAGGAAATGAAGTTAACAGTCATCAAAATTGGCAAGTAAGGTTGCTTATTATTGTTAACAATAAGGGATAGGACAAATTACTTGGTTAATGCATGTTTTAGCATTATGACCAATGGTACCACACTTGCTGTAGGTTACTGTGCTAGACCTTGATGTCCTTACTCCTTCACCAACCTCTCTTTTTCTATTCTTCCTAGGCCTACTAGGTTTTTTTTCTGATGAGTGGAAGGAGTATAAATGTTTCTTCATGTTCAGGAAAAAGATCAACTTATAGCAATGGGTGCACAACCTCACCATAAGCTTTGAGATAAGTATCCATGAGTAAATGTAATCCTCATCATTAACCCTATTAAAAATTATATAGTAGATGACATACTTGCATGGAATGCCAGTGATTCCCCACTAATTGCATGTATATGTCCTCAATGCTAAATTCAACATACTCATTTCTAGATTATAAAAGCACTTGGAATTCATCCTTTCCAGTTGGCAAAGTAGTGCAGCCACGAGAGGTTTTAATTCTTCTATCCAATTCTTTCATGGAAAAAAGGGTAAATATGGCACTCCAAGTACAGCTAGTGGCATATCTCTTATGGAATCTAGACATCTTCTTTAGTCTTAGCTATTCTAACAAGGTTAGGACAGCCAAACATCTTATTTTCCTTATCCAGCTGTTACATGACTTACTCATGTTATTAGTAACATTATCTACCTTGTAGAAGTGATCATACCCTAGTCTAAACCATGGCCCAACAAGTTTTTCAGTTAGCTACTTATATGTTAAACCATTATTGTCAAAATTGTATAAGCTCTTCATTGCAATATTAAACTCATTCAAATTGAATGCCTTTGTAGTTTTCCAAAAATCAGTTCTAAAATATAAACTTGTAAACCTAGCTCTGAAATTGGAATATAAGTGTCTAATGCAAAATATGTATTTTGCTTAAGGATATGTAATAGCCACAACATCAATTAAACCATAAGAAATCGAAAACTAAAAGGATTAGATTCTATAAGGTATAAGAATTACATAAATACAACAAGTCTATCTTCAATTACCTTCTGTGTTTTTTTTATCAAGGTATAAGCCCCATCACCAATGCAATCTTTCAGGCACTAAAGAAAGGACATATTAATATCATTGCTCTCAACTTTCATCACAGCAGTTGTAAGTAGGAATATTCAATTGTTTCCGTCCAAGGCTACAGCAACAACATACACTTCTCCATAAGGACCTTTAAGGAAGCATCCATCAATCCTAATAAAAGGTTTGCATCCACTTAGAAACCCTTTACTACATGTAGCAAAACATGCAAAAATATTCTTGAATTATGGATGACTTGCATTTGCAGAGGGTCCAAGACACTTCCTAATAAAAGGTTTGCATCCACTTAAAAACCATCTACTACAGGTAGTAAACACATGTAAAAATCTTCTTAAATTGTAGCTGACGTACATTTGGAGAGGGTCTAAGACAAAATTCCATTTTTGCTACACTTTTAGGGTTATGCTCCAGGACCAACAGGCTTCATTTTCTTAACTTTGCATAAGCTTTAGCATGTTTTTCTTCAATTTCATCTTTGCCCCTCCTTCTGGCCTTGTATAACTACATCTTTATAACTTTAATTCCAAACTGACTCTCTAAATGTTCGGACATCAAAGCATAACTCATGTTTGTGTCCTCTTTCAAAAAAATCACCAAGCTTGCTGGCAATCCATCTAACATTTGCATTTGAATTCCTAAAAGGTCTAAGGCAATTGTATTCCCCATCAAGAGTCTTCACCATTAAGGTCTTCTTATCGAGCAATAAGGATGCAAGTATGCGCCATGTATAACCCTCATTCGAACGTATAACTCTGACTCTTGCAAGTTCTTTCTTGACCCTCTTCAACTCATATCCCCCATCTATAGAGTAGTTTCTCAATAGTTCCCTAAAGTGCTGAACGTCTCTAAAAACATGGAAATTTTCAAACACAATCTTACCATCAAAATTCATCCTAAAGTCTTTTGCACAAGTCTTTATGTTTCTATCAAACCTTTTTCCCACCCTCTTCATAAACTCAGTTATATTCTTATTTGCTAAGTCTCCATCATGAGATGATTCACTCCTCAAGTCACTTAGATCATGTTCATCATCCTCCCTTTCACCTCCACCCTGTTCATCCTCTTCATCACCTTTACATTCACTTGTCTGGTTAGCATCCCTATCATCCAACCACTCATCATCATCATCATCTTCAGAGAATTAGAACACTTCACCACTTCAATTTCCCTTTTCATCATCAGCTACATTGAAAGAATCTTCATTCTGAATACCATCATACTGACTATTATTTTTTCTCTTTCCTTTATCCCTTACTGATTCAGGTCCCCTCCCTCTTTGCCCAATTCTTCCTTTTTTACTACCTCTTCCTTATCTAACTTCACCTTCGACTTAACTGACATATACCCCATTAAGGTCAGGCAATGAGGCATCATTTTTATTCATTTCCCCCATCAGCCCTTCATTCTTCTGCTCCTCATCATCACCTGCAACCCTAACCTTCTTCTCCACATCTCTATTCTCCTTACATTCAACTTTTAACTCATTATGATCAACTTCTTCACTAACTGAAACATTCTCCCATTCTTCCCCCATCTACTCACAATACATATCGACTAAGGGACATAGTTCAGTCTTCACATATAAAGATATTTCAGTCAATTCTTCATAATTTCTGAACATCTACAAAATGTCGGAGTTATTCTCAATCCTTATCCCATTTCCAATTGTTATTTTAAGTATAGAAAATTGCTCTTTTAGAAAGATTTTCCCCTAAATAGTCTCACTCAAATCCAAGTATGAATAATAGTCTGGATCGACACCCTTCTATACATATATAGGTAACGCAAGAACATCTACCTCCTCCTTATAGAATAGAAGATTGTGCACCATGGTTTTCTGTAAAAATAAATAAACAACAAAACTTTGTAAGCAACTTCAGGAACCCAAATACCCATGCATGTTTCATCTTATCATCAAAACAGAGACTCAAGCACACACCAACTTTAAAAACCCCTTACCTAAGCAATGAATTCTAGAAAAGCTATTAAATTTCAGTACCTATCTTCCTTTCCAGTTATAACACCACCGCAATCACTTTGTCTCCAATTCTGATGATCTTTAAATTTTTCCTTAACACCAAACTATAGACTTGCAAAAAGAAGATAGAGAAAAATAACATATGAAAAGAAAAAGGATAAGTGTTGATGAGGGCATAACGCGCATTTACGAAAAGTGTTAATACTTTTCATTTGCTGGCTAACAGTCCTACTGATGAAGCTAATAATGTAGGGGGAAAATTATAGGTTTCTGAAACAATGAGGGAAAAAAAAAAAAGAGGTTTAGGCAAACCTCAAAAGGTTTTTTTTTATAATTGTTCCTTTTACATCTTGGTTGGATACTTTGGAAATTTTGAAGCACTGTCTCACTGTTCAATGGCGGAGCAAATGACAAGCTTAATTTCTGGCAAGAAGAAATAATCAATCATCCTCTGCCACACTTTCATTCGCTCAATTTCTTCCTACAAATTTCTAGCAAGAACAAGCGTTTTAATTTGTTGAGAGGATGGTGTAGTGTGGCTTGCCTCAATGGGGAATGAACTTGTCCATTGCTAGAAAGGTTCATCCAACTCGCATCATATTTGATGCTCGGCGGCATCCTCATTGTATGACATGCTGGCCTGAATGAGAGACTTCCGGTGTGAAGATGTCTGTAAGGCTTTGAAGAACAATGGTTAGGAGCTCCCCGGAGTGTGTTTCCAGGGGAGGAGCCTTCGACGCCCAACTCAGTATTTGTGAGAATAGTAGTAGAGAACGGAGAATAGGAAAAAAGAGAGAGAGTCTGCTCTATCCTTACTAAGGTCCCTCCTAAGTATTTATAGGAGAGTGGAGGGAGGAGGCCGTTTGACACAGCCTGCCCAGATCATGACACGTGTTTGATCAGATCTGATCTGTACCTTCAGAAATAGGTATCTCTAGCTAGCTGTAGGCCATTCTGGCCAGAGGGCAGGGGCGTGCGCGAGGTCTCTTTGTCAAAGGCTCCTTAACCATTTTTGTCGTATTCCCGTATGACCCTTTCGGGGTGTGAGACCCCTTCGGGCAGAGATTTTCCCCCTGAAGGCTATCTGGGAAGACTTTGTAGAAGAGTGGGTCACCTTCGGGAGACTTTTTCCCCTGTCGAGGATGGTGGATCTACTTTCCCGAGGTCGGTAGCTTCACAAATCCGAGGGTAATGAAAACACCTTTTCTCGAAATTGATCATGTTACTTTCCGATGGTGATGTGGAGAATGCCCCGAGGTCGGGACTAAATTCCTGCCGAAGGTGGCGTCAAGTTAGCCGATCAGGAGATCTCGGGGGCGAGAGCCCTTCGACTATCAACATTCATGCATTGTAGGATTATGATGGGCGCCTAACTGAAATGGAATTCCCAAACCCAAATCCCTATTTCAAATTAATTTTAAATTTCTAAAACATAAGTTCTAGCTACCCAGTTGTTGAGAACTAGATTGATGCATTCGTTGGTTAGAGCTAGCTTTTAGATGCTAATTACCAAACTAATCTAGATATTTCAATATCAATGTTTCCCTCCTACAAACTACAGCATGTCTGTCTACACTTGTGTTTGATCAATCATACTGCTTGTCTCACAAGTTAGGTCTTAATTTCTTTTCCTGAAATATATATCTGGTTAACCTTATACATTAGTTTAAGTAAAATTCATCATTACTTTGATCTCTTCAATACCTCCAACCATCTTGAAAACTACATATAAAAATCAGCAAACAAATTTGGTGCTTTGAATATTGCCATTGAGCTAGACAAATAAACATTTTATGTATACATGTGTGTGTGTGTGTGTGTGTGTGTGTGTGTGTGTGTGTGTGTGTGTTACAAGTTCCCATGTGTTGCAGTAAGAATAGTTTCATGTTCAAAGTTTGTTTTTTTTAATTCTTTTTCCTGATGAATGGTTAAATTCCTCATCTAGTTCATACATCTATTATTTTTGTCTCCTTAGTCCCCAAACTCCTTCATCTGATAATTGGGTCCCCATATTTAATTACAATTGTAGGGATGTCAAAAAATACCTATCCTCCCTAAACCCAGCTCCCAACCCCAAACTTGCCCCTATTTGTATAGCTATGAGGAGAATGCAATTTAACTAATCTTACCCGCATCTCTCCCACACTAATATATTTATATTTAAAATATGATTTTATTTCAAATAAAATTGTAATAACATAAATTACCATATATTACTTTAGTTTGTGATATTTGGTTATTATTAATTATGAAGGGTAAATTACAGGGATGTTAATGAGTAGGATTTGAGTTGGATATAGTTAATCTCAAACTCTTTTCTCCAGTAATTAGGTTGGGGTAATATTTGCCCCACGGATAGGCAGGTACTACCTACTAACCCATTTTAATGTATATGTTTGATTTTTTAAGACTTTTTTTTATATATTTACATACATTTTCAAAAGAATGTATGTATTTACAATTAATTAATACTTAAAAAATCATAAACTAAAGTAATATAAGATAATTTATGCTAAATTATACTCCCTCCATCCCAAAAGTTTTGCCCCATTTATTTTTTACAATTAATCTATAATTTTTTATTTTCAACATTTTAATATATAAATAAAAAAATCTTTGTACATGAATGATAATTCAAGATATATAGTTTTTAAATATATTTTTTTATTTTTTCTAACAAACAATAATATGAATAAAATTAAGTCAAAATACAACAAAAAATCAAATGTATCGAATCTTTTGAGACGGAGGGAGTAATTTTATTTTTGAAATAAAATCATATTTTGAATATAAATATACTAATTTAATAGAAGTTCAAGTATGGTCGGATTAGATAAGTTAAACTCATACCCTCCCCATGACTTTGCAGATAGGGTCGGGTTTGGGTTTGGGTTGCCGAGTTCAAGGAGGGTAGGAGTAAGTAGGTTATTTTTTGACATTCCTAGTAAATTACATGGGTTAACCCCAACCTTTTAACTTTGTTCCTATTCTAACCCCAACCTCCATTTTGTTCATTACACCTCCTTAACGTAGTTAAAAAATTTCATTTTGAACCTGTTTCAGATGAAATTCATTATATTGGACGGAAAATGACACATCACCATAGTATTGTAGGGGAAAAAAATATGTTTTTAATCTTTAAAAATTTTGCCTTTGTAAAAGTAACCTTAAATTTTTTTTTATCTTACCATCCAACCACCATCTTCAACCTTATGCCCCCATTTCGACCCACCCCTCCTTTTCATCACTGTAACCCTTCTTTGTTTTTCTCTCCCTCCTTTGTCACTGCCACCTTTCTCCACATACGGCCACTCAGAAGACACAAAGTAAACGAACCCACAAAGAGCTTAAATATTCTTTATGGAATTCCATGAAGCAATTGGTCTACAACACAAAATGTTTCTTTTACATATGTAAACTTAGGGGTGCTTATTCAGTTTTTTAAGTTTTAATCGAAACCGAATAACTGAATTTATTCAATTTTTTGTCTTATATATTAATAACCGAATAGGCCGAATTATATGAGAAAATCGAAATAGCTAAAAAACAAATTCGGTTATTCGGTTTTCATTTGAAATAACCGAATTTGTTTTTTAGCTATTTCAATTTTCTCATATAATTCAGCCTATCGGTTTTCATTTGAAATAACCAAATTATATATATACACATTTCAAACTTCAAACATCCATCAGATATTTCAATATAAACACACATTCTAGTCACATGGCAAATATCTATAATCTATTCCAAGTCCAAACATCACATACATATGCATAACAAACATTCACCACACACATAATCATTTCCAAATCTCAAATATAAATACTAGGAAAATAAAAATTTGATTATTTTGGGTTAATCAAATTTTAGCTGGGATAAACCGAAAACTGAATTGAATTTATATATCAATTTTTTGTTATAACCAAAAACTGAAATTATTTCTAAAATTTATAACTGAAAATCAAATTTTTTTTTCAGTTATTTGGTTATTTTGGATATAACCGAAATTTTGCTCACCCCTACCTAAACCAGTAACATTGGTTAGGTTTCAATGAATTAGCCATGGTTTCTCCCTTTCTCATCTACAAATTAGCGAATTGGCTGATTTTTTGTAAATCAGCCATGGTCTTCCCCGAATCCATCTCTTCACCATCAACGAGGTCGCCAAGCTACCCACCAAACTTGCTGCTGACAACCAGCAAACGTTGTATGGGGCAAACCATTAATGAGCTCAACGAGTCCAGCAATCCATCTCTCTACCATTGACGAGATTGACCACCAACTTGTCTGATTGTTCTGGTTGGTACTGAATAAAAATTTTTTGAAGCAAGTTGGTGCTGCAATTGAGAATACGTTAAAGATCAAAAGACTGGCTACTCAAACGAGCCTAAACTTGGAGCAGGTCAGAAATAAAATCTTCATTTCAAAGCGATCTAGTAACTTGATAAAAGCAAGAAACTTTTCCAAGTAAATTGTGAAAATATTTGATTCAAATTCATGCCATTAAATGTGAGTGATCATTCGGTTTATTTAGTTTAAATTGCACTAAATTAGTTGATTTATTCAGTTTTTAGTTTTGGATCGTAAGAAACCGAATAGACTAAATTAGCCTCTAAAACCGAACTCAAACTAAACCAAAATATTTTGATTTGATTCTGTCCAAACCGAATTAAATGAAAAAAAATGGGAGTGTGATTCTGTAAGATAAGGAATTAGAGAGAGACATTATTTTTTCTTCCAAATTTTATTCAATAAAGAAGATTTATGATCCATGGAAAGAAATAAAACAAGAATCCAAACAAATTTGGGTTGGTCTATAGCTTTATTGTCTATGAAAAAATTGAAAAAAATTAACAACAAATAATTATGTTAATTCAATGACCGAATTAACCAATATTCAAAACCAAAACTAAAATTTTTGTTATTTGGTTTCAATCAAAACTGAACCGAATTATCGAATTGACAGAACCAAAATTTTAAATTATTTCGGTTTTTCTATTTTTTTTAATTTGAACCGAATACTGATCACCAATACTATTAAATATAAAATAAAGGTCCCTATCAAAGTAATCCGTAAAGGTAAATGCAAATTGAAACAAATGTTAATCTCTTTCTACATAGAAAAGAAAAGGGGAGAGTTTTCGAAATAAGCACATAAATCATGAAGTGCTTTAAGAGATGCCTTATCTGCTATCTGATTGTTCTGATTCTTTTTCCAGTTTGATTTATTGTTGTACAATCTACTGTCAAGGTAAAAAATGATATGGGCATGGTGGGAAACGTGGCAGCAGTTGTGGAGCTAGTTGTGGTAAGCATGGATGAGGTACCGGCTGAAGTAGAGGTGAACATGGTGGTTTGATCATTAAATTTCAAAATTTTATGGTTGTTTTGGCAAAATAAGTATTTATGGGGGTGAAAACTAGTATTTATCTCTATAATTATATACTGACGTGTCATTTTTCATCCAGCATAATGGATTTCATAAAAAAAAATTCAAAATTGAACGTCTTAACCACATTAGGGAGGTACAACGAACAAAATGGAGGTTAGGTTTAGAATAGGAGCATAAATAAAAGGTTAAGATTGATGTGTGTACTTTACCCTAATTATGAATATACACATTCTTTTCAAAATATATATAAAAATATATAAAAAATCTAAAAAATTAAACAAATGTCTTAAATAGGTTAGCAAGCAGTATCTGCCCACTTGTTGGATGACAAATACTATTTAAACCTGATTAATTTTGAAGATGGTTTTGGCTTAGTTAAACCTAGTTCATTGATATATCTAATAGTGAACCAAATCAAGGGATCTTATTATTGCATGGAGGAGTTTGGGGACCGAAAAGTCCAAATTATATACTTAGGAACTAAAATAGAAGATTGACCATAAAA
This sequence comes from Aquilaria yunnanensis, assembly GCA_039654915.1. Lineage (NCBI taxonomy): Eukaryota > Viridiplantae > Streptophyta > Magnoliopsida > Malvales > Thymelaeaceae > Aquilaria > Aquilaria yunnanensis. Next base: position 118,185,311 of record CM077593.1, read on the forward strand.
TGAAAAAAATAAAGAAAAAAAACGCAGGAATCTACTATTCATGAATGGTACGAAAGAATAGCATAGAATAAGATCGATCAGTGAGATAGTATTAAAAACTTGGCATACATATATAATATTTCAGTCCAGCAATGAGGAAAAAACACTTGGCATATTTTGTTTTGTGATTAATTGCACAGATATGCTTACAATAACTTTTTTGTGGATTTCCTCTAAACAAAAACTCTTGTTTGGAGATCAACGTGAACTCAAGTGACACGTGACGTAATCTAAATGCAGCTAAATAGTCCCAATTTGACCAATTAAAATAGTTTAATTTTTCTTTACCCACCCTTAACTTGTTTGAAGTTGTTGTTTCTTATCTTAACATATTAATATCACATTTCTTCCATTTTTTTTTTCATTAACATGTAAAAAGTGAAGAATGAAAATTGAGACATTGCACAAATTTTTTCTTCTCTTTTAATGTCAATGATAAAAACAAATGTTTTGAACAATCTGGACCGAGGTAACTTTTTCTTTAAATTTTTGGTTTTCTTAGGATTTGAAAAAGTTAAAATCTTTCAATATTCTATTGTATTTGATTTCTTTTATATATATCGTCATTTCTACATATACCTATTCTTTTTCACCGAATAACAATGGTAACTTCTTTGTTTTTTATTCGATAAGATACTAACTTCTAAACATGTTTTTTTAGGGCCAAGGATATAATACTTTCAAAGTGTGTCATACTTCTATACTTTCAGCTTATTTACAATCGAGTCACTCGCTCATGTATCTTTGCTTCCCACATCCTCTTCACTTCTTCCTTTTTTAGAACGAGAAATAAGTTCGCTCATATCTTTATCCCACTTCTCCTCATCTTCTTCAGTTTGTTTTCTCTAGATCTCATGTACACTAATTCTTCATCACCATTTTTGAAGCTCAGGTTGCTATTTTTCCTCCTGGACTTGGATCGGCCTAACATCCAAGGTTCATAAGGCGGCTTTCAGACTTCTCGTCCCTACATTATTCATCCTTCAACCGCTCAATATGGGCAGTGGCCTTTGAGAAATAAACCTATGCCTCAACGTCCTTATCGTAGTAGTTGAGTCCAATTTTAAGAAAATGATTTTGCAGTAGTTGAGCCTGATCTTAAGAAAATGATTCTAACGATGATGTCAATGATATGATGCTATCTGCTGATGGATCTGTTTCGATCAAAGACGATTCTGACAATGAAAACAAGGTGAAGTTGCGGAGAAACCTAACAAAGAAGTCTCCAGCTTTGCCAGTGATGCTTTTTCCTGACCCAATTCGACTCTTCATTTTTTTTGTTGAAAATGATCCTAATAATGATGACAAATAAGGTGAAAGTTGCAAAACACCTTGATGAAGAAGTCTCTAGCTCCGGCCAATAGTGCTTGTCTCTATCATAGATCATGTCTTATCTGGGTGGTTGGGCCTTTAGGAAGATGGCCACAACTGTTTCATTATCTTCATTGACATCTTGTAGAAGGTGTCGGCAAATGGAGTCCAAGATGATGAGATTGAAGTCAGAGATGTATTGGTCCATTCAGTAAGAAATGTTGTTTTATTCATACAAATGTGTTGTTTTCTAAAATACTGTTCATTTTATAATATGTGCTAATTGTAAAAAATGTTGTTTGTTTCAGTAAGAAATATTATTCCATTTATGCAAATGTGTTGTTTATTAAATGTTGTTCATTTTCGTAAGATGTGTGTGATTGGTAAATAATATTGTTCATTTTAGTAAAAAGTACTGTTTTATTCACATAAATATGTTGTTCTATAAAGTATTATTCATTTATTAAGAAATACTATTTATAAATAATGTTGTTTAATTCAATCTGAAGTGTAGTTCCATTCAGAAAAAGTGTTGTTCGGTAAAGTGTTATTCATTTTTGTAAGATATGTTATTCTATAAAATGTTGTTCATTTTGTAAAAAGTATTATTCTATTCTTATAAATGTTAAGTGAGAAATGTTGTTCCATTTTAAAAATATAACATTCTGTAGTATATCAAATAAGAAATGTTGTTCCATTCAGATAAATGTATTGTTCTGTAAAGTGCTGTTCATTTAGTAAGATTTGTTGTTCTGTGAAATGTTATTTATTTCTTAAGAAGTGTTGTCTCTTGCAAATGTGTTCTTCTGTATAATATTGTTCATTTTATAAGAAATATTATTTGTAAATAATGTTGTTCGATTTAACAAAAAATGTTGTTTCATTTAGACAAATGTTATCATATGTAATATATTATTCATTTCATAAGATGTGTTGTTCAACGCATAGTAGTAGTCTTGCAAAAGGTGATGTTTATTTTATAAGATATGTTGTTTGAGGTGCAATGACAATCTTATAATATATATTATTCATTTAATAAAATATGTTGTTTAAAATATAATAATAATTTTATAAATATTACTCCCTCAATCTCATATTCTTTGCATCATTTAACTTTTTCACATAATTTAACTTAAATTTATTTATATTAGTATTTGTTAGAAAAAATTTAAAAAAATATATATTTAAAAAATTTATTATTCTTATATAAAAGTTCTTGATTTATATACTAAAATATTAAAAATAAAAATTCATAAATTAATTACTAAAAAATAAATAATATAAAAAATATGGGATAAAAAGAGCACAAAAATATGAGTATAAAGCTTTCCAATGGATGTATCAAGTAACTGTCCTTCATAGGAACCCATTATCTAGGGGAAGAGTTTTGGTTGTCTTTTTGTACTTAAGCTTATTGTTCAAGCATACCTCAGACTCCAGTGCGCCCATCAGGATCAGAATGGAAGCAGAGACGAAGAAATTAATAGGAGAAATCGAAGAAACGGAACGGAACCCAACTCTGACCGACCCGGATCCGAATACCGTGGAAGCGAAGGTACCCGAAGTGGAGATTCACCTGTACCGCCAGGGCAAGGGCCCGATCGAAGTCTTCAAGTCGCCGCTCGGCGGATGGGACCAAGATCAGTTGGAGGTCCGAGATTTGTTGGAGAAATACGGGTTCAAGTCTATCTACGCTTTCAACCCTCAATCGGGTCGGGGCGTCCCCATCCGGTTCCACAGGAACGGGAGGTCCATGCTTACCTACAAAGATGGATCCATCGTCTACATTGATGGAGAACCCAAGGTAATTTTTGTTTCTTAACAGTTATCGTCTTAGGCTGTGTTCAATTTGAGAATTTATTTTAATCCTTCTTCTGGGTCAATTCAGCGAACTAGATGAGGTAACTTGTGTTAATGGATTCGTCGGGAAATTAGTGATGAATTGGCTGTGTTTGTTTGAATTTTGGAGCTTGAGAAGTAAGTTTTGAAGAATTAATTATGGCTAATGGTGATCAAACGATATGCAGGTTTACTATTAACATTTGATCAACAGTAATTATTCAATTCTATTGGCTTTAGAGCTTTCTCATGATCTTTATAAATCAGTGGCTTATCATCTTGTAATGATTTCATTTTATAACTTCCCTGATCCAAATGTATGCAAGATGGTCCAGACGAAGAGCGTCTGAAAATTCTGATACCCTTTGTGAGAGGATAACTAAGAGTTAGTTTGTGCTCTTTTCTACGGAGTACTTATTTGTGGCCTCATTTTTACGTTTATATGTTTGATATCAGATACTTACTCGTTTTCATGCATGCAAGCACAAAGCTTGGTTTACTGTCTTTGGATACTTTGCTGGATTAGCTTTGTTTTTTGCTGTACAGAAATAGATGGCAGGGAGGCAGGCACATAGCCATGACTCTTTGTTGAGGAGACCTCAGTTCACCTGGCTTTCCATACAATGTGTCTGCCTCTCTTCCACACCATTTGAATGTCATCTTGTTGTTTTTTAGCAATACAGGAGATGGTCCTCTATATCGCCAGGGCAACTAGACTCTCAGAACATGAGTGTATAATCCTGGCTCGTTAGAGCCTGTTATTGTCAATAAAACCTAAAAATCTAATCCCAAGCTAAACTTATCTTTCATTTGCTTGTTGGATTGCTTGATCTCATTATCTGTTTCTGGTTTCTACTAGATTATGAATGTTCTGAGGCCTGATTCTTTACTAGGACTACTGGATAAAATTAGGCAACATTTGAGTTCTTTTGACAGTATGCTAAGAAAACCGTACATGTGTGCTGCATAAATTAATATAAAAAGCAGGAGAAAGAAACGTTAGGGTAGAGAAGATGTAGTTACTAAATCCAAACACACCCTGGTTAATGTGAGGGAACCAAACAAACCAGAACTTTGTCATAGTCCTATTTCTGTAGCTATTAGAATTTGACTTATTTGATGTTCCCTCAGATGTAAGGCCCGGGTTTGTGGAATCAGTTAGGGAGGATGAAAGGGACTGGAATCTTTTCGCCACATATCCCCTGCTGTAGATAAACCGGTGGTTTAGCTAGTTTCCTTTTACATCATACGTCCATCCCCTATCTTTTGACATAGCCTTCTTCTAGCAAGAACTTCTTCCTATGAAGCAATGACAGCATATGGTTGGCACTAGGAGCTATCTGGGGTGGGCGTCACTAGGTTCTGAGCTTTTTATGTCATGTCCCATCATTTAACTAGGGATCTGCTCTGAGGGTGCGGAATGTCCAATTTTGTTTGTGGATCAATGCTGCCATTAGACTACTATAAGCACTGTTACATGATGATTTTTCCCTTCATTTCACCCTGTTATTTTTTTCCTGTCTTGTGCATTCCCTGCTGCAGAATATACTGATATAAGTGCATAACACAACACCTGCCATTTTTTAATCCCTTTTGTCTTTGTTTAGTGCTGCATTAACTTGTTCCTTGTTTATTGCTGTTTAGTATTGTCTCTGATGAATCTTTCCTGTCTTGCACACTAATTGCAGGATTCCTTAATCAAACCTATAACCAAGATCTTGGTTGGAATAGCAGTTATTATGATTCTAATTTCAGTTGTACTGAAGGATCCTCCAGGGTGGATCCAACGACTAAACATTTTCGGTGGGGACTTCCCTCCATGGGTCTTGGCCTGTGTCGTGATTGCTTTCACACGCATGAGGAAGAGAACAAGGGATGTCTTAAAGAAGCTTGGCTGGTGAACAGACTCAACCAATGCAAAATTATTAAGTGTCCATGTTATCCTTTGTTCTGGATGACAGGGCTCACGGTTTTCCTCCATGACATTGACTATTCTCAGACCTATCAGTACAGTTTTCTTAAAAATAAAAACCGCTCTCTATTTTTTCCGAGTATAACAGTCTAAAGCGGGTATACACAAAGTAATTCGAGTTAACGCTAACTTATGAAGGTGGAAGGTTGCTTGGGACGGTAATTGGGTAGAATTAGTCGATACTTTTAGCATCGGCTGACCTGCCAATCGAACACAAACACATGCTGAGCGAACTGCATATTGAGCTTTACACTAGATTTTTAAGTGGACCTTACAAACAGGTGTAGGAGGTCTGGTTGGCGCGGAGTTATGATCTTGTGTTGGCGAAAGAAACGGTGAATTTACGTTTGAAGTTGGTCAAAACTATAAAATTAAATGCGATACAAATCTTTTTATACTTTGTTATTCGATTGTATGGTATATTATGGTATTTTGTGATATTTCACATATTGCTCATTTTTTTAATACATTTTGTCCAAAAATAACAATATACCACAAATACAATGAAGTACGTACAGTGGTATTTTATTTTTCATAGATATATGTGAGATATATTTTTTGTCATTTTACATCAAAATATTATAAATACATAAAATATTAAAATATAATTAATACACATATCATAAAATAAATATTTATTTTTATTCTTTTGGTTATTTTCTTAGTTAATATAAAAATTTAATAGTTACTTTGAGTCACTTAGGAACTCAATATGGTATTAAAAAATGTATTGTTATTATTAAGTATTGGTTTTTTCTCTTATATCAATAAATTAGTTTCTTTCTAAGTATTATTTATTTTGATCAATATATAACATTTTTTTATGTTTTTTGTATTAAAAAAATATCTTCTAACATATATATTTTATTTATATTTGATAAATTATGATGAGAAAAATTAGAATACATATAAAATGTGTAAAAAAAAATTTATTGAATTTATTTTATCTTAAAATAATATCTTAACATTATTTTTTATGAAAACGGTAACAATATGCGGCGCGGTATACCATGTGGTATATCTTAAAAATTTCGAGTGCGGTATATCTAGTGGTAATGATATTTAACACCTTGGTTAGAACTAACTTTCCAAACCAATGCTTTTCCGATCAGACGCCCTCTCCCATTCTAGTGAGTTTTGCTGCTTACTCATGCATCGAAGATTTTGCTTTCTCGATTGTTGCCACCGTCTAGACATCAAAGTCCGGTCTGGTGTGATCTAGTTTAGAGTACTTCTTTAAGTTGGTGAGTAAATTTCATGAATGATCCTTAACTTTTAGTTATTGTTTCTTTTTAATCCCTAACCAATTGAATGTTTTGTTTTAGTCCTAAACCTATTAAAATGTTTCGTTTTCATCTTAAATTTATTAAAAATATTTCATTTTGGTCCTAATTTGATGAAATTTATTATCTCAAAGTATTTGTCTAATAACAATATTTTAGATTATAATTTAAACTATCCAATAATTATCTTATAATAAATTTAATTTGTATAATAATTTTTTATAGTTGATAAAAAACTCAAATCATTTTTTTATTTTGTAAATTAAACTTATTTCATTCAAAAAGAAAAAAAATTATTAATTTAATTTATCTATTTATTGTGAAAAAAATATTAAATTATTTTAATTTACTGGAAGACAATTATTAAACATTTAAATTATAATTTCAAAAGTTTCTATCAGACAATTATTCTGAGTTAATAAATTTCATCTGGTAAGGAACTAAAATAAAATAATTTTAATAGGTTTAGAATCCAAATATAATATTTAATATGTTATGGACTGAAAGAAAATAATGACTAAACGTTAGAAATCATTTATGCAATTTATTCTTAAGTTTGTGTATAAAGTGGGAGATGACGATAATGAATGAAATGAGAGGGGAATACGGAATACCTTACGTATGTGTGTGTGAGAGAGAGAGTCGTTAAATTAGTTGACCACTAGTTCTGTACGTTCGTATTGTAACTTGAGTATCTTAAATATTTTTTTAATACTATTATTATCATTTCAAAACATATTACCCCAATTTTGACTTTATGTACTCAACAAAATGAGTAAAATGAAACTCCTAATTAAATCATAAGTCACAGCAATTGGATTCTTATTGTAAACGTAGGGTAGAAGGTGAGAGGTTAAGCTTCTGTCTTTGTCGATCCACATTGGCCAACTCATTAGAAGATGAGAAACTAAAAACAGACTAATTCAATTTTGTTTCTTTTGTTTTTCTTAAAAAAAATACAGCTTTGTTTAATCAACTCCAATAGCTGCAGTTGACTGCCTAAAAACAAAACAGACTAGTAGATTTTTTATGCTTAATCCTTGATAGGCGCAATCTATGAAAAAGTGGTGTTAATTAACTGGTATGATTCATACAGATCTGTGGGATGAAAAATAAAAATTAAAAGTACTATTCTTTTTCTGATTCCTAAAAAAAAAGTACAAACCTTTTGTGGGTGCTTTTTTGTGTTGTCATTTTTACAGCTGGCCAATGCGACAAATAGTTCTAGTTCTAAACACTTGTAGGGAAGTTTCTAAAATACCGCACGCGTACCAATACCCCCTCTTTTTCCACCATTGGATTAAAAGAATCCATGTTTTGGTAAAACTCTGTTTTACAACCAGAAGTTTTAGCCTGTGAACATTCTAGTCCCTAAAGTTTATTTTTTGATTTATTTCTTTGAGTTAAGAATTAATTGAACTTCTAAAACTTTTTTTTTTTAGTAATTGAAGATTATTGCTAAGATCTTTTTAGAATATCACCAAAGTTGCATAGTAACTGTAAGACCCATTATTGAAATGAGAGGATAGTAAGATTGTCTAAAACGTTGACAGATATCTAAAAAAAATTTTAAGACTAATTGAAAATTACTAATAGATAAAACTTCTAGAAATTTAGTTAAGTCTACTTCAAAGAGAGAAGAATAATAGGAAACTATGCAGAATAGAAAAATAAAGAACTCTCAAGCCAAACTAATTAGAGAAGTTGAGAAAAAATTAGAAAATTGGAATATTCCTAATATGGATAAATGGGATGTTTATCAAAAAGGAACTTTTAATTTTAGAATAACTTACGCCGCTAATACAGTAGAGAAAACTATTCCAATAATGGAAGAATATCATAAATTTGAACTGTTTTCAAAATACATGATCAAGGATCATCTAGAAAATCACTACAATTAGATGCATGTTGGATTGGTACAAATTGCTTTAAAATTGTTAATAAGGAATGGTCTGACCACATCTGTAATAATCGCTTTAAGAGATTACAGGCATAACAAATTCTCAGATTCTTTGTTAGGCATTGTTGAATAAAGCTTGTGTGATGGACCAATTTATTTTAATTGTCATCCAAACTTTACTGTTTCCCTAAAAGATTCTCATATTATGAAAGTGTTAACTGCAAACATCATGACATCTGGTTTTGACATGTTAGAAGGATCCCAGAATCTTGCTTTGGTTTATAGAATTTATTACAAAGTCATGACCACACAGATTGAACTTAAGGCTTTAGAATTTGATACCAGAGGAGAAACTCTGTTATTAAAAGAAAAACATAGAAAAGAGTAGTGTTGTTGTGTTGTTGTTCCAAAACCAATTAAATGGAGAGACATTAAGCTTCTAGAAAAATGGATTTTCCAGAATGAAAAACTCATAAAAACCTTGAAACCTTAAGACTTAGAAAAGGATAGTTGAATATGAGAATAGAGAAGTTGAATTAGATTTAGTAAAGATAGAATTACGAAGATTGCTTTTTCATAATTGGAATAAAAAAGACTTCCTACAAGAATTACTTATAAACCTTCAATTTCTAGAGCTTCATGCTCCTATATTTCAAAATTTGAACATGAGAAACTTGTAGGAGAAATTAGAGAATCAATAGAATAAGTTTCATATCCTGTTTATAAAACTGATCCAGTTGTCTTAAAAAAGAATAACAATTTAGGGTAACAAGAAGAAAAATCAAAATCTATCTCCATAGGATCTCTTAATCCTAGTTTTTCAGATTTTCAGCTAAATATATTAACCAAATCCTTTAAGTTTGGCCTTCAAAGCTTAAATGAAGATTTCTGGTCAGACAAAAATGAGATTAAAAGAAAGTGGTTCTATGAAACATATACCAAAGAAGATAGAAAAGAAATTAAACACATTTGGTATAAAAGGATGATAAGAACTAAAAAGAATTTAAAACTATTTGAATGGTTTATTCCAACCATAGTGTTAGATGAAGAAATTACATTGGATGTTTTGGAAAAAACTTGATCTACATATAAGACTAAAGATGAAAAAGAAATTATATCTCTACATCTACCTAACACTACGGTTATAACGGAAGAAGAAGTTAAAAACATCTGTTTCACCTTTTAAAGCTTATGATGTAGAAAATCATGAAACTGTTAAGAAGTCGGTTGATAAAAAAGATCTTCAAAATGTCATTGAACAGAATAATTATACAAATCTTTACCCACAATCTATAGGTAAACAAATGAATGAAATTGAAACAGTTTTAGATAAGCATAAATTTGGTCTTACAAAGCTTCAGTCTTTAAACCAGAACTTTTGCTAGAAACAACAAAATCCCTAATAAGTTTTTCAAAAAAACTTCCAGAATTCAAATTAAAACCCAATGATCAAATTACTGATTTAGTTGACCAGATAGCTAAATTGACAATTAAATCTGATGACCACAAATAACCTGCTAATAAAAAACAAAAGTGTTTTCAGATTAATGTTATTGATGAAACTCCCAATATCCAACAATTAGTTGCACCATCTAATCCAGAACATGAAACTTTAGAATTAAATCAGATTCATTCTAAAGGGGGGAGAAAAGATCCGATTAAAACCAATAGAGTTTGGAATGTGTCGCATCCTTATGCCCCAACAAAAGCATCACCAGTTGATATAAGGTTAAGTAATTATTCTGAACCTTTTGCTTTTGAGGAATATAAAGGAGATTTGATAAGGTAATAGAACATAGATGGTTTGTCAGAATATCAAATAATAAACACTATTCAACATATGATTATGTTTGGAATAGCTGTTGTTGGATTTGTTTCATTCATGGCTCACATTTATTTGATTTTGATGATAACAAAACATATTTATTTTATGTGTTTTAAAGCTTTACCTAAAGATTTATACATTAGTCTTTTATTGATAAAGTTTTGATCTTTGGAAGGAAAATTATTTTATAAGTATATTTGAAGTATTTATGTTGATTCAAGCATTGCTTGTGAAGGAAGAAATCATTTTGGAGAAAAATTCATTGAAGTTTGGAAGTTTAGAAATGAAAAAATCCTGGAACTGCGTTTTCAACAGAATGAAATGTTTTCAACTGGGTGAAACTGGAGTCAGTTTTCGAACCTGAGAGAATCTTATCTCTGGACAAGAAAATCATTCGAGTGAAATGTTTTCAACCGAGTGAAATGTTTTCAACCGGGTGAAACTGGAGTCAATTTTCGAACCCGAGAGAATTTTATTTCTGGACAAGAAAATCATTCGAGTGAAATGTTTTCAACCGGGTGAAACTGGAGTCAGTTTTCAAACCCGAGAGAATTTTATTTCTGGACAAGAAAATCAATCGAATGAAAAATTTTCAACCGAGTGAAACTTGGATTCCAGACCTGCGGATAAGTTTTTGGTTCAAAAAATCCTTGAAAAATAATTATAAATTTATGCCATGTCAAATTCCACGTGTATAAAGTGCTGACAGCTCATTAATTACAAATATAACCGTTTGAGGTCAAACGTTGAATTTCGTTATCAGACAGAATTTTCAACCGAGTGAAAATATTTCACCCGGGTGAAACTGGGCGACAGACGCAAAAACCTGTCAAATTTGACAGCAACGGTCACCTGCTTTCTTGGAGACATTTCTGACCTTTCCAACGGTTCTTCAACGTCTCTTTGACCCCCAAATGAGCATAAATACATGGAGAAACACCTTGGAGACAACACTTGGCCATTAGAAGTAAGGATTCATCACCAAATACTCATTAAAGTGTTCATTATTTGAGAAAAGTGTCAAGAGTTGTGCTTTCACTTGTATATCTAGCTTGAGTGCTATTGTGTGAGCTTGTAAGATTGTAAACATTTCAAGTCTTAGAATCTCTTGAGTGTAGAGTGGTTTCTAGTGAGCCTTGAAGAAAACTAGGGAGTGGTTTCTAGTGAGCCTTAGAGAAAACTATAGATTGGTTGGGTGTGAACCTTGAAGAAAACACCATTGTAATTTTGATCAAGACATAGTGGAGGAAATCTCAAGTGAGCAAGCTTGAGGAGAGGACGTAGACTCCGGTTGGTGGAGTTGAACCTCTATAAATCCCGGTGCACTCTTTTCCTTATCCTCATTTATTTACTTGCTTTATTTGAGCTTAACATTACTTGGTTGTTCTTGATCTTGGTTGAGTGAATTTAGTTGTCAATTTTGATTTTGTTAAAGTTTTTAAAACAACCAATTCACCCCCCCTCTTGGTTGCACTTGGGCCAACAGCTGCTACAAAATAAATTGATAACTCAGACTCGAAAATAGCTGAAATCATTATAATTGGTTTTACAGGATGGTTAAGAAATTGGTGGAAAAAGTATCTAACTGAATAAGGAAGACAAGAAATAAAAAATGCAAGAAAAATAGTCACGGCTCAACATGGAAATCAATTAATTCAAACAAGTAAACCAAATGTAGTAAATACTCTACTATGTACTACTTATTCTTATTTTGTTGGTGATACAGCAAATAAAAAAAGTAGAAATGGTGAATTGTTGCTAAATATGAGGTGTAGAACTTTATCAAATTCAGAATGGTATAAGGATACTTTCCTTACAAGAGTATACAAAAGAGAAGATTGTAGATTTTCATTTGGAAAGAAAAATTCATTCAAGGGTTACCTAAACACTTTGGCCAATTGGTCATGGATCATATTAAAGAGAAAAATCAATGTCATCCTAATCTAAAGAATTATACTTATGGTCAAATCATAGCAAAAGTAAAATAAGTTGGGTTAAAAATGTGTCATGAAATGAAGTGGCAAAACCATGTAAAAAGAGAAAAATTAGCAGGAAAAAAAGAAATGGGAAAATTTTGCTCTCAATTTGGATATGATGTCCCAAGGCCACACTCTGAATATGAACCTGGAAGACAAAAAAAACATAAATCCTATAGAAAGTATAGGAGAAAAAGGTTTGCAAGATTGGAAGAAAAACCAAAAACTTCGAAAAGATTTAAAAAGAAGAAATCTAGAAAAAATCAAAAGGTTTGCTAAAAATGCGGTAAATCGGGACATTTTGCTAATAAATGTAAAACAAGACAAAAAATAAACTCTCTAGAAATAAATGAAGGATTAAAAAAGAGTTTAATATAAATCTTGTTGAATAGTGATAGTGAACTTAAAGAAGAAAAAGAAGAAATAACTTCTAAAAGTGCTAAAAAAATAAATGAAATAGGTCTTTCAGATAGTTCAAAATCTGAGTTAGAAAGCTATAGTTCAAATTGTGGTTATGAATCTTAGCAATTACAGAATACTTTTGGCAACCTTCAATTAGATGTAATACAAGTTAATGTTATGACTGAAGAGGATGAAAGAATCTTAGAAATTGCAAGACAAATTGATGACATAGAGTTAAGAAAAGAAATTTTGTTTAAACACCTTGAAAGGGTCAAAAAACAAGAAAGTCATCAAAACTAGGGAAGAAAAAATTTCAAGAAAGAGGTTGATATACAAGAATTGACTAAGCCTCATGTCTATAGTTGAAATGAAATTTTAAAAAGAATAGATGAGGCAAAAAAGAGTAAAAAAAACCCTACAATAGCAGAATTAAAGAGAGAAATTTTAAAAATAAAGGTAGAGATTAAATCCCTTAAGAATAGAATTGAGATTTTAGAACTCCAAAATTTTGAAGGATACTCTCAAAATTTTCTAGAAGATGAACTTGTCATGGAAAATTTGGAAGAATTTAGGTTCAAGACAAAACAAAAAGAAAAGGGAAAATATATTCCAGAAATAAGCCTAGAAAATGAGACCATAGAAAAAGAAAACTATCAAGAAAAACCCTTACAAATTAATGAGGTCTATTCTATGCCAAATAAAAAATGTACCAGTAGAATGACTTTATTAATAAAAAATCAATTCAAATTGACAACAATTGTTTTAGTCGATTTAGGAGCAGATAGAAATTGTATCAAGGAATAAATTGTTCCTTATCAATATCTTGATAATTCCTTTGGGTCAATCACTGCTGCCAACAAAGAAACCATTCCAATGAGGTTTAAACTGACAAATGTTGATGTGTGTAATGAAAACATTTGTATTAAGCAACATTTCACAGTGTTAAACAAGAACCAAGAACTAATTTTAAAAACTCCATTCTTAGTCACAATCATGCCTTTTAAAGTTAGTATGAATGGAATTTCTACTAAAAAATTTGGAAAGAAAATAACTTTTGAGTTTACTGAACCTCCTAAGAGATCATCGCTGGAAGAAATCAGTATAGATTTAGGAAGAAAACAAAATGTTCTTATGTGTTTACAGGAAGAAATAAAATAAAAAGTGTTGAAGAAAAATTAGAAGATAAAGAATTAAGACAAAGAATAGAACATTTTAAGGAAGTTTTAGCTAAAAAGGTTTGTGCTAATGTCCCTGATGTTTTTTAGAGAGAAAGAAACATATTGTGAGTCTTCCATATGAACTAAACTTTAACGAGAAAAACATTCATACAAGGTCTAGGGTAATCCAAATGAATGAAAAATTAATGGGCCATTGTAGGAAAGAAATCCAAGAACTAATAGATAAGAAATTAATTAGGAATAGTTCTTCAACATGGAGCTGTTTTGCTTTTTATGTTATTAAGAATTTAGAAATTGAAAAAGGAATGCCAAGATTGGTAATAAATTACAAACCTTTAAATAAAGTTCTTAGATGGATTAGATATCCAATACCTAACAAGAAATATTTATTATCAAGACTTCATAATATTGTGGTATTTTCAAAATTTGATATGAAGTCAGAATATTGGCATATCCAAATTGCTGAGAAAGGAAAAAACAAACCAGGTTTTAATACTCCGTTTAGTCACTATGAATGAAATGTTATGTCATTTGGATTGAAAAATGTCCCATGAGAATTTCAGAAAATTATGAAGAAAATTTTTAATCCTTATAGCTTTTTTACTATTGTTTACATTGATAATGTGCTTGTGTTTTCTCAATCAATTAATCAACATTGGAAGCACTTAAAACATTTTGTAAAAATAAGAGAAGACACAATATTAGTTGTATCAACAAAAAAGATGGAATTTTTTGAAACTAGAATTAGATTTTTAACCCATATAATTCATAAAGTAAAAATTAAGCCTATTGATAGATCAATGAACTTTGTTGATAAATTTCCTAAAAAAATTAAGGACAATAAACAATTACAGAGACTTTTAGAAAGTTTAAATTATGTTGGAGATTTTTATAAAAATCTTGCCAAGGATTACCAACCCTTGCTTGATAGGTTAAAGAAGAATCCTCTTGATTGGAATATAGAACAAACCAAGGCTATCTAGTTTGTCAAAAGAAGAATAAAAGAAATTCTTTGTGTTAATATTCGCAACCCATAAGCTTTTAAAATTGTTGAAACAAATGCTAGTGACATTGGCTATGGTGGAATATTAAAACAAAAAATTGATGATAAAGAACAATTAGTAAGATTTACTTCCGGAGTCTAGAATCAAGCTCAAAAGGATTATGCTACCATTAAAAAAGGAACTCTTGCAATTGTTCTATATGTCACAAAATTTAAGGAAGATCTCCTTAACAAAAAATTTTTAATTAGAATTGATTGTAAAACAGCAAAAAATGTTTTACTTAAAGATGTTAAAAATTTAGCCTCTAAGCAAATTATTGCTTGCTGGCAAACTATTTTATCTGCTTTCAATTTTGACATTGAATATATTGTAGAAGAAACAAACTTTATTCCTGATTTCTTGACTAGAGAATTTTTGCAGAGGAGAAAAGATGACAAATAACTTGAACCAGAAAAACAAAACTGTTCTCTGTAAAAAATCCAAGGACAATCTGATGGAAATAGAAAGTTGTCTACAAATGGACGCAGAGTTGACCATGAGTCTCTTAGCCTAGAATTACTTCCAATTAAAAGGTCCTGATTAACGAAGAAATCCTTTTCAAGAATTAATTCATAAAAAGATAAACTATGAGGGAGAACCTTCCACAAAAAGAGATTGGAATTATTCCCAATAAATGAAGCAAAAGAACATTTCTCAAAGGCCACTAAAGCCTTAAGAAATTTCCCTGCACAATCTGTGTATACCAACTGTGTTTCAAGAAATAGAAAGGAAATGTTTAATTTTTCTAGAAGATAAAGATTTTAAACATCTTTCAGTCATTGAACTGGCAGAAAATTATTGGCCTGACCACCAGAATTCTCAGTGGTAATTATAGCCACTCAAGAAACCTCCATTCTTTGAACTAATTCTTCAAGAATCTGGTTCTATTGAAATTGAGCATAAACCCAGAAAGACTAAAGTCACCTTAAAAAATGGTGACGGATAATCTTTAGAAAAATTTATTACATAATTATGAATTTTCTTATTTAAAATATTAAAGGTCTAAACATTTGAAGGAAAAGGAGTTCCATCTGGATGAAGAATGATCCTAACCCGAGGAAAATATGAAAATACTTTATATTCATACTGGGACTATATCAAAGCCTGGGATGAAGTCTTCCATATCCAAAACAGAGATTATTAGCATTCTTAGATGATCTTATTTAAGACAAAGCAAAGGACGTTCCCAAACTGGTATTTTGGAAAGGGTTTGTTAAGAGACTCTTTCCCTGAACAAGTATTGAAATCTTTTGAAAGATTCTGCATGTTCCAAGAACAATTCCTCAAGAAAGACCAAAAAGTGTCATTCCTGGATTTCCTTTTTGTGGTCATGAACCATATTCCCTGGATTTTTTAATGGCATTATAAAAAGCAAGAAGTGAATTATAACACCTACTTTACTCCTTGCCTAGAACGAATTTAGGAAGTTAAATGGTGGGATAAATGCATCATTAATCAATATTTACCCGAGAATATTAGATTTGATAAAATCGATAAAATTGATGAAGAAGAAAATCCAGATGAAGATTTTCTAGATGTCATGCTTAATCGATTTTATCAATAAGGACAATTCAAGGATAGTCAAATTCCTTTCTCTGTGATGAAAAAAAAAAGAATTCTGAAATTAGCACACAAGTAGTTAGTCCAGAAAAATTAAAAAAGCATTAGATCCTCATTCGACAATAGTGACTTAGCAAGGCCCTAGTAGAGTGTAGGAAAAAAAAGTCGATCCAAAAGCAGCCAAGCCAGCTGTCCAAAATTATTCCATTACCAAAAATAATGGAGCACTAGCAGTGGTCCTAGATTCCCCTATTCTCTAATTGATGAAGAAAAACTAAGCCTTATCTCTAAGGCCCTAGAGCTCTACCTATTTAAGGAGGTCTTTTGCCAAGGCTAAGGCATCCGAAAACAATCCATCTCTCTCTTAGTCCATGTGTTGGATGCTTTTCTTTCTGCTAGGGCTTGTATTTTATTGTCTAGTTCTTAAGTTGTGTGCTTGTACCAAAGTGGTGTAGATCCTGTTGAATACTAGTTTTCACTAGTTATCTGTAAGTTTATATTCTCTACTTAATAAAGTATGAAGTTTCCATATGAGATGATAATCTGTGTGCATGATTCATGTTTTTAAACCTTAAAACCTTTCAAAAAAAAAAACAAGCAATTTTAACTTAAAGAAGTATATTAGGCTAGAAACCTGGCACCGGTCCTGAGATCATCGAACGTGGAGGTGATGACCATGGCTAGGTGTAACAATGCCACTATACGACTATAAAGATCATTAAAAAACTTGTTAGTATTAAAGTTGGTTAAGACTACCTTCGTGTTTAGGCCACTTGGGTCATTTCGGTATCAAAGCCATGTTTGTTGATTAAATTGCATGTTTTTAAACTTGAGGTCCTTAGTTGCAAAAATTTTAAAAGTTTAAGGAAATTTTAAAACCAATGGTACCGGTACGAAACCTATATTGAAAAAGAGTCCACACTTGTAGAATCAAATATTATTCATCCTCTTTGCCATTGGGCAGGTGAGTTTTGTCTGTTTCATAGACGACCAGTTGGATATATTGGTTTTAAGATCCATTCTTTCTTTCTTTTTTTCTTTTTCTTTTTCTTTTTAACTCATAATAGACTATTATAAGATTATATGGTTGTTAGATAGACGGCCTTTTTTATTTGTTCTAAACAAGTCTTTAACTTAAAGTCTATCATAATCAAGTCAACGAAATTTTCCTAATATGATAGAGGTCATTCCGTTACTTTCAAAGTTAAATTTGACAGAACTTGTATGAAAAATACTAAATTTGGTCCTGAAATTTTCTTCTTCCTCCCGTCAAAGAGATCCTGAAGCCAGTGGATTTAACATTTCACTTACCATATTGCCTTCCAGCATTCCTCAGTGTTATTGGCCGCCACTGTCCAATCACTGAAAAATTAACCGTGTCAAAACAACATACTGCCACCATCATCGAATCCCTCTCATCGTCTTCATCTCAATGACACACATCAATTTCTCTAACTCTCTCATTTTCACCATTTTTTATAGTTTGCTTTTTTCACTACTTTCTTTCTCTAGAACCAAGGCTCAAATGAACAATCTGACCATTTTGAAGCTTTGTTAACCTCCACTGAGCTTAGTATTATACTTAATTCACCAACAAGATCATCAGATATTCTCCAATTGGAGCTTTCTCTATCTATCAAACTTTTTTCTCTCTAGATAACCTCTGGTGGTCTTATCAGTAGATGGAGCATGGTTTCAAGCTTGGAGGAAGTCGATGAAGTTTCATCAAGGCTTAAATTATTCTTCAAAGCTTTGTTCTAGAGAAAGAAAGTAAAGTGAGAAAAGTGAAAACCATAAAAAATAGTAAAAATGAGAGAGTTAGGGAAATCAGTAAATACCGTTAAGACAAGAACGATTAAAGGAATGTGATGGTTGTGACAATTTTTTGTTTTAACACGGCCAATTTTCCGATGAGCGGACAATGACAACCAGGGATGATGAGAAAGGCTGGTGGTTGATATGGTTGTTGAAGTGTTAAATTCACTAGTTTAATTGTGCTTTGAGCATAAGAAATAAAATTTAGGGATCACAGTTGACATTTTTTATCAATTTTCTATCAAATTTAACTGTGAAAGTAGTAAAATGACCTCTATTATAACAAAATTTCAAAAGTTGGGGATTTGATTGTTACAAATGTTAGGTTAGGGATCCATTTAAAACAAATAAAAATGAGTAGAGATTAATGGTGCAATTTATCTGTCATTAAGAGATATTTATATCATAGAAAATTGAAAATATCTGCTTGTTTGAGGTCAAAAGGCAATCGAACCAATACCAATAACATTTATCGTGTTGCTGGGAGGGGAGAGGAATCAAATCTGAATGCCGGGCTCGGTGTCCACTTTGCTAGGCTGCGTAAGACAGTTTCAACTTTCAACTCGCCATTGCTAGCACATGTTATTTCCAATTTTTTCCATTTTCCTCTTTTCTCGTTTCAACACATAAAGCCAAAAAACTGTACCACAAAAAAAAAACAAATTATTATTTTCATTATACTTTTATTATTTGGGTGTATGTGTAAAATTCAATTTTTATGTAGAAAAACTGGCTTTAATTTCTTGATGTACTTCTGGAGAAAGTTGCCCTTTTTAATTTAATATGAAAATTAAAAAGAGAAGAGTGACAGTAACCGGTATTATCATGACTAGGCTCTGATTTAGTGGTGGAGCAAGGATTAGTGGTGCAAATGAGTCTATTATCAGATATTTCGAGCTTGATTTTTAAGACTTGTTTATCTAACCCTTATCTAGTTCAAGCTCAAGTAAAAAAAAGTAGGCTCAATACCTTATTGAGCTGAGCTTGACAATAGTGATGCTCAGCCCATGAGCTTACTGAGTCTTATGGATTCTGGTCGACTCAAATGAGACCCAGCCCATTTGCAGCCCTAGCTAAGATTCATGCATTGCCAGCCAAAATACAATAATTATGTGAACTCTAGCAAAGTATGCGATATGATACTAGTTTTTATATAGTAAAAGAGAAAGCAAATATAATAAAAGACACCACATATATAATACAAGTACAAACTAGTTCAATTCTCGGTTATTTTTTATAAGTGCATAAAAATCAATGATAGATGGTCGATAAAAATGCATCAAAAAAATTAAATTTTAAATGTCAATCACTTTTTGAAATATATTTAAAATCAAACAAATTATGTAAAGAATTGATGGGTTTTATAAATAAACAAAATCGAGATGTTTAGTAACAGGGGTTGACTTGGAATTGGGAGAAAAAAAAAATCCCTAGCACACCTCACACCTCTTCTCCTCTTCTCCAACTCGTTCCTTTATGTCGTCTCCCCCATCATTTTCTGTCACTTTCGGCTATATCCGAATTTCGATCTGGGTCTAACTGATTCTCTTTCAATTTTTTAATTGTTTAACTAACTTGATTTAATGTTATCTGTCAGATTTTATGGTAGACTCAATCTCCTTTGAATCTCGTTGTTCAAGAGTGATTCAAGACTCTTATATGGTAGATCTTTAATTGAAAGCGGGTAATGATGGATCTAGATCTCTTGGGTTCATAGGAATCTCGGTTCTACTAAGGTGTCCCAACACTTACTAATAGATATGGAGACAATTATATAGAATAAAGTCAGTCCTTATTTTTTTTTAGGTTTTATAGATAATCTTTTTATTTTTATAGTTAGTCTTGTGTAGGCCTAATGCTTGGTTAGTTCTAGGATTGTTTAGTTATTGTCAGTTTGGTTTGAACTTTCTTCCCGTTATTGGTAAGGTTTATACTCCAGATTTATTTTGGCTTACCTAGAAGATTAGGCTTGATTCAATTTTCTTCTCTTCATTTAGTATCATAGGAACGAGTAACCTTCACTACTAAAAAAAATGGTTTTAACAACAGCTAACCATTGCTAAACTAAAGTTAGCAATGACTGCATGTAAATTACTTGCCGCTAATTTATTAATGATGGCTACCGTCACTAATTAGCATCTATGGACCTTCAAAAGATTGACAGTCACTTAATCGCCTACACCGGCAGCTGCCAGAGCATTAATGATGGTTGTCGTTGATAGATTAACAAAGGTTAACTGTCGCTAATTTAGCGAGAACTAGTCATCGCTAATTTAGCAAAGGTTAACTGTCGCTAATTTAACGAGAGCTAGTCATCGCTAATTTAGCAAAGGTCAGATGTTGCTAATATCTTCACATCAGCGACGGTTAGCTGTCACTAATATCAGTCATTTTAGCGAATGCTTGCTGTCAATAGTATAGCAACAATTAGCTGTTATTAATTTACCAATGGTTGTCTGTCACTAATTTAACGATGGATGGCTGTCACTAATTAGTAAGGGTTAGCCGTTACTAATTAGCGACTGTTTGCCTTAGCTAATTTAGTGAAGACCAACCTTCACTAGTTTGTGACAGTTGGCCTTCCCTAATTTATGTCAATATTTTCAGCACCAACTTTTGCTCTTCATTCCTTTAATCCTACATACATTTCAATATTGTAGTGCATTCCCAACAATTCCAATAATCATAAAACAGAAGCAGTTTCCATTAATCTGAAATATAATTCACACACTAACATATCATTTGACAATTAAAACACAAACAGTTGTCATAAAGGTTTTCGGCCAACACTTACTATTAACTATAATAATCCAAGTACATATGAGACAATACTAGCCCTGCCTAATGTCACCCAATCTGGTACTTTTAAATCTTTTTAGCCCATCTACTAGGTTAAGAAGAATACATCCTAATTTAATAACTTGGGCCAAGTTATGGACATGAATTAGAATCACTTACTGATCGAATAACATTAGGTATCACTTACTAAAACACATTTATTAAACAACCCCAACTTATCATCTCCAATGGATTCATAAAGTATATTATTATTATTATTATTATTATTATTATTATTATTATTATTATTATTATTATCTTCTTTTTAATAAAAGATTCATAAAATTAATTATGCCTTTAATTATTTGTGAATCGATGTCAAAGGCTTAAGTTTGATGGAATGGTACATATGCATCACTCCATACCAATGCACACTTGCATGGATATGTTCTTCTTGTCAGAGTATTTAGCTCATTAATAATTGAAGGACCATTAGTTGACTAAACCATCAATGTATATGTTCTTCTTGGAAAAGATGACTAGCAAGGATTAGTGTTCTTTAATTTTCACTAGCCACTATTTTTGTCCCCAACACTTAGGACAACCTTGAACTGTATTCCATTTTTTAATTAAATTCAATTGTTTATAACTCAATCTCTTAGATTTCTACCCTACATTTTATTACTCAATAGAACACAATGTAAACAAACTGTAGTAATAAGTCCCCACTTCAAACAGAGTTTACTTCAACATGGAAGCTGGTAGCTCAATTTCCAACCTGTTAATTTGGGTCTCTAAGAGGTATATATAAGTATAAATGATAACTTCCAAGAAAATTACAGACAAATTCTGAGTGGGAAGAAGTAGCAAAAATTTGGGCAGCAGCTTCCTAGCAAACTGAATTACAAAAAAACTCTAAATCAAGACATACAATGCTAAAAACTAAGAACAATGCAAAGAGCAAAGTACCAAAAATTGAACACACAAAAGTGAGGAGCACCGCAAAAAGAAGTCATTTACAGCTAATGTCCCAAACCTTTGCATAATTGTCCAAACCTGAAACTTGAAAATGATATGCATTTAATTAACAAGAGCTGAAGTCGAGTGAGGTTTTTACATGGACTTCTGAAAAAACAAAAAATAAAAAAATTTAATTCATTATTTATTACCAGAATTTCCTACATTAATATGTTTGAGCATTTCATGATACTAGGTGAATACCCTCAAACAAAACATGGATTTCCATGACCTTATCACAAAGTGGTCTTAAATACAACCATTTACTTACACAAAGGATCAAAATATTAGGATGAAAACATTCAAGAAAGATAAAAAAAGCCCAAAACAATAAAAATAAAAACTCACCACATGATCCTAGAATAGAGAGCTCCAGGTGAAACCGAATAGAACTGATGCTACTAGAAAACTTATCCAAAAAGCATCCTTACCTGCAAAAAACAAAGCAATGCAAGAAAAGATAAGATGGTTAGAATGCAGTACTCATAAATGATAAAAATGAATCCAGCATACAACCCCTCACTCAGCACCCTTATCAATGTTGATAAAACCAAAATGGAACACACATGTTAATCAAATTGGAAAGCAAAAATGGACAGGGCAAGTGAGGGACTAAGTAGGGAGCCTAGGGTGGCCCATGGGGCGTTTATGAGTGCAGAGCAAGGTGTGAAGAGAGGGAGGTTTACCAATCTTTCTAGAAGAAAAAAAACAATTCGAATGGTGTTGACTTTACAGTTGACCAAGGGAGGAAGACCGCTGAAGATGAAATGGAGGAAGATAGCTCCAAGTTCTATGTGAAGACCTTTGAAATCACTAAATTTGGAGTAACATTAACATGGAACAAATGGTTAACACATTTTTCAGGCCTACTGAAACCCTAGATTCCTATAAACATTTAAAACCCAAATCAAAGTTCTATACTATAAAGAATTAGGGGCTTTACCTTAGATACAAACAATTTGCGGCATGATTCTGGAAAAATAATGGACGGTGGCAGCCTTTATATGCATCAAGAGTAGCGGCAGAGATGAGGCTGAAAGAGCATATCAGTCCAGGAATAGCGTCGAGCAAGCTAAATGGTCTGAAAAAGAGGAGAGTGAATTTTAATCGAAAATAGTAAGAGCAATGTCGTCACTAAACAACTTTCAATAAATAGGGGTGGTAAGCTTTCACTAATTAAAAATGGCTGCCCTTCACTAAATCTAGCGAGTGTTGGCTTTCACTAACTAGCGACAGCTGGCCTTTGCTATGGTATAAAATTGTATTATTATTATTATTATTATCATCATCATCATCATCTTTTCTCATAAATTTTTTCCTACGCACCCAACAAAAGAACCATCAATAAAAAATACCTAACTTTTTCAGATGATGTCTCAAAAATTCTATTGGGGCACACGAACACTGTAATTTTATTAGGGCACATGGACACTGTAATTTTACTAGGGCACATGAACCTTAATGTAAGAAAAAATCTTAAAAACTTAACTCACTTTAATTTATACACATATCCAATTGCTTTATATATATATATTAGAAAAGGTTCTTTATGGTGTGGAAATGAGCATGGAAAATTAGGCCCAGTTCGGGGAATGTTAACATATCTTCGTTAATGTGTTTTTACAGCAAGGAAAAAGGAGAGAGAATATCAACTCATGTATTCTCCTCAAATTTTACCAAAGTTACAAGTATGCCACAATCTTTGCAGATAAAAACTCATAGCTTTTTGCTTTGTTCGACAACAGAGTCTTGACCAACGAGTTCGAAGGAATGTCGAAAAAGGAATCATTAAGAATTTCGATAACCATTCTAGCTCCGTGGTGCCATCGATCTATAATAGGAATCGGAGAAAGAAACACTTCACTTAGAAGGAACAAGAATCCGTATTAAAAAAAAAAAAGCAATAATGATGAGAAATGTGTTTAATGAAAAGTAAAGGTTGTGGGTGAAGTCGGTGGATGAGGAATTGGTGAAGGCGGAGGTGGAGGTGGAAGGGCCATTGGGGAAAGGATTTAGGAGGGAGGGAATTAGTCAACGGAGAAGGCGGCGGCAGAGGTGGTGGTTGAACTGGAGCCGGAGGAGAAGAGGTCTTCATTGGAGAAGTCAAGAAGGTCGTCGATGTGAAAGAGTTCAAAAGCAAGCAATTTTGAAGAATGGGATATGCAGCTAATAGAGGATTGTAAATTATTGCAAATTTCAATGACAATTGTGATACAAATAAAGATACCCACACGAACAGGAGCATGGCAGGACAAAAAATACATTAACATGGGCATATTAATTGCAGCCAAACAGCCAGTTAGTGAGGGCTGGATGACACTAACTTTTAGTAAATGTAAACTGTCACTAAATCTGATATAAGCGAGGGCAAGCAGTCGCTAAATTCATGTAAACATAGCGACTACCAGCTCTCATTAATTTAGCAAAGATAGACCGTCACTAAATTACACCAAATATTAGTGATATTTTACCATCACAAACTCAGCAAAGGCTGAATGTTGCTAAATATTAGTGATAATTAACCGTCACTAAATCCCTGATAGCTTTTCAACTCAAAAAAATGGTTTCACCAAAGACAATTAGGGACTTTTGAAACTAAGCTCGAAAAAACAACCAATTATTAATAACTTCATTAATTTTTTCAATAAATAGTTAAATTTTTCATGAATTTTTTTTCATACACACCTAAGAAAAGAAGAATAAATAAATAAATGCCTAACATTTTTCAAAAGATGTTTTGCTAAATTTTATTGTGCTGCATGGTAAAAGCTTAAATGTACATGTAAGAAAATGATATTTTTCATGAAAAACCTGAATAATTTTAATTTGTACACATATCCACTGCTTTATATATACTACAAAAGTTCTACAAGTTGTAGGGTGATAATATTTTCAATGGAAAATTAGTGAGGGCTAATAGTCTCTATAACTTAGCCATCTAGCAAAGGCAAGCCGTCACTAGTCTGTGCGTCCTTTAGTGACGATTAGACTTAACTAATTTAGTGAAGGCTGAACATCGCTAAAATTAGTGATATAGTTTGCCGTCGCAAATTTAGCAAAGGCTGATGTCGCTAATTTAACGTAGGTTAAACGTCACTAAAGTTAGCAACAATTGGCTGTCGTTAAATTAGCGAAGGTTGGTTGTCACTAAATTTTAGCGATGATTAGCTTTCACTAAATTTCTGCCGGACCTTTACCAAAGGTCTGTCATCACTAATTTGTGACATCTCAAGGCCATCGCTAAAGTGCCTTTTTCTAGTAGTGCTTTTGCAACCAATTTTATGTTCATATTGTTTCTTAGAGTTTTATGTCGTTGTTTAGTTTATAAAATATCATTTAGCTCACTTTTAATTGAAATGAAACATTTTTTTATCAAAAAAATAAACATAATTGACATTATAATTCTAATGGTTTCATCCAATGTTTTATTTCGCTCTTAAAAGAACTTACAAAAGAGTAGTGATAATGAGGGGTTTTTTTTCATAAGCTATAAGAAAGCAAATAGTTTTCCAAAATACAAAGTAATGATACTTCTATTTGATTGACTTAACCACTTTCTAATGCCTATAAAAAAATTAAGGATCCACTAAAGTAAATAATTTTATTAATTTTTTTTTACATAAAATATATCATACCTAAGAATTTTGTTGAGGCTAAGGGGACATCCCCCAAAGCTACAACATAGCTATGCCACTGCTGTAATTGGAATTAAAGTACTGGTGTTTAACTTTGAAGCTTTAAAAAGTTATCTAATGGCAACTTATTAGCATTAAATGTTTAGAGAAGGTATCTCAATTAAAATTACTCTTAAAATGCTATTTCAAAATGAAACCATAGTCGATGGACATGAAGATTCATAAACATTTATAATGCATTCTTATATGGGAGAACTTAGCATTTTAGCAAAATAAGGGCGAAAACAGATATATTTTCCCTAAACTTTAATTTTTATACAGGAATTAGATCTATCAATTTTAAGAATAGACCATAATACATTGACTTGACAATTGATGAAGTACAGTTAGAACAAGGTATGGAAAACCCACGTGTTGCGACGATCATATAATGTCACAATATTAAATAAAATAATAATGAAGAAAAATAATAAAAATAATTTGGGGACCAAGAGAGAAAATGTAAAAACTTTAGGCATTAAGAGTTTAACAATTGACTTAGGAAAAGTTAAGAAAAAAAAAGTCTTATTTAACTAAAAAAATAAATAAACCATGGTGACCAATATTTTAGTTTAGAAAATAAAACATCAAAAAAAAAAAAAAGAACCAAGAGATTAAATAAAAACACTATAATTTATTAAACTCGAGGTCTAATATCAGAAACAGAAATAATATAGGGACTGGAAATGTGTTTCACAAAAAAGAAAAGTGAAAGTAGGAGAATAGCGAGATTGACCCTCTAAAAGATATTTTCATTTGAAAATTTCACCAACCTTCTAAAAAAAGCAACCCAACCCAACATAAAAAAGGGAAAAAAAAAAAAAAGAAAGGACATGCAACAGAGCAGGTCACAACTCAGCCCAACACCGAAGGGCAAAAGCAGAAAGAAACTATAGTTTACTGTAGATAAAACGGTGGTTAAAATATATATAGTTTTTTTAGGCGCACTTTGTAGCCAGCATTTTTTTTATATAAATTTTGACATTAAAAAAAATACCAATAATAAATAATTAAAAAATTCTCATTCATAAATAGATGTTAATCAATTAAATTTTGCTTCATTTTAATTTTGGGTTGGGTTTTCATTATGTTATGTTCTTATTATTAAAATGATTAATTGTGATCAAAACATAATTCTATAAAACATAACACTACATGTGCTTTGAAATGATAAATATTTTTTTTCATCAAAAAATAATTCACTAAAAAATTTTATCTCTTCTTAATTTAAATTTCAATTTTTAATATCGATAAGAAATTTATTTAGTAAAATTCACTCAAAAGCTTTAGAGTTTAATAAAGTAATTTGATCCATCGATTCATAATTGTTAAAATTGAAAATAAATATGAAACATAACATTATACATGTTTTGAAATGATGGATAAAATTTTTCATTAAAAATTAATTCACTAAAAAATTTTATCTCCTATTAACTGAAATTTTAATTTTTAATATTCTTTATAAATTTATTTAGAAAAATCCATCTTCAATTTATTTATATTTTTTTAACCTTTATTAAGTTAATTATTAAAACCTTAATGTCAAAAGTTATTTCTTCAAGCTAAAGAAATAAACCATGATTATCAAGATTTTGCTTTAGAAGACAATAAATAAAAAAATAACAAAAAAATTAGAGATAAAAAGAATAAATTATGCTCACCAATGTCTTTCCTTAGAAAATAGTACATAAAACAACAACAAAAAAAAGCTTGGGATGAAGAGAGTAAATAGAAGAGGTAGATTAATAGTTATAAAATTTTGGGACCAAAATATAACACTGATGTAAATTCGAGCCTAAAATGGAAGCATTAGAAAGTTAGGGACTGAAACCGTGTTTTCACCGAAACAACACATGAAACAGATTGAAAGCGTCAAATTGCAACACAGATCCTCAGGAAATTCAGTGCCTTCCAAAAAGAGGATCAAACTATAAAAAAATCAAATCGTATCCAAAAAAAAAATTACTGTTTTTACTGTTTATTTGAACAGTAGCCGAATACGGCTTTTAGTATATAGTATAATTTGTATCATTTCAGATGGGGCCAGGCCTACCCCATTTGGGTACAATTCTCCTTATAAGTTAATTTTATACGCACACAAATTAAGCGTATGAAGAAGTAAATTAACAATAATAATGCTACTTGTATAGATAATTTAACAAGATTGAATTCTACAATTTGAATATACAAATTAAATTTAACCAAATTTTGCATGCACATAATTATTCTGCTACAATTAGTAACATCTGTCACAACATATATATTAATAGTCACTTTCCTAAAGATATTTGTGCAGTTTTGGTGTTATTCAACTGATCTGATTAATTTGACATGTGTTGATATCATAAAGAAACATAGGAAAATGAGATTAATGACTCATTTTTTGTTTCCTTCTGGAAAAAATAGAAGATCTAGACAGAGGAGCATCAGTAGGAAGAAACTGAACAAAATGCTACTGCTAGTCATGTATTTTTATGCACTCAGGAATATCCTCTTCTAGTAAGCGAAAACAAATCAATCTTTTCAAGATATTGTCGCGTACCCAAAGTGGCAACTTCTATATATATCAAGCAAGTTTAATTTCTCTATACACATATATATAAGACCAGCTAGCTAGCTATTGCACATGAATTATACATGAGAAGCTATATACATATGGCACATATAACTATGCTTCCATTCTACTAGGTGCTTGGATGCGATTAAGATTAATGATGGAATTAGGAACCATGATCATGATCAGAAGTGGAATTATTGAGCAGAAGGGCTTTGATGGTTGTGCCTGCCTTGATAAGTTGTGATGAGCATGCTGGAGTCTTCGCTATCTCTCTCTACTCTTTTCTTCACACTGCATTCTCTACTCGAGCATTTGTAGTAATTTCTGCATTAATTTTAATATGTGATTAATTAATTTATTTGTCACAAAAAATGTACACACACACATCCAACACAAACTAGGCATACACATCTGTATGTATGTACAACTGATCTTAGGCGGAGTTTTGCATGAACATATATATATATATATCCCGCAAACTGGGTACACTAATAAAAAGCAAATACCAAGCAAGACCTACCCAACACCAAGAACAAACAAGTTTCACAGCTAGCTTTAAATGACTTAAACTGCATAAAAAACAAATAAAGTAATTAAGGAACATTTGAAAGGAGAGGGTATCACATAATAAATATCATATGGGATTTGGTTGCAGGTGATTTTGAAGGTGTGTAGGATGAGATGGTGCCTTTACTTATTAGTGAAATTAGTAGGAAGTCTTCACAATCTCAATTTCTCGATTTTGGATGCTTTTAACAACTCTTTATCGATCAACAATTTTTTCTGAGTAATTGCCCAAAAGAATAGTAATTTTTCTCTTTGATTCTCATGTGTAAAGTAAAAATGGGATCTTGGAAGATTGGACCTTACATCTTATATATAGTAACAACTAAAAGTTTCTAACATTAAGGCCAAACCCCATCTTCTTTAAGATCTGATCAAGAACGTACTAGAACATCATATATAACAGTCAAGGTTTTTATAAGCGGTTAATTACAACAGAACTTCATGCAAATTAATTAAACTAGTTATAAATTCCGATAAATAAATAAGAAATTAAAGATCAACAAGTTAGACTGGACAAAAGGCCGTCCATATAATATGCTCTAGATCAGCACTCAACCGGAAGCAAAGCACATATATAGTAGATATTAGATATGTGTGTATATATATATATATATATACCTGGGATAAGGGCTGTTTTTAACCATCTTTTTCCCATATTTCCGCCATTTGAAGCCGTCATCCAGCGTCTCCAGCTGAGTTCTTGTCCTGAAAGCGATTTTAGTACTTCCCGTATCATCCGGCTCACTTCCGCTCACATGGCTACCCTCTTCTTGGAAATTAGTAGGGTTAAGATCATGATCATCAGAAGAGTAGCAATTTGGATGAACATAATAATTATGATAAGGGTATTTTATTAGATCAGTGATGGAGCTACTAGGGGTAGAGTGGCCCGGGATTTGGTGGTGATCAGAGCCATGATCAGAAAGATTAATAAGGCTGCTGTGATCATCCAACTGATCAGAGCTCAGAAAATGGTCAAGATCTTGATGATCATGGTAATAGTCCATAATATATGAGGAACGGAGGTTTATATAGCAAGAATCTAGCGAGAAAAGAGTGTAGATTTGGTGTGGAAATCACCGTTTTTCCTGCTGGTTGCAGGAAGCTGCGAAAAGATAGGGTTTTGAAGAGAAAAGGAACTTGAAATTTCCTTGAAACGATGGAAATGAGATTGGTGGCTGACGACGACTGGGTGAGACTGAGATTTGTCCGTCTTCGCAATTGTCATATATATATACTAGATTATAAATAGCACCCAAACCGTAACGTGATTTCATAGGCAGCTTCCTTGTGGAAGATTATGCTTTCGGGGATTTTTTTCCCGTCGCTTTCTTTGCAATATTATTATTTTATCCAAAAATTCTTAATTAGGGATTTCCTCACTTTAACTAGCCACTAGGCATCTCCATCCTTTTGGCCTAGTGACTAAGGGCTTTCAGAGGTCTAGGTTCAAATTTTGACATCCCTACTTCCTACAATATACCTTATACAAGTTGGTTCAGTTGTCACTCTCGCCTCGGAAAAGCTAGCACACCCCTTTTATTGATTACTATAATAATATATCTCTCCTTATAAATTTGTAGGGTAAAATCTAAATTTAGTCCCCTAATTTTAAGGGTCATCTTAATGTAGTCTTTTATATTTAAAAGTAGCTATTAAAGTTCACTAACTCAATTAACGTATCCTATTTTTATTCATAATGTCATTTTTGCCGTTATTTTAGATGAAAAATTGCATACATGGAACGTATATTGCCATGTAGCAGCTTCTTTTTATGATAAAAAGTGACTAGATTTGGAGAATAAAAAAATTCAACCTAAATTGACACACAAAGTAACTTTAGTGACCTAAAAGTTTAGTTAACCCAATATTCCCTCATCTTCCTGAATCTCGCTGCTACCCTTCTCCGATTCGATCCTTGTCACCCCTTATCACTGTTGTTTTGATTCCAGCCCCCAAAATCAAACACATCAACAAATTTCTATCCCGAATCAAAATCGAGCAAGAACTCAAAAGAAAAAGGCTTCAGGTTCGTCCGATTCCAAAACGAGTTAAAACGGTTTTCATCACAAACTCGAGAACGGCGAAGGTTAAGAGGTCGGAGCCAATGAGCCGGAGGGAGCAGCAGTAATTGGTGTGGTCAGTGGCGAGCATAATTGGAAAAGGGCAGCAGTAGGCGTAATTGGCGAGGGGAGGCAGCGAGAGAAAGAAGCACGTCACGAAGAAAGATGATAAGCGTGGCGACGATTGGGTAGATGGAGATGGGAAGATGGGCAGACCGAGAGACAAGGAGATAGAGTGATGGAAAGGTGGGGGTGCGCGGTGGCATGGATGGTAGAGTGGGCAGCTAGATAGTTGAAATCGGAGAATATTTGGGGAAGAATATTATGGGTGAAACTATGTCTTAGGACTTATGATTATGTGCTTGCATTATTTTAGTTTGAAATATGCTGTTCTTTCAGTTTAGTCACTTGCTGTCATGAAAGGGATGGACATGTGGCAATATAGGTGGTGCCATATAGGTAATTTCTATTCGAAATAATGGTTGAACTGGTGATAGGGACCAAAATAAGATATGTTAGTTGAGTTAGGGGACTTTAATAACAACTTTTAGAGGTAAGATACCATATTAGGACAACCCTTAAAATTATGGGACTAAATATGAATTTTACCCTAAATTTGTAAAATGATTCTGAACACCAAACAAAAAAAATAGCCATTGGATGAAATACGAGCTAGTATAATTCCTTATACCCTGAGGCATTATACCATCCAGCAGAGTGAATGTCCACCACTGGAGGTGAAACTAATAGTGTTAGCCAATTTTGGTTAATGGAGTGGGAGTTACCATTTTAATAAATATTTGTAATTATGAAGTAGATAAAGTAGTTATTCTTGGAGGAGGGAGCTACCATTTTAAATAAATCTCTAAACTCATGGAAAAAATAAGGTTTAAGATTTTAATTATTTCTATAAAAAAACTCTCACTTTTAAATGAAAATACTAGAATTATTATAATTTGCTGCGTAGTGAGTGTGGAATTGGTGTCATAGATTAGCTAAACTAGAGTTTAGAATTGCTATTCTAGTGTCTAGAATGATTGTTCTGGTGTCTAGTACTACTCTTCTTGTGTCTAATTATGTTATATTGGTGCGTAAATTAGTTAGTCTAGTGTCTAGTACTACAATTTTGGTGTTTAGTAATGTTGTTTTGGTGTCTATTTATGTTAGATTGGTATATAGCTAAAGTAGTTAGTCTGGTGTCTAGGATTACTCTTCTGGTATCTAATTATGTTATTAAGTTGGTGTATATATAAATTAGTTAATTTGGTGTCTATAACTTCTGTTCTGGTGTCTATGACTAGTTCATAATATTTAATTATGTTAGATTGGTGTATAAATTAGTTAATTTCTATGTTAGTCAATATTTGTCAAAATATTAAAAGTTTAGTGTCAAAACTGAGAAATTGTAATTAATTTGGATCATTTAATAATAGGCACAACAAAAGAGATTTTGTCCCCATATTAATAAAAAAAATCTAACATAAAAAAAAATGTCTTATCCATCTAATTCTTACACCTCACCCTTGCCATTGCCTCAACCCTCCACGCTCCTCTGCCGGTTGCCCTTGCCCTCACCCCACTATCTGCCCTCCCCCTCCACTCGCCTTCACCCTCACGGCTTCGCTCACGCCTTCTGCTCAACTTCACTATAAGATACATACAAAACCTAGAATGGCCTACAAGTTATTGTTATTTAGCTGTTTAAGCCACTATTTTTTCTGTATGTTACAAGTGCATCACTGTGTTAGGATGTGACTTTTTTTCGGTTATTTCGGTTTTAAACCAAATCAAACCGAATGTTTCGATTCGATTTACTTCGGTCTAGAGGCTTAATTCGATTAATTCGGTTTCTAATCATAAGAAACTAAAAATCGAATAAATCAAAATATTCAGTTTGGTTTGAACCGAATAAACCAAATAATCAGCCCTATAAACTCATGCTCAGGACACTGGTATATTTCACTACTAAAAATTCGTCGATTTCCAACTGCCCTCATTTCCAACAGTTAAGCAGTTGGAAATTTCCAACTGCCAAAACCGTTGGAATGAGGAGAAAAGTTTTTCCAACTGCCTAGCAGTTGGAAGTTTTAGACTATTAAATTTACATAATATATACAATCTTTCCAACGGTTGAAGTCGTTGGAAAATGGGGGAAAATATGGATTTTTTTGGTAAATTATATAAATTTAGATAATATATAATATTTCCAACGGCTAAAACCGTTGGATAATGGGAAAATATTGATTTTATGCTTAAATTATATAAATTTACATAATATTTAATCTTAAGCCGTTGGAAAATGTGGGATTTATGGATTTTGTTGGTAAATTACATAAATGTAAACATATATAATTTTACCAACGGCTAAAACCGTTGGAAAAGGGGGAAAAATGATTTTTCTGGTAAATTACATAAACTTAGATAATATCATATTTGGAAATTGTGGGAATTATATATATATATAACTTCCAACGGCTTCAACCGTTGGAAAATGTAGGTAAATTACTAGATTTTGCCTGCAATTTGGATTTTTTATAGTTCCAAAGGAAGAAATTATGTATATATTACTTCCAACGGCTTAAGCCGTTGGAAAATGGGTAAATTAATAGATTTTCTACAAAAATAGTTTGTATTTCTTCCTTCCAACGGCTATAACAGTTGGAAAATTAAGTAGCCAATTTTTAGTTTGAAAGTTTTCCAACAGCTGAGACCGTTGGAAATGGAAAGGAATTGTATTTTGTGCGTTTAATGAAACGGTGCGTTTTATTTTACGATTTCCAACGGCCTAGCCGTTGGAAAAAAAGTTTTTAAATGACCCCCCCCAGTGCGAGTCGTCTTCTCCAGCTCGCTGCCATTTCGCGTCTCTCTCTCTCCTACCTTCTGTTTTCCTCACACAACACACACATTCACGTTTTGGTTCGTTTTTCCCGTGAAAACAACTTCGTCTACCTTAGTTATACATGGATCTGGTGTCATTTCGGGAGATCTACAGGTTCATTTCGTTTTTTTACGGTTTTCATTGATTTTTTTTTTTTTCGATTTTTGCCTCGTTTCACTGTTTTGGTTGATAATGGATTGAATATTTTGGGTTTTATTGCATGATTGCAGTTCTTTACGGCCATTTGAAGGTAGATAGAGCGTGATTTGAGGTAAGTTTGTTTATTTTATATTTTTTAAATTTTTATACGAATAGATACGCATTATCCGGATTTTTAGTTGTTTATTTGGTTTGAAATATATGCAATATTTGTGATTTTGGGTTGTTGATGGTTGGATGTGAATTTTTTAGGTTACCCATTGGAAATATATACAATTCCAAATTTATGCCTATTTTCTTTCAATTTTTTTTTATTTTCGTGATGAATTATAAAATATGAAATTATTAGTGTTAATTGTATTGTTTAGGTACTATATTTATGTGTGAAGTTAGTTCAGATAATTAAAATTAGTAAATTATTATTTATACGTAAATTGTTTAGGTACTAAAGTTATGTATGAAATTAGTTATTATATTTCAAAATAATTAATAATTTTGATTTTAATAAAGTGTTTAGGTAGTATAATTATCTCTCAAATTAGTTGGAATAATTTAAAATATTAAATAAATAGTTTAAAGTACATTGTTTAGGTAGTATATTTTACAATTTGAAATTAGTTTTTATGGGTTTGTTTAATTTAGGTAGTACTTTTATGTGTAAAAGTAGTTAGTATATTTACAAAAAAACTTTAATTACTAAGTAATTAAATATTTACAAATAGAAAATTCTTTGTTTTCTATTAATGGTTTACGAAATATTTTTAAAAATATTTAAGTACTAAGTATTAGTATATTTCCAAGTAGAAAATAAAATTGTTTTCCGTAAATTGTTTACAAATTTTTTTTTAAAATTTTTTTAAAGTTAGTATATATATTTATGTCTCAATTTAGTTAGTATATTTAAAAATAATAATTAATGGTGGGATGTAAATTATTTAGGTAGTACATTTATGTCTCAAACGTAGTTTGTATATTTAAGAACAGAAAATAATTAGTTGGATGCTAACTTTTTGTAATTAGTATATTTGTGTGTTAAATTATTTAGCATATTTCAAAAATACCAAATGGATTTGGTTTGAAGTCAATTGTTTGGGTAATATATTTTTATGCCATGTACAATGGTTAATTGGAATTTTGAGCACAATGTTTTCATAATTGGCATTAATATAAATTTCTATAGTATTTCTAGTAAGTTAATTTTATTTGATTAAGTTTGACCTTGAAAAATATTAATAATATTAAGTATTGTTATTTCTGATCTACCAAATCATTTATGAGTAATATCAATTATAATAATATTAATAGGTATAATAATAATATAATTTCTAGTATTTGGAACAATAAATAACTTTTTCTAACATTAGTAGTAAAGTAATAGTAGTAATACTATTACTACTATTGGCAATCTGTATGCCAATAATAAATCCAATAAGACAAATTATAATTTTAACTACCATTAATCACAGAGGAAGAATAATAATAATAATAATAATAATAATTTATTATAATAAGAATAATAATAAGAATATTAATAATAATATTACTAATAATAATTGTATATTGAAATAGTACTAATAGTAATAGTAATAATAATAATAATAAGTATTATTATTATTATTATAATAAGCAATCCATTCAGAGTGATAATAATTAGAAAAAAAATACTAATAATATATAATTATTGAAACAATAATTTTTATGAGACGAGTTGTTGTAAAGTAATAGTAATAATAAGAGTACTCCCAAAAAGTAAATATATGGATAAAATATTTATATGTAAAAGTAAAATCATTAACCCTACACGTTACATAAAATGTATTAAGTAACCCCTAAACCCATCAACGGGGTACCATTAACACTTATATGGATATCATATTATGAATTTCTTCCTATTACGTATACGTATTAACAGTAAACCTTAAATAAAATTCCAACTGCCTGGGCACCTTACGTAAACCGTAACTTAGTAATTACAGTTTCTGTGTTTTAAAGGACATGGTTTAGATTAACTAAAAAAATAAATCTATTGGTAGGACTCCATGGAACGTTGTTGGATGTATAGTAGTCGGTATTTACCGGGTCGAGTTGGGTACACAGAGGAGTGGGAGACAGGGATTGAGCAGTTCATAACATTCGCATGTAGTAACCCAGCTCACATGGATGGAAACAAAATACGTTGCCCGTGTAAGAGGTGTAAAAATTTGAGGTTTAAGTTTTGTGATGACGTACGAGTGCATCTATACAGAGTGGGTTTCATGCCTCATTACACCAACTGGACAGCTCATGGGGAGGCATTTACAGAGCCTCTGCAGCAGCCGTTTCATAATTCTAATGTGTATGAGCAGTCTGAGTACAGTTCAAATATAAACCCATATGCTCAAATGGTATTTGATGCAGCGGGTCCAAGTATGCATTAGAATTCCACTGATCAGGATCAACAACCTAATGAAGGGTTTAGAAAATTTTCTGAGTTACTGGACTCCGCTAGTACACCTCTTTGGGATGGATGTGATAAGCATTCTGAACTTTCTACTGCAGTTCGGTTGTTAAACCTAAAAGCAGAATATCATATACTAAGATGGTGTTATGATGGTATCGCAACGTTGATGAAAGAGACGCAGCCAAGTGACAGCAAGATGCCATCCAATTGGTATGAGACGAAGAAATTGGTTTCACAACTAGGTCTTGCCCATTTTAAAATTGATGCTTGTGTAAACGACTGCATGTTGTTTTGGAATACTGATGAAGCTGCTTCAGAATGCAAGTTTTGTGGTGAATCTCGGTTTAAGCCGAGGACAAATGGGCGAGGTAAGGATAGAGCAAGGAAGACTATGCACTATTTACCACTCACTCCTCGGCTTCAGCGACTATATGCTTCACTGTCAACTGCAGAGCACATGCGGTGGCATAGTGAGCATCGATCCGACCCAAATGTTTTAAAACATCCTTCAGATGGGGAAGCATGGAAACATTTTGATTCCACGTACCCGTGGTTTGCGGCGGAAACCCGAAATGTTCGCCTTGGAGTTTGTTCTGATGGGTTCACGCCTTTCGGGTACTCTGGTAAACAATACTCATGTTGGCCTGTCATTGTTACACCCTATAATTTGCCTCCGTGGATGTGTATGAAGAAGCCATATATGTTTTTAACTGCATTGATACCTGGCCCTCGGAGTCCACGTCAGAATATTGATGTCTATTTACAACCACTTATTCATGAATTGAAGCAGCTATGGGAGGATGGGGTCGAAACATGGGATGTTTCACTGAAACAAAATTTTCAGCTCCGCGCTTCGGTTTTGTGGACCATAAATGACTTCCCGGCTTATGGGATGTTGTCCGGATGGATGACTCATGGAAGGTTATCGTGCCCTATTTGCATGGATTATAGTAAAGCTTTCCAACTTGAGCATGGAAGGAAAACGTCGTTCTTCGATTGTCATCGACAATTTCTAGAGTTGGATCACCCATACAGAAGGAACAGAGTCTCCTTTAAGAGAGGAAAAGTTGAGAAATCGTTGCCTCCTGAGCGGTTCCCACCAACAGCAATATTTGAACGTATCTCACATTTGCCTTCTGTAGTTCGCAATGGACAGGTTGTAACCATACCAGGTTATGGCAGAACCCATAATTGGACAAAATGAAGTATTTTCTGGGAGCTACCGTATTGGAAGACTAATTTGATCCGCCATAATTTGGATGCTATGCATATTGAGAAGAATGTGTTTGACAATATATGGAATACAGTGATGGATGTGACCAATAAAACTAAGGACAACGTGAAGGCGCGTAAAGACCTTGAGATTCTGTGCAGTCGATCAGAGCTACATTTAATTCCTCAGGGTGACGGCCGAGCAGTTAAACCTAAAGCCACATTTGCACTAAACAGAGAGCACAGAACTGATGTGCTTAATTGGGTTAAAACACTTAGACTCCCAGACGGGTATGTATCGAACCTTGCGAGGTGTGTTGACAGTAATGTAAGTCAACTGACAGGTCTGAAAAGCCATGACTGTCATGTAATGATGCAGAGGCTCCTCCCAATTGCACTTGAAGCAATGCCTGATAATATATGGAAACCGTTGACCGAGTTAAGCCAATTCTTCCGAGATTTATGCTCCCCAGAGTTAGATGTGAACCACATGGTCGAGTTGGAAGCAAATATACCTGTCATACTTTGTAAGTTGGAAAGAATTTTCCCACCGGCTTTTTTCGACTCGATGGAACATTTGCCGGTTCACCTACCTTACGAAGCAAGAGTTGGAGGCCCCGTTCAATATAGGTGGATGTACAAGTTTGAGCGTTGTATGCATGACCTGAAAATGAAGGTTTCAAATAAGGCTCATGTAGAGGGTTCAATTTGTGAAGCATATCTAATTGAGGAGACCTCTACATTTTGCTCTCACTACTTTGAATCCCATATCCCACATATGGCTACTCGAGTACCGCGTAATGATGATGGCGGCGAAGGACCATTTGATGAATCGGTGTGGTCTATATTTAGATACCCGGGTCGACCATATGGGGCATCAAGGTATCGCTATCTTGATGACAATGAATTGAGGGTCGCAGCTGCATATGTGTTACTGAATTGTAAGGAGGTGAAGCCGTACCTCGAGTAAGTGAAACAATACCCAAAGCTAAATATTTACATGTTTCTTTGAAACAAAACTTTTATTCTTTTCTACTAACTTCATCCAGTTTATGCTCCATCGTCTTCTTATGCGATCTTGTAGTTTGTTCGTTGATGAGGTGCGTATGCATGCACCCAATATTCAGATGGCAGACCTGGATGTCTACATTGAGAATAACTTTGAGACATGGCTTAGAAACTATGTAAGTTACTTACACTTCAAATTACCCATATTTTGATAAATAACCAAAATACATATTTATATTATGACTGTCTGAAACTAGGTGAATGATGTACGAAACACTATCACGGACCGCTTCCTGTGGGATGTTGCATGCGGGCCATCTCGTCGTGTTGAGAGTTGGCCTGTTTACTTCATAAATGGGTACAAGTTCCACATTAGCGACTGGGGTCGCGACAAAGCAACATTTAACAGTGAAGTATGTATTAGGACTTCGGGATCAAGTGAGGTTGAATGTGATTTTTATGGGGTGTTAGAAGAAATCATTCAACTGGAATATCCTGGGTAGCCACATAAAAAAGTGGTATTGTTTAAGTGTTCTTGGTTTGACCCTACTCCAAATCGTGGCATTCGTGTTCACCAACAATATGGGATAGTTGAGGTTCGTGATGGTCGTCGATATGGGAAGTTTGACCCATTCATTCTTGCATCCCAAGCTGATCAAGTTTACTACACCCATTATCCCACAAAGTCACATGACAAAACGGGTTGGTTGGCGGTGTTGAAAATCAAACCTAGACGCATTGTTCATAATAATGTAGCTGATGTCGATGATGCATATCAGGAAGAATTGCAGGCCGGTGTGAACAGGTCTCCCATAATTATGGATGACCCAATCGACAATTTAGCAGAAACAAGTGTATGGGAAGCTGTGGAGGAAGACATGGCATTGAGGGATGAAACTTTAGGAGATGACGATTTCTCTGACAATGAGGAGTCCCTTGAAGGAAGTGATGATGAAAATGATTTTGAATCAGGGGATACTGATAGTGGCGAATCAGAGAAATCAAATTCAGATGAACTTGGAAACTCAGAATAATGTAAACGTCCATATGTTATTGTATTATGTTATGTTCTTGTTTAGTAATTAACTTTTAATATATATGTAAACAGCAACTGGAACTTCAACTTGAAGCCTACAAATATGATTGAGCAAGTTTTATTTCAATGTTTGAATGTACTTTATGTAAACTTTTGTATGGGATTTCATAATAATGTAGATGCCACCTAAAGGAGATGCGACATATACACGTCGCCCAGGGAAAGGGCTATTTCAGCAAATGAAAGAAGTTTTAGCTGAACCAATAGCTAGACATGATCGGGCAGGCCAATCGGACTCCCATCATTCGGATGCACAGCCATCAACAGAACAAACACCTGTTCATTAGCCTCACCCTCCCAGAGGTGGTATTCGCATTGGTCCTACACGTGGTAGTGGTAGTCGGTCTACCCCGACCCCTGTAGTGTCACCGGATGGTGGGAGTTCAGCTCGTCAGTCCGAAGTATCCCAACCCCCGCAGCAGGGTCGTTTACGGATAGTACCTCACGGGAACACGTAAGTAATGCACCCGCTTGTACCAAATTAGTTTATTTAACATCTAGTATCTGAAGTCGCAGTAAGACTAATTTCATGAATTCTGTGAAACATCCACTGCATGTAGCTTCCTTCCATCACGAGCAACAAGGTTGGTCACTAGATGCTTCACCACACACT
This sequence comes from Aquilaria yunnanensis, assembly GCA_039654915.1. Lineage (NCBI taxonomy): Eukaryota > Viridiplantae > Streptophyta > Magnoliopsida > Malvales > Thymelaeaceae > Aquilaria > Aquilaria yunnanensis. The sequence goes on from CM077593.1 coordinate 118,225,516, forward strand.
TCAGGGGACATCATGACTGGACGAGCGCGAGTCCAGCAGATATTCAGGCATGGTGGCGTGTATTTGAGGTTAGATGCTTGTTATAACTATTTCGCCTTTATCATCTATGTTGGAATCTATAGATCCGCTATATAGTTTTTATAAATATTAACGTGCAGGGATTATGTGAGTGGGATCCAGCCCACCATAATGAGGTCTACCGCGTCTGGCATATGTTGGCGGCTAGTCATTACCGATATACGCTGGGGGACATCCGCCGTGAAAAGAATCCGGAGAAACGGCGAGCAAGGGCATCCTTTATGACCGACGCACAGTATGCAGAATTTGAGGAATGGTGGGCGTCGACGGAGTTTCTCGAGAAAAGTGCAAAGGGGAAGACAATACGATCTTCATCATCGCAGTCATCTAACTCAACAGGAGCAGCAAGTGCTACTTATGCAGGAGGTTCGGTTTCAATAACTGAACACCGAGAACGAATGGTAAAATTATGGTAAACTGTAACCTTAAATTCAACTTATTTACTTTGTAAAAAGATTAATGTTAGGACGTTTCCAATGTAGCGTGAAAAAGATCCGGAGAAAAGGGACCCTGGCTTGTTCAAGGTGATGCAGCAAACTTTCAAGAAAAAAAGCGGGGAATACGTTAACAGGCGCACTGAAGAAGTTGCGGTAATTATCATACTATAGAATTACAGTTTGAATAATTTCTGATCTTAATACTAATAACTTATCATTACTCTTTATGTAGGCAATAATAAATGCTGAGATTGAGGAAGCAACGCAGCAGCCGGATGAGGATGGTGGCGCTCCTGACATAGATGAGGTTGCGATTATTAGTGCAGCTGCGGGGGGCAGGAAAAAAGGCCGTGTATTTGGACTTGGATCAGAACAACATGTTGTGCCTGGACGACGACGACCAGCGCTTACGCATGCTGGCCATGTTGATGTCACACAGACTCCGGAGTTCACTCAACAAGTACAGCGAGTCGTAGCGGAGCAAACTGCACAACAAGCATCACATTATGAGCGGAAGCTAGAGCGTCTGAAGAGGAGATAACGGCTTGAGCTCGAGTACATATGTAACTCAATTGGCATTCCACTGCCCGCGCCTCCTGCAGATGATGATGATGATGACTCGGGATCGGATTAAGATTATATCAGGTATATCATGCTACTATGTGTGTTTAATAAGAAACAAACTTTTAGTTGGAGAATGAAACCATGTAATTTCTACTATAAATGCTTATGTGTGGATTTAGTTAGAACATTTATATAATGACGTATTAATTAATTCAACTGTGAATGTGTGTATGTCGTCGAATATATATTGTTATGTAATTGTAGCAAATAATTTGACTTATGTACTAATAATTATCTAGAATATAATAGGTTAATGTTTAAAGCAAGCAATCAATTCAAATGAACAATGCAATGCATGAAAAAATAATTCGAACCGGAAAGTAAAAATGGCAAAATTTTCAATTGCTTTTTCCAACTGCCTGAGCAGTTGGGAAATTTGCCAATATTTCCAACTGCTCAGGTAGTTGGAACACAAAAAAATGAAAAAAAAAATAAAGCAGTTGGAAATTCTCCAACTGCTAAAACTTGGGCCGTTGGAAGAAAAATTTCCAACGAATGGATTTCCAACTGCCTCATTTCCAACTGCTAACTGTTGGAAACATAAAATTTCCAACTGTCAGCAGTTGGAAATTAAGGTTTTTTTAGTAGTGTTTGTGTATGTATGCTTGTAATCTAAGGCGGAAAAAAAAAATTTTCAATGTCATTTGTTTTGATAATTACACATTATTACCCTCTCTATCCAATATTCTTTGAATTATTTAACTTTTAATTTAAATTTATTTATATTATTATTTGTTAGAAAAAATTTATATATATATATATATATATATATTAAAAGGTTAAAAATAAAAAATTATAAATTAATTACTGAATAATGAATGCTACAAACAACTTAAAATGAAGGGAGTATAAGTTTTAATTGTTATTTATATGTTAAGTTTTCATTATTGCATTTAATTACGTAGGATTATGTCCTGACATTCTTGGCCAAGAGTAGACCTAGCTTTTTTAAAAAGAGGTCAAAGATAAGGTTTTCCTTAAATTTAGTTTTTATAAAAGGTATTTTGATCAAATATTTGTCAGTGGATAATGATAAATAATAACCTAAAATATTTATTTTATATATTTTGCTCTTGTATGATTCTCAACATAATTTAAAAAAGAAAAAGGAAGAAAGAGGTCTAGATTTGTTTTGTTCATGATTTAGAAAAAATCTATAGGGTGTGGCTAACAAGTAGTACATTATAGTGTGTGGCTGTAGATGAAATTGCAACGAAAGACCCGGTGGTTAGATCGAAAGTCATACTTCCCCACATAACTTTGTGTTTTGGTCTGACTTTTTCCGTTGTTTGGGTGACCGGAAACATGAAACTGCCATGCAATTGGCCACAAAACACAAACAAAGACAATAAGAAATAGTTTCTCCATAGATGAAATTAATGCTCGATATTAATTTGTTTGTCCTGACGAAATTTTTAATTCCTAATTAAACACAATAAGAAATATAGTATGTCCTGGTGAAATTATGTGTCACTTTTTTATTTTATTTTATTCGAAAATACATGTTACATTTTTATATTTATACATATTCTTTCAAATATATCATTTCAATTACATTAACATTATATATATACTTCTTCTTGGGAGAAATAACTTATATACTTATGTGACATAAATATCTATTCTAATTTGTTTAAAAAGAAAAAAAAATTAAAGAAACATATGTGTGTGTGTAATGAGACAGAATGATACAATTCATGCAAATGTAAAATATAAATTTAAAAAAAAAAAAAAAAAAAGAGAAAAGCTCCCTGTCAATTGAAAAATCAATCAGCATAATATGCATAAAATAGTTACTATATATATCAAAGCAAGATGGGATTGTTTTTTTTTTTTTTCTCCCGAAATTCCCACGGTGCACACATTAGCAGTACGTCAAGTCTGTCCTTTTCGGGCCGGGGACACAAAGTTGGAATCCAGGAAGATTGAGGCTGTTAGACAGACAGTCCACCGGCACACAAGGCGGCTAGCCATCATAAATTTTATTTTTTTTGGCCCCTAAACCAAATTCAGCTCTCAAAAACGTCCCCTAAGCTTTCAAAACTACACGTACTAAGCTGGCCCTCCCATGGCCACCTGAGTTACTACTAATGAGTGAGTCTTGCACAGTTTAGGGTGAGGAACAAAAGCATATGTAAAGTATTCATAATTAACTTATCTTTTACCGCCACCACCTAAATTTTCTGACAGATTAATTAACCAAATTGATTAAATCAAAGTTATTAATTGCAAATCAAGGACAGAAGCCAATGCAAAATTGAGGGGAACTCTAGGTTGAAATTCCCTTTTGAGGCAGCACCATAGTGGGCATCTAGGAGTAGGAGCTAGCTGCGCATTATAACTTTTACAAGTTTATTATTAGTTGTATGGGAAGTGAGCCAACTAATTTATTATAGAGGGCAAAGGGGTTGGGGTTAGAATAGTTAGGAACCAGTTAGGGATTTGAGCCTCTGAAAAGGAATGTGTGATGAATTTTCCTCTGGCTAGTGTTTTCCAAGAAGAAGATAAAAAAAGAATGTGATATTATTTAAAAGTTGAACATGGAAAACGAATGCTGGCATGAAGAGAAACCGCACATGGCAAGAAAAAATTAAGACGTTGAACACATGTATCAAACAGATGGTGTATATTGTATCCGATCCATCGAATTGCGTGGTTGACTTTTCCCCCAAATTGAATACTTTTAAGTTTGGTTGGGCTAGAACCATACAATCGAATTGCTTCTAGAGAGATACAATATGAAGATATTAATCATTTTAACAAGGCGAAATTTACAAAAATCCTATGATATTTGACCTAATTTACATTTATCCCTGATATTATATATTAATACCCTAATTAATTACCCTATAAGATTTGTAAATCAATCACAACATTCACCGCATGCCATCTCCAATTCATTTTTCTCTAATATATTTCTAACATATCGTCTATATAATATAGCAGAAAATTTGCTCTGCAGCTCATTCATTCAACGTGGGATGGTCGTAGCCCAAGGACTTGTGGAATTCACGCATGCGTTTTTGGTCAGGGAGATTGACGGCGACCTTCTTCCCTTCCAATTACTGCCACCATAGTGCAGTTGAAATCGGGCTTGGTGACGTTGATGGCGGGGCGGCTGATTGTTGCTCATGGACTGCGCCTAAACCGGCTCGATCATCGGCGTCTGGAGTTGAGGCACCATTATCTGAAATGGACGATTGAGCATAGTTGGATATGGATTAATTGTGGTTGTGCTTGCTCATCATCCTTCATTCTCCTCCCCCAAACCAAACCCTAATCCCAAATCTTGGATTTGAAATCGATTGATCTAATTTCCCGTCCAAAACCCAAAAAACAAACACACGACACACCCGCTAGCAACAAAAATATAATTAACCAACTATTTATGAGAGGAGACAAAACGCATTTAAATTAAAGATGTCGATGATTAGTTTGAGATGGAAAATCATTTGAATTCTGTTCCACTAGATTTTTATGTATGTCTCAGAGATTGGATTGGAATTTGATTCCATCAAATCGGGGTTTTCATTTGATTTACTGATTGTAATTTTAATTTGTGTAGAAGAGCAAGTAAACAGTTGCTAAAAAAATTGGTTTATTAGTTTTTTTTAGTACACAACTAAATTTCAATTTTCATAAATTTTGTAATTGATTTGAACTATTTGTAAATGTTATATGGCGATTAGGGCATCTGACCCACTGCCATAACATACAATGTGATAGATGTAATTATTAGAGAAGGCCGTTTACGATAGAAGAGTCAATATAAGGTAGGTCAAATATCAAGAGATTTTATAAATTTCCTATTTAACATGTCCTCTTGTCTTGTAACATATTTGCTCTCGCATCAGTTAATTTATCTTTTTGGCCGGACATGAGAAGTCCCATAAGATCTAGCTAACGGGGCATGTCTTGTACGGTAAAAAGCTGTCTATACCTAAATCATTCGAATGTACCGTTTCAGAAAGCTACTCATCCAGAATTACTTAACTGGGAAAATGAGTAAATTTGTCACTCTAATTTATTGAGTTTAATTGACATTAGCATTGCTATGATTAGTATTAAATTTAAAAAATAATTTTTAATTTTTAATTTTAATAGTTCAATCTCAATTATTAACAAATTATCTAAAACCCTAATATTAATAAAAAAAAGTTGTTCCGAGACAGAGCCGTTGCGATATGAGATCACATCAACAATTAATAAGGTAGAAAAGTTGGGGAAAAAAACCCTTGAACCAGCCCCTTAAAGTTCCCTACTCAAATCTACCTACCTCAGCCTTATAAATCTACCAAGCCATATCAGGAACCTATTAGGCTCCTCCGGTTAGAAAACATTCACAATAATATCAACAAACAACGGCCTAGGCCATCTCAATGCAGGACAATAGTCCCTAATTAAGTAGCAAGCATTTGAGCACTAAAGCGGCAGGTTTGCTAACGGAATCGATATGGGAGTCGATCCACAGCCGGGTGACATTCCTTCTTCAATAATTTGGCATCATATCATATGTGGGTGGTGACACTTCTTCCCTGTGTTGTACATCAAGACAAAGAAACACCCATTAATTCACAAATAGCGAATTATGAGTAATGGTGCTTATGGGTTGAACATATTTAAAACTTACGGGGCTGGGGTTCTAATTAGTAAAAAAAAAAAAGAAAGAAAGATTTGGGTAAAAACTTGGATTATACAGTCTTTCCACGTTTGCTACATAGGCAATTTTAACTGTATATCACAAATTACCTAGCTTCTAAAACATAACACCAGTGGTAGACTGGTAGTCGTGCATAAAAAAAAAAAAGAAAAAAAAAAGGGAAAAACAGAGAGAGAGAAAAACTAATGTGACAAAATTACAACATTAAACAAACAAGATTACAAGAATAGTAAATTTGTCCCTTTCCCCGTACTTAACGTATCATTATTGTGCACTTTGAACTAAAAAGAAAAAAGACAAGAAAAACTCACAACTTTTCTAAAGCAACTAATTATATTATACTATATTGTAGAAAAGAAAGCTTTTTTACTGTTCATAAACAGTAATCACTTCCAGCAAATTTTTTTTTTTTTGGCTTTTTCCGTTTTTTTTGTAAAACCTCCATTTTGGTTTCTGAATATTTCACATCTGCCATACTGATTACCTACTTTCTCCTTCTGTCACGAGATAGGGTGAAGGCTTTATGTTCATGGTGGTAATATCAGCAGATAATAAAGCATGGATACTGATACCTAAAGAATCTAATAATTTAGGGACTAAATGTATAGTTTTCCATTTTCTTTTTCTTTTTGCATTCCAGGGTAGAGGTGAGCATGGGTCAGGTTGGTTCGGTTTTATTGTGGAATCGAACCAACCCGAAATGATCTCGGTTCCAAAATTTTTCTACCCAACCCGAGAACCAAGAACCGAACAGAACCAGAACCATAGTTCTGGGTTTCTCGGTTCTGGTTCTCGGGTTTTTCGGTTTATACCATATACCTATAACAACACCAAAATTCAATAAATTTACATCCATAATCAGTTTATGACGTATTCAACATAATATACAATTAAATTAATATTTAAATATATGTACTTAGATACATTCAAAAGAGTTTAAAATGTTGTTTTTACAAAAATGGTTCAAAAGAGTTGCTTGGCAAAATGACCTAGGAGTGGTGGGTCTATGAAGCAAAGTGATTTAAGTAAATATGGAGAAATTTCGTAGATGATCCAACAACTTTCATACTGTTTTAATTTGAAACATCAGTTTAAGAGTTTAATATAAAAATACAAAATGATCATCATAATACTTCAAAGAAATATGTGTGTGTGTGTGTGTGTGTAGATATGTTAATAATACTATAATTTTTATTATATAATTATATATATATATCTCGGGTTCGGTTCCATCTTGGGTTGGTTCCATATGGAACCAGAACCAACCCAAAAACTGTCAGTTCTCCTATATGTGGAACCAATCCACGAACCATGATCAATTTTTACCCAACCCAACCTAACCCAATTTGGGTGGTCCGGGTTATGTTTCGGTTTTACCCAACCCATGCTCACCCCAGGGGAATCTTAAAATCCGCCTTTTGATCCCTTAATATAACAATTTTGCCATAGGTCACCAACTTTTTCAATCTCGTGGAAACTTTAGAAAAAAAAATTGGATGGTTTATTTAAATTTAAAATAATGGAGCCTTAAATAAAAATGAGAGATATGCCTTTATTAACCATATTAAATTTCAAAAAAAAATTAATTTATATTTTTTTATTCAAAGGTTTAGTTAAATATATTAGATTCAAAGTTTTAATTAATTGAAATAGATACACAGTTTGTAGAATGCACGAGTGCTTTTACATGGGGTTTGATTCAGAGTTTTGATTAGTTAAAACAATGCATAATTTGCATTATGTATTAGTGATTATTTTTTACAAACTTTCACTTTATCATTGATTTATTAGTGAGTAAAAATCTGAAAAAACTTATATATATATATATATATATATATATATATATATTATGCAATGTTTTTCTACATTACAAATACCAGAAACTTTTTCTTTCTATTGATAGTTTCATTTGAATTAATTAATGAAACTACTTTGACAATTTTCATCTATTATCTTTAATGCTTTTTTGACAATATATAAACATATATTCATTTAGTTATTCTGTGTGTATACAATTATCTATACTCGAATTTTATTTAATGTCAAAATATAATTTATCTTTTTATATTGTTCCATCAATGACTTGCATTATTACACAAGTCTCCACATATCTCGTTTACTTCTAGAAGAGACCAGTATTTATACTATTCATCTATAGTGAATTACATTGTACATTAACAATGCCCAATTCTTTTTCCCTGGATGCCATTAACTCTTTTTTAAGTTTGATTCCCCTTTCACAAGGCATTTACCTTTTCGAGAGCATATGTTGCAATTTCCCATGTTTAGTCTATTTTATCTTTCGTTTTGGTTAAAACTCAATTTCAATCCCTGAATTTTCACTCTTTAAGAAGTTAGTCCCTAAGTTCCACCCATGTTCCATTTTGGTCCCCAAATTTAAAAACTATTGAACTAGATTTTTTCTATTTGCTCTCTTGGTCCCTAAACTTTTTTTTGTTGCTTTTTATATACTATCTTTTAAACTAAGACATTAGTCACCATAGTTTATTAGTTAAATAATTTTTTTACTTTATTAAATCAATCATTAAACCTTTAATACATAAAATTTTTCCACTTTTTATCTTGGTCCAAACTTTTTGTTTCATCTTTCTTTATTATTGCTTTCTGAAATGAATTTTAATAATTATAATTTACCTACTTTTGACTATGGTTCTGGTTGATTTGGCTTAAGTCATTTTTTTATTTTTATTTTTATTAAGTTAATAGTTAAACTATTAATTGATTGACATAAGTTAAATACAATTTTGTGTTTCTGGTCATCTTTTTCATTATTGATGATTGAATTTTACAATCTCAATTATTTACTTTAAGGTCTATGGTTAACTAAAATAATTTGGTCTATAATTGCTGAAATTTAAAATAAATTTTTCTAGATAAATTTTTCATTGATATTAAAAATTGGAGTTTGAATTAATAAGAGATGAAAAAATTTAGTAAATTATTTTTTAATAACAAAGAAAATATGTATAGATTCAAAGTAAATACAAATTTTTATTTCACGGTATTATGTTTCTATCATAACTAATCATTTTAATTATAAGAATATAATGTAAAGAGAATCTAACTCAAAATTGAAATAAAGCAAAATTTTAGTTGATTAATGTGAATTTATGGGTGAAAAATTTTTACTTACTTATAATAAAAATTTATTTTAATACTAAATTTATTGAATTAAATTCCCGCAACAACGTACGAGTAATCAAAATCTCGTTATAAACTAATCTTTTTAGTTTTTCCCTATCAGGTGTATTTTTAGATCCTTACTCCCACATAAGGTAATTTTGGTCTTATTTTTCAAAATGAGGTAGTTTTTGCCATTCCACATGAAGAAGACGCCAATCTACATGCTTGACTATCAAGTTTAAGCGATTTTTCATTGTCGTTCAAAAAAAAAGTTTAAGCGATTTTCACTTTGGTTCCTATTGTTATTGTATCAATATTTTGATTACTTTGTTAAAATTAATATTTCATAGTTAAGTCATCATGTTTGTTTTTTTTTTTTTTACATCTACCTAATAAAAAAACATATAATAAATCAAACAGAATACCTAATTTTCCTCAAATGTTTGCACTGAAAAATTCATAATTAATTATACTGTTACCATTCGATGTTATTTATAATTTCTATCAACAATATATATTTAAATGTGTGATTAATATCTTGATTTAGATATATTAAAATGTAATCAAGAGAAAATAAGTCACAACAGATTCCTCGATTGAAAATTTTGAGGCGGTAACTTGAGAAACTATTGCAGCATGGTTATTAGTTTTTTTTTTAATGAATATAACTTGTTCTTTATATCTCATGATGAAATTGTTAATTTTTCAATACATATATAAAAAATAAATTTATATATATATATATATATATATATATAATATTAACAATCAATAAGAGCGCTACTCAGTTATAAGAAAATGCCGAACTTTATACTTTTATGAAATCAATGGTATCGTTCCATGGTACTAACTTTTAATTGGACCATAACATCAATTAATATTCTCCTAAGACTCAAAAGAAGTGTGGGTCAAGGCGACAGCGGCCGAGGTGCTCAAGTGGGGCTGTTTGATAAGGAACTTGGCCCGTTTCCATCCCCATATTGGGGTAGGGGTTTGGTCATTTGTCAGAAGTCAAGGGCCAACTGTGGAATGCCACCACCCCCCCCCCCCCCCCCCCCCCCCCCCCCCGGGTAATGTGGTGCAAGATGTAAGGTTTAGGTGAAATTACTATCCTTTTTATATAGTTCAACAACAACTTCTAAAATATTAAATTAGATTGTATGGTGGTCATCTTAAAAAAATTTCAATATGCATAGTAATTTTGTTTTACAATTAGTTGACATTTAAAAAAAATATTATTTTAAAAACTGAAAGAAATACAAAAAGAAAAAACTGATAATTTAAAATGTCTATTAATTGTAAAAAAAAAAATATATCATTACAGATTAAAATTACTAAAAGATAACTACTATAATATCTCAATTAACATTTCAGAAGTTGTTATTAGACTGTATTAAAAAAATAAAGGGCAAAGTATATACCTTTGAAACAAAATGTGGCAAAACATAATTTCATCTAAATCTCAGGGAGCAAATTGTAATTATTTCAAAAGATAAGGGTAGTGAGGCTTGCGTTCAAAGGTATGAGAATTGCGTGCATAATTCTCTTCTAAGTAGTTGAAGTGGAAACCACTACTCTAATTAAAAATCTAGCACAAAAGCAAATACAATAGTATCGGCAAAAAGGGCAAACTTGCCACTAAACTATATACTCTCTCTATTTTACAAAAACTGACCATTTTATTATTCATAGTAATTAATTTATAATTTTATTTTTTAAAAAATTTATTATAAAAATATGAATATTTTATATTAAAATAAAATTTTAAAGATTATAGTTTCTACATATCATTTTTTAAGAAATTTTTTCAATACATATTAATATAAATATATTTAAGTCAAACTTCAGTAAAAAAGGTAAAAATGTCAATTAATGCGAAATTGAGGGAGTAGGAATTTTGCCACTGAAGTTTTTTTTTTTTTAGAAAAATTGCCATTAATCTTTTTCAATTGTAGAAATTTGCTATCAATATTTTTGTGCTGGGATCAAATCTGTTAATGGCCGTTAAAACTGTTTAACATGGCAAACTTAAAAAATGAAAAAAAATGCAAGTTCCAATTCCAATTTTCCTTTACATAATATCTTGGCCCCTAAGTTTCTAAATTTATCATTTTCATCATCTTTTTTGCTCCAGCAAACCCTTGCACCCTTTGCCACTCTCTACCTTTTTTGCCACTAGCATTACCTCCACTCTTTCACGCATTTCGGCAACATTGCTAGAAATGTTCCTTATAACAAACTCTTATCAAATAGGTTCGATTAATGCAAGTGGGGCTAAATCTAGATAGGCTGCAATTCTAGAATAAATTATCCATGACAGAGGATTGCTTAGCAACAATAAGAAATGTGAAAACAAAAACGCTTAGCAATGGGGATGTGTGGTCAAACAAATGTTTTTTATTCATTAGGTCTTGTGAAATGTTTGGGAAACTAGTGGCTAATAAGAAAATTTTCAAGAACTAGTTTAAGAGTCATGCAATGGAATATTCTCTAAACAAACATAATATTTCTACCATTTAACGACCAGTAACAAAATTGTCTGCAACGAAAATGTTAATGGCAAATTTACCTATAAAAAAATCTAGTGGTAAAATTACTCTACCCCATAATAGTTTAGTGGCAAATTTGCCCCTTTTAGCCAATAATCTCTTCATAAAAAGGAAAGTATTAAAACAAAAATATGAGTCTTTTTCTTATCTTAAAACCAATGCTAAAATGCAACATTAACTCTTCAATTTTACTTAATTGGTTTAGTTACCACTCAAATTATGATTCAGCCTATTTTAGTCACTAAACTTTACAAACAAAGTTAAGTTTAAAAGTTTCAAATAAGTCATGTTAATTAATACCTAATAGAAGCATCAATATCGTAAAAAAAAATATACTTTGCTTTACTTATTTTTCATGTGAAATCATAAACTCTTATTTTTTTAATTATTTTGTTTTAAAAAAAATAGAATTAGTATATTTCTAGGTAATTCACCATGAAAAGTGGAAGATAACACTTTTATTTTTAAAAAAATTAACTAAATACCATTATGTTTTACCTAAAAGAGTAACACTCCCCCCGTCACATAAAGAATGAAACATTAATTTGGGCACGGAAATGAAGATGTATGTAATTTATGATATTTTTTCCAATTCTACCCATGAAACTAAATTAAACCAGATTTCTTTTTGGGTTTTGTGTAGAGAAAGTTTAAATGATGATTAAACAAGAAAATATTTCTTTTTGGATTTTGTGTAGTGAGAGTTTAAATGAATATTAGAAAAAAAAAAGATTCCTTATTAGGTTTTGTGTAGAGAGAATTTAAATGTAAGTAATAAGATAAATAGAAAATTAAAAACTTTCCAAAAAGGGAAATGTTTTAATCTTTTTAAGACAAACCAAAAAGGAATACGCTTTGTCCTTTTTAGGACGAAGGAAATAGTAACATTCTAGATTGGCCACTTCCACTTAGCCTTACTACTCTCTCATCGTACCGCCCCATCTCAACACATTCTCCTCTATACTGCTCACGCTCACTCCTTCAGCAAAAAATTCTGATTCCGCCACTATGTGTAATGGTTGTTCCATATCAAATTCTTCCTTTTATTTTGTTGAATATAGTTGTTCTATAGTCTAATTTTACTATTCTATGACAAAATAAATTTATTACTTTTGATATTTAGCTTATGATGCGTGTATGTAGTAGTTCTTGTGTATCAAATTCTTTCTATTCTTTCACCAAATATACTTGTTTTGTGGTCTAATATTGTTGTTTCATGACAAAATATATCTGTTTCATAGCAAATAGTTATTAAATATAAAAAAAAAATGGATATATTTGTTTGAGAAAAATAGGATGAGACAATAGAACAACTATATTCAATAAGAAAACATAAATTACCTAGCAGGGAACAGCTTTGACATACCGATCACTTGTGGCGCAGTAACATTATTGTAATTTATAAAAAATTGAAACACATCTTATAGTAGGGAGTTGGGGTAGCATTATCATAATTTATAGAAACTTGAGGTGCAATGGTAGTTTCATAAATAATATGATGTTGGGACATAGCGCCTACACCCAAACAAACAATATAGTTATTCAAAATAAAAAGTGGATAACCATGCCAGTTATAAAAATTAATCTATCCCACACCAAAAAGGAGTTTCTTTTAATTATTGCATGCATATTAGAACAATTTTCTTTTTTCCTTTCTGTTTTTAATTGAATACTTTTATATAGAAAATCTAATTCACACTTTTTCGGTATGGCATCAGAATAAACAAATAATAGACTTTCTTTATTGAAAGAGGATTCAAATTTTGAAATATCCCCAAATTCAAGGATTAATTATAACTTACCTCTGAAGTTTATGTGATATTACATTTTACCCCTCCCTTATACTTTGCCCTCTTAAAAAATTATTTTACATTTATAAAAAGAAAAAAAATTGATAATTTAAAATATTCATTAACTGATTATACAAATTGAACATTATTAAAAAATGGTTATCGTACAGTTTAAATTAAGATTCTAGAAATTATTATTAGATAATATAATAAAAATAGGAGAAGTGTAAATTCTAAAGTAGAAGGGTAAAGTGTCATATCAATCCTTTTATGGATGAATGAATAACTACATTTTACATTTATTTATTTCATTTCATAAATTTACTGTTATATTACCCGTGTGTGAACATTAAACGGCATGGTGATTAACTATACGAATATTAAAGAAATAAAAAAGTAGGTGCCAAAGTAGAATTGGTTCAAGCTTGCCAGTCAATCATGTATATTAGCTTTTCTTTTTTATCAACAGCATGGATAATATTGATAGAGAAGCATCCAACATGGCAAAAACTATCCATTTTGAGAAATAAGATCAAAACTGACCTTATCAATGAACAAAACTCCAATTTTCTTTCTTTTCTTGGCCTTTATGAGCGGAATGTGTTTCTTTCTCCAATAAATGAGAAATTGCCTTCTACTGGTTTGGAGGGAAACATTTTTATACCTTTCGTAAAACGAGTAACGATGACTTTGTTCCTTCACCACCATTTCATTTTTTTTAGATTTAGTACACAACTTTTATTAAAGGTAAAAAAGAGATAGACATTTTTTATTATACTTTCGCGCTTTACTTTTGTTAGGATATTGGATCAACCTACTTTACTGGATCAACCTACTTTACTAAGAACGAGCAGCCATTCATGTTTTAACCAGTTCACACACACAAGTAGTATATGCTTCAGTGCTTTGTTATTTTTCATTTTTCTGGTAAATATCATTAATGTTCTGTAGCATTAACTTATTATTACCGTTTAGCAGCTACATGTATAATTACAACAATGACCATTTGTAAGTTTTACATAATTGGAATTATATATTTGGCAAGATTATACGTAATTATTGAAAACCGTCAAACATTTTGGTGCGCATAAACATAAATATATAGAAAAAGTGAAATAATTTGAGATGGACAAAGTACAACCAGTTTTGCTCTTTGTACTCAAAAGTATACTTACAAATATATAGGGAATGGTATACATGATAGTTTAAAAGGTATGAAAATCACTTGATACTTTCAGAACTTGGATGTGGTTAAGCCACATTTGATATTTTCTCGAATTTCATCGTACAAGTGAAAGTGGGGAGATTTAAACACTGGTTAAGATAATTATGTAAATGCATTTTTTTTTTGTAACAGTAATTAAAAAACTGAACAGAAAAAGATAAAAATAGGAGTGTGGATAGTAGGATCACCAACTGTCGTCCATGCCCCTCTACTAGAGATGGGACATGAGCCGGTTCAACCCTGCCCAAACTGGGACCGGCCCTGCAAGTTAAACTTTGCCAGACCCGGTCAAATTCACCTCGGCACTGCCTGGCAAAAACCTACAAAAATATGGGGCCAAATACGGGTCTGAATGGGAGGATTGTGAAAATGGACCGCCTTAGCACAATACCGAACTTGACTCGCCCTGTGACCTGACCAGCCTGCCCTGCCGAACTGACTCGGCTCAAGATCGGTTCGAGCCTAGAACGTCCCCCAACGGCTCTTTCAACAAACACTTGTAAAAAAAATTGGATTAATTACAAAATAGGTCATCCAACGGTTTTCTGCTCTATTTTAATTCCCAAATTTTATTTTCACCCCTCCCAACAACTAAATTTTAAAGACTTTTTGGTCCAAATAATTTTTGGCTCTCCCCCATAACTACCAAAGTCATTTTTACTCTATCCTCACACCATCACTCAATCTCTCTTCTTCCTCTACTATATTCTCTCAAGCATTTGATCTTTTTTCTTAATCTCTTCCAAATTTCTTCCTAATCTCTGCCTAATATCTTCATAATCTCCTCTTAATTTTGCATTAATCACCACTATTAGTTCGTGACTCATAGCTTCAGAGGAAAGGGCAAGTCGACGGAGAGTTCATTTTCAAGCTCCATTAGCCTCCGAGGCTTATTTTGTCGCAGTTCTCGGCCTGCCGATAAAGGCAACTTAATTGAAGAATTGTACGACGATTATGCCGAAATCGATATAACAAATTACGATTTGAGACTCGACGATCAATTATCAAATGATAAACTTGAAGAGTTCAATGCAACGGCGGCTGGGGATTCATCAACATAACTGACACCGACAAGTCAAGGACCCGCTATGAAGGAAACCCAAGGACAAGGTAAATCCTCAAGATTAATTACTTGGGTTTGGAAGCATTATGAGCTCATACACGAAGGGGAGTCGAGGTACAAGAAATGCAAACATTACGGGAAAAAATTGGTGCATAAAAAGAATTTCAGCACTGGAACACTAAAGCGACATTATTGAAAATCAACATCTTAATGTCCTCGTTAGTGTCAGGACTAGTTCTAGAAGACAAACACAACTTGGGTCTACAACCGTCGCCAGCGGACCAAGTATATTTCGTTTTAACCAACAATCTTGTAGATAAATCATGATAAATTGGATGATGCTTACCGAAAAACCTTTTTCACAAGCTGAAGATATGCATATAGAATCTTGGATAAAATCATAATTAAATCCTACATTTAAAAAAGTGTTTCGAAAAACCGCTAGGAAAAAAAAACTTTAGATTATTTGAAATAAAAAAATTAGATTTGTAATCCTATTTTTCTGCTCTTGATCATTGTGTAGCATTCACTTCTGATATGTGGACATCACCTATAGGTCAATCATTTTATTATGTTACCTCTCATTAGATTGATTCTGATTGGATTATGCAAAAATAAATTTTGTCATTTAGAGTCATTGAAACGGATCATACTGGTTATCACATATTTAATTGTATCTTAGAAACTTTACATGATTATTTTTGTGTTGATAAAGTCCTGTACATTTCATTTGATAATGCTTCAAACAATGATGTTGCCGCTTTCCTTTTGAGTCAATCACTGAAACCACATCTCAAAGGTGCATTTTTTTACGTTAGATGCATATGTCATATTTTGAACCTTTGTATGCAAAAGGGTTTAAAAGTTCTCTAAAATGAAATTCTCCCTATTCAGAACTCATTGATGTATTTGAAATCAAGACCTGCTGTGTTTCGTGAATTTAAAAGGTTTTGTTTTAAAAATCAAAAAGAATTTTCTTGAAAATGGTTTAAATTGAATTATCCAACCTGCTAGAACTACACATATTTGATGTTGTAAGATGCATTCCTGTATACAAATTTGTTAACGCATTTTATGAACTTAAAAATGAGTTGTGAATTTCTTATAACTGAAGTTTGGTAAAAATGTTCTAAAACCGGTAAATTGCTAAAAAAAAATTACAATGCTACTGAATTTTCTTTGATATTTAATACCGAACCATTCATCAAGTTTTACTTCATTTAGTGAACATTACATATGCTTTACATCGATTTAAAAATAATAAATTGTTAAAACCGACTGTCAAAGTTATACGGGCTAAATGGCTTCACTATTTCGAAAACATTATACCTATCTTTTTAGTTGCTTCTTTGCTTAACTCATATGCCAAATTAACGAACACAACAACATTGCTTGTAAGACTCATATAAATATTTTTGCTATATCTGCTACTGCTTCCGAGTATTTGTATTCTTTATACAAGTTATATTGTGAACGGCATTCAAATAAAGTAATATCCGAAACTCCTCAGACCGAGCCTTCAAGGAGATCAATCTCATCAAGATTCAACTCGGCCCTCTAAATGCTCAAACGACCCTAACTGATGACATCGGGATTAGCTGAGGCCGATGACTATCTCAACACATCTTTTGAGTTAAGCAACGTCAACTTATTAGAGTGATGGAAATAAAATAGATCAAAGTTTCTGATCTTGTCGATAATCGCATAAGAGATTTTTGCCGTTCCAATCTCCACCGTATCATCTAAAGCAGTATTTAGTACAGAAAAATGGATAATATCGGAGAAATGATCAAGATTAACACCCAAGACAGTAGAAATATACGCGTACAGCCGAAATTGTGGGCTCACAACACTCCGTCAGCAAAACAAAAAGAGTTCAGATGACAAGATAATCTCCAATACCATGACTTAATTTTTTTTTTTTCAATCACACATGTAATTTGTATTTATTTTGATTATGCTATCATCACAAATTATAGGTTTCTATTTTTCATTATTTTCAAAACGTTTTTGCTATTTCAAAATGTAAGCCCAATTCTAATTATTTGTAAGTGTTTTTCGGTTTTTTTTACTTTATAAAACTTACATGGAGGTGATATTTTTTCTCAAAAATATTTATTACATAAACAATTAATTATGTTTCTAATCTTAAAAAAAATAATAAAAAACCCCCTCAAAACCTGCCCCACACGGCCCTGGGACTGGTCCAAGCCCGGTCCTCCTTGACCCAGGCCCAAGACCGGCCAGTCCAGATCAGGTCAACCCGACACCCATCTATATGATCTCTTGCTTGTCCATGTAGGCGTTACATCGCGGCAACAACATCTCAGACCTCAGATAACCCGAAGATATCCTACTAATTTTATTCCAGATTTCACAGAGCAACATCAGTAACTATTCTACTTATTGGTGGCAGTGGCAGTGGCAGTGGCACCTCATTTTGTTTAGGACTTAACAATTCAAACGCTTTACAAGTACAGATACATATCATGAAGCTTAGCTAGTTCATCTTTAGGCGGAAGTACCCTCATTTCTCCTCGAACTTTGCTCAGTTGGACTATTGAGTTCCACATGTCTAGGACTTACAATAACAGGAAATTCCATGGTTTGACTAACCTGTTCTGTTCTGGTCCACATCCAAGAAATTGAAAGTTGGATCCTTGAGTTTCCCTTCATTTCAGGAGCCCTCTGCTTTTTCATTGTCCTCATCTTCCTGGCTCAACACGATTTTACCATTTACTTGTCCCTTCTTCATTGGCTCCGGCTTACTGGCTCCAAAATGAATCTATCTAAACCTATACTCTCCATCCATGTCAGCTAGTTTAACGAAGTCACAGTTTCAGCCGAGCAGTAGGGCTAGTTGAACGTATATGTTATCTTACCAGGTAGAGTAGGAGAAAATAATCTGATACAGAAAATTTTGTGGATGAACAAAGCACTTGCACGCTCCCATATTTAATTACCAGATATATACATCAGAAATCAAGCTGTTCAGAGATTCAAAAATCTGGCATGGAATCCCACTTAGCTAGAAAGGAAAAGCAGGCATACCAAGGACATCATCTTATTTAACTGAAATCACCTTGAGGAGCTACGTTTAGCAGTGTCTTCAGCACGAGTAAGTGCATCTGTAAGAACATCAATAGTCCAGTTTCTCAAGTCCTCCTGTATGCAAGCAAATCAGGAAAAGCAGCACTCAGTCTAGGTGTAGCAATTTCATGTAAATGTGTTACAGAAGCAACATAACCATCATGAAAACCCCCAATACTTTGTCAATAATTCAACAAAACAGACAACTAGATTGCGTAATCATGATCCTATCCAATATCCATCACTGGAGAGTTGGTCAGAAGAACAAGTATCAGAGATGGCAGTTGAAGAGTTCAATTAAAGCATAATGAATCTCCAATAAGTATGTGCATGTGCAACTTACCATGGAGAAGGCCTCCAACAGTATACAAAATTAAGTTTGCACTACATCATAAACATGCGACAACCAGAAAATAGATTAGTGACAGTTTCTAAATGCAACTTTTTAAACTGTACAGGTCCACTCCAAAGAATTTGCAACTTTCAAAATCTTAGTTACGAGAATTTAGATCAAAATATCCCTCAGGAGAGTGTTTGCTTTTAGGGCCATAATTTTTTTTCAAAGAAAAAAGCATAACAAAAATTTATGTTGAACAATAATCAACAACAAGCTAGCAATATAATATAGCTAGTACTATTTGGTCACCCTAAAAGGAAAAAAAACATTAAAAAAAAAAATTTTGTGTCAAAAGAATTAATGACACCAATTTGATATTTATCATATGGTTTTCAGCTTTAAACCACCAAGGCACGAATTATAAGAGCATGCTCTTAAATGTGATAAGATAGTGCAGGTGCCTCATTGCTTGAAATGATGATATAGCACAATATCCTTAAATTTTGTGAAAAAGTGTCACTCTCTTTATGACGAAAGGAGTATAAAACATCAAGGAGACGAGAAATGTTTTGGCTCACCATACGTGGCCGTTCTCCTGTTCTTATCCTTGCATTTGGACGAGCAAGCTTGGACTCAAAGGGAGTCCTTGGTCTTACTTCTCGAATTTCTTCCCATTCCTCTCGGGTAATCATCCTCACTGTGCCTTGACCAGCAGGAGCCTTCTTTATCTTACGTTCAATCAACTCCTGGGACCTTGACTCATCATGCTGCCAGCCGAAACAGTTAACCAAATTAACTAGTTAAAAGAAGTTATGGCAACTAAATTGGACTGCAGCAACAAAGAAGATTTCTCAATCTATTTTTCTTGGTTAAAAAAAATAGATGCCTTAAGCTTACATCCCATAAAAAATGAAATTCTGGATACAAGCACCAAAAAGACTACCTGATCATCACAGATCAGGGAAGTGATTTCGAAAGCTATTTGATTAGTGTGCAAACAACATCATAAAATATCCCAAATAATCTCAACATTTTGCCTTTGAATTGAAGACATGAAATTTGATGACATTCCTACATGTTATTCACATTCTATCCACCACCAAGAGTAAAGGCTATCCAATTCCTTCAACAACCAAAAGCCCCTTAATACAGGATTTCCTCAAGACATCCTCAAGGTGCACCAGCATAATTTCAATGAGCACACTGTGATATGGAGCTAATCTCAGAAGTGAACAGACAGCAGAAATGGAGACAAAAAATAAAAATTTAATTTAATACAAAATGGATAAAAAATGGACACAAACCATCATAAGGAGCTTTGCAAAGAGTGCAATTCCTACAACAGTAAGATACATTGGCAATGATGCTGTGTCAAGGAATGATCTTGACTCAGGAACTTCTACAAACAACTGATTCTTTTTAAACTTTCTCTTCTTCCTAATCTTCTCCAACTCCATAACTCTTCTCTTCAAGCTCTCAGTGGGACCATCCATGGATGATGTATGCAAACATCTATGAAACAAAAGTGCTATCTGGCTAATCTTATACATTGTGGCTAGAAGAGAACCTGCAACTGCCATCAAAATACAGAGAATAAATGTATTGAGCAGCTGAAATTGCCATAGGTCCTTAAATATTTGACGATAAATTCAAATGGAATAAATCCACAACATCATAGCACCTACCACCCAAATTCCTTTGTGTCACAGACCCTATGAATGTTTCGGCTACACTCCAGCAGAGAGCAATTGCTTTCCAGATCTCTTGGCGACAATGAACGATCACGGTAAGAGATCTGTGACCTGAAAGGAAAAGAGATAGAACAACAAATTTGATAAATACCTTAAGAGTCCTTTTCAATCAAGTCATTTCCTTAATCTATATTTTGTTACACTTTTACTCCATTCCCACAACCACAAATCCACAACAAAGTATGAGACTAAAAGCATAACAACCAAGTCCACAACAAAATATGAGGTTAAAAACATATTAACCAAGTCCATAATCAACATCTAAACTATCAAAACAACAAAAACCAAGTCTAACATCAAAATCTAAGCCCAAGTAAGGTCACTTCTCACAAGTCTCCAACCAACATAATAATTCAAACAACTAGAGAGAAGGGTAAAGCAGAGTGGCTCAACAAAGTGGAAGGCATTGTTAAAACACATGAAGACTAAAGTTGCTGCCCTCTACAACTCTACCAAACCTATGAGAACTGTACTTTTTTTTTTTGGCCGGATGAATTAGCCAACATAACAAAGAACTCTGCACTCTTTAGTATCAATGGTTTCAACATGCAGAATCATGGTTTCCCAGTGAACTGGAGCAACATACACATGATCTATAGTCACCCGAACTCAAGAATTGAACTGTTAAGTGTCATGATTCAGCAAAAATTCACAATTTAAAACACTCAGCTAAAGAAATTCGATGTCCATGTTTTCAGGAAACAGTCTGTGTTGCTGTCGCCATGAAAAACATGAAAATATGAACAGCAATTTGGAAAGTTGGTGGATCAACAGGCTATCTTGATCCAAATATGTCAGTAACCAATGTATATGTTTCTATCTGCGTGTATATAGACCATAAGATCTCGAGTTAGAGATCGTGACTATATGATTTTGTTGACTGCAGTTTTTGAGATTAATAGAAACATGTATTTTTCTAGAACTGTTTGATTTAGATCTCAGTTCTTTCAGTCCGCACAAAAATTATCCAGATAAAATACACCTATACTGAATTTTTTTTAAAAAAAAAAATCTTACCAATTTCAACTGGAAATTCATACCAAAAGAAATGCATAAGGCCAAAATAAGACCAACTTAGAGAGAAGCCAGTACGAGCTGACCTAAACTCAAATGTCAAAGAGCCCTGAATCAGGCAAACCACAAATCAACAAGAAGCCAACTTAGCACAAATAAAATGAGACAACTAATCTTATATCTACTTACAACAGGGGAGAATATCGAAACTTTTCATTTCCAAACCAAAAGTTTTTCTGATCTATTAATAGATATGAAAGCAGGAAGGATGGCAATATAGTCACTTCCTACTTCCATTTTTTTTTGTTCATTTGTTAGAATGCTGCCATCTGGACTTTCAGGTCCACTCTTCCTTTTCTGCCCACACTTATAACACGTGTCAACCATACATGCAAAGCTTAGATTCACTTTGAGGCAGTTAAAACCTATTTCAAATTCGTTAGAATTTTACTGTCAACCACGTTTCCATATTCAGAATAGGTTCAACTGGAAAATCAATATTACAACCGCCCATAATGTTAACTTCCTACTAACATTTTGAATTAGTGAGCAGTTTTTTGGGCAGTTATTCTACATATCCATCCATCCCACTACTCCACTGCCCCACGTCATTGTTTAAATACAGACCAAGCATTGAGAAATTCTTTATTTCACCTTCCACAGAGACCGAAATATACAAAACACACACACACACACACACATTAGAAACAGAATAAATCTTTATTGCCTGGTGGCAACCTCTGCAGCAGATTGCTGGGCATCCCTTGTTTGCAGGTACTGAGCATTCAATTACCATAAATTCCACAGTAAATATCAGTGACTAGATTCACTTCTAAACAGATTCTTCTATTAAATAAAACTTACATTTACTATTGTTTGGTGCAGCTTCAAATATGTTCCACACAGCAGGACCTCATGCATATGAAACCTACAACAGCAGGGAACCACATTAATTTGGTTTTACAAGTGAAGACCGACTTTGTTACAACACGCAACGAAAGTGCAAGTATGGAGAATGTTAGCCATAAAATGTTTAAAATTTGAGTTCCAAACATGAAAGCACCAATAGCAGCAGGTTTAAAAATGAAGTTTGTATTCTATACTTCTCTTATAGTTTCAAGAAAACATTGGACACTTCCAGTTTTAAAAATGCATCTTCAGTTGTATAATAGAGTTCTATAGTATTCCATTTATGCATTTTCAAACTTACATTTTCTTAAACTACTTTATATGAAATTGCACACTCTTTAAAATAGATAACACTTAGGTGCAGCTGGAATATTGCAGGCTGTCATTTCCCAGCTATATAAAACTTACTTTCTAGCGGCAAGGAAAAACAAGTACGACTTCATTAATTCACGTTGTCAAAGAACAAGCATTATTTCAATAGATTATGAATAAGTCAGTAACTGACATGCATATTTTTAACAGGTACACACTCTTGCAGGCTAATAGTTAAACCAACAAACTGCAGGGGAAAGAAACAAAGCAAGCTCAACAAAAATTCCATCAATTCAGGTTGTCAAAGTACAGACATTGGCAGAATAGGAACAAATCAGTATACTAACATGTATATTTTAACATGTTGACACTATTGTAGACTCACAATGAAACCAGCAAACTCCAGAGAAAACAAACTGGTTCAGTTCAGCGAAGAGTATATCGATTCTGGTTGTCAAAGACAGCATCTCTATACTAAACCAGAGAAAAGACTAAAGCAGGTAGGTTATTACCTATTGCATTTACTTAATTTCCCATTTTGATGTCTTTGTACATATACAAACTGTTAATATTTGTGCTTATGATTTTATAGCCACTGTTTTACCAGAACATACCAAATCAGTTGCTATGTTGCTCATTGCCAGGTACCATTGTTTCTTTTCAATATCTTCCATGGAAATGATATGGGATGCTATTTACTGCTGCTGGTGATGTATTTACGGACATAATTGTTACAGTGCATGTATTAGGGTGAGGGATTATAAGTATTACGGTATATGTATTTATTAGCAAATATGATGCATCTTACAAGTTTTACCATTTTCGTATGTTGCCCATGTATGTTTGTGATAATAAACTAGGCTGAAAAATATGATTCCATACATTCATACATTGTGGTTTAGTTACTTTTCATCATCAGAAAATTAGTGACTTAAAAAGTACACTAAAACATAAAAGTTCAAACTTTATAATGATAATGCACTATTTCGTTAAACTCTGTACTTTCATAATTTGAAAATGTACTAAATTACATCGCATAACTTAGATATGGAATGCAGACAAAAATTTCTAATAATAAAATAAAAACCACTTACATGGTTTAAAGGGCCTGTTATTTGCTTTTCATGTTATTGTGCCCCTAATCCTCTTCCTTCTTACCCTCAAACTCGCTCTCGCTGAGACACTCATTCTGATCAAAGGAGTTAAAAACAACTCTATAGACCTTCTTTTGCCTTCAATATATTTACCCATTAAACATAAGAATAAAGTAACATGCGCTCATTTTTACCAGTAAACCCTCAAATTTCAGTCCTTTCCAGCCAGTTGGCAGTGGATCGTCAGTCACAGCTCCTACCCAGCCAACTGTTCATCATCCCACCCTAAGAATCAAACCAAAACCCTGATAAAAAATGACTGACTTCCTATATTATTTATCTTAGGACACCAGCAACCTGGAAAAAAATTTTAAAAAAAAACTTCAAGCATCTTATTGTTTCTTCATATGAGAATCTGAGATCAGCCTGCAGATAGTCTTCTACCTTTCTCCACCATTTCATAGAATAATAGCTATAATTTACGTGTTAAGGCTTGAGGGTTTGAATGAAAATGAACCTTAAATTATAAAAAATATAACAAAGTCACCTTACCAAATTCTCGACTCTCCGTTACTCATAGGTTAAAATCGCTCTGTCCAGAATACCGTAATGACTTCAGAAGACGATCTCTAAGCTTAGAAATCGATTTCCACTATTCAAAGTCATCGATCAAGAATTTTATAGGGTCAGGTTCGGGTTAACCCGAACAACTGGAATTATTGTGAGCAATGGAGTTATATTCATTGACCCAAAAAATATATGTACAACGAAATCAAAATTTGCATTTACCAGGAATCACTAAGAACCTATTTAGCAATAAAAAAAATAAAAGAGAATTACATAATAAAACAACCACTGGAAACTTCCCCTAATCACTTGTGTTGTACAAAAATCACGCTAGGAATCAGACATTCACACTAGGAATCACACGTTCTTCTCTTTCGGTGTTAAACTGAACTCAATTCCAACTTACCATGGAAATTGACTGACTCCGTCTCAGCGAGGAAGCAAGCAGTAGCAGTTAAGCTGTCAGCTGGTGGAGGTACAGGGGAGATCGGCTGGTCCTTTGTGCGAGGGAGGGTGGCGCTGAGGAGGAGGTCAAGGGCGTCGACCGGGCAAGGAGGCGTGACTGAGGGACGTCGAGACTCGAGGCAGGACTGGTCTGTGTGTCGAGGGCGAGCTTAGAGGAGGTCGATGGCGGGGCGACCGGAAAGGAGAAGCGCGAGGCTGACGAGGAGGCCTAGGGCCTAGCGACGGGCGACGGCTGAGGAGGACGCCATTTAGGTCCGACCGTCTGAGGGCGGTAGGAAAGGGAATTCGTGCGGCTGCGAATGGAATAACGGGGAAGGAGTGAGTTGGTTAGGGTATTTTCTGGTGGGTTGGGTTACACCGAAATGGAGTGGGCTGGGCATGGCTACTATTTCAAGCTGAATCAGGTCAATTTGGGTTGGTGATTTCTCGTCTTTTAAATTGGATCGGATTCGAGCCAGCATGAATCACATGTTTTACACTCTCTCACCTGAACCTAACCCGATATTTAGAGTTAGGTTTTGGGTGAGTGTTACTTTCTTTCATTAGGAAAAAATTTTTTACCATCGCACACAATGATTGAAAAACTCATCTATTTGATGGTCTAACTTACCAAACATTTGGGGTTGAGAAATGTAAAGAATAGATACATATGTTCTCATCTCTCTCCATTAATTTCATATACTCCATCATTAATTTTTACCTAAATAAGACAATAGACCTTTACTATTTTTGCTACAATTTTTATCACTAGCTTTCTCTTTTTCTTTTTCTCATTCATAGATAACAAAGAAAAAACATAGTGTCTTTGTGGATCGCTAAAAATTATTTTTTACCCAAAATAAATTTGCCAAATAGCCCAATGCCTTGTGTTTAATAGTTGTAGGCCCAATCTTATCAAACAAATTCTTACATCTCATAAACATTAAAACAAATACCTTAAGTCTTTCTTCAATAAACCATACCTTCTTTGTCATACCTGGGAAACCAATAAATTACAACTAATGCTTCATTCTCTAAAAAAATTTGTTATTGATGGTGCTTAGAGGCAATCATCCAAAATGGGAGTCACAACTTAGGTTTGGTAGAGTTAATGGATAGCCTAAACTTCATTACAAAACTATTATCCTTTTTTGTTCATTAGCGTTGGAAGCTAAGCTCAAAGGACTTCTTGAAAGCTGGCAAGATAGCATACAATCTCCGTATTCTTAACACTACTTTTGTGTCAGATTGTGTCCAGATTTTGCATGCATTGAGAGGATTTCTTCCTTTAGCACCATGTATGTTGCACATGGTCTAGCAAATTATATCAATACTAGAGTCTCTTCCTCAAGGCTTGATGGCAATCATTCCTAGTGAAAAAGTTGTAACAACATACCAAATTGCAGATTTTTTCCTCCCTTAGCTTTTAGTGTGCGTGCGTGCACACACACACACACACACACACACACACACACATACTTGTAGGCTGGGTTTATTTTGTTATCATATCCGCTCTGCTTTCAATCTTATTAACTATGTGTATATGTTTTAGGTGGTCCATATGGGTCAACATGCTCATACTATTGGGCTTCACATATATTTTTTTTAATATTTTTAACTTCTGTTTCTTTATATATTACATCTAGTTAATTTCTGTTATATGTTTTGGAGATATCATAGTTATTTAATCCATTCTTATTAATTTTTTAAAATTTTCACTTAACTAATATACCAATTAAAAATGCAAAAAAAAAAATCTATTTTTTTTGTCAAACTTAAGAACTTTTTATTAATTTTTCTTTCTTTAAGTTGGGTGCGGAAAAATTCATAAAAAGTTAATTGCTTTTTGAAAATTTTATTTGAGTAAATATTACGTAATTAGAGTGTGAGCTTTTCAACTAACATTGATTTTGGACAAAAACTCAATAAAACTTTAAAATAATGAGTTTTTAAACTAAAAATAATGTTTTTGCTAAAGTATTTTTGTTACTTAATGGATAGTGGTAGCAAACAGGCCCAAAGCTAATACAAACTCCTACTAAGGGCCCAAATAGATCCACAAGCAAACTTCATCCTACATGGAAACAAAATCCTGAAATTACAGGATAAGTTACAAGATTCTTATCTTAAAATGAATTCCTCAGAGCTTCTCCTAGCAATATAAACCCCCTTCAGAGGGTTTCTTCTAGGGACACATCTTAAAACCCTTTCGCTATTTTTGTATGCAGGTCATCAACACAAGATTCGCAAGGCTTCTGAGCCAGACTCATACAATCCCTTCAATTATCAAATTGGTGCCGTCTGTGAGAAACATGAAGAATACTCGGAGGTCATGCTTGGAAAAATAAGACCTACCAGAGAATGAGCAGGAGAATCATTGTCTTGCTAGGTCCATAGGGCCCACAAGTGAAGAAGTACCCCAAATGGTTGATTCAGAAGACCCTACGGGGCTCCAAAGAGACCCCTGCAAGGGAAAATGCCCTACGTTGCTAAATGAAAACCAATTCCAAGCCTTGCAACATACCCTATTTAAGTAATTAAGAGTGACATTGCAATAGGAAATCTGGAAAGCCTTGCTGAGGGCTCCGAATGAGCCATCTGGCGCCCAAGGAGCCACAACAGGCTTCTCCTAAAAACCATCCCCGAATGATACAGGTCTATAAATGACAATCATCCCTGGACCATTCCGAAAGACTGGGTAACATCAGTGCTATCCTGTAGAGACTCAACCAAATGGAGTAGTGCATACGGGGCTCTTGAGCCCCTAAAGGCAAGTTTTAGGCATAGAATCGATGTGAAGTACTTATGGCTCCAACATTTTACAAATGAGATAATCAATGCCCCTGCTCCCGATGGGTTTTATATGCCTAAAATTAACTTGTACAATGGCCTTACCGATCCAATTAAACATCTGCAGAGATATATTACCTCCATGATACTTAAGTAGGCCTCTAATACAATTATGTGTAAAACCTTTAACTCTACAATAACAGGAGCCACTACCTCCTAGTTTGGGACCAACCGGGGCCGCGGCTTCTCCTCATTTAAGGACTTCTCCCAAGTGTTCTTGCGACACTTCTTGAGGAGTCGACCGACCCAAAAAACAATGACCCATTTGCCCAAAATTAGGCAAGGTCACGACTTAAGATGAACCCCTCAGAGACTTCGTCTGGAGGTTTAACACAGAAGTTGCACAGGTATAGAAGTTGTCCTCAGAGCTACATCTGATAGCCATTACCCAGGGGCCGGTGTGAAACTCAAGGCTGGCCTGCGATCTCTATGAAATTTCCATAAAAGATATAAACGAATTTCTTAACCGAGCCATGTGGTACATGCATGCTGAAAAGCTTAACAGATCAACAGACCCAAATGACCAATAAAAGGCTAAAGAATATGGGTCTAGGAAAATAGGGAAAGGTAATAGGAGTCTGAAAGTGTAGGTCTCAGTACTTCCGTGAATCGCCATTAAACTGATGTCATAGGTTCATACTATGGGTCCTGGCTGATTGTATCACAGTCGAGTCATAGCAATCAAAGTGGTGAAGGACAATAAGCGAGGATTTGATTTTTCTTTTCTTTTTTCTTTTTTCTTTTTAACAAAGACCCACATTTAGGTAATTGAAATTCATTCCATTTTTGTCTCAAAAGCCTAATATAATTCATTTTAAATTAAGTTGATTTAATTTATTTATAAAAAAAGTTGATTTAATATAAAATTTTATATTTTTAGTTTTAGTTTTTTCCATGAAATTGAATTTATCTGAAAGATATAACAATTCATTAAAAATATAATTTTTTTATTCATTAAAAATAAAAAAAAAACACAAAAATTTGATAACACCATAATAATTTTCTTTCAAATAGATTATTACACCTCTATAATATTAATATTCAAATGAAGTTAGTTTTTGGGTGAAAAATATGTAAAAATAAAAATAAATTGTTTTGAACAGACTATCTTATAGTAGTTTTTAAATAGACAAAAAATCAATTCTAATTTTAAATTTTTTAAGTAACTATCAAATTATATTACATTCTTAGTGTAAAATAATGCTCACCTTGAAAAAAAAATTAATGCATTATTAATAATATCAAAGGAATTGAATTTTTATATTTTTTTTCACTAATTGTATTTAAGTTAATAA
The DNA here is from genome assembly GCA_039654915.1 of Aquilaria yunnanensis. Lineage (NCBI taxonomy): Eukaryota > Viridiplantae > Streptophyta > Magnoliopsida > Malvales > Thymelaeaceae > Aquilaria > Aquilaria yunnanensis. The sequence continues at coordinate 118,254,749 of CM077593.1, forward strand.
TTAATTAGTCTCCCACAAATCTGAACACCTAGGAACTATTAATATTTAATTAACCAACTTATAAAGCTCGATTGGCCTAATAGTTCTATTGAGCAAAGTATTGATGTTGTGGTGTCTCATGTTTGCAAGACTATTTTTGTTTTATGTTGAATAAAGTTGTCTACCATCCCTTGTCTATATATCCACTCACTTTGACATCGTTAATATGGCATACATGAATAATAATTTGTTTAGTTTTGAAATATATATATGGTGTTGAGGTATATTTATCTAATTTGGATATATATTTTTCTAGTTCTAAAGCATTACTAATCCATTTGATTTTGAGAACTCTTACTTAATAACATTTATATAAAACTTGTTTAATTTGAAAATGTACTTCTTTAATTCCGATACATCATTTATTTTGAGATTATTGTAAGGCATATCTTTTCACAAGCTTTAAGTGTACGACTTGACTCACTAGGAGGTCGACAGGAGACTTGGCCTTCAGTCTATTAAATTTGGCCAACATATCTTCCCACCAATTTCTTCTTTCTTTTAATAATTTATGATCCTTGGAAGACAACGATTCTAAAGCAAAATCTCAAAATTCACAACCTTATAAGGAATAGTTAGATTGAGCTAATTGGAATTGATGTAACAATTCTTACTCCAAATTCATCAATCTAGAACCTTCATAAATCATACTTCTTAATGTCAAAATCATAATTAAGTTGCAAACTAAATTTATACAGAGTGACAAGTTAAATAGAAGCGATTAAATTATGTATGTTTTCCAATGATAATTACATTGGTGATGTTGTAAAACCAAAATCAACTATTACAAACATCATCTATATGACTTGCAACAACATAATTTTAAGGTAAAATTACAAAAACTCTTTGAGGTTTGGTTGAATCTACAGTTTTATTCTTATTGTTTCAATTACCTTCATTTATCTCATTTAAAGTTAAGACCGTTAATCACTGTTACCACAAAAAAGAAGAAAATGCATGACTTTAACAAGAAACTTTGCCACCCTCAGCTACAAAAACATTCAAATCAAACAAATTAATCTAAAAAAATTTAACAAGAAACTTCATTGAAGTTTTGCCAGAAACTCTAGAAACTTTACCTTCTTCACCCTCATTGCTTGTTTCCTCTTTGCCGCCTTCTACTAGTGCATGAAAGATCAACATCTTTGACTCTGATTCTTTGGCCTCTACAGTTTGCCTGCCAATTAGATTTGATCCTCGCCTCGTCACTTCTCCAAAAACTTGGGTTGATGGGCTCAGAGAGATAAGCATCGACAGCACTGTTTGGAATGAATGTGGTGGTCTTTCTCTTACCTCCCTTGCCCTTAGTTCTATCATTCTTGTTGGCCGGAAGATTTTGAACCATTGAATAAGTTTTTTCGAGCAATAGAAACAATTTAGTATAAATTTCAAACCGGAAGATTTTGAAGTTGTAGTTGCAGAGCGATTTGGGAATTCACTCAAAGTTGGCCTTCATCAGCAACTTATAGGCATTGTTGTCAATGTTGAAGATTTCATTACTAAAGAAGTCGTGAAGAGAGAGAGACAGCCTTAAACCCATCCCCGTCTCCTTTGCAACTTTTAAGTATCGTCGTTGAGTGCATAGGCCTTAAGATCTTTTTTGCCTCAAACCTATCCTTGTTGTCATCCTTAATGGTTCCTCGTTCATCAATCCTTCTTGCTCTGAGACCAGGCAACCTCAGTATATGATTTTGGGTACATTACTTTTCTTTCACCTAGTTTCAATTTATTTGTTGATTTTTGAATTTTTTTTTATTCACATTTGGATAACTAGGTATGGTTCTTAGATCATTGACTAATGCATAGGAAGGCCATTTAGGTTTCGCCTTCTTCGATTTCTAGGTCAATCTTGGAATCAATTTATCAATATGCTTCTAGCTGGATTAGATTCTTGAATTGTTTTTGCTTATGTCTGCAATATTAGGGAGCAGAGATGGTGGAAATGTTGCAGCAAAAGGAGACATTGAAAATGGAGAAAGTGGCGGGGATAGTGCCTGTTGCAACAATGATGGCAGGCAAAGGCGAAGTCTGGGTGAAGGTGGAGGTGGAGGAGGAGGGAAATGGGGAAGGATGGAGGAAAACAAAGCTTAACTTTAAATGCAAAAGTTGGTGGGCAAAATTTTTAGGAAAGAAAGTTATGAGGGAAAAAAAAGTTATTTTTGCTTTTCTATCATAACAGTTACTAATAGAGTTAACTTTTTAGGTTGTAAATGTATGTATTTATAACAATAAGGACAAAAGTGTAGTCTCGACAAACTTCATGAGAGGTTTTTGTAATTTTCCCTAATTTTAAAAGCCAATTGTATGATTTCTAATACATTTAGGTGATATTCAAATATATAAATTTTATTTTTTTTAAAAATCCTTTAATCAAAATTTGAGTGTATAATTTGTTTAAAAGATGTGGAAGTTTTTTTTTGTTTAAAGTCTGAAAAACTAATGTTTTAAAATGAAAAATATTATTTTAAATTCTTTCGCTTTATCAAAATGAATTTTTTAAAGTTTAGAAAATAATTTTTTTCACATGCTTCAAATAAATCTATGTACTCAAAAAAATTTAAAGGAAATTTGGAAAATAAAAATAAAAAAATTCACATCCAAGCAGTGGCGAATGGACATTGATAATATGGGGGTCCATGGCCCCTATTTTTTTAAGAAAAATGTCGATAAAAGATATGTAATTAAATAATCGGATCCCTTTAAGTTTTTGTATGGACCCTAATAATTTTAATAATATCTATTCAAACAAAATAATATGCCTCCTCTTACCTTGAGAAAGTTAAAAAATGGATCAGTTTTTTCTCTTTATTAACAATTAGAATAATGGAAAAAATCATACCTTGTCCCTTTAACTTTCATATGTTTTCCTATTTAGGCCTTAAACTTTTTTTTTTGCCATATTTTTCTAATTCAAATATAGTTATATGTATACAAACCCCCCTTTATAAAAAATATGAATCCGCCACTGCATCTAGGTGCTAGCTTCAGGTTTCAAAACATCATTCAAGAGACTATTCCAAATTTCCAAAGGTTTTGTCTATAATAAAAATTCTTTTTCCCATTTTCTTTATACTAAAACACATTTACAACTTTTTCTCCCTTTTTAACTTCTCATTGAATGTCAATGTTTTATTATGTCTTAAAAATAGGTGAAAAGATACTAATTGTCCTAAAACTATGGCCGATATTGTCCATTCATTTTGAAATTATAAAATGTTCACCATTCACCATAAAACTATGATCATCATTATAATTTCATCTAATCATTAATTGTAGATGTTAAATAGGGATAGAAAATTGAGCTGGCAATTGGTAGGGCATTTGGCAAGAACAAATTTTGGATTTAACACACTTTAGGCCGATATTGAATTTTTTAGCCTAACCTGATTGAAGCTAAAACGAATTAATCTAATTATGATCTTAATGGTTGAGAGGAGAATAGATGAGGAAGGGGATAGATGAAAAAAAAACTAACAAAAACAAGTAAACAGAAGGAAAAAATGAGCAATGTCAAAAATACTGTGGAGTTATTTCGATCAAAGAAAACAGAATGGTTTGGATGTTGAATCTTCCAACCATCCCTACAGCCGATGACACAAATGACCCAAGCTCGAAGCTCCTGAATGAAGCTATTGTTCCCCACCATATTTTGTTATTTAATCAATTATGGTTATTTTTAGGGGTGAGCATGAGTTGGATAAACTCAAAACTTAACCCAAACCACCCCCACCACCCTCATTAAGTTGGGTTGGTTGGGTAAAAATGGACCATGGTTCACTGGTTGGTTCTACATATAAAAAGAACCGATAAGAGAACCGATGGTTTTTTGGTTGGTTCTAGTTCCATATGGAACCAACTCGATGTAGAACCGAACCCGAGGTATATATATAATTATATAATAAAAACTATGGTATTACTAAAATATCCATATTTATATATCCATATTTATATGTATTTTTTTAAAGATTTATGATAGTCATCTTATGTTTTTATATTAAACTTTCAAACTGATGTTCCAAATTAAAACAATATGAAAGTTGTGGGATCATTCATGAAATTTCTTCATATTCACTTAAATCACTTCACTTCTTATACCGGCTATTCTTCGGTCATTTTACTTTCGATCTCTCTACTCCAGACTATTCTCTATGACACAACCTCATATTTTTTTATTTATGAGCCATGTGAAATTAGAAATTCACGACGTCAACATATTTCAAGTTTTGATATTAAAAAAGTTGGTCTCAAATGCTTAGCTTTCTATGTTAAATGTCATGACAATGTTTGAATTACTAAAGGAAAGTAAACAGGTTGAGATGAAAGATACTCGACAAGCAACTCTTTTGAACCATTTTGGTAATAGCATGTTAAACTCTTTTGAATATGTCTAAGTATATGTATTTAAATGTTAATTTAATTATATATTATATGGAATATTTCGTAAACTAGTTATGAATGCAATTTTATTGAATTTTGGTGTTGTTATAGGTATATGGTATAAACTGAAAAACCTAAAAACTAGAACAGAAAAACCCAAAACTATGGTCCAGGTTCTGTTTAGTTTTCGGTTCTTGGTTCTTGGGTTGGTGGTTCTCGAGTTGGATAGAAAAATTTCAGAACCAAGGCTATTTTAGGTTAGTTTGGTTCCACCATAAAACCAAACCAAGCTGAACTATGCTTACCTATAGTTATATCAACCCAAGCAATTGAACTTCACTTATTTAAGTGTTAGAAATTTAAGATGGTTTTGTACCTGAGAGACATTATCCTTAAAGAAATTTGCCCACACTATGTTGCTACTTAGGATTATGGTAATTATTTCTAGGAAATAGAAAACTGAAATGAATACTTAAACAACAAAGTTCAAGTATTCTCTAAGAATATTTTAAAGTTTTGATAGATGTCTCGAATTTATATTGTTGTTGACACCCTTTTAAAAAGACATGTTTATTTGAAGCGTTTCTTAGTGGAAGGAATGTCTATCCAAAAAAGATTATTATTACTATTATTAAATCCCTACCTTAGACCTACGACTAAGAAACCCAATATGCTAGCAAAAAAACTCCTACTTAAAAAAGAAATAAGGTCCTGAAATCGCGGGATTAGCTAAAGGATTCCTATTTATGAGCTACTTATTTAGATCATTCTCGGTTATATAAACTCTTTCGGTCACCAACCTCAAGGTATGTGATTCTAACTCTGCACCCTCCTACTTTCCCTTACTCTCTGCCATCGGATGGTTTCCCTCGGGATAACACCTTAGGCCCTGATGTTGTCTTTGTACATAGGATTTATCTCAAAGGCCCACTACTCCTCCGAACTAGGACCACACACAATCCCATCAACCATTGTAAGGTAAATTAGATGTTAAGAACTTTCTAAAAAAAGAAACAACTCATCATTTTTAGAACATCTTCAAAATGAATACTTGTCATCATTTTTTAATAGAAAAAGTATTATTTAATTTTAGAAATAAATTAAGTCTGAAATAAATAAAATAATAACTATACTTTAGAATCATCACAAAAACAAGGTATGGAAATCTATTATAGAAAAAGCATAGGAGGTGAAATGTCTACCTCATGAAACTCGACATGTTTCCCCCTTACATTCTTCTTATCTTCTTAGTGTGTGCATAGATTTAACAATTCCCATTCTCTTTTGATCAAATCATCATGTATAATTACTGAATAGAAAAAGTGTCATCACATCTAAAACTTTTTTTTTTCATTTTTGTGAATTTTCAGTTTTTATAAAAAAATATATTATTTACATGCGAAGAATAGTTTTTCGTGTAATCATGTGCACTTATAAAGACTATTCTTCCTCTATCCTTTGGCAATGTGGGATAGAAGATCACAATACTTTCTTCACATCACTAACTATCCAGCATTAACTTCATAATTTTACTAGAATCAGCACCATGGACCAATGATCTACTTTATTATGGAGTTTCTTAGGTGAAACCACAGTTGAGTCAATTTATTCACATAACATGTAATTTTTTGGTACCGTTATTTTAAAACTCTAACTTTAGTAATTCCTTTCATTGGTTTGTGACTTTAAAGGCATTTATGACATGTTACTTAGGAAAATTATAGTGGGAACAAAATTTTATAAATTGCTTACATATTAATTTAGTGAGTAGAAATATATTTAAATAAAAACAAAACAATAAAAAAAATTTATGAACTCATTCCTATTTCACAGTAGACCTAGTAAAATCCCCTTCCCTTTGGCCTAATGACTAAGTGCTCTGAGGGATATGGGGGAGATTTAGGGTTTAAATCCTGGCCTTCCCACTTCCTCCAACATGCTATACAAAGGCTGGTTCAATTGTCATTTTGATCCCAAAAAAACTGGTATGCCATTTTTCCTAATTAATAGTATATCTCTCTATATATACTTGTATGATATTTCTGAATTTATAAAAAAAAAAAAGTAGACTTAATAAAGCTTTGAGATAAATATATTATTCAAATTGGTTCATTCTTGGTGAAGTTAGTAAAGATTAATTGAATTTGAGCAATTATTTGTTAGATCTAATTTTAACTCTCACTAAGGCAGTTGGATTTAAACTAAAATCATGTCTCCTTAGTAAGCTTTCCAAGGATGAGTTCATAAAATTTATTTATTATTTTATTTTATTTTTACTTGACAAATTAGTATTTAAGCAATTTATAAATTTTATTCCCACTATAATTTCCTAGGCAACATGCCATCAACGCCTTGAATAAAAAATGTAATTAAAGATTGAAAGAGTTATTAAACCATGAAATCATGAACGCTTAATAACATGAAATCACAAACCAAACATGAGAATGACTACACTAAAACTTATAAAAAATACTCTCTGTCTTAAATTTTTTGTGCTATTCCATTTTTAGTAATTAATATATGATTTTTTTAAAATTATATTATATAAATGAAAAATATTTATATATGAATGATAAACCAAGACCTATGGTTTCTAAATACATATATTTTTAATTTTTTCTAACAAACAATAATATAAATAAATTCAAGTCAAATTAGTAAAAAAAAAGTGAAATAAAGTAAAGAAACTAGAACAGAAGGAATACTAAGCAAGGAATTCTTAGCATTTGAATTTAAGGACTAAACTAGGTTTTAACCCAAGAAGTAAAGTGCGAAAACTGGGATAATTGCATTTGTGGCCTATAACATTTTATTATTGCATCATTTTGGACCCTAATATTAATTTCCTACATAGAAAATCTCCAACCTTATTTAAGTATTTTATTTTGAACCTTTTGTGAATTGAAAACATTGGTGTGGACAAGAAAAGCCATGTGGGATGCCAATGTTGGCATTGGCCATGATGGCACCTTCACTTTTATCTCTTCCGAACTTTTTCTCTTCCATATCCCTCAATAGCAGGTGTGGTGTTGTCACATTCTCCTTTTTAACCACCTTATTCTTTATGCTTTCCTTTTCATTTTTCCCCTATTTATTTGATGATGAGTTCTCCATCAGACACTACTCTGGGAACTACTCCTAATTCTTGATTTATAGGGAAAATTTAGATTCACCTTGTTTCATAGGTAGCTTGAACATCATTCTGTCATATCTTAGAATCTTGCCTTTACACCTAGATCTTTAATTTTTCCTTATACTGTCATTTCTTTGTTTTTTCCTCGCGACTGATCTTCCCATTTTTGTTGTATCCATCTAGCCGCCTTTGTCTTCCCTCCCTTCATCCCCCTACTCTTAGGCGCCACATATAATTAGTGACGCTAAATCGAAGCAAAAAAAGAAGGCCAATTTGTGGCCCATCCCATTACAATCCACTCTGGAACCACTACCACCAATCATCGTCATGCTCCATCCAACCTCACAGCTACCAATCATCCCTATGCTCTGTCCGACCCCACCATCATAAAAGTTCCGAGTCAAACCCTAGATTCCCTCTTATTCGCCTATTGTCTCAACCATATGTTGGTAATTTGGAACAAAACTAGATGAAATCCTTTTCAAAAACTTCCTCAACTTGCCTATCATCTACGATGATGAAAACCTTTGTGATCTTTTATGCCCCGTGTAATATATTGGAACAACTAGTACCATGATATTAAATTCATAATTGCCAGATATAAAGGCCCTGTACTAATTAGGGTTTTTGATTGGCTAACATGGTTCATTGACGCACCTAAACATTGAAATAAAACCTAAACTCACACACTAAAAAGAAAAGTGAAATAACAAAAAACCTATAGATAATGGAACAAAGTAAAATGAAGAACCCATACTATATTTGAGAGAATTTTAATGCAAATTCTTGGATATCGCACGGGTAAGCTTATGAGGGGAGAAATTGATTCACTATGACCTTGCTTGGAATTGACAAAAATGAACAAGGATTTTGCATTGCTTAGATTAGTGTAAACATCCTAAAGGATGAGAAGATAGATGAAGATTTGATGGACGTTAGGGTGATGGTGCTGACAATTGATCATTAGAGGAGTAAATAAACATGCAAATCTAGGAAAAGATAAAGGTGAAGGTGTCATGGTGGCCAATCAACCATGCTAGCGTGTTGTGTGGTGTTTGCCATTTATATTAATGTTTTCCATCCACAAAAGATCCAAAATAAGAAATTTAAATAAGGTTGAGAATTTTCTATGCAAGAAGTTCAAAACGGTACAATAATAAAGGGTTATGGACCATAGAATTGGTCGGAGTCAATAATGGGAGTACAATTAAGAGCTTAAACTAGTAGAGTTCAATTTCTTTACCCAGACAACCATGATTGATTAGATAATAGATTCTAATGGAGAGCAAGAACTCTAATACAAAACCTTAGGTTGTCAAAAGTGGCAGTAACACAATGAGACATCATTGGCATGGATGGGTGGACTATGCTATAGTTGAACCATTATATTTCTTTTTGTTAGAAGAACTCGATAGTACTTTGATCATTGGCCCATTTTGCTTCTTTTTTTGTTAGGTTCATATCTCTTTATCTCATATATTTGTTCTATCCACTAGGTCAAAAACCTAGTAATTGGGTTAATCAATTTTCAGCTTCAAATATTCTCCTTGAAATTCCTTATTTTAGCAATTCATTTGGCCTAATTCCATATAAGCTACCAACTTAGCATTTTTGTCTTTGTCTAAGGTCTACATCCAATAGTAGGATAACAATGCATCAATAACCATAATTTCAAAATGAACCATAGTTTCGGAATAAATAAGCAACATATGTCATGGTTTAGGAACAATTGGTGTCATTTGAAATACCAGTATAACATTTTTCTAAGAAGGCAATATTTTTTTTTCTTTTTCCCCCCTCTTATCCTGAAACTACTTATGGAACATCACAATAGCTAAATTTCTACCTAATTTATGTGATGTTAAACTATATGCAATTAATATTTTATAATTGATAGCCAAAGTATAAAGAGCTACTGACCAAATGGGGTAGACTGGCTTTTAAGCATGGGTGATGTGAATCTAAGAACCTGTGCTCAAGGACACCGTCAAAACCTGGGTTGTATGCTAGGGAAATCTTTCGATGGTCAAGTTAGTTTATCGTAGGAAATAGAGAGCTTAAGGAGGTTAGGGTTGTAGAGTGTAAAACATACATTGAAGATGCCTTAGGTGTCTTTCTTTATAGTGCTTAGGAGGATCCATATGAGAATGAAAGGTTTATTAAGTAAGGATCCCTTTTCCATGGTGGAGTCGACCTCCTTATAGGCATAGGCGTAAAGAGTAAAAGTCCATAAAGGACTCTAGTTTTAAGTTTAAGTTTAAGTTTGTTTCTGATTAGTTCACATGCATGCATGTAACTAATCATTAGGAGAATAGGTTTATGTATTCAATCAGGTTTTGTATTGTTCTTTTACTCCTAATAGAATTCCTATGTATTAGGCTATTTAAAGTCAAGCTATCTTAATCAAGTGTGAGATTTTCCTTCGGTTTGTTCAGCGTGTTTGATCTCTCGAGCATCTAGTTGATCGAACAAACTTAACAAGGGGTTCACCTTTTAAGCCAAGAAGATGCCGGCCTATTGGCTTATGAAAAATTGGACCCTAGTATAACTAGTTAGACCAACCATATGAGTTTTGGTTTGGTTTGTAGGCCTAATATAGCATCAATAATACTTTACATGAAAAAAATTAGTAATATTACACATTAGTAATGGTCCTTATCTAAAAATTTAAAAAAATTACTCAATTTGCTCTTTTATCAAGATATTATAAAGTATGCTGACGGTTTGGTTTAACTGGCCGGCTATCCCCACAATAAGACGATGTATTTAAATAGTATTTCTTTGGAGAAACGAGATTTTAAATCAATTTTTGAACAAAACAAAAAAGAAAATAATTAAAAAAAAAAAAAAACGGAACATGTCATAAAAAAGGAGATCGGAAATCGGAATTGGCGCTCCTTTTATCCATCCCTGCAAAAAGGCTCTTAGATTCCGAATCGTTCTTGAAATCCGGAAAAAAAAAACTAATCACTTTGTTTCCCCGTTTTCATCCATCACTCGTCTCCATCTCTACAGTGGGAAGCCATTTCCGTCAATCGTTGTCGTCCGATTGTCGCCATGTCAATGCGCAGGCGGACCTTGCTCAAGGTTATCGTCCTCGGCGACAGCGGGTACGTTCCGTACGCTTTTGTTTTCTAGGGTTTCGCTTTTCTTGATTTCTGCGACCTTGTTCGATTTCTCCAATAATGGTGTTACCGTCAATGTCAGGGTGGGGAAGACTTCCTTGATGAATCAGTATCCTCCAAGAAATCATTTCTTTGATTTTGATTTGAGTTTCTTTGGTTTTTCTGCGTTTTATTATGTAACTGGAGGTCTGTTGTGGACACATGATGGTTGATTTAGGAGAATTAATTTGGTTGTTCGTTTTGTTTGGGCTGTAATGCAATTGGTTTCTAGGGGCGGAATCTTCTGTGGCCTTTAACTATTCTCTTTAGATACGTACACAAGAAATTTAGTCAGCAGTATAAGGCTACGATTGGCGCGGATTTTGTCACCAAGGAACTGCAAATTGACGATAGGCTTGTCACTCTCCAAGTGGGTTTTCTAGTTTAAGGGTGTTTGTGGCCTGTTCGAGATTCGGGTCTTGAACTTTAATTAATGTTTTATTTATGTCAGTTTTATTGGTTATCTTTTGGTTGTTGGGTTGTTTAGATATGGGACACAGCTGGGCAGGAACGATTTCAGAGTCTTGGAGTCGCGTTCTACAGAGGAGCTGATTGCTGTGTGCTAGTTTATGATGTCAATGTGATGAAGTCATTTGATACACTTGACAACTGGCATGATGAGTTTCTTAAGCAGGTATCTGTTTTCACCTCTAATAATCCTACCCAATCTTACTTTTAGCCATCTACTAGTTTCTTTCTTTGCTAACAATTAAGATGATTGGATGACATAACTGCTGGTTGTTCATAGGCCTCAGCAAATCATCATTTTTCATCATAGAATACTCCTAATGAGTTGCCTCCTTATCGCCTGTCACTTCTAATTATGGAGCAAGCTTTAGTTGTTAAGGAACATTTTAAATTCCGAGGCTGCTGGTTTGGTTATAGTTAGAAGGCTAGGCTACCTTTGTCACCACAAAGATTGTGAGGAACTGTGTCATCTCTTATTTGTGATCTTCATTTGAGAAACTAAATGAACCCTGTATTTTTGTGTATACAATGATGAGTTTTCATGCTGTTTCTAAATAGGTAGCCAGTCTTTGCCATTTTATGAACATTGATCTTCTGTTTTATATATTCCTCGTGTACAGTATGGCAGAACCATTATTTAAATTTTGTTAGAACATCATTTTTGGTTCATCATATTTGGCTCGTTCTGGGTCTGGGATATGTGAGACTTGAGGCAGAAAGCAGATCTAGCATATTGCTCCCTCAACTGAGTTACGCAGTTTCTAGCAATTTTGTTTTCACAAGGAAACAGGATTTCTTCTCTGGTCAATGATCGTGTGAAGGCGTTCTCTTACTTTTGGGATCGTAACTGACTTTCTTTTTCCTTCTTTTGTGGGGGGTGGTGGGAGGGAGAAAAAGGGAGGACTAGCATTTTTGCGTGAACTCTAGGGGTGGCTTTTCTGCAGCTGAAACAATTAGGATCTTGTCTCATTGCTGACACTTATTAGCACTTACATGTGGTTCTCTATTTGCACCTATATTCTCACTCAAAAGTCTCATCAGATCTAACAGTTTCGTTGTCTATATAAATGTTTTTGCTGTTGTTGCTGCTGCCTGAAGATTGAAAAGAAATAATCACTCAAAAGTCTGGCTTGGTTTAGTAGCTGGGATTTCTCTCTGTGTTGAATTGTATCCTTTGCTAATCTGTATCCTGGGTGGCGCATACTAGGTTGTACTAGTTTCTTTTCTTGTAAAATTTGCTAACCCTTCTGATGAACGATTATCCCTCCTCACTTGAACAGCACCTATGATTTGATATCAGACATTGTTGTGGATTGTGATAGAGCTTGTTTGATGAAACAGTAGGAACCTTATTCTGTGTTAGTTTATTTGGTACATTATTTTTGTTTTTAATGATTATTTACTCAATTTACATGCAAATTGAAACTCTACACTTTAATAAGCTCAAAAACTTATTTTTAAAATATTTTTTTTAAAAAAGTATAGAAGATTACTTCTGAAGAAATTATTCACTCAATTATTTCTTTTATTGGGCTGAGCATAGAAAAAAATTCATAAAACATAATTACTTTCTAAAAAAATTTGTTCAAGTGATTATTAGGTAGATAGAATGTTAGCTTTTAAGTTTACATTTGTTCTAGACAAAAATTAGTAAAAATGAAAACAATGCATTAAATAATGAGTTATTTAAACCCAACAGACCAGCCGAAAATGTTTTAACTCAATGTTATAGCTCTAGATTGTCCTATCTGCAAATCTTATTTCCTTCCAACTAATGAGCTTCCTTCTATTCTAATTTCTCCTTTCTACTTTATTGTTCTCTTATTTTCCCCTCTGTGGAATCTGATGTGTGTGTTTTAAACTTGGTATCATGTATTCTTTTATCCTGACTATTCTGAATCTTCATCTGAGTTTTTGTTCTCATTTCTTGCCAGGCAAATCCTGCAGACCGAAGGACATTTCCATTTATATTGCTTGGAAACAAAATTGATATAGATGGTGGGAACAGTCGAGTGGTAAGGGATTTACCATTTGTTGTCTGTTTAGTTCTCTCATTGACAAGTTGACCTAATCTATTTAACCCTGTAGGTCTCGGAGAAGAAAGCAAAAGACTGGTGCACTTCTAAAGGGAACATACCTTACTTTGAGACTTCAGCAAAGGAAGATTACAATGTTGATGCTGCTTTCTTTTGCATTGCCAAATCTGCTCTTGCAAGTGAACGCGAGCAGGACATGTAGTTCTCTGCCCTTCATTCCATTTATTCATCAAGGCATATAACGCATTTCAAAGTGCTTTATCATTTTCTCTTTAATTCGGCACTGCAGATATTTCCAAGGCATCCCTGAGGCTGTTCAAGAGACCGAACAAAGAGGCGGTTGCGCGTGTTGATACTGAAAAAACTATCAAACTGTGACAACTTCACTAAATGTGATGCTTTTTGGCCACTTTCTTTAAGTCCCACTGATTCATCAACAATATATTCTTTTCTGTTGTAAGCGTTGTCAAAGCTAAACTCTTAGGATCGAGGCGCATCTTCTGGGCAGTTTTGGTTTGCCAGAGAGAAATTGTGAAATCCCTCGACTTCTGATTTTGCCCCAAACTTAATGATTCCAAGATTGGATTCTTTTGTATTGAGACACTTTTGATGAGAATGATTGCCCTTTTTTCTGTGGACGGTTTTTTTTTAATTTTTTGGGTTTTGGTGTTAAAGTCGATAGGACTAACGGAAAACTTACCCAATAAGCAATAACTTGAAGCATATTCCGTAATAAGGTCGAGCTTCTGTCACTCACTGATGTATTTTCAAATTGTTCCAAGTTTATGATTTTCGTTAGGCCTAAATGTGCCATTAGTTCTCTAACTTTACCAACTCACACAAGTTGTCTCTTAACTATGACTCAATATAACTTAGTCCTTAAACTTTATAAAATTGTGCGACTTATAGCCAATTCGTTTCGTCTAAAGTTAACTAACTTTTTTTAACTTTTTTATATGAACCCAATTTCATTTGAAATTCAATGTTATGTAGATGCAATAATCAATTTGAAAGTAAATTTTTAGGATGTTGTTAAATTTTTATGAATTTTTCTTTTTTAAGACTTGAAACTAGAAAAATTCATAAAAAATTAGTAAGATTATAAAAATTATATTTTCAATTGATTATTGTAGCTACATAATATTGGCTTTTAATTAAAATTAGTTTCAAGTAAAAAAGATATAAAAATAAGAAAAAATCATTTTGTAGTCAATTGACTAAAGTTAAAACGAATTGGGTGTTAGTCTTCAAATTTATTAAATTGTGCGACTTAGTCCTTTAGCTGTCAGAACACACTATAACTTTAGGCTCTAATTTCCAATCTTTTAGCAAAATGACCATTCTATTTAGAAACTCTCATTATCATCAAACTTATAGGTTAATAAACCTTATTAAGTTGTTAAATATATAATTAACTAATTAAATAATTTATAAAATGATAATTCAAAAACATTATATATAATAATTTAAAAATTTTCTAATTATTTGATAATTTATATTTTTCTTATTTTTTAGAAACTACTTTGGTTGATTCATTGGAAAGCGAACAAATTACTATCTTTTATGCACTCCACCATTATGTTGATTTATTATGTTATTTCTACATATTTTTCTCACTTTTTTCATATAAAATGTGCAATACTATAGAGTTATGAGTTTAGAGATCATTTTGAAAGAGTTTTTTTTAAGTGGATTTAGTTTTTCAAACAATTACTAATAGTATGTATAATATAAAAAAAGAAATCTAATAATTACTAATATGAAATTAGCGTTGAATCTCTAGAACTAGCTTAATGGATGAATTTCACTTAATTAGAATATTGACTATTTTTTATTCTTTTAATGGATTCCAACTAGTATTTATATTTGAGAAAAAAGATTTAAATTAAACAAAAAGAAGCCATTAATATGCAAGAAATTGAAGAAATAAAGAGAGTAAAAAAAATGAAGAAGAAGATAAGGGAGAAATCATCTCAAAGTTAGAGGTTGAATTGTTTTTTTTTTTTTTTGTGTGGAAAAATTGCTAATAATTGGGAATTTATATTACTAGAAAAGTAAGAAAATATATAGGAAAAACAAATGATCAGAGTAAAGGTGGAGAAAATAAAAATTGGATTTTTTTGCTTTTCTAATTGGAATCCATCAAAAGAAAAAAATTTAATATTCTAATTAAGTGGAATTTATTCATTAAGCTAGTTCTAGAGATTCAATGCTAATTTCATATTAATAATTATTAGAATTCTTTCTTTTTAATTGTACATACTATAAGTTTAAAATTGTAATTTTTTTTATTATTGTTATTTTTTGTAAAGGGGACATATCCTTGCATTGCTTTTTTTTTTTTTATATAGTTTATCTAGCAGTTTTTTGTAGAATAAAAAGCTCAAAGACTCAGTATAAGAGTTTTAGCTAATACCTATATAAAAGTGGGTAAATTTTACTATTTATTTTTAAATTTTTTGTTGGAAAAAATGATAAAAATCCAAGGAAATTATAGTACTATCTTTATTAGCATGAGAATTGCAAGCGATGAATTAGTTTTAAGATGATGTGGTATACTAATTCTAAATCACAAAATATTAATACAAAAAAGATTAATTTGAAAAATTGTTTGAAAACTAAATCTACTTTAAAAAAAAGATCTTCCAAAATGATCTCTAAATTCATAACTCCTTAATATTGCACATTTTGTAAGGACAAAAAAGGTGAGAAATATTTAGAAAAAGTAATTGATCAACATAATAGTGGAGTGTGTAAGAGATATTTTGTTTGCTTTCCAATATATCAAGCAAAGTAGTTTCTAAAAAAAATAAGTAAAATATAAATTATTAAATAATTAGAAAATTTTTAAATTATTGCATATAATTTTTTTGAATTATCATTTTATAAGTTTTTTAATTAGTTAACTATGTATTTAATAATTTAGTAAATTTTGATAACCCATGAGTTTAGTAATAATGGAAGCTCCTAAAAAGAAGAGTTATTTGCTGAAAGATTGGAAGTTATAACTTAAAACTGTAGTTTGTCCTAACAGTTGAAAGATTAAGTCACATCATTTGTAAAGTTTGAGGACTAAGTTATATAATTTTGTAAAATTTAAAGAATAAATCATACTAAGTCCGAGTTAAAAGACCAACTCATATGAGTTGGCAAAATTAGAGGATTAATGGTGCATTTAGGGCTATTCGTTACATGAGCTTTGCTAAAGTTTATGATTGTCTAAAGTAAAAGGGTCCCTTTGTCTATCAAATTTATACTTCATACCATATCTCATTCTTGTATGTCTTCTTAAGTACTTCAAGTATATTATCCCAGCGAAGAAGAAAAAGAAGAAAGAAAACATGGCAATTAATTGCAATGAATAAAAGGATGGGAGAGTCTTTTAGGGACATCCCTTGGCTGGCTAAAAAGTAAGAGAGAGAGTTTAGTCATTTTTATACTTTACCTATCTCATAAAAACAGTTTATAATTTTATTTTTTAAAAAAATTTATCAAAAAAATCTAAGATTTTTATATTCAAACAGAAATTTAAAAATTATAAATTTAAAATATTAATTTTAAATTTTTTTAATATATATTAATATAAATATATTTAAATCAAGCTTTAAAAAAAAAAAAAAGACCGATTAATGCGACGTAGTGCCTAGTCTTCGTCTTTTCCCATTCCGTGGCTGTGAATTGGTGACGACGTGGACTTGCCCTTCCCACATGTTACCATCTTCTTCTAATGCTCCACTCCGCGGTTTTTTGAACTACTGGATTGTTGACGAGCGAAAGAGGCAGAAAAATGGCGGCTTCTCCATCCCTTCTAGCTAATGCCTTAAGGACTCTCTTCTTTATTTTGAGCGCTTCAATGGTAGCAATCCTCGTCTACACCATCTCCACTGATGGCCTCCCTTTCCGCATGGACCTTCTCACCCCGTACTCTCTCTCTCTCTCTCTCTCTGCAGCTTTGTTCGTCCTTCTGGGTTTTGAGTTTTGTTTGATGAATATGACGGACTTTGTTGCCCAATTTGAAGGTGGATGGCAGCACTTTTGGTTGATTTCTATATAAATGTGGGGGCACTCGCGGTATGTATTTATTTGTTTTCCTCTCAATCTTGGCTTGAAATTGTTTGTGGATTCTGAAATTTGTGACTGTGAAGTGCGTAAGCAAAGAGGTTAGCTGATCACAAGCGTCACTATGGTGGACAATCGCATCAATGTGAATGCCACATTGCTTCTGACCCAAGAGGTCATTTTGTTGTGCTTGAAATTTTTACAGTTTCACCTATGCCTGTACATTTTCAGGTTCAACTTGTTGTAACAGTTGGTTTTATGCCTTAAATTTCATGAGTTGTATCTTTTTTATTTACACTTGGTTGCCCCAATTTTCACGCTTTGCGTATGGCTTTTGTGTTTGAAGGTTAATACTGATAGTTACATTTTTCTGGTCAATATAATATGACAAGGTTATTTTGTATTTACCAGGTTTGGATTTGTTACAAAGAATCAAGTTGGATCAGTGCCTCACTTTGGGTGATCCTCCTGGTTTGCTTGGGCAGGTACAATTGTATAGGATGTTAGCTCATGTATCCTATCTGATCAGCCTAACCTACTATGCTTTGACTATTAACCTTTTGATTTTCGTTTTCCAGTGTTACAACGTCTGCTTACATTTTTATTCAGCTCCTCAAATTGTCTCCTCAAGAATCTGTGCAAGATCCCATTTACCATTTGCTGTTGCGCCATTTGAATAAGTATGTTTCATTTCTTCAGGGTGAGATGGTGTAATATGCTGCTAGTCCTTTAATAGTTGGTGACTTGATGTTGATGTTGGCTTGGGTGGGAACAATAGTGACAGATTGATGATGGTATTACTGATATATGCTCATCTCTGTCAATAGTCTACAGAAGTTACTGTTTTCTACAAGTTTAAGGACTTTTTATATGTATGAAGCATTTTTTCCTGCTTCTTTCACATATATATATGGAATGCTTTCATTCAAGGTATATTCTGCATAGGATCCTATCCATTTTAAAATTGGTTAAAATTTGGTGGAAATTGGTCTGCATTGATGAGCAGCCTTTTGCTTGGAAAAGAAAAATGGTACAAGAAGAATGCAAGTTTTCATTATTGATTGTTCTCCTGTGTTCAAGCATGCAGGCATGCATACAGTAGATACCAATGGATATGTAGAGACACATACACATGTGCATACATATGATTCAGTTCAAAAATTATTTATATGAGATATCTTTCTATTTAGGGATTCTGTAAAACAGGGGGAACAAAACTCTTCTGTTGTGGTTGCCAGGATTGTGTTCAGTCTACTCGGTTGTGTGATGCTGGGAACTCTAATCTACACTATTGTTACTGATGGTTCTCCTTTCCGCAAAGAGCTACTTTATCCGTAAGCTTAATACTCCAAATATTTTGGTTTTCTTCTCTTCAGACTGATTTTGACTCCCAACATATGTCAAATGTGGTTCTAGAGAATGTAGTGGATCAAGTTGTTGGTTATGATAATCCCCTCATACAAGATGATGGTGTTCTGATATAATGTCCTTCAGTTCATTCTGGTATCTTCCCATTTGAGATTGCCCAAGCATCAGAGATGCATGCTAACTCTTTCTGGATACTCATACTATGTGCTCTGAAGTTTCTATGTCTGACTTGCAATCTTGGTATTGAAAGTTAACGTAGCAACTCTTATAAGTGATTTTTTTTGTCTACTATTAGTTTCCATTGGTGATATATCAATTGATGTCTCATGTGTGTCAATTCTTGGCAGGTGGATGACAACAACACTAGTTGACTTCTATATTAATGTTGTGGCCTTGTCGGTAATGTTTTCTTTGCTGGGACTCTGAGTTATTATGTTGATGTCAGAATCATATCTCTCCTTCTCATGGTGTGGACCATATTTCTAACAGATTGTCATTGCTGTTGTTTTTCTTTAATTTTTCTGATGTATGAGTTGGGCAGTGATAGTTATTTGTAAGCTGGCATATATCTGATGCCAAACTGGGCTTTATTGGTATGATTAAGACACACTGTTTAACCTTCCTTACAAGTTTGTTCCAGAGTTTCTATGTGAAGGTTGAGGATTTGGAAGTTTCTTATGCGAATGTAGTAGATTAGCAATCTGCAAGCTTATTTTAACTTAATGCAGGGGATTGTCGTTCCCTGTTTTAGTTACATATGGACTAGAAATCTGTGTTTGCCATGGAGGCTTTAAAATTTATTTTGTTTAATGTAAGATGTATGTGTCTGGTAAAAATTTTGCTCTTGAAGATCAGCTGAGTGTTGTGGTTGCTGTGGCATATAGCTCTAGCTGTGTGAAACTGAAATGTCAGGCAAAGAGTGCATGATTTTTTCCATATATTTTAATGGGGCAGAGCCCCTGTAGGCTGTAGTTCTGATCGTGGATGAGCCCCCTTTGTCCCAACCTCTATTAGCCTAAGCGATCAAGCTCTATTACAAAGAACAATTTTGTTTTTTCCATACAGTCAATTTAGCATTAGGCACATGTTTGTGGCCATGATCTCCTGAAAAATGATACTTGATACGCTCTTTGATTTCTAATCTAATCTCAGTGAGTTGATAATCGTTTGTTTCAGTAGTGGTTTTCAAAAGACTAGCATTGCTCCTTTTCTTTAAATTTGTTTGTTTTGTAGGTGTGGGTTGCTTACAAAGAGTCCAATTGCACTAATGCAGTCTTTTGGATCATTCTGCTGATTTGTACTGGCAGGTAATTTTCTTTTGTAGTTCGCCTTTGGTATTTCATTTTCGTTCTCGATTTTTTTCTTTTTCTTTTCCTTTTAATTTTTGACTCCAAAGAATATTGAGTTTGTTGAAGTCGTTGAACATCTTCAGTGAGAACTGTAATAATACTTTCCTGGCATTATATGCATATATTGGCATGTCTATGGTGTGCAAGTCCTTAAAACATTTTCCCTTTCTCTAACACTGTCACTCTAGCTCCAGTGTGTGCCTCTCTCAAGCATTTGCACTCTCAGTCCAACTTGTTCCCTATTTTCCCTTTCCATTTCATTTCCTTAGGCTGATGTTTCCAAGTCCATAGGCACAAATATTCACACTCTTCACCGTGATAACTGATACGAAACTAGGCTCTACTATATATCATACTTCAAATATTGGGATGGACCGACAATGAGGCAGCCTGAGCTCTCTTTTCCTCTCACTCAACTACACAAGCTAAAATTGCAAATTGTGCATTTTTTTTTCTTTTGTTATAAGTCACGGGTATTAGGCATTACTTGATTCTAGTTTGGTGTGGTTCCACATCTGTTTTCTCCTCCTTTGGTGAAAGGTTATATGCTTGATGCTTGTAAAACCTTGAAAGTACCATACTAATATTTTGAAGTTCTCAATCTTTCAGCATTAGCACGTGCGCGTACATTGTTAAGGAGCTATTGCAGTTATCTTCACAAGATCCTCTCTATCTTGTTTTAGTAAATCATCAGAACAGGTAAGTTCAGTAGTTCATAGATCATATTTTATTTCCTTTTACCGAAGGTCTCTTGTCCATATTACTTGTTGTTTGTACCATAATGGCACTCCAATCTTTTGCTCATACCGTGAGGATACATGGTAATAGACTCATCTATCTGATTTTAGTAAATCATCCATTGCATTTTGCTTCCAACTGCTGCTTCTAGTTGATGTGCTCAACATCTTTTTCATTATTCGGTATCATTTGCAATCTAGCTCATGAAGGCAGTTGTGATTGTTTATGGTAGGGCAGAAAACAGGTATGAGAGAACTTAAGTGCTGCAGATAGATTTTTGGGATGATATATTAAGTTGATGAACCATTTATCATGATACGGATCATGGGAACGGGTTTCTGAAGCAACGAGAGACATTTGGTTTTCCCCAGGGAAAACTTTTCTCCATTTCTTAAGATTGAAGACCAACAGTTGCTCATCTTCCTTGATTGGTTTGTCTGTGGTTGTAAAGCATCATATCCACCAGTCATTCACAGTTGTATGCTAAACCCGCAAGGTACTGAAATTGCATGTCCATAGTCTCTACGATTCAATGACAGGTTGAACTATGTTTCAGGGTATACAATATTTTGGTCACCCGACCAGTTTCCAATTGGAGTTCCAATGGGTTTGTTTGTATTATTAAGTTATTGGATCGGTGCTTAAACTTGAAATTAAATAAAATTAATAAGCATGTTATTATTGTTTATCTGAATCCTAATATTTTATATATAAGGTTATTTTCCTCTACTTTTGAATTACATACAGTTGATAGATCCTGATGTATTGATTCTGAATTCAAATTCTACCATGGGATTCGGATAACGTTATGAACCGTGACATGGCAAATTTTCTGGTTGTACCGGTTCAAACACACGAGTGTGAAGAACAGAAAGGTGGACGGAAGGAACCGGTCGTTAGACAAATAAAAAGTCAGCGGGGGCTGACGAGCTGACACGGCATCCAAGAGTTAGTTGATTCTCCCGCCGAAACAGCGACCGAACGTCTTCCGGCTACCCGAGTGGCCAGCCGCGACCGAAACAGACAAAATAGTGGGCCCCACAAGATACTCAGAATGGCACGTCATCAACCCACCCCCGCACGTGCGCTTCCCCGTCGCTCGCCTCTCGACCAAGCAAACGTTTGCTCGCGATTCTCCGGTGACTATAAATAGGCCCTCCCACCCTCTCTCCTCTCCCTCTCTCTAGCGTCTCTCTCATTTTCACAGAGAAGGAAAAGAAAAAAGGAAACAGGGAAAAATTCCTTCCAAAAAACAAAAAACACTACATTAATTAACATTCTTTCCGTTTCCAGCCGTCCGAGTTAATTTCCACTTCTGGAGTGATAATTAATCGATTCTCATAACCCTAACAGTACTCGGATTCTCTGATCTAGCGTCATTGTTGTTTGCCCTTGTTTCTTTGCCGGAAGGGATCGATATGGCGGCTCAGGTGGCGGCTCCGACATCCGGATTCTCCAGCTCGTCGCTGTACGTCGGAGATCTGGACCCCAGCGTGAACGAAGGGCAATTGTACGATCTGTTCAGCCAGGTGGCGACGGTGGTGTCCACCAGAGTGTGTAGGGATCAGAGCAAGCGATCCTCTCTTGGTTATGCTTATGTCAATTTCAGTAATCCCCAAGATGGTACACATTTATAATTCCTCATCGTTTTAGCTTCTTTGCTCTGGAGAAGAGAAACGTGGTCTGCAAGATGATCTTGGATCAATTCAATCTGCTGCTTTCCGATTTTTGTCTTGTTTTCCTGTTTGGTTTTAGAAATTATCTGTGTAGGGTTGTAGCTGTTACTAATTGAACACGACTGTTTGTTCGACACTTGATTATTTTCTAAATTTACTTGCTTTCTGGGCAAAAAACAAAAAGATGCACTTTTTCATTAAAAATGAGTTTTTGAGACTAGTGGATGTGGTCTGGAAGATTCCATATTTGTTTTGGAAGGACTCTTGCTTGTTTTGTGATGTGTCCAGAACAAGTTGTGGTGCAGTAACATGCATTTTGGTGTTTGATTCTGTAACTAAATCATTTTTCTTGTCATTGGTACCAGCATATGTAGTGATAATAACTTATTACTGGAGAAGGCTGCCCCCTTTTCCACCTTTTAGAATAAAGAATTGGTGTTTTCGGCTGCAGCTTAGTCTTGACCAATGGATTCAGTATTTATGGACTTTTTTAATATGCCTTTTTGTTGACTGCAGCTGCCAATGCCAAGGAGTTCTTGAACTTTACACCTATCAATGGCAAACCAATCAGGATTATGTTTTCTCACCGGGATCCCAGCATCCGGAAAAGTGGATATGCCAATGTTTTTATCAAGAACCTTGATGCATCCATTGACAATAAATCGTTGTATGACATTTTTGTTGCCTTTGGGACTGTGCTATCGTGCAAGGTGGCTGCTGATGGCAATGCGCAATCGAGAGGTTTTGGATTTGTGCAGTTTGAAAATGAGGAAGCTGCGCAAAATGCAATTAAGAGGTTGAACGGCATGCTGATAAATGATAAACAAGTTTATGTTGGACAGCATCTTCGCCAACTAGACAGGCTTAATTCTGGTGCATCACCAAAGTTCACTAACATTTATGTTAAAAATTTATCTGAAACAACGACAGATGGGGACCTTAAGAAAGTTTTTGGAACTTATGGCTCCATCACCAGTGCTGTTGTTATGAAAGATCAGAGCGGGAAGTCTAGATGTTTTGGATTTGTCAACTTTGATAGTCCTGAAGGTGCAGCTGCTGCAGTTGAGAAGTTGAATGGTACTGTAAACGATGACAAGGTGTGGTATGTTGGCAGGGCCCAAAAGAAAGCAGAAAGGGAGGCAGAGCTGAGGGCCAAATTTGAACAGGAAAGACTTGGTAAATATGAAAAATCTCAGGGTGCTAATTTGTATCTGAAGAATCTTGATGACAATATAGATGATAACAAGCTGAGGGAATTGTTTTCTGAGTTTGGAAATATCACATCATGCAAAGTAAGCCTTTTGCTAGTTTATTTCAGTTCCATTTGCGTCGCTTGTTACATTTAGTTCTCTCATGTTTTTCCCAAATTTCCCCTAGGCTGTGATAGTGACTAAATTTTTTTCTTTGAACTAAAAGGTTATGCTCAGTCCACAGGGCATTAGCAAGGGATCTGGTTTTGTTGCCTTTGATACGCCTGAGGAAGCAACAAAGGCTGTAAGATTGTATTCAGCATTCTTTTTGGCATCTCTCCGAAAGATGTTTTGTTTTTGTTCATTTGTCAGGTAATTTTCTACTTTCAGCTAAATGAAATGAATGGGAAGATGATTGGGAAGAAACCTCTATATGTAGCAGTGGCCCAACGCAAGGAAGAAAGGAAGGCCAGGCTCCAGGTTATCTATTTCATTTTTGGACATTGTTTAATATCATTCAACATTTGTTTTGAAAGAACAAGAAAGAGAGAAAAGAAAATTATGTTCTATCTAATTTTAGCAGCTTCTGAATTGGAGAAGCTTAAAGTTGGCAGAACTTGGGTTGGAGCTTCTCCAGAGCTCCGACTCTAGAAACAAAAGATTGCATTTAAGCAGAAAATCAAACTAGGTTCAGTATTGATTTATCTGCTGGGGAACATGTCAAATTTATCAGTGTTTTTTCTCCACATTTGCAGTTTTTTTTTTCTGCATCTGGGCAGTATAAGTTTCATTTAGTTGTCACTTAAATTGTTCTGTTGAATCTGTATTCAATATACTAACTATCCTCAATATCAAAGCTTAGTTTGTGCACCCAACCTTTTTGATTAGAATGAAAAAGTTATGGTTGAATTCATGAGAAATAAGTGTCCTGGAGAAAGAAGTTGATAAAAAGATAAAAAGGGCAATCTCTGAAAAACCAATTGGAACCACTGAAGGAGGAGATGGACTCGCTTCAAAACAGTGAGTAAACAATCTGAAAATGCAATTTGTGGAAATACAAAGATGCATGTTATCCTTCTTTCATCTTTGTCCTTTGGGTAATGATAAGCTGCAACCTGAACATGTTGTTGACCCATTTTTTGAATTATGGCGACATTTGAAACATAAGTGTTTGTGGTGACAGCTTCATTTTCTTTTTAATTATAGGCCCACTTTGCTCAACTTCGAGCGCATGGCCCAATGGCTCCTTTGACATCAGCAATTCCAGGTTATCATCCTGCTGCTGCTAGACTCGGCCATCAGCAGCTCTATTTTGGCCAAGCTACGCCTGGGCTGATACCACAGCCTGCTGGGTATGGTTTCCAGCAGCAGCTTCTGCCTGGAATTCGTCCTGGGATAGCCCCAAACTATCTAATGCCATTCAACCTTCAAAGGCAAGTGCAATCTGGTCAGAGAATTGGTGTCCGTCGAGCAGGAAATGCACAACAGATGCTGCCACAGCAGCACCAGCAACCGGTAAATTGTTTTCCATGGCAGTCTTTCTGTTCTAGTTAGTGTTTCACATTGTAGTTTGGTGTCTCTAGATTATGTTCATATCAACTAAAATATTTGCTTTCTAATATAAAGCTTGTGTGGAATTTCTTGCATATCATCTCCTGAGTTCATAATTATGTCATAGAACCTGCTTTCAGTGCAGGTTCAGTCCTTTTTCTTATCATCACGTTTAAGGCTAGCTCATGTAATCTTGCCATTGTGAACCACTTCTTGCTAAATGGTGCTTTATATTTTTAATGGTTTGTATCTTGTTAACATTAGCTGTTTAGGTGATTGATGCGTTTGTAATGCTTAATGTCACCATCTTTATCAGCAGAATAAAGACCATGGTCACTTAAAAGTTTCTGTACGCAAGTAATATAGTCATATATGATGTTTCAATTTTTTCGAGGCACATACAGAAGGCTAGGAGTAGGAGGTCTAAGTCCTATTCACTATTATGCTTACCTTTTTTTTTTTTCTTTTTTTTATTTTTTTATAAAAAATTCCAGTATGCTTACCTTTTGTTACACCAACTATATTTAGATGATTCACCGCAATGCCAACAAAGGCTTTCGATTCATGGGCAACACAAGGAATGGTGTAGACACATCTCCAGTTCCCCAAGGTATTGTGAGTCCCATTATGCCTGTCCAGTTTGATGTCTCCGGACTACCTATAACCCCTAATGATGCCCAACGGCTTGGACCAGTGCCTATATCAACACTTACATCTGCATTAGCTTCAGCTTCTCCAGAGAACCGTACAGTAGTATGTATTGTTTCTTAGTTTATATATCCTTCACAATACAGTGCAGCAGATTGATGGCAAATATTAGTAGTTTGACTTATCTCATTCAATATGAAATGGCAGATGTTAGGTGAGCAACTTTTTCCCTTGGTTCAGCGGCTTGAACCAGAGCATGTGGCAAAGGTAACCGGCATGCTTCTTGAAATGGATCAGACAGAGGTTCTGCATCTGATTGATTCTCCAGAAGCTCTGAAGGAGAAGGTGGCAGAGGCAATGGCTGTCCTGCGTGATGCTACGACCAGAGGACCTGATATTAGTAATGACTTGGGTTCTCTGGCATTGAATGGATGAAGCCCTCCCGGTTTTCATCGGTCACATCACATCCAAATGAGTTCGGAAGCCCTTTTCATGGGCTTGATTAGTCATTTTTTATGGAGTCATGCTCTGAAACAAATTTTGGTTAATTCATAAAATCCTTGAGGGAACAATTTCTTGAGGATTTAAGGGTGAGATTTATGACTAGGATTTAACTCTGCATTACCTATTGCTTGAAGCATTGACATGGATGGATTAATGTTTGGTACTTAGAACATAGCTGCTCTGTTGCTTGCCTCACATTGAATTCGTAGAACCTCAGTGACAGTTCAGTCCTATGCACTTGGACAATTCACCTAATCCTTGACATGTTACTGGAAATGGAATCATCCAAACAACAGGGCATTTTGGATTGTCACAGATTTTAGGTTCATGCTGCTGAGAGAAGCTCGACTTCACATGAAATCAGGATGAACTTCATCTTCTACTGTGAGATCATCCCAGCCAGTCTGCAGTAGTTCGTTCCCTACTTCACGCTCTTGATCTCCACAGCCTATCTGGCTTCCAAAGTGAGAGCCTTCACTGTCTCGAGTGACATAATAATCCCACTTGGATGAAGCCCTCGCCATTTTTGCTCTGAAACTCCCTGGCTCTTCGGTATCTACATTATAGCCTGTCCATTTCAAGTCACCAACAATGCGTGTGTTGATTCCCATTTCAGGTCTCACTGCCCTATCATCTGCAATTCAACCACACCAGAATGAGATGAAATTGTAATCACATTTCGTGTTTGCCACAACGAAAGAACTGAAATTGGAACCTTGAGACTTGATATTTCTCTCTGCGAAAACTGGCTTGTAAGAAAAACCTTTGCCTCTTCCAGGTGCGTAAGAGTCCCTCACTTTAGGCCTCTTAAACATCTCGTTCG
This sequence comes from Aquilaria yunnanensis, assembly GCA_039654915.1. Taxonomy (NCBI): domain Eukaryota; kingdom Viridiplantae; phylum Streptophyta; class Magnoliopsida; order Malvales; family Thymelaeaceae; genus Aquilaria; species Aquilaria yunnanensis. Next base: position 118,281,872 of record CM077593.1, read on the forward strand.
TAATTTCTTCTGTTACAATTTTTGGGTCTGTATCATCCTCTACACGATCTTTTGAAAAAAAATGCGAAAGAATTAGGTCTGGTAAAGAATCTGATCGGGGAAAACGATTCTCGTCGTACTAGTTATAGTTGTTACCTTGTTGATTGCGGAGATGGTTGTCCAGGTCAAGGTACTCGGTCCAATCAGTGCGCGGATTGTTCTGATTCCAGCCGATCTTCTGCTCCTTTCGATCATCATCATCGATGAGATCAACAACGTAATCGGATCCGGCGGGTGGCGGCGGGTTCTCGTCGGCGTGTTTGCGGGACATGTTGAAGGATTGGACGAACCTGCGGAGGTCCTTGGCCATGGAGCCCAGCGCGAAGACCTTCCGAACCGACTGCTTCTGATTGCAGACCACGCACGTCCACTTGTTGCTGCTCTTCTTCTGCTGCTTCACCTGCAACAGAATACCCATCCTCTTTCAGATAGCTGCATGAGTTTGAGGAAGAAGGATTGAGGAAGACCTGCATGGTAGAGCATTCGCAGCATTGAAGAGCGACGAAGATGGTGGCTCTCGACATTTGTCGTTTCTGAATTCTGAACTCGATTCAAGTTGCCGCAAGTGGAGATTTCAGTGATTGGGAGGATTGAATTGAGTCGAGCTTTGGAATTGGAACAAGTGGGAATCTAATTGCTGCTTAAAGTTGGGGATTTTGGCGCCTCTTTTTTGGGCGTAATCGAACTTTACTTACTAGGGTAAATCATCAAAAGCCCAGTCAAGTTTACTTACCGGTATATGACATTATGACTATGAGACACCTAAATTCTACTAGGAGCGTGACTGCGAGATAACTTTTTATATTTATAAGTTCATATTTTCTATTAGATTTAATTACAATTTGTCCCTTGAGGTTTATATAAAATTACATTTTATTTCTCTTATTTTAAAAATATACATTTTACCCATTATTTTTTTAATAAAATATAATAGCAATTTTTGAAATCTTAATTTAATCTGTATGGTTGTCATCTTTAAGCAATTTTAATATGTAGAATATTTTTATATAATTAATTAATGTTTAAAAAATACTATTTTAAAAATTGAAAGAAATACAAAAAGAAAAAATTGATAATTTAAAATATTCATTAATTGTAAAAAAAATACTATACAGATTAAAATTACTGGAAGATGGCTACCGTAAAAAGACATGAGACAAAGTGTATATTTCTGAAACAGGAGGGACAAAGTGTAATTTCATATAAATCTCAAAAGCCATATTGTAATTATCCCTTTCAATTAATGTAAATAGAGGTGCTAGCGGCAGGTGTTCAAACAACCGCTTTTCAACATTGGTTCAATGGTACTACCATTCCCAAATTATGTTACTTTGTTCAAGTGAAAACCAACATCTAGTGATATACATTTAAATTTATTGAACTTCTATAAAAAAAATTAAGGAGAAAATTATTTCTGCCTCAATGTTCAAGCATACCGTAACTTTTCAATTTTTCTCATTGCTTTTTGTGGAGCTATCACGATATTTTTTCATAAATTCTTTTAAAATTAAAAACAAAAGAAAGAAATTAGTAATTTTCTCATCACTCATCAGCTTCATCGGTGCTTATCCACTAGCACAATTAAAGGGATCAAAACCACTAAGGGGCCTTAGATTATTGGTCGAAAGTTGTTGTGCACACATAGATATGTATATTTTAGGGAAATGAGCAGATAGAATTTCATAGAGAAAAAAAATCACTCCAAATATATTCAATTCTTGATAGGTGGATAGAGGGATCATTGCCAAAGTTTCTATCATTTCCATGAGGGAAAATACTAACTCTTCTTGAAGCATTAATTTTGTTGGGTTTTTATTAAATCAAAGATTGTCAATAAGACAAAAATATTTTCTACAAATTATTTTCTTGAAACTAGAGCCAAATACTGTAGGTAATGCTTGGAAAAAAATTTAAAGGCATGAGATAAAGGACAGAGAAAAAGGTAATGAGAGAGAGAGAGAGAGAGAGGGCCTCCTAGTCTTCAAAAAAGTGCCACTAATTTTATAAGGTAATCGGTGCCTCCTAGTCTTCAAAAAAGTGTCACTAATTTTAGAAGGTAATCACTAACTATTATATAAACAAGTTCATGTGTCAGCAATAGTGTAGTAACTGTGGGAAGGCTATTGTTTGAACGCTTGTTGCTAGCACCTCTCTAATGTGAGATGGGTGCTAACGGTAGGCGTTCAAGCAATTGCCTTTCAACACTCGCTTAATGGAATTGTCACATCATGTTACCTTTTCCGAGTAGAAACCAACAATCAGCTATATGCTTTTGAACTTATTGAACTTCTATAAAAAAATTACGGAGAAAATTGTTCACCACTAGTGTTCAAGGATATATACCCTAACTTTGCGATTTTCTCATTTGTTTTTGTAGAGCTGTCAGCAATACTACCATCTCTTTTTTAATAGAGATTTTTTTCAACACATCCCAATTTTTGTCATATATTCTTTTAAAATTAAAGACAAAATAAAGAAACTAGTAATTTTCTTGTCACTTGTCAGCTTCATCAATGCTTATCCACTAATATCATTAAAGGACAAATTAAGTATCGATACCACTGAGAGGCCTCAAATCATTGGTCTAAAATTGTTGTGTACACATAGATCTGAAATATTTTAAAGAAGTAATAGATAGGATTTTAGATGGAGAAAACAAGATTATTCCGAAAATATTCAGAGGATAGAGAGATTATCGCCAAAGTTTCCAATATTTCTATGAGAGAAAATAATAACTCTTCTAGAAGCATTAATTTTGTTAGGTAGAAAAAGAGAGAGAGAGAGAGAGAGAGAGAGAGCCAAACAAAAAATGTCACTGTTTTTAGAAGTTAATCAATAACTACTTTATAAATAGGCACACGTGCCAGCAAGACTATAGTAATTGTGGGAAGACAGCTATTTGAACACCTGCCAATAGCACCCCTTAAATGCAAAAGAGGTGCTAGTGGCAGACGTTCAAACAGCCACCTTTCAACATTCACTCAATGACATTACCATGTCATGATACTTTTTTCGAGTGGAAACCAACAACCCGTTATATATGTTTGAACTTATTGAACTTCTATAAAAAAATTTTAAGGAGAAAATTATTTGTCCATTGATGTTTAAGCATACGCTAACTTTACAATTTTGTAATTTGTTTTTATGGAGCTATTAGCAATACTACCATGTTTTGTATGGTAGAGGTTTTTTTAGCAAACCTTGATTTTTTTCATATATTCTTTTAAAGTTAAAAGAAAGAAGAAAGAAACTAGTAATTTTTTTTTCATTAATCAATTTCATCAAATGCTTATCCAACAGCACCATTAAAGGGACAAATTACGTATTGATACCATTAATAAGCCTCATATTGCTCTAAAATTGTTATGTATACATAGATCGAATATGTTAGGGGAAGTAGCATATAGGATTTTAGGGGGAAAAAACAAGATTACTAAAAAAAAAAAACATAGGTCCGAATATTTTGATATGTATGCTAATTTGTAAAGAATACACACACACATATGAAAGCGGATGCAAATGATGGGAGGGTGACGTGATGCACGGTTAAACACCAGTTTACAGCCTCAATTTGTTTGTTTTGTTGCTTTTAGACTATCGAGGTTGTAAAAGTTATAGTATGTGATGCTTGGAATAAGGACACTCATCCCTTGGCTTGCGGGCTAAGCCAATCTAGGCTAGGGCTACAACATGTTCTTTTATTTCATTCAAATTCCTAAATATTTTGAGACTGTAATTACATCGCCTGAAAAACAAATAGCCCTTTATTGTTTTCTTCTTTTCTCGCGTAGCTCTCTCACTTTTAATTTCTCCTTTGTAGAAATGATTACGAAATTTATAGCGAAATGTTGTTGTGTTCAGTCATATACTTGTGATCTTTAGGTGCATCATGGTTGTGCCCGACTCCATTTGTTCAATGTTTCTTCGATAAAGGAAAATGTACGTTAATTTTTGTTGGTTCCACGAGGTTGATGTCCACACGTGGCAGTTTGTAATTAAAGGTCCTGGAGAAGCATACGTTAGCTTGCATGAAAGCAATTAAGTGTTGTTGTCTAATGGTGATGGTTGTACATGATGATGAATGATAGTGCATCGAATTAGAATTTAAAACCAGGGTTAGAAATTAGCAGGTACATGCGCTGCGAAATCAATGGGCATGTAATTGTTTATGTTATTGTGTATATAGATGCCGCAATTTGAACAACTAGTGCCAATTCTTATGTGGCCCCGTCGCCTCCCCCATTAAACTTTTATCTCATTCTTATGGGATAAAATCATCCATAAGAGGCATAAGATTAGTTTTCTTGGATAGGGAAAAAAACTTAGAATGAATTTAAAAGTATTGTTTATCAGTTGACTAGCTATGAGAAATCTACAAAGTGCCCTGGACTTTTCACTAGTAATTTTAGAAAGGCATACTAGTTTTCTTATATGACATAATATCCGTAATTTCTGTAAAATACGCAAAGATAATTAATATTATGAGATAAAGGGAGTCTATTTTTTATACAAAAAGCAGAAGTGACACTACTAAAAATTACCTAATTACCAACTGCCCAATTACCAATGGTCTAGCCATTGATAAATACCAACGTGTAGAACCGTTGGTAACTTATTTCCAACGTGCAACAGTTGGTAGATATTGAGATCTGGGTTGGGGTTTTTTCCAACTTCATAGCCGTTGGTAATATTTCCAACATGCACGCATTGGTAGTTTGGGCTCTAGAAATGGGCCTGGTTTGTGGGCTTTATTACCAACGGCTTAGCCGTTGGTAATTATTAACTAAAACTCTGCGTTTCATTTAAGAGTTTACCAACGGCTGGGCCGTTGGTAATTGCAATTTAAAACTTCATCTTCTTCTTCCAGCTCGTTCATTCGCGTCTGCAATCGAAACTCGTTTCCACTGTTCTCTACCGCCGCGAAATGGCCATTGCTCCCATCACCGCGAAATCGACCGTATCTTGACCCGTTTCGCACCCCATTTCACGGATCTGATGCCAGATTAACAGGTAAACGTGTAGATTTTCATTTTTGTTTCATTTTCAGAAATTTCTTATATTTTTTTTGATATTAAGTTTTTCCCCCCCATTTTTTCAGTTCCTTCCTTCATCTATGAGCTTGAAGACGTACCCATTGTTTTTCCTCTCCATTCGAAGTCGTTCAAGGTAAGTTTCATTTTTATTTTTTTTTACTCCTAAATGAAAACGGGATTTCTGAAAGGAAATTGTTTTTAATTATTAATATTGATAATAAAACTTATGTGTTATCACTATGGTTCGAACATAGTTGTTGGTATTTTTCAATTAATTTATGTTAATTATTTGTTATCTGTGGATATTTTTTGTGATGGATTACAGTGAATATGCAATTTCTTTGTGCGTTGTATTTAATTTTGTTAAAGGTAGGTATGTTTAATTTATGATATAGATTATTTTATGGAATGATTATTTGTATATTTTGATGCTAATAGGTTTAGTTATGGTTTAGTTGAAGTGATTTAGTGTAAATGGTTATATTATGTCATGGTGTAATAATAATAATAATAATAATAATAATAATAATAATAATAATAATAATAATAATAATAAGATGTACCAATAATATCAAAATAATAAGAGTAATAATAATAATTAATTAATATGTGTATGAGAGGAGTAGTAGGAACTTATAAAATAATAGTAATGAACCTAAGTATTATTAATTAAGTATGATATGTTCAATGTTATAACATTAATACTAAGAACAATAAGAATGTTAATAATAATAATGTAATAATACGTTTAATAATAACAATAATATGAATAATAATAATAATAATAATAATAATAATAATAATAATAATAATAATAATAATTATTATTATTATTATTATTATTATTATTATTGATGATGATTATAATAATAATCATACTAAAAATAATTTTACTTATATGCATGGAACATCATAATAATTTTACTTATAAGCATGGCACAGTCATAACAATAATATTAGTAATAATAATTATAATAATAATTACAATAATAATAAGTATAATAATTATTATAATAACAATAATAATATTAATAAGACTTAAAAAAATACAAATACTAATTATACATAATTATTATAATAATTATTGAAGCATGTACAATAATACCCATAGTAATTAAATTTCACTAAAAATAATACCCATAATAATAATGATAAAAATAATGTATTTAATTAATTATTATTATTACATCATAATAATTATGCTTATATGCATGGCACAGTCATACTAATAATACTACTAATAATAATAATTATTATTATATAAGAATAATATTTATACTACTTAAAAAATACAAATAGTAATAATAAATAATAATTAAATTAATTATAAAACAAAGTACAATAATACCAATAGTACTTAAATTTGAGTAATATTAATACCCATAATAATACTGATAGTAATAATAATACCCATAATAATTCTGCTACTAGTTATGTATATTATTATTATTATTATATCATAATTATTATACTCATATGCATGACACACTCATAATAATAATAATTAGAATAATAATTATAATTATTATATAAATAATAATCACTTTGAAAAAACTTAAAAAAATTCAAATTGTAATTATACATAATAATTACAATAATTATAGAACCACTTACGATAATACCCATAGTACTTAAATTTGAGTAATAATAATACCCATAATAATACTGTTAGTAGTAATGTGTTTATATGCATGCCACATAATAATAAGAATTATAATATTTGGGAAGGGTACGCCTGATTATTAATAGTTTCGTGATTGTGTTCTTTGATGACAACATGACTCTTTTATATGAATAGGAACAGATTTAGTTTGTAATGGAGTCGGGCCGTAGTTGGATGTACAGTAACCGTTTCTTGCCTGGCCGAACGGGGTACACACAAGAGTGGGAGGATGGGGTTGATGAATTTATATCATTTGTTGTCTCTCATCCTGAAACAATGAGCGGGTTATGCATTCGCTATCCCTGTCGGAAGTGTAAGAATTTGTGATTTAAACAGTGTGACGAGGTTAGAGTTCATTTGTACAAATGGGTGTTTAAGCATTTTTACTTGAATTGGACGGCTCATGGAGAGCCATTTAATGTAGCATCAGATATAGACTCGAGTGTTTATGGCTTTGATCAGTTTGACTAGGGGTCTTTGATGAATCCATACGAAAAGATGGTATTAGATGCCGCTGGGCCTAATTTCTCATAATTTCTGGAAGACAATGTTGCGTAGCTAAATGAAAGTGCACAAAAATTTTTTAATCTATTGAATTTAGCATCAACCCCTCTATAGGATGAGTGCGAAAATCATTCTGAGTTATCTGCTGCTGTCCGTCTTCTTAACCTTAAGTCTGAGTATCATATGTCACGAGCATGCTTTAATGGCATTGCCCAACTGATGAAAGAAACTCAACCTACAGATAGTAAGATGCCATCAAATTGGTTTGAAACGAAGAAATTAGTTTTCCAGTTGGGCCTGTCTCACCAGAAGATTGACATCTGTGTTAATGATTGCATGTTGTTCTGGAAAGATGAAAGTAATCTTCGTGTTTGTACGTACTGTGGAAGTGAGAGATATAAGCCAAAAAAGGGTGGTGGAGGTAAAGATCGACCTAGAAAAACCATGCATTATTTACTACTAAGTCCTCGGCTTCAGCGCTTATTTGCGTCAATGTCAACAGCAGAGCAGATGAGTTGGCATAAGGAGCAAAAACAAATCCCAGGTGTTATAAAACATCCATCAGATGGTGAAGCTTGGAAACATTTTGATCGGACCTACCCATGGTTTGCTTTGGAAGCATGAAATGTCCGATTGGGGTTGTGTGCCGATGGATTTACCCCTTTTGGACCATCTGGAAAACAATACTTTTGTTGGCCTGTTATCGTTACTCCGTATAATTTGCCCCCTTGGATGTGCATGAGAAAACCCTATATGTTCCTTTCGTTGTTGATTCCAGGTCCACGTAGCCCAAATCATAAGATTGATGTTTATCTACAACCTCTAATAGAAGAGCTACGACATCTGTGGTTTGATGGCATTGAAACATGGGATGTGTCATTGAAAGAAAATTTTATTCTGTGAGCAGCATTAATGTAGACCATAAATGACTTTCCGGCTTATGGCATGCTTTCAGGATGGATGACACATGGGCGATTGTCTTGCCCTATTTGTATGGGTGAAAGTAAGGCATTCCAACTTAAGTGTGGCGGAAAATTTTCTTTTTTCGATTGTCACCGGCAATTTCTTGGCCGAAACCACCCATATAGAAGAAATTGTACTTGTTTTAAAAAGGGGAAATCAGAGAAGTCATTGCCTCCCGAGCACTTATCAGGTGAGGCTATATTTGAAAGAATCTCCTGGATTCCATCAATTAGTAAAGATGGTCCACAACATCGCCTGTGCGATTATGGGAAATCACATAATTGGACGAAGCGAAGCATTTTTTGGGAGTTACCATATTGGGCAACGAACTTAATCCGACATAATCTTGATGTCATGCATATTGAAAAGAATGTGTTTGAGAATATATGGAATACTGTGATGGATGTTAAGAACAAAATGAAAGATAATGTTAAAGCACGGAAGGACCTCGAAATTTATTGTAATTGGCCGGAGTTAAACATGGTTCCTCTTGATGATGGTCGTTCATTCAAACCAAAGGCGAGGTTCACATTTGATGTTAACCAAAAACAAGATGTGATCGCTTAGGTCAAATCTTTACAACTCTCAGATGGATATGCCTCGAATCTTGGGAGATGTGTTGCTACCTCTGGTTGCAATATGTATAGCATGAAGAGTCATGATTGCTATGTTATGATGCAAAGGCTTCTCCCCATTGCCCTTGAAGCGCTTCCCGAGAATATATGGAAGCCATTAATGGAGTTAAGCCTATTTTTTAGAGACTTGTGCTCTCCAGAGCTTCATGATAATCACTTGTTGGCGTTGGAGGTCAATATTCCAATTATAATTTGTAAGCTTGAGAGAATTTTTCCTCTCGGGTTTTTTGATGTCATGGAGCATCTCCCAGTTCACTTGCCATATGAAGCAAGGGTTGGAGGACCTGTTCAGTACCAATAGATGTATAAATTTGAGCGGTGCATGCATGACCTAAAAATGAAGGTTTCTAATACTGCTCATGTTGGGGGATTGATATGTGAAGCATACCTTATAGAGGAGACTTCCATCTTTTGCTCTTATTACTTTGAATCCTATGTTCCCTCCATGATGAACTGAGTACCGCGAAATGATGATGGTGGTCCTGTCCCATATAATGATGAGTTGTGGTCCATATTCACCTTTCCGGGACGTCTATATGGTGCATGTAGATATAGATTCCTCACGGATGATGAACTCAGACTTGCAACCACATACGTTCTTCTAAACTGTGCTGAGATCAGGCCCTATCTAAAATAAGTCATCGTTACTGATCATCCAGTACTTTGATTATTTTGAAGTTTAGTACTAATCATCTGACGAAACTAACATATTTTCCTTCTCTCTATATTTGCTCACAGTATGTTTGTGGACATGGTAAAGGAAATTGCACCTGATATAACCATGTCTGAGATGAACACACACATTGAAAACAATTTCTCAAGCTGGCTCCGACACTATGTAAGCAAAATTTTAGTCACTATGTATTGTAATATGTTAAGTTATGAACTTCCAGATATATTGTCCTAAAATGAAAATGTTTTACATAGGTTGATGACCCAAGTAACAATATTGTCGATAACATCTTGTGGGATGTTGCATGTGGACCCTCACGTCGGGTAGAGACATGGCCGGTTTATTTCACAAATGGGTACAAGTTTCACATAAGTGAATGGGGCAAGGATAAATCAATATTTAATAGTGGAGTCTGCATACGAAGAACGGGTTCAAGTGAAGTTGAATATGATTTTTATGGTATATTAGAAGAAGTCATTCAACTCGAATATCCTGGCTATCCACATAAGAATGTTGTCTTGTTTAGGTGCAACTGGTTTGACCCAATACTTGAACGTGGAACTCGAATGCATAAACAGTTTGTGTTAGTTGAGATCCGGGATAGCCGCAGATATCAGAAGTTTGATCCTTTCATTCTAGCATCACAGGCTGACCAAGTTTACTACACACCATATCCGACAAAGTCACGTGACAAAAACGGGTGGTCAGCTGTTATGAAAATAAAACCTAGATGGATAATCCAGTATGCAATTGTTGACAATGATGACGTTTATCGAGACAGTGGATCCGTGAGTTGTCAAAAAATTGAAGATGACCCAATTGAGAAGTTAGCTGACCTGGGTGTCAGTGATGATATTGAAGAAGATGTACTTGAGAAGGGGGGGGGTTCTAATGATGATACAGATGATGAGGAGGAGTGGGAGTCCGATGACAGTGACACTGAAGAAAATGAGGAGTTGCACAATAATGGAAGCACTAGGTCGAATGAATGAAGATCACAGTAACCATGTGTAATGATCATGAGTCATTAGTAATGTCTAGAACATATTTGGTAAATTTATGTACCTTTAATACTCCACAATTCATGTCAGTAAACATATGTTATGTTTAATTTTCTAACTTAGATAATAATAAATGTAGATGCCGTGTAAAGGGGATAACACTTATAAGCGCCAACCTAGGAAAAGACCATTTGCGCAGTTTAAGGAGGTAATGGAGCCAATACTTAATGCTTGACAGAGGATGGGTTATTCATCCCGGGCACAAAACGATGTCGGTGTAAAGACACACGACACAACAATGCCAGCGATACACGTCCACTCACATGAGCACCGATCTGACGGCGGTGGAGGCACGACATCTGGACATGGATTTGGTGCACGCCATGTTAGGCACCCGATAGTGACGACTCATCCGTCAGATGAGGATATACATATTGATGACATCCCATCATCGATGTCACAGACACCAGCCCGAGCCCGGATGAAGATATCCCCACATGGTAACACGTAAGTGATGAATATTATACAAACCTTCTAAAAAATAGTTATATTACTTAAATTACTGTGAATCATCAACATATAACTAAGTAATCATTTGAACTGTGCAGATTCATTCCAGCTGCAGCGATACGGTTAGTGACACCATGTTTCACCACACATTTCAAACCCTATTCTGATTGGTCCTCCGTCTCTCCATTAAACCTTCAGCAATGATAGCGTGTTTTTGAGGTATAACACGTATATTAGTATGATTATGATGTAATACTGTCAAAACTACTACTTGCTTTTTTCATGCTAATAGTTTACAAATATTAACCTGTACAGAGGAGCTGTGAGTGAGATCTGATACACCATAATGAGGTGTATCGGGTGTGGAATATCTTGGGAGCACAGCATTACAGAAGCATGATGTCAAAAATCCGACGTGTCAAGGATCCTGTTAAACGTCGAGCAAAGATGAACTTTATGTCAGATGCTGCATATGCGGAAATGGAGGCATATTGGGCTAATCCAGAGTTCATTCAGAAGTCCGCTAGATTCAAGGCAATGCATGCAACAATGAGTGATGAGGATTCATAGTCTGGCTCTTGCAGCGCAATATAGGTAACTATAACTACGTGTTGGAAAACAAGCCCGGTTCCTGACCGTTGGAAAATGTGCATTTTACCAACGTGTACGCGTTGAAATTTACCAACTTGTTATTTCTTGCGCGTTGGTAAAAAATTTTCCAACGAATCGAATACCAACATGCGTTTACCAACGGCTCCGTGTTGGTGAATTCAGTTTACCAACACGCAGCAATTGGTAAACTGGAGAATTTTAGTGGTGTGAGAATATAATGCCTTTAACCCAGAATGATACAAAAGTGACTAATCCACTACTTTGAAGATAAAAGGTTTAAAGTCGCATGTTTATGGTATCAAATAATACCATACAATACCATATAGTAAACCATTCATGATGGGTATTGCCGTACATAAATTTTCCTAATATCTCTGATTAATGAGCAAAATACCCAATATTTCTCATTATGATGCTTTTTATATGCTTTCTTCGATTTAGCGTGGTTTACTACTGTATAATACACAATACACTCGTTATATATTGTGTACCACAAGTTATAACTTTTTTCGTTTCACATTAATGTACCACATACATTTATAAAATAACAAATATAATTAATACACATATTCTGACATAAATATTGGTGTTTTTTCAGATTTTATTAATTTACAAATAAAATTTATAAATATTGGTGTTATATATTATGTACCACAAGTTATAATTTTTTTCGTTTCACATTAATGTACCACATACATTTATAAAATAACAAATATAATTAATACACATATTTTGACATAAATATTGGTGTGTTTTTTTTCAGATTTTATTAATTTAAAAATAAATTTTAATTGATAAATGATGTTAACATGATTAAGATTTGAAAATTGTTGCTTTTGCGGAATAAGTTATGACAAAAATATTATATTTTGAGTTACCCAAGAACTCAATTTAGTATTAAAAAATGTACTGTTATTATTATAGTATTTTTTATCATGTATCAGTAAATTTGTTTTTTTGTTGAATAATATTTATTTTGATCTATATATTCCATTTTATGTGTTTTCAAATAAAAAATATTGTCTTTCATATATATTTTATTTATAGCAGACAAATAATGATGAAAATAGTATACATATAAAATGTGTAAAAAATAAATTTGATCTTTTTTATCTTAAAAATAATATTTCAATATGTATTCTTTTAGAAAAACACCAATAATACATGACTCGATATATCAGGCAATATACATATATTTATGGAGTACTGTAATGGTATTGAAAATTTTGGTTTCATATACATATATTTAAAAATTCGCTCCATAGGTTGAAATCCAAAAGCAACAAATAGGATCGCAAAAATGGCTCGTTCCAAGAAACATGAAAATGGAAAAAGAGATTAAGAGAATACAATATCCAATTGAAAATCTTGATGGTAAAATGGACGGACTTATGATAGACAAAAATAAATGACACCAAATATCCCTAAATTATGACTGGTGTTACTTTTTCAATCTAAAACTATTAATCATTACTTTTTCATCCTGAAATTATTATTAATATTATATTATTTGTCCGCTATCAATCCTGTCATTAAAATAGGTCAAATTGAGAAAATGAACTAAACAACGTATCAGAAAAAGGAATTTGAACAAGAATATGAAAATTTTATAGCTTCAAAGTTTTGGTGAGGATTTGGATGTGATAGCTAAAGATTTTGGATTTGGTACATTAGTAAAAATTGTAGAGCAGAGCAAGAGGAATTGAACGTACTAAGAAATATTTTACAAAATCTAAAAGTTTTTTTTTTGCCAACCATCATAGATGGTGGTCGGGAGTGGTGGTTTATGGTAGTCGGCAACCAATAGTTTTAAATTTTTAAAATATTTTATAAGGTCTGATTCCTTTCACTCTTATTGACAATGTTTACCAAAGTATCAAATCTGAAATCTTAGTTATCCACTTTGAATGAAAAAGAAAACATTCTTCATCTTCAAAGCTTTAGCATTCATTTGGAGGAGATAGGTTAAAATTTTAAGTTTAGTGCTCAATAAGAATTGTAGAAGAGTGAGAGAAATCTAACCATATGAAAAAAGTTTGAAAATCTATAACTTAGTCACTAATTGCCATAAAACACCGCCCTTGGTAACCATCTGTGGCTGTTGGCGTAATAAGAAAATTTCAAATTTTTAAAATGTTTCTATACTTCAATTCCTTTTGCTCTTCTCTTCAACTTTTACTAAAATACAAAATCCAAAATCTTAACATATCGCCTCCAACTCCTCATTGAAACTTTGAAACTTAAAACTTTTCATTTTCGTGGTTAAATTTCCCTTTTTAGACCCTCATTTTAGTTCCTTTGCTCAATATAGCTTACTTTAACGGGAAAACTTAGGAAAGACAAAAGTGCAACATTAATGATAGTAATATAAAAAAAAATACCCTATTCGACTTTACTATCCCTAAAGCCAAAACTGGCATTAACTGCAAAGCCATAAGAAGGTGCAAGTTTAACTAAACCTAACCAACTTTACTCGCACATCTTCCAAATTATAATTTATATTTAAAATATGATCTTACTTCAAATAAAATTATAGTTTAACATAAATTACAATATATTAGTTTAGTTTATGATTTTTTAGTTATTAATTAGTTGTAAATATGCACCTTATTTAAAAATATACATAAAATATAAAAAAGGAATATAAAAAAATTAGACGCATGTATTAAATGGGTTGGTAGATATTACTCGCCTATACGTAAGGTAGGTACCACCCAAACCTGATTACTAGTGAGAAAAGTTTGAGATTAGCTGAACCCGACCAAAACCTTCACACTGATCTTTAATTAATGATAGTTCCAAAATAAATAAACAACAATTGATGGTATAAGGAAAAATAAGTAACATGGGTCACAGTTTAAAGGCATTTGGTACCATTTACCTGATAAACAAATTTAAAATCCTATCATGTTTTTTTTTTAAATTGTTGCATATACATACATTTTTAAGTAAACTTAAAAATTGGCTAACATGTTTTGTGTCACCTCCTTTTTGTACAAACTAGAACATGCCCGTGCTCTGCTGCGGGTGTTTATGTTCTGTTACATTGTATATTACAAAATAGTTTTATAGTATATGTACATACATAATGTTAAAACATGCACAATATTTCATCATGCATATATATAGTTATTTTTGTAATTTACAATGTATTATGAAATAATAATAATAATAATAATAATAATAATAAATTGACCCTTTACCATTAAAAAAGGGTCAAAAAAAGGCAAGCCGCCAACGTAAAAAATAATTGTTTAGTTACGTTGTATATCACAAAATAGTCTTATAGTACATGTACATATATAATGTTGAAACATACATAATATTTCATCATGCATATATATAGTTATTTTGTAATTTACAATGTATTATGAAATAATAATAATAATAATAAATTTACTCATTCCCATTACAAAAGAAAAACTTTAAAGAAAATATGACAACCTGCCACGTAAAAAATACTTATATTGTCTCATTTGGCATGAATGTGAAGTGGAGGGTTTAAGCGTGAAAAGGGAGAGATTTGGATAGCTTTTAATAGAGTTTACAACACCCTTTACAGATTTTATAAATTTACTAAAAATGTGCTCATGTGTGATGACGCGTGTGTGCACAATGTGCTATTACCGTCTTCTTTTTGCCAAAATACCCTAAGGGTCCCTTAGCTTACCCAACTCGAACGAATTTGTCCCTCAACTATAACTTGATTTTTGTTGGTCCTTCAACTTGCCAATTTGTCACAAATTAGTCCCTCAAGAGGCTTGAAGTGGCACGTGAGCTCACATGGCATAATGGCATCATCTGCCTCACTTGATATTTGAACTTGCTATTGAATTCATCATTTGACTCCATTAGCAAACGAAAGGAGAACCATGGCCGCAGCTGCTCAAACAAATCAACCCGACCTTACCCAACTTCTTTTAGCCCTATCGGCTTCTTCTGGATCGGATTTGGCCTCCATAGGCCTATGGGCTACCTGTACCGAGATATTATGCTCCCATACTGCTACATATACCGAACAACTGACTATTTGAGGTTCTCCATTGTCTTAACCCGCAATTTTTTCCGACCCGACTCATGATTAATTGAACCTCATTAGGTGATCAGCCGAGTGTTGGGCTCGCCATTAGTTCTCCTCTGTTCCGCTGTTCTTCTTCCTTCTTCACCAAACTCTCACCTTCAAATTCCCATTCGAACCATTGATTCGCCATCGGGTAGGAAAGCAAAGATCGAGAGAATGAAGATTGCGATGAGAGTGAAGATTTGCCTTGGTCCATCTCTCGATGCCACCAATGACTGGTGAATGAAAAAGGCCATTGGCCAATGAACAAAGAGACCTATGGTGGAGATAGAATAAGGCAGATGATGGTGTTAGGCACTTGACCTCACTTGTTGCTTCAAGTGGCTGGAGGGACTAACTTGTGAGAACTTGCCAAGTTGGAGGACTAACTTAAACCGAGTTCTGGTTGAGGGACGAACTCGTGTGTGTTGGTTAAGTTAAGGGGCCCCTAGGGTAGTTTGGCCTTTTTCTTTTTTGAACCCTACCACTATGCACGGTCATGAACCAGGCTACAGTGTCTGTGTCCCGCCTCCTCCCAAGCCACTCTCGCGCCCTCTCTCTTCCGCCATGTCTCTCGACTCCCACATCGAGAAGGTGCTGTGGAGCCCCGAGGAGATACAGCAGCGAGTCGCCGAGCTCGCCTCCCAAATCACCCTCGATTTCGCCGCCGATTCCCGACCTCCCGTCATCGTCGGCGTCGCCACCGGCGCTTTCTTGTTCTTGGCTGATCTCATCCGAAGAATCCATCTCCCTCTATCCGTTGAATTGGTGAGAGCCCAGTCCTATGGCTCCGGTACCGTGTCCAACGGAGCCCCCTTCATCTCCCTCGACTTAAAGCTCGACGTCAAGGGCAAGCATGTTATCTTGGTATTTCACTTATTTGATTCAGATATTTTAGTTTCTTTCTATGTTGGTTATGTCATCTTCATCATTTTTCTTGTTCCATTTCAGCGTCTAGTTTCTATATGCTTAATCAGGTGGTGAATTTCTGTAAAAAAAATCATTGTTGAATTCTGGTGCCTTTTTTACTGGGTAATGTTTCAAATCATTGAATTTAAGCTTCATAATTGTTTAGGTTGAGGATATAGTAGACACTGGAAATACTTTATCCTGTCTCATTGCACACCTGGAGTCGAAAGGAGCATCATCTGTATCAGTGTGTGCTTTCCTTGATAAACCAGCTAGAAGGAAGATCCAATTCGAGCTCGTCGGTAATGGAAAATTTTACAGAGGATTTCAGGTGAGAGATCCCGCCACCAAGGCTGCTCTCTGCATATCTTTGTAGTAAGCATTTATAAGTTACCGTCATATTTAACTAGTCCGGATTGAGGCTTAGTTGATTGAATATTAATTGATGTCTGCGCTAGGATCACTAAATAATGTTCGGAAGGCAGGTGATGAAATTGGATTTTCTTTTCAGAATTGTGATTTTCCGGTGAATTGATGGAAACTCAGATTGGCAGTAAGAGTATGATCCAATCGACCTATCCTTCCCCTGACTCAAGCCTGATGTGTTTGTAACTGGAGGATAGTTTTTTTCTACTTTTTTTTCCTTTGAACAGCATAACCTAAAGATAGTTGATTCCTCTTCTGTGTAAATCGTGTTCCCATTTTCACTTTTCTGCTTATTAGTTAATTTCTGAACCATAATCATGCTAGAAAACCATCAGGCCGGGAACTTTTCAACATGATTTCTTGTGTTTGCGTTAGTGTATATTCCTTTACCTACCAAGTCCCAATCCAAATAAACATGTCTAAATTTCAATTAGCTGAAAATAGCTTCACCGTTTTTTTTTTTTTCCATGTTGCAGAAGTCCTGTGGCTCATCTCTATGTTGCATCTGTCGTCATGCGTGCAATTGGTTTGCTTATGGAATTTGATTTTACGGACACTATTGAAACCTCTAATCTTTTATTTGATGGTAGATGTTCATAGAAGTATTCCATGAGTTGTGTGCATCACTATACTTATAAAAATCAGTTTGGAGTAGACAATGTATAGCAGTGTGTTTATTCGTACTTACCAGCTAAACGATGATGAGTCAGTGATATGGATTTTCTGATTTCTTGGTTCTTTTCATTGCAGTGCCCGGATTTTTTCGTGGTGGGTTATGGAATGGACTATGCAGAACTATACAGGAATTTGCCTTATGTTGGAGTATTGAAACCCCAATACTACATGTAATTAGAACAAATTGCTGGGCAACTGGGCATACACATAGTAGTTGAACTAACAGAAGCGGTGATTAGATGTGGTCTCTTGCCAAGCGTAGCGTATGTAAGGAATCGAACATTGACCGAAGGACTCGAAATTGGAAGAGGGAATTAGTGGATACTAATTTACTGCACAAAATCGTTTGGTTTTGCATATTATATACAGTGGATGAAAACGACTCTTGGATGAAATTGTTAGCTAACTTGATTGAAATGAAAGCCACCTGATACCAACTTTACTCAGGAATGGAGCCAAAAATTATAATCATGATTGCAAGAATAGTTGCTCAAAATATGTATTAGACTTAATATTTATGGGGTCAAATGGTATATTTTGTAAGAAGTTACTTAATATTGACCTGGCTGATAGGATTGGGGGACAAGATGGAACTACTATCTTCCATTGTTTACAACTAGGTCAACTGGCCTTATGAAACATAGAAAGAGATCCTTATTTCGTTTGATTCATGTCTGGCAAGGGCTATATTGCCCGTAAGATATATATATATATGTATAAGCATTTATTGAAAAATAACAGTAGGTTCTCTTACATTCATTGAAGTTCAGATCTTAAGTTCAAGAGATCTTTACCACACCCCTCTGTATAAATCTGAAACCATGCCGACTGATCATCACTTCCAAGTGAGTAAAGCACGGGGAGGTTTACCACTGGAGACAATGTTGCCGTCAGAATCATAGATGATGAGTCCAGAGAAGTCCGGCAGCTGGCACTTGCCACCCATGAGTATGTTCTTTTTCCATACCGGCTGTTCACAGCTCACAATGCTCATGCTTTGGTTCTCATCTCCCTCTCTAATACCTTCATCGCAATGTTGAAATCCATGGATCCCGGTCTCGTTGTAATGTTGTATGACAGGTTCATCGTCGAAGATCTCGCCCACAAAGTTGTGGCAAGCACGCCAGCTGCGACGGAACTTTTGGGCGTGAGAAGCGCACATGAACAAGGCAAAGGCGCACAAGAGCAGGGAGGCTGCGGCTAAGCCCGCTTGAGGCAAGCCTACGGTGGTTCCTTGTACTCGTGTCAAATGAGAAAGCAGGCGAGCCATTGTTCTTGTCTGATGAGTTTATTGCCCTTGCGAGATGGTTTGAATCTTATATAATTGTATCATGTGATCTCTTGTTCTGATTAATGGGTTTGTTGTACTTTGGAGTCGACTAGAATTGGTTGGAGCTTTGATTAGATGACTTATGGGTTATGGATTTGGTAAAGCTCTCATCTCTGGAAGTTGGGTTAGATGGTTGAACCAATCCAAATGAACCAAACTCCCAACCTTTAAGGGAAAATTTGTGACGTGTGCAATAGCAAAGTGCTGGAATGAAAGTGAGCCATGAATTTACAAGCTAACTAGGTTCTTCTGATGAAATATACATCATTCACAATACAATGGGACAGAAAATCATTTCTAGAGTAAAATATTAAGCTGTGATATTTGTTAAATTGTGCTACTATTACCATTTATGATGTCTTTTGCATGTCACATGAATAGGCTCTTGACAATTTAGAGGACCCCAAACTTATGTGATGGTCATCATAACACCATCTTTTTCCTATTTATATTAACCTCAACCTACTGCCATTTTTAAATTTTTAGGAAAGGAAAAAGAATCAATTTATTTTCTTTTTTAAAATGATGAAATAATAGACTAATAAATAAATAGTACCAAGTGATATGGGCAGCACTTCTGAAGCCCAAATCGGCGAAGGCCCAGAACTCGTAACATATTGCTGCTTGAGTTTGAGAGGTCGTCTTCCTCCGCAGCTCCGATTGGGTTCACCGCTGCCTTCCCTGCTTCTTCTGCTCATTTCGAAATTTAAGGAACCAAAAGATCCCCCAAAACATGCGATACCGCTCTCAAGTTCAACTGTACAAGTCTCTCCTGAGACACCCTTCTCAGTCTTCTTCTAAACCCACATCTCCAACCCCCTTCAACTCGCTGGCCCCGGTCTCAAGTCTACTCACTTCCAGCCCCACCATCTCATGTTCCCGACCCACTTCTTCCCACGCGCTGTCCCATTTTCTCGACCGCCCAGTTCCAAGAAACCCAGAAAGTTACCTTGGAATTCGCAGCGACTCGAAGACCTACGCGACCGAGTCGAGTACCGAGTTGGACGTAAACAAGGTAATCGACGAGATAAACCTCAAGTTTGCGGACGCGAGAGAGGAGATAGAGATGGCGATGGAGTCCAAAGAGACTGTGTACTTTGATGAGGAAGCCGAGTGTGCACGGGTTGCTGTGAAGGAAGTGTTGGACACCTACGAGGGTCTCTTGGCAAAGCTGCCGGAGAGCGAGAAGGCGGCCGTCCAACGCTCCATGGGGCTCAAGATCGAGCAGTTGAAGGCTGAGCTCAAACAGTTGGATGATTGATGAGGTTGGTGCAAATGGGTATTGCTGGAAATTTTCTCTCCTCTGGCAGTTTCCCCATCGCGAGGGATAATTCAAGCTTGGTGTGCTGATATTAATTACAGTTACATGTTTTATTGATGAATGCTTCTGTTGCAAGTTAATGAATTGTTAGGAATAATAAGAGGCGAGATTGAAGTATTGATGCTCTAGAAAATAGGGTTATTTCGTGTAGTTTTCAGTTTTCAACTCTCCATGATTAGTAGAGGCTGCTTTTTAATGCAAGAGATCCTTAGAATTGTTTTGTTCCTGATCTGTGTTCCCATTTTGGTTTTAAATTATTCAAGTTGTTTTGTACGTCTACATTTGATAAGTGGAGTATCCGCTGAACAAAGTGAGAGAAATCGTGATACAAAGAAGTGTATTATGAAAATAATATGAACATACAACTAATTTCAGTTGCTATAAGTGCCGACTATCAACAACAATTGTTTTCCTCAAAGCTGCTACATTTAATGTTTAGCTTTGCAAGTTTCCTTGGAAGAAAAGCTATAAAAGATCAATGCTTCTTAAGCATTTTGGCTGGTGAGAATTCTGTTATTCTGTAAAAATCCAAATAGTTTTTAGTTTTACACTTCATATGGATTGTTTAGGTGCATGTAAGTCAACTCTTGCATAATTCAAGGCCGACGTCATTATCAACTTTCTTGTTTGCCAGCATTTGAAAATAAAGAAACTGTAATCCATCGTAATATTGTGTCGTTCTCATGCCATGTAGCTGTGGCCAGCACTGTGTTATCTTCATTTACTTTTGTTGTAGTATACCAGGTGAAAATAATCATTGCAGACCTTTACAAACATATTCAGAGGTACCTGAATAGAGCACACCTAATGTGAGTTTTGTTAATAACATAACTTTCCAAGGTCTATCATGGCATCTGGGATGAAATAGTTAAACTGAACATATATGACTGTCCCTTATCCTGCATTTAGTTGTTACTGGAATGAAGTGAAGCAAATTATATAATATTGCAGTTCTGATATTGGAAAGCTTACTTTCAGTAAGCTGTTTTACATCAAGGGTGAATGGAGTAGGCTTTCCTTAACCCTCCATTAGGACTTACACCTGATTGTCCTTTGTCCACAAATTTATTGCTTTGACTTACCTTTCTTTACTGTTCTTTTACTCTGCAACACCAAAATCTTTGATAACAGAGTTCATACATTATCAAGAAAGATGGGTGAATTATCTGGTGTGAAATAGTATGGCTGGTTATGTTTTGAGAACGGACAACCAATCCTCATGAGCTTTAGAACTTTAGGTTCCTTTAGCTAGTGTTGTGTAGCAGTTATTCATGATCAAGCGCCTAAGTATTTGTGATACACTTTGTTATAATAGACCGTAGGTCTGGAATATATCATTTGGTAAGTAAGGATATGTTGATTTGCCGACTTCGGGGATTCAATTTTTGTGAACAGAAGTTTGCATTTGATAAATCATTTTTTTTGAACTAGCAAAAATAGAGTTCCACTGGTGAAAGCACCAAGGTTTAATCAATGTAGAGAAGGTATCTAAGAATAATAGCTCAGAAATCTCTCAGTTTCGGTGACAATATAAAAGAGACTTCTATTTTTGCCTCGCAGTTTCTATGCATCTTTGCTTAAGAATGATTGGACTTTCCACCGGGGAAAACCTATGTTCCTTGCCGTCCAATGTCCAAATTAACAATTGCTGGAGGAATTATGGCAAACTTCCTATATTTTTTTTATTTTCTGAGATTTGGAACCCCTCTTTCTCTCTTCTAGTGAACCTACCTGAACCCAGCCAAATGTCCACTGTGGTCTTTTCTTGATATAAGAGTTCACATTCCACAAGCATAATTATAATAATCAACTGCTCGCTTCACCTGCTCCTTGTGCTGTTTGCAAGTTATAAAAGATTATGAAGGATTCTGTTTGAGATGTATTTCAGCTGTGAATTCCTGAACGTAAATCAGCATGTTGTAAAAAAATGTATACCAAAGTCACTATGAAGTGGCATACAAAAAAAAAAAAGGGAAAATAATGTACACTGAGATTAGATTATATTGGCCTGCTTTTAGGTATGGTTCCGGGAGAGTTTCAAACTTCCAAACATTTATATGCCCGTCTTGTAACATGGCAAGTATATGGCAGACAGCGATCCCACTTGCTATTCATTGAGCTGTTTCAGTAGCTTTATGTTCTTCTATACATGCCATTAGAAATAGCTCAAGGGTCCCTGTGGAAAGCAAAAGACCTTTTTTGGTAAATGGCATGAGCATGAGCAAGATGTGAAGTGATCAAACAGCATGGACTTAGACACTGCCCACTGTAGTGGGCCATAGCCCAAAGCATACGTTTGTTCGAGATGGGGAAGCGTCTCAACTCCAGGCACAGGAGAAATTAATAAGGGGACACAATGAAATGGGGTTTCGTGGCTTTCTTGGGGAGGCATAATGGCTTAACACAGGAATGCTGGGCAAAAGAGGTGTATGACCAGTGCCCTAGATTGATTTTCCCTAGTGCTCTTCCTATTTGTGTATCTGTCTCTGGTTTTAGATTCTTGAAGCAGGTACCTTATCTGAACAGCAACCATGATCATAATCCAATCCTATGGCATTTCCATGTGCCTAGAAGGAACAGAGCACCACACTTGGACCCTTTTCACGATGCCTATCCCGGAATTTATGGGACAAGGAATAGAGTAGAAGACCTTGAAGCTAGTTTGTCTCTGAGTTTGTGAGGATGAAATGTGTTGTCGAGAAAGAGCCATGGATTATCATGTGGTTTTAGGTGGTAGGGTCCCTTAGTTTTTCCCCACCTTCCTTTTCTGGATGTTACTGAACTTTCACCAAGACCTCAGCTGAAAGCATAGGAAAGAAACGGGAAAGAGACTCCAATGATTTTATCGTAATAGTTGCAACGTAATATCAAGGCAATGACAGGTTTGGCAGAGACAACTTGTGCTGTTGGAGTTGCTTTGTTTTTTTATGGGGAAGGGCAATGTAAAGAGAGTGGAAAAAGATGTGCTACAAAATGTTTTGGTTATGAATCTCCTCTTTTTGACCAGTTTGCTTTGGGAAAATGTTCTTTTTCAGAAAATGAGATATGAGACAAGGGACACAAAGTGAAGAGCGGGAGAAAGACAAATCTGTTGAACAAAGAGACCATGTAGGGAAGAGGGAGAAACATGGCTGGTTTCTGCCTGTCTGCTCGTATGTTTCATCAGATGGGCCTACACTGCCACATATATGGATGGAGGTTTGCTTTCTAGGCGTTACCCTTGTCTTCTTAGAAAAGTTTATGTGATTCAAATTCAATGCACGCAATTGAAAATGTTATGGGTGTAATGTAACTACATCGACATATTGAAAATATTGATAAATCGAGAGACGATCTACCATGAAAATACATAGAAAACCAGTCCTCCAGATGTGCAAGTGTAAACAGATTTTCCATTGAGTAAGAAAAATGGAATTCCTGGGGGATAAAAAACCAGACCCTGACGTGTTTGGTGCTTTGTAACGTTGCATCTTGTTTGATAAGAAAATGGCATGTCAGATCTTCCTCAGCACAGTGTACTGGTAAGAAATTATATGGTATGAAATTTTTAGGAGCATTTCTTCGAATCAAAGTCATCCCATTTTCCAAAGAAAAATGATGAAAAGTATTTGCAATTGAAAGGCCATTAGATGAAAAAAAGGGGGTGGGGGCGTGGGGTTTGGCTTTTCTAGAACTGTACAACCGACCCAATCACCCAAGGTCATCATCTACGACTAACATTGATCTTCAGCCTGAGGACTAATTATCTCATTTTCCCTATTGGCTCGTGTGTTCTTGGAATTGAAAGAAAAACTGAACTACAAGTAAAAGGGAAATCAGCTCTGGTTTGAGGATTGCTTTATTAGAGGTTGGGAAGTCTTTCCCCACTCTTCAGGTGGGCTCTTCACCTCCATCAGCAGTGCCACCACTTCCTTCATGGTCGGCCGTTCGGCTGGCGAAGAGTTGACGCAGAACATAGCAATCCCCAGCGTTTGAAGCATCTCTTGCACCATTTGGTCCGGTAGTCCCTGGAGTTTCATATCGAGGATTGAGACAGCTGGTTCAAAGCTTCCCATTTTCTTCTTCACCCACTCAACTATGTGCAGCCCATCACCCACCTGCGGTTCAACTGCACTTCGTCCACTTAGAATCTCCAGCAACACCACTCCATAACTGTAGACATCGCTCTTCTCAGTGATGTTCATAGTATATCCATATTCTGCAGTGACCATCAACAAATTATGGGACCAACATCACACTAGTATAGGACTGGACAACAGCTTTTGGAGCGTGTAAGAAGTAAAGCTAAATCAATATGGAAATATGGATACTTACCAGGAGCAATATATCCATAAGAGCCCGCCACTCTAGACATTGCCTGTTGATAGCTCGGGGAGTTCATCAGTTTGGCCAAACCAAAGTCCGCTAGATATGCCTCATACTTGGAATCAAGAAGAATGTTATTGCACTTAACGTCCCTGTGAAGAATTGCAGGCACACAATCATGATGCAGGTAGGCTAGGCCCTGAGCTGAACCCACTGCAATCTTGTACCTCGTTTCCCAGTCCAAGTTTCGATTCCCTTGCAATAGCTGCTGCAGATTACCATTGGGAATGTAGTTGTAAAGTAGGAGTTTAACACTTTTATTGGAACAATAACCTAAGAGCTTGACAATATTCCGATGCCGAATGTGCCCGAGGATCTGAATTTCAGCAGCAAAAGAGTCAATTGTCGGCTCTTCATCCTGTTTAGTTTTCCAAAGTTTCTTGACTGCAATCAATTCTCCACTGGGCATTTCTGCCTTGTATACAACTCCAGAGCATCCTTTTCCAATAACATTCTCATCCTTCAGACAGTCCAAGATATTATCAATGGTGCAGTTGAGCTTCTGAAATGGAATGAAGGTCCATGGATAAGAGAAATCTTCAGTCCCTGGTGATGAGGATGACAATCGCAATGACTTCTCCACTATGTACCTGTGATTCCTTGTAACTAGAATCAATAAAGCAAGGAGTGCCACTGTGACTGAGGCCAGAATCACAGAGATAAGAGCAATCGTCTTGGCTGATTTTAACCCACCCCTTCTATTAAGGCGGGAAGAACAACTTGAGCCATCAGTTGATTCACAAATATGAGGGTTATAAAGGAAAGCATTTGAAGAGAGAGTCCTAAAGAAAGGAGTAACAGGAACAGGGCCTGAGAAATTGTTGTACGAGATATTCAAGGAAGTTAGACTTGTAAGGGACCCCAGTATAGTTATTCTTCCATACAACATGTTGTGAGAAAGATCAAGAGACTGCAACTGAGTCAATCCAGACATTGTGTCTGGTAATTGTCCAGTGAAAGAGTTGGAGCTCAAGTCCAGACTAATTGTTAAGCTTGTTACATGACCAATTTCCGCAGGGATTGCACCAGATAGGCTATTGTAGCTTAAATCGAAGAGTGTGAGTTTCTGCAGGTTCTGAATGGATTTTGGGATAGAACCTGTTAGTAGATTATTGTTCAAAATAAGCTTGTTCAAGTAACTAAAATTACCGAAACTCCAAGGGATCTCCTCTGTGAAGCTGTTCCGACTGAGATCAAGCTGCTCCAAGTTCACCAGCTCCCCAAGCTGAGATGGTATTTCACCAGTGAGGTAGTTATTGTGAACATCCAGTAACTCAAGAACAGTGATGTTTGCAATTTCAGAAGGAAGGCTGCCAGAGAAATGATTCATATATAGATCAAGAAAGACCAGGTTCTGCAGTTGGCCTAATTCTTTAGGTATCTGACCCGAAAGCCGGTTTTCTCCAAGTCTCAACCTGACTAGGGAATCAGAGTTGGCAACACTTCTAGGTAACCCTCCAGATAAAGAATTCCCTAAAAGAAGAAGCTTACTCAGCTTCTTCAGACCAAAAATCTCTTCCGGGATCAAGCCTGTCAGCTTGTTCCTTGAAAGATCGAGAGCATATAGTTCAGTGCAGTTACCAAAAGACGATGGGATAGTTCCAGAGACCGAGTTCCCCCACAGAAAGAAACTCTGCAAGTATTTCAACTTACCTACTTGCCACGGAATTGTGCCTGATAGCTGATTCTTATCAAGCTGAAGAGCACTCAGACTGGAACAGTTACTTAACTGCCAAGGAATTGGTCCAGTCAGTGAATTGTCTGACAAATGAAGCTGCTCAAGAACTGCCAACTCCCCTATATCAGCAGGAATTCCACCAGACAGGTCATTGGCAGATGCATCAACAACAACAAGTGAAGAACAATTTGAAATCTCCGGTGGTATTGGACCAGACAGTGCATTTCCCCATATAAGCAAGCTAGTGAGCTTTTGCAGCTTACCCAACTGAGGAGGGATTGAACCAGTGAGCTTGTTCATGTGCAGATACAAGTTCCTCAGTTCTGAACACAACCCAAGCTCTGGTGGAATGGAACCAAAGACCTCCGTGTCATAGAGTGCCAGAGTTTGCAGGTTGATCAAGTTCCCAAATGTAGGCGGAATCACGCCAGAAAGACCGGTGGCAGCAGCCCCAAATGTGGTGAGATTGGTGAGCATTCCTAACTGGGTTGGAATCTCCCCTGTCAAATATGGATTCCCACCAACTCTGAGTTCTTGAAGAGAGATCAAAGAGCCCAACTGAGATGGGATTGAGCCGTTCAATAGATTGTCTTGCAGACAAAGAATTTGAAGTGAAGTGAGGTTAGCTAGTTGCCGGGGTATTTTTCCAGTCAATCTGTTCGAATTCAAGAAAAGGAACTGAAGTGAGGAGAGCTGGCCAAGTTCTTTTGGAATGGACCCAGAAATGGAGTTGGAGGAGAGGTCCAAAAGGCGCAGTTGAGAGAGCTGGCCAAAAGAAGGAGGGATTGAACCAGAGACATTACTGGAGGAAAGATTGAGAAGCTGCAAATAAGAGAGAGAGGAAATTTGTGAAGGCAAAGAGGATAGATTGAGGAATGTGTTTGGTAGAGAAACTGAAATGACTCTGTTTTGTGGAGAACAAGTTAGTCCTTCCCAAGAACAAGGTGTTTGGCTGTCTGGGTTCCATGAGGCAAGAACTGATGAGGCTGATTTTGCAGAAAGAAGAGAGAGAAGGACTTGCCCATCTGATGAAAGTGGAGTAACAAAAACTGAGCTGCTCATAGCAAAACTAAGAATGAAGAAATACAAGAGCTGATGATTACTTGGGAAAAGGGTTGGTTTGGCCATTTGGGGCTTATGGGAAAAAATGGGGGTTTTTGGGAAAAAAAGAGGGTTTGAGAGGAATGAGGTGAGTGAGGCTGAAGGGTTTTTTCTTGGTGATGGAGATTGGTGAAAGAAAAAGTCTACTCTAGGAGACAGCAGCCATGTGAGAGAGATTAAGTTTGGTATGGAGGTAAGATTGCTTGCATTTTACACCAATGCGTTGATTCGGCACATCCAGTGTTGAAACCCTGCATGTGAGTCACAAGAAGAAAAGGGCAGCAACATAAAAACTTCTCTGGTGAAGATTATGCCGAAAGGTACGACCTTTTCCTTCCTTCCGGCGGCTGCTGGTGGTGGAGTTGGCAGCGGCGGAGGTGGTGGAGCAAGCTTGCAGCTTTGAGCTGGAAAGCACCGTGCTTGTTCATTACCTAGACTTCGAAAGGCTCGTCCTTTGGATTTAAATACCAAAAATACTGGTTTTGAGCAGGGATTTGGGCGCCACCCATATTTTCTATTGAGCCACATTTAATATTAACTATAAAGGGCTACTATTATCCATTTTTTGGGGAATGATTCTCTGAAGCTGAGGTAAGTGATACTGGCTGCAGGATTGGCTTGGATGAACCAAGTTGTAAGCATCCTTAATCAAAACCGTCCACGTGTTGCATTATCAACAAGCCTTTTGTTTTTTACCAGTGGTCCGACTCACTAAGTTGATGGATCTAATGTAGCAACTCATGGAATTTAAAGTCTTCCAGTTCCATTGCGCAAATGTGTATGTGCCCATAACGTCTAATGTCCGGATAGCTTCATAGTTTCCACATCAGTTTATGTGGACATGAAACAAATCTACGTGCTTGGATATATACTACATGTTCCAATGTAGTCGGGCATTAGTTACATTCATATGGTCGTAGTAGGTAACAAAAGATCTGAGCTTTTAAAGAGATTTTATCTCTTGAAATAAAAGACAATAAACATTTGTTTTACAAGAAGATATTCATATGTATTAATGATTTTTAAGAAAATGTAAACATAAAATAATGATGTTACACAATATCATGAAGTTTTTATCTCGAGATCTCAATCAAGTGATTAAGGTTTTGGACACCAAATTTGAAGTCAGGAGTTTAAATTCTGTTTCTATTAAATTCTGATAAATGTCAATTATATTGGTTTAGTGACATTATGTATTTTGAAAAAACAAACATTTTCTCACTCCATATACTATAAATGATCTCATACGTTATAGCACTTACATAATACTTTTGTGCCAAAAAAATATTATACACTTTCTGAAAATAAAACTGGTTCCCATCTTTTTATATGGATGAATAAATTCAGGGGTGGATCCAAGCTTTTTATAAAGGAAGGGCCAAAATAAATATTTTTCTAAATTATAATTCTTATAAGAGAATTTGATCCATTTTAAAGAAGAGCCAGAATTCACTTCTTTTTAAATTTTCAAAAAAATTATGAATTTTACAATTTTAAGAGAGCCGGGCCCCTACAATTTTAAGGTATCACTACATTTTTTTTAACTCGAGTCTTTATTTGATCAAATTTGATATATTGAAAAAATAAAGAAAAATCAATCCACCATTAACATTTTTCATTTACATCCTTAACCACAAAAACTCCTGCACATAAGGACCCCCTTAATTGTAAACTAGTGACATGAATTTTACATTTCAATTCGTTTAAATTTAAATCAACTTAATTTAAAATGACTTATTTTTATTTTTACTTCTTTTTAATTTGGAACTAATTTTATTTGAAACTTAATATTATGTAGGTGTAATAATCAATTTAAAATACAAGTTTTACAATCTTATTAATTTTTCTTTTTAATGCCTAAAAAAAGTAAAATTTTAAAAAATGTAATAGCATCATGAAAATTTACTTTCAAATAAATTACTATATCTCCATAATATTAATTTTCAAATGAAATTGATTCGGGTAAAAAATGTGTAAAAATAAAAATAAGTCATTTTTGGATAAATTGACTTAATATTTTAGGCTCTTAGCTTTTTCTTAATTAAAATTAATGATAAGGCAAAGCAGCATTGTTGACTTGATCGAAAGATTAAGTAGGCGACATTTAAAGAGAATATACATAATCTGAGTCAATTATAAACATTGATCAAGAGAATTATTGGGAGGTCCATCTCTCTTCCGTGGATATCTCAAGAAAAAGAAGCAAATACTGGTATGGCGAGCGCGTGTCTACCTTTGGAATGCAAGAAATTAATACACACACACACAAGTATATATGTGTGTGCATAATTTTCAGAATTATTATAAGAATAAGGACATAAGTATTATAAGTGAGAAAGCTTAGAAGAATGTGAAAAGCAAAAGGCTTAAGAGGAAGGGAAGCCAATTTTCAATTTCTTTTTGCAAACCAGACATCGTGACCTCTTGTATTCTAAGAAGCTTAGTAGGGCTCAGGAGCTGGCCGTGGCGTGGAAATAGAGGAACTCCCGTTGGATCATCTGTTATTAAAGAGCAATTTTGGTAAATTCTTTTCTATATCTGTTTTTACTGCGGTGTGAAATTAAATATTAATAAATAAGTAATTAAAGGGCGAGGGTGATTTTGGTTACCGAGGTGGAGGTGGGTTGGTTTTGGGAGGGGGGCAAAAGATAATCTACTCTTCTCCCTCAGTCACATGAGCATCTAAGGCAGAAATTTCAAAATTATCACTAATGTTTTTAGTTGGGAGTGGATAAGTCACTATAGTTTTTTTGGCCTTATCTCCTACTAATGTTTTAAATTAAGTCAAATATATCACTGAAGTTTCAAATTAAGAATGGATATAACATTTATAGTTAAAAAGCTAATAGAAAATGTTAAAAAGCTAGCAAAAAATATTAAAAATAATAAGCTTTAAAGTTTTAGGGTGATAATGTAAATTTTAACAAACTTTAAAGACCTTTTGTAATTAGACTCTTTCTCTCTCTTTCTCTTTCTCTCTCAAATGCCAATGAAAAGATTAGACAGCGGAGAAAGAAGGAGGGCGGCAACAGGGCTAAGACACTGGTGATAGAGACAGCGACAAGGTTGAAATACTGATGATGGAAATCATATCCTCTTTTAATAAAAATCTTAAAGGTTCTAATATTTTTTTGAAGATGCATAATAACCTCAAGATTTCAAATTTTGCTATTTTTACCATTTTTCGTTATTTTCTAATTAGCAGTAGTATATTCGACCTATTTTAAAATATTAGTAGGAGATTAAGAAAAAAAAAACTATGGTAACATATTTACTCCCCACCCAAAACATTAGTTACAAATTTAATATTCCTAACTCTGTTAGAGGGGAATAGGTTAAGGCACAACTCACGATTGGTTCTGGTTCCACTTTTACTATCACTTAAAGTCCTAAAACTTATCATATCTTTCCATTTTATTTCTAGCTTTTACCTTTTTAAGTTAGTACTTTTTTTAATATAGTCCTAAGATTTATAATTGTATAAACAATTAGCGATAAAATTTTTTTATTATGTAGTTAATCGAGATAAAAAAAAAAAAGATAAATAAGACTCCATCAAACTCATAAAAATTGTCCCCTTTACTATTTACATTAATTAATTTATGAATTTATTTATTTTAAAATTTATTATAAAAATATGAACTTTTTATATGAACATGGAACTTTAAATATTATAGTTTCTAAATATCATTTTTAAGATTTTTTTTAAATATATATTAGTATGAATATACTCAAGTTAAAATTTAGTCAATAAAAGTAAATGAGCCAACTAATACAAAACGGTGGGAGTAATAACTATTACATATTTTACTACAATTAAAATTATTTAGTGGCTTTCTTTCAACAAATTTAAATTATATGTACAATAATTTTTTAATAATTAATAAACCATTTAAATTATCAAATTTTCTTTTATATAAATAAATATCGTATTCTAGAAAATTTAAGACTAATTGTTGACAAAGGTTTTGAATTGTGAAAGCTTTTAGAACTGAAATAAAAAGTTGAACAAGTTTTTTTTTATACTCACAATTATTTAGTGCAAGTTGACAGGTTTTAAGAATTCAAGTTGTTTTCTCCAAGTTTTAAACTTCTCCTTTGTTGTATGATTGGCTAAAACCCTGCAGAATGGCCTTCAAACTTACCAAAAATATTATCATTTGCCCATCAAACATATTTCTGTATTCATTAGCTCATGAAACCTTTAAAATTGCACCTATTAAACTATTGAGTGCTTTAGATAAAAAAAAATTCTAACATTATGGCTCAAAACTATTATTTTTCCAGTTTTAAAACCTCGTAGAGGGAGTAGCAAAAAATTAACAACGATAAATTTTTCAGTTGTGAGATCTATTTCATTATATATTGCTCACTGTATGAGTTTAAGGCATCCACTGGCTTAATGATACAAATTACAATTCAAAAAATCTTATCGGTTAATTGACCCAAAAGAAGAAAAGTTCAATAGCCTGATGAGTTATATGTGAAAGCTTGCAGACCGTTCTAAGATTTTAAGCTTCTATTCTTCTTACTGGCGTGTCCTCCTTTTCCATTTTTTATTGTTTCGTCCTCTCACAGTGTTCTCGCACAGCTGTGTTCAGCCGCACGAGACATCTCTCATTAATGTCACTAAATTTTGGAATATTTGGGAGCTGATTAGGATTACATTTTTGTTTCCTTCGATGGTGGGATATTTTGTTGGTACATCTAGAAAATTTTTATTGTGGTGTCCTTATATATATTAATTAGCTTAGTTTGAAGTGCATCAAACTTCTAAAAAGAAAATGAAATTTAACTGACTTTTGAAGTTTTGATATAAATAAGTGTTAATATGACTTCGACCTTAATTAAATTTTGGTGTATTTATGAGAATAATAACTTCAATGTTATATTTCTTTTGTTCGTATGGTAAAATTAGAAGGTCCTTTTATAATTTTTTTTGTGTCTTTTTAGAAAATACTTCCATTTACAAAGAAATTGCAGATTTCAATAGGTGCAATGACCCGGGGTGCTAAACATGTAGGTCCGTCCATGGATTGAATGATTTTCATTCTGGTATCACTGCACATTGTTCACTTCATGGTTATAATTGTCCTATTCTAGAATTCTATTATCTAATTTTACATCTAATTTTTTTTAACTTAAGTCAATTAATTTCAAAATAATTTATTTTTATTCTTACGTCCTTTTTACCTGGAACTAATTTTAATTAAAAGTCAACATTATGTAGCTGCAATAATCTATTGAAAATAAAATTTTTATAATCTTACTAAATTTTTATGAAAATTTCTAGTTTAAGGCATTAAAAAAGAAAAATTTATAAAAATTTAAAAATATCATAAAAATTTACTTTCAAATAAATTATTGCATCTACATAATATTGAATTTCAAATAAATTAATTTCTACAAATATTGAATTTCAAATAAATTAATTTCAAGTAAAAAAGATATAAACGTAAAAATAAGTCAGTCCACTTAAAATTAAAAGAAATTGACTCCTATGTTATACTATCTTTGAATATATTAACTTTGTTGTATTTCAACCGTGAGCATAAGAAATAGCCTAGGTTAGTGCCCATATATGTAAGCCACTACGATTGAAATTATACCTAATTGCATAAAAAATCTGGAAACCTTTAATTTGGTTTGTAAAGTTATCTCTAACCTCTAGCTGTTACATAATAGTCTCAAATATTTTCTCTCCATTATAAATTTGTTCTTAGCTTCAAGTTAGACTAAATTGGTATAAAATTTTGATTTATTAGAGGAAAAGCTAATAATTTACAAAGTCCATAACTATCAACAAATCATAGCTGAATTTGAATTTACCAGAAAATAGTTTTTAAATAGCTTGAATTTATTAACTCTTACATAACCATGTAATATGGATTTTTTTTAAAACAAATTCTATTTTAAAATATTTGATAATTGTGTTTTTATCAATTCAAAATGTGTCATAATTTTTTACTAGTTAATAAGTTATGTGAATTATCAATTTTTTATTTGTGAATTAATTTGTTGTACCAATTCAATTTAGACCAAGGCAATGGACAAACTTGTTAGGAAGGAAAAGGGTTTGGGAGTACTAAGTGAGGACAGGGATGAAGTTACAGCACATGAAGCTTGTGAAAATTACCAAAACCTCTTGATATTTGGTCGAATTTACATTTTTATTTTCACTGCTAAGGATGGTCATTCGGTTTGTTAGGTTTAAACCAAACCAAATTTTTTGGTTTATTCAATTTTCAGTTTTGATAATTACAAGCCAAATTAACTGAACTAAGTCTTTAAACCGAAGTAAAACTAAACTGAAATATTTTGTTCTATTCAGTTTAAAACTGAAATAACCGAAATAAAGTCACATCCAAAAACAGTGATACATCCGTAACATAGAGAAACATAGGTGGCTTAAATAACTATAAAACAAAAAATGGTGGACTATTATGGGGTTTGTGATTAACTCACCTAGTTGAACATAGTGACGGTTTCTTCAACTTCTCTTCTCTAAAATTCAATTTCTAAGGCAGAAGGAAGAAGGATTAAAATTGTCAATCAAGTAGGAGCTATTTTGGCCAGTAGTGCCAGTGATGAGGGAGATCTTGTAGGTCTAGTTGCACTACTAAAAAAAGAGGTTTTTTTCCAATGGCCAAATTTCCAATGACCTAGTTGTTAGAAAATTCCAATGTGAAAAGCCATTGGAAAAATGAGAGAAGAATTTTCAGCAGCTTAGCTATTGCAAATTTCCAACACGTTGAGTCATTGGTAACATGACCGTTAGGAATTTAAAAATTTCAATTTTCAACGCGAAGGCCATTGGAAATTCTAAAATGTTAAACCAATAAAATTTTGCAATTTTTGAAAGTAATATACATACATACATACATATATATTGTTAGAAATAATAATAATAATAATAATAATAATATGTATATTTATATTACATTGATATTATATATATATATAATATATCATAATAAATATTTACCATAATACATATATATTAATACATTTATAAATATTTGTCTGAGCACGAAGATTAAGATGTATGTAATTTGTGGTATTTTTTTATGTAGTAAAAGTTTAAATAATAATTAAAAAAGAAAATATTGTTTTTTAGGTTTTGTACAGTAAAAGGTTGAGTAGAGATTAAAAAAAGAGTCTTTATTGGGTTTCGTGTAAAAGGATTATTTAATTGTTTAAACTTTTTCAAAAGAGGAAACGTTTCAACCTTTTGGGACTTCCCAAAAAGAAATATGTTTCAAGTAAATTGAGATTGAGTGAGTATGATATTTATACATATATATGAGCATATTATATTTTTATACATATTATAATATATATCATATTTTCATACCAAGTTTCTATTAATTGGGTTTAAATCAGAAAAAGGTAATTTATATTGAAATTTAAATAATAAATTGGAAACCGAGTGAAAAAATATATATTTGACGTGGGGTGTCTAGTGGATGAGTTTATGGAGCGGGTTGAGCGGACAAAACCGAAGAAAAAATCCTAAAAATAAGTCTCGTATGAATCTCAACTTTTGGAAGACATAACTTTTGTTACAGTTGTCAAAATGACTATTATAATATGTATTTTCAAAGGGAATTTTGTGCTTTACATGTGTTATCAGAGTTTTGCTCTCCATGACTACATTTTTTTGGTCAAAGTTCCATCATTTTGAGGGGTATCCGGCCCTCTAAAGTTTTTGTCAAGTTTATAAAGTAAAGTAGTATTTTGAAAATATTTTATTATAAATAACAACAATAATAATAATACATATATTTATATTTATATTTATGTCATACACATATATGTCATATAATAATAATAATAATATATTTAGGCTGGCCTAATTGTTTTATTGGAGTTGGGACATACATTTTTTATTGAATTTGCGCTCAATATCAACTAACCCAAACCCATATATACATATGATAACCCAGCCTATATATACATCATAAACCCTCTCTGTCTCTCACCCCACTCACCTCTCTAATCTCTCAACCGAACCCTAGCCCTTTCAGCCAAAATCTCTAAGCTCCCTCACCTCCCTCGCCTCTCTCATCTCTCAACCCTCTTTGTCTTTCCTCCCTCATCTCCTAGCCAAAATCTTTCAGCCTCTTTCACCATCCCTCCCTTTCTTAACCTTCTCTGTCTCTTACTGTTCAGCCCTTCGTCTGTCTCTGATGTCCCTCGCCGTTCAACCATCTTTGTCTCTTTCCTCTTTCTACCATCCCTCGCCATTCAGCCTTGCTTCCTCGTCGTTCCAAGCCCTTTATTACTTGCCTTGGTCCGCCTCGGTCTTCTCGATTCTCGCCAACCAACATCCTTACTCGTTAGTTGTGGTTCGTTCTCCCTCATTTTCCACCAGTAAGAGGACCAATTGCCACTTTGGCCATGGAAAAGACTAGGTGAATCAGGGTCTGAGGTCTTCGATTTTGCGGTTCTTCACTCCTGCTCGCCATCGGCCATTCATCTGCCTACTCACCTTCTCGTCCCGTTGCCAGCTAACCGACGTCCTTCATCTCCTTGATTCAGATCTAATTTTTCAAAGTTTTGTTTTGTGTAGATTTGATGATTGTTGTTGTAAGAAAAATTGGTACATCTAATCTGAATTTTTTATCAGTTTTTGAATTTTTTGATGAATTTATTAATGTATGTTGTGTTTTTTTAACTTTCTTATGTGAATTTATGGTGAATATTTGTGAATCTATGATGAATTTGTGAATTTTTTGAATTTGTGATTTTTGTGAATATTTGTGATTTTTGAATTTGTGAATCTTATGAATTTAGGATGAATTTATGAATATTTCAAATTTTTGTGAATATTTTGGATTCTTTTTGAATTTAAGATTGTGAATATATTTTTGTGAATTTCAGTAAAAATTTAATTTTTGTAAATATAAAATACTCCCCTGTCTTGAATTGTTTGAAACGTTTCAATTTGGTACAAAATTTTAGGAAAAATGCATTTATACGCCTAACTTCCTGTTTTGCCCTTCATCTTCATCTTTGGCTTCCACCTTCTGTCTCCCTCATTGCCTCATCTCCAACTTCTGTCCACCATCGATTCTGGTTGCCGTGTCTCATCGCGTCATCGTCTCATCCAGTCACCGTGTTTAGTCACGTAGGCACCTCGTCCGGTCCCATTGTCTCCTACTCTCACTTGCTTCCATCCCCGCTTTGGTCACTGTAGTCCTCAACGTGTCGATTGTCATTCTGTCAGGTCGATTGTCAGCCTCGTTGTGTCAATTGCCTTCCTTGACGTGTCGATTGTTGTTTTGTTGGGTCGACTCCGTCCAGTTGATTGCTGCCCTTTCCGTCGCATCAATTCGTGCATGAACCTGGGGCCTCCTCACCACTCATTGATCTTCTACCCAGTAGCGGACATACAGGTACAGCGGTGGTCGCCGTCAAGTCCTTCTGGCCGGATGCAAAGAAGAGTGGCTACAGAGATGATACGCGAGAGAGAGTGTGAGTGTCGGTTGGGAAGAGGGGAGAGAAGTTAAAATGGGGTTGTAATGGTAAATTGTATAGAAAAAGTTTACTAAATAAGGAAATGTTTTAAAGAATTTGGGACTGCCAAAAAAAGAAATTATTTCAAAGAATATGTGACAGAGGAAGTATAAAATTTGTCTTTTATTAAACATATAAGTTCAATAATATACAAAATATATTTTGTGGAGTGATATAATTTTTTTATTATATTAAAAAGAGTTTCCAATAGCTAAGTCATTGGAAACCCCATTAACCGTTGGAAATTATTCTCTAAGGTTAAGCCATTGGAAATTTTAACGGCTTATAGCTGTTGAAAATATCAATGGCAAATTCTTTTAGTCGTTGGAAATTTTTTTTCCAACGAACAATTTGCCGATGTGTTAGTTTCCAAAGGCTTTGCATTGAAAATTCAAATTTTCTAACGGGCTTCCATTGGAAATTGTCATTTTTTTAGTAGTGTTGGATTCATTGTCAATAGTGTCGCATTAAAGGTGGTAGCATCGTTCTCGACAGCGGCCATCAGCCTATCGAAGAGAGAGGCTGGAGGGTTGGAGGTGAGTGGAGCTTGAGGGTAGAGGCGAGTGGGGGTTGAGGGTGAAGGGTGGAGGCGAGTGGAGGGTGAGGCCAGAGGACAGAGGCGAGTGGAAGGCAAGGCCAGAGGACGGAGGCGAGTGATGTGCTGCCGGAGGTAAGCGTTTTTATCTTGTGATGGCCAAACCCCAATAGAAGCCATTAATCTTCTATCCACCTTCAACTCAACCCCTTCTTCTTTTAATCATGTCAACTAACCCATCATAATTTTCATGCCCTAGCAAATGTTCCTAAGATTTTAGGATGGAGTGAGTAATTTAACAATGTCATTATAAGGTAAATCATGCTTAATCATTGGTTAAGAACAAAGTGATATTATTGCTAGTTAGGATGACCCGGCGGACCAGGACACTCGACGGAGCCTCGGAGGGGCTCACATTCTCATAATCGCAGGACTCACCCACCTCATGGTACACATGATCAAGGCCGTGCTGACATACGGACGACTGTTCCCCAGAACCAGCCATTCTCCATTCCCCCCCCACCTCCGCCATATTACGCATATGCCTCTGCTACGCCGCATCCAGCTTATCAACATGCATCCTTCATACCGGCCAGTTCTTCAATTCACAGTGGCCTTTGTACGTACGCGACAACATCCTCTTCCACTGGGT
Organism: Aquilaria yunnanensis; assembly: GCA_039654915.1. Classification (NCBI taxonomy): domain Eukaryota; kingdom Viridiplantae; phylum Streptophyta; class Magnoliopsida; order Malvales; family Thymelaeaceae; genus Aquilaria; species Aquilaria yunnanensis. The sequence goes on from CM077593.1 coordinate 118,320,076, forward strand.
TGATCGACAGGCGGAGGCAGAAGCAGAAGCAGAGGTATAGTCGGAGTCGGAATCGGAGTCGGACTCAGAGGCGGAGGCACCTGAGGAGCATAGTGAGGACTACCTTCCAATGCCTCCACCTCGTGCAGCCCCCCGAAAACGGGATCGTGTTGCTGAACCACCGCCGGCTCCTGACCATCGGCGATTCATCGTCCCATTTGAGTAAGCAATTGATTTTTTTTTTTAATCATGTATTATACTTTCTTTTCTATTTTTCGCATGCTAACTATAATTAACCTTTGATGTAGTCTTCTACGTGACGAGAAGGTGCGGGCGACGGTGAAGATGATTCATGAAAAGCAATGGAAAAAGCCATGGGTTGATTGGCCTTCTCTCCGAGACCACGAGCGCCAGTAAGTACTTGGAACAGCTGCACGTAAGAACTACTCGACCACATTTCTAATTAATCTATTTACAACACAGTCCCTATAGTTTTTTACGCTTTTCATTTAGTCCTCATATCTTTTGAAAATGTACAACCTGGCCCTCAACTTACTAATCCTTTTCAGCTTTCTGCAGGAGTACTGTCAGTGGCCGCTTGATGATTAGTCGGCCATAAAGAAGATCTTATTTCAGGGGTGTTCCAATAAGTTGTGGAACAAACTCCATCACTTACAAAAGGACACGATCCGCGAGTGCCCCGAGTTTAGCGAGAGCAGCAAGGACTACATTCTCTTGAAGCCCTATGTCCCCAAGTGATTTGACCCTCATATGTGGGAGATACTCAGCGGTGAGTGGAACACGCCAGAGTGGAAGGCAAAGTCAAAGGCCGGAGCTGAGAACAAGAATCAATGACACTCCTGGCTTAGCGCCCAAACATTGCATGGGCTCCATTCAAGGTGAAATACTAGTTTTTATATTATAGATCTATGTCTAATTAGATATATTAATCTAGCTTTAATTTCCTATATATAACCCATAACTTAATAAATAAATTGACTAATTTGCTCTGGACCAAAACTTACCATCACCCTTGAAAACCCACCTTTGTAACCGCTTTTGTCATTGCTGCCACCGATGCGTTGCCTCCTCCTCTGACAAACCTTCACTGCCTCCAAATCTCACAGCTGCTTACCTCCAGATCTCGTTCTTACTTGCCAGATCTCGTTGTGACTAGCCAGATCTCGTTGACACTCGCTGGATCTCATTGTGACTCGTTAGATCTCGTCGTCACTAATCAGATTCGGGTCTCGTCGTCACTCACCGGATCTTGTCATCACTAGCCGAATTCGGACCTCGTCGTCACTCGCTGGATCTCATTTTGAATCGCCGGATCGCGTCGTCACTTACAGGGTCGTGTCGATCACCTCCAAATCTTGGTGTTGTCACTTGTCAAATCGTGCCAATCATTGCCTCCAAGTCACGTCCTTATTGATTTCGAACAACAACAGTATTTGCTATAAAATGTAAATATGTTTAATATAGTATGTGGAAGTATCTACAAAGTAATATAAAATAAATTATTATAATATGAAATTAAAAGTGTCTAAAGTTATAAGAATAAGTGTCTGATTGAATATTGAAAAATGTCTAAATCAATATATAAAAGTGTCTGAACAAAAAATGATATAATCAACTTGTGAACAATTTGTTATCTTTAAAATATAATTAAAAAAAAGTGTCTGAATCAATAAGAAAAAGTGTTTGATTGAATATTAAAAAATATCTAAAGAAATACCTAAAAGTGTCTGATTAAATAACTTGTGAACAATTTGTTATCTTTCAGAAAACAACTGTTTCAAATAATTTTGAAAAAGTGTCTGACTAAATATATAAAAGTGTTCAAATAATAATGAAAAAGTGTTTAAATATTTAGAGAAGTGTTTAAATAAAGGCATATAATTCAATGAATAAAGAAATGTCTAAAGCACAATATAAAAGTGTTTGGACAATAACAAAAATATATATATTTTTTCCTTTTGAAAAACAAATCAATCTTTGCAAATCGTCTAACTCTTCTCCCTCTCCGCCGCTGCCTCCCTCCACAGCCATCGCCTCCATAGCAGCCATCCAGCCACACACGTTCGCCTCCCCCGTCCACCTCATTGGCCTTGCCTTGGATCGCGCCTCAAACTGCACGGCCTCGTCTTGGAACACACTGTCTCTCCTCCGATCGCACCGCCTCCTCGGCCTCACCTTAAATCGCCTAGGATCGCGCAGCCTTGTCTTGGATCATGTCGTCTCTCCTCTGATTGTACTGCCTTACCTCGGTCATCGTTGGATGTGATCACGACGCCTCTCCCCGCCTTGGATGTTGGTGTGCGATGGAGATTAGTGCGCGACGAAGATTGGTTCACAGCAGAGATCGGTGCACCTCCAGATTTGTGTGCGAAGATTGGTGCACGATGTAGATCGGCGTGCGACGGAGATTGGAGTCTGCCGTGGCAGTCGTTGGTTGCAACGATGAGAGAGAGAGAGAGAGAGAGAGAAATGGTGGTAGGAGGGAAGAAGGGAAAGAAACTGCTTGAGGGAGAAAAATTAGGGTAAGGGGTAAAAAAGTAAATTCTATATTATGTCTAATTAGACATATGTATATTATATCCATTATAGTGAAATACACTAGAAAAGGATGGTACACTTAATTTCATCTCACTAATTAATTATAACTTTGTGATGAATACAGTTGATTTTATTAACATAATAACATTGGTAAAAAATTTTAGGCCGAAAAGGTTGGGGGAAGAGCCAGAGTTTCAGGATTTCTTTAAGGAGACCCGCACGAGCAAGAAGACGGGTGACTACGTCAATTCGCGCACTCGACAGCTTAGAGGAATTAAGTTTTCCGTTCACTAGCTACTTTAGTTATTTGTTGCACTAAACCATACCTTGCTTTGCGTTTAGAACTTTTTGAACTCATACTAACGTTTTTTTTTTAGTCTTGTGATCTACTAAAACTATAGGCAAAATATGTGGAGAAAGTGATGGAGAAGCATGGCTCTGATCCCACCCGCCGTCCTCGCTTTGACCATGATGCTTGGGCAGGCGAAGAAGGGTCGGTGGACGGGTGTCCCGCCTCACCCTGCCATTTTCTCTCCTGCATCTTCTCTGGTAATTAGTTACTACACCTTTTTCTTTTTTCATTTGTTTTGGTTTTTGTCTTTAGGTTAAATTACTTAATTATTCCAGACTTGCATATTTAACTAGAAGTCCCTCACTGCTCGGACCGATGAGAGGAATCAGGATGGCGATGGTGATGTCGACCGTCATGCTCCTAGTTAGTATATGAATAGTTCACAATACTACATTAAAATTAACGTAACAAGGGGCAAATTGTTCACTAACCATCTTCCCAAAACTGGAAATGTACCATAATATTTTGACAGGTAATGAGTCATTTAAGATATTAGCTTTTCTTCTCTCTAAAACTGGTTTAAACTTAATTCTGCTAAAGTTGGAGACCAATATGAAATCACTACAAAGGTTGTGACCAATTTGCAATGAAATAAAGATTACTAACCGATTTACAATGACAGCTAAAGATTTGGGACTAGCACTGCTTTTTACCAAATTTACCATCGACTAATGTCTTAAGTACGAAATGATTTGCTAGAGGAATGACACTATAAATTATTATTATTATTATTACTTATTGAATAAAGGAATGGAAAGAAAAAGAAGGAGAGAGATTAGAAGATGTCTAACAGATAAAAGTCATGAGATGAGGGATAAGAATTCTTCATCCCCTCTATTTTCTCCCATCCAAATAAGAGAGTTATAATTATGCTCATTCCCTCCTCTTTCGTTCCTCAACCTAAACAGACCATAAAAAGGAAACTAAAAATTAAAGAGCATCAAAGAGCGGATCAAGGGCATGGTCTCTAAAGTTCAAATTCATTTTCAGCTTAATAGCTACTACTTATTTCGTTTGTTTTTTTTTTCAGTTACATCATTGAACTTTTGGAAATTTTACAAATAAGCAACTATATCATGTCGTTTTTGTCTCTGAGACACTTAAGAAAGGAAACTTACAGAATAATAGGAGCAATTACTTTCATATACATCGCATCTTCAGTCGTCTCACAATAGATGTCTCATCAAATTTCTTCATTTTGCCTCCCAAATCCCATAAGCATCACCAATTAAAGTGAATTAACTGAAATTGAGTTTAATTAAATTTTCATTTAAGTCACTCTATCCCATTTTTCACCTTCAAACACTAAAACATGGTGGCATCAGAATGAGACTCATAATGTTTGTTCTCAATGTTCTTCTCACAGTAAATAATAATAAGAAGAAGAGGAAGAAGAAGCAGCAGCTAATTAACCCACCTGAAAAGTGGCTTGAAAATTTATTAAAGAATTTTCCGAAACGTTTTACTCCATTTGAAAGTTCAAATGTTTATATTCTCTAAAAAGTAAAAACCACTTGCACAAATTTTCTTTTTGGCGTTGGCCAACATTTCGGCAAATATGCCACTGCTCTTATATAATGGGAACAAATTGGCTCTTAATATATTTTTCAAGGAAAATATGCTACTAATATTTTCTCCTGGAGTAAATAAGTCACCGTCATTAATGGTGTGTACCGATATGAAGTTATGAACATTAACAACATTAGATTATTGTTAGAGAATAAGTGAGTTTTGTTTGGTCACACATACACAGCTTAGCCACAGCACTTCTCACACTTAGGGACGAATCTATATGTTGTCTAGTCGGATCCACGGATCCTAGTAAATTTTTTTTTTTTAAATATATTAAGCAATTTTTTATGGATCCCATTAAAATTTATTAAATAGATATGTTAATTTAAGAATATAAACAAAATGTTATGAAAAATGAACAATTATTATTTTCTTATAAATATGTTGAAATTAAATTAATATTTAATATTTTTATTTTATAAGTATATTTTATATAAATTTTCAGTACAAAAAAATATGTTGTATATAAAAAAAAATATATTTGGACCTTGTAAAATTTTTTCTAGATCCGTCCATGCTCACACTAAATATTTACTAATAATATCTAATTAAGACATAAATAATTTTAAGATGTTAGAATTTGGACTAGACTTTAATAATAAAATAATTCAATTCAAGTAAAAAAAATTGAAATTGTAACTCAATAATTGGATATGTTTGAAGATCAACCTACATCAATGACAAGAATTCTCTAATCGTTAACATCTTTTACTGAGTAATTTGACGTCCCCAGTTAGTAGGTTATTTGCTTATTTCAAAAATATTAGTGATATATTTACCTTAGAAAATACTTTCACTGGCAAATTGTTCCCTTAACCTAAGATAAATGGTATATTTGCAACTTCTGCTTTTCTACTGGTAAACAAGAGCTTTATGGAGATGCAATTTTTTTTTTCTTCCAAATTTTTAAACCCGTAATCCACTATAGGGGTGTTTAAAACCCTTATAACTAGATCAAAACATTTTCTTGAAGGTTTTTGGAATTTAGTTTAATTTATTTTTAGTTTTATTTAGCTTAGTTTTAGGAATTATGTTTCAGCAATTGTAATTATAAATATGACTACTGTAAAGTGAAATATATTAGGGAAATATTGTACCACGTTTTTTTTTATCTTTTAGTGAATGTCCGGTTTTCCTTAAATTAAACTATTGTCTTCTTCACTTTTACTCTTTAAAAGTTAATCTCAGTAGAGGTGCACCTGGACTCGGCACGCATTGAACCCAGCCCAGGCACAGAACAGGCACGGCACAGCACGGATTAAAGTAAGCTTAGAGGGAAGAGGGCCGAATATTGGCATGAGAAGTGGAAAACGAGGCATGGCCTAAGACCGGCCTAAGATTGCCTCAAAATTGGGCCCGGTTCAGCTTTGCCCAAGCATGTCCGGTCCATGCCAGTTGAGTTCGGGCCTACCGTTTTAAAAATCGGCTCCAACCGTCACTGATTCAAAAAATGGCAAAATTACTATCTAAGGACCTCCGGCTATTCACTAACAGTTATTTAAGTTCAAAACTTTTTTTACCCTCACCCAACATTAAAAAACAACTACTTTATAAGGATATTTTGGTCCAATCAAATTTTTGTCACTCCTATAAATACCCACCCACATTCCCTCACTTCTTCACACAACTTCTTACACTCTCCTCTTTACATCCATTAGTTTCTTTACATTTCTTTCTTCAATTCTTATATTCTTTTAACAATTTTCTTAATTTCCTACTAATTTCTTCTTAATCTCTCTCCTTAATCCTTCATTAATCTTCCATTAATTTTCATCACCTCAATGGCTTCAAGGAAAAGTAGTAGTTCTGCCCCCGCTAAGAGCTCCTCTTCCCGCACTAGCTTGGGGTCATTCTTCCGTTGCAAGAGTTTTGTGAAAAAAGGAATTCACATCCAAAGTGAGCCTCAACCTGGCAACATCGATATGATGAATACCGATTTGCAATTTGATGAGCAAGAATCCGACGACGATGGTGAAATCCAAGAGAGCCCCACTTAAAACGTTGATACACAAGAAGGGGGTAGTGAACAATCGACACCTCAAAGTCAAGTTCTCGAGGGAGGTGAAAGAAAATCTCATCTCAAATCATTTGTGTGGGAGCATTTTAAGACACTTTGGGAGAAAGACAATTGGTTCACCAAGTGCAAGCACTGCAGGAAGAAATTGGCACATAAGATGAATTCCGGGACCAAAACGGTTTAACGACATATAAGGAACGAGCATTCGATGCACTATCCGGGAGTCGAAGGGAGTTCTGGTGGACAGATACAACTTGGATCAACCGGTGGTACAAGTATATTTAAATTTAATCAGCAAGGTTATAAGGAATGTGTGGTTAATTGGATGATGATAATGGAAAAACCTTTTACGCAAGTTGAAGACATGCATTTAGAAAATTAGATTAGGTCTAGGACTTTAAACCCTGCCTTTAAAAAGACATCTAGGATAATTGCATGAAGAGAAGTATTTAAAATGTATGAATTAGGTAAATCTAATCTACAGACGCATTTTTCTACAATTGATCATTACATTACTTTTACTAGTGACATGTAGACATCTCCTATAAGGCAGGATTATTTTGTGTCACCGCATATTGGATTGATGGTGATTGGGTCATTCAAAAAAGAATTATTGCTTTCAAATGCATGAAATTTGATCACATTGGATATAATATCTATTAATGCATTTTAGATGTACTTCGTGAATTTTTCTGTGCTGACAAAATTTTCTCCATTAGTTTTGATAATATCACTAATAATGATTTTGTTGCCCGAGAATTGTGTACTGCATTAAAACCCCCCTTAGAATGGTGTTTTTTTTTCCATATTAGATGCATCTGTCATATTTTGAACTTGTGTGTGCAAAAAGGGCTTGAGGTTTTGCAGACAGAAATCCATCCAATCCGTGATGCATTACTATATTTGAAGACACGGCCCAAAATAGCTTGGGAATCCAAAGACTACTGCCTTTAAAACAACCAACCGTTTTCATGGAAACGTTTTAAACTTGATTGTCTCACCCGTTGGAACTCTACATATGAGATGTTGATATATGCATATCCATATGCAGCCTTGTTGACTATTTTCCTAAACTTGAAATCAAACTCCGAACTTCTAACAGTTGAAATGTAGGACAAGTGTTATAAACTTTTTCAATTATTACGGTATTTTTATGAAGCAACTACTTTTTTCTTTGATGTTTATTATCCCACTTCTCACAAAGTTTTAATGTATTTGGTAAATATTATTTATGTTTTGAATCAATACAAGATGGATCCTTTTCTAAAAAACACCGTCAAAGTAATGAAGGGGAAGTGGGTTTCCTACTTTACACAAATCCCCCCTATGTTTTACTTGCATCTTTATTTGACCCGACCGTGAAAATTAGCGAGACATTATCTTTGCTTGAGGGATACTATAGTTTCTTATATATGAATCATATTAGTTGTTTAGCTATGACGATTGAAATAGATGAGCACATGCGGGAGCTGTACAAAGAATATTCATCTCGCTACAAATACAAGGTATGATCAACATCTTCCTCCACCGCACGCCCCTTATCCTCCTCCTCTTCATTAGCACCATTCAACCTTGTGGAACAGCTGCTCAAACATCCTCGACCTACATCATCTAGCCTATCGGAAGTAGATGATTACCTCTACACCTCATTTGAAACAAGTGAGGATGACATTTTGAAGTGATGGAAAGCAAAAAGTAGCAGATTTTCAATTCTGTCTATCCTCGTTAAGGAAGTTCTCGTCATTCCGATTTTAACTGTTGCATCGGAGTCCACTTTCAATGTTGGAAAATAAGTCATTTCAGAGAAACAAGCCAAGTTGGCGCCTGAAGCAGTGAAGGTCTGGTTGTGCAACCATGACTAGGGCCTTGCTGCCTTAAGAAAACAAGACAAAAAAAAGTTCAAAAGATGATATACAAGATAATGACAACGCTTCCACATCCTAGATTTTCCTTTTCAATTCTTAGAATATATTTAATATGATTATGCTGTACAACACAGAACACATATTTTCATTTCATTCTGATTTTTTTGGAACGTTTTCCCATTTCAAATATAAGGACTGGTCCAACTTATTTGTAAGTGTCGCTTGGCTTTATTATTAATAAAATTTGCACTGATGGTAGTATTTTTTTCTTTTCATAGAATTATAAAAATTTTAAACAAAAAAAATAAATTTCATAAAGTTAAAAAAAATCTATAATTTTTTAAAAAATGCAAAAAAAAAAAAAAATTTAAAAAACCCCGCCCATGCCCGATACAAGCCCGGCTCAAGCCTAGCACAGATTATGCGTGCTGTGCCCGGGCTTGACCAGCCCAGGCCCAGGGCCAGTTAGACCCAACGTTCACCATTGAATCTCAGTCAAATTGGACTGAATTATCTCTTTGTCTACTTTGTCCCGATTCCCGAAGTAGGCATGTAACGTAATGCCTCTATAAGTATCAAACCTAGACCATGACATTAGCTTAAACTAGTCATTGAAAAACCTATAGTTAACCTAAAAATAAAGTATTTTAACAAATATGTTTTTTTTTTTTATGATCAGAATATATGATTAAGTTATAAACAGGAGAAAGAGGGTACTAAGGCAGCAGTATTATAGCGGAGCCACACACTAATGAGGCACCACCATTGGCGTACAACGATCTAAGATTCCAAGAATAGTAAGAGGTCATGCAGGAAGCTGGACAGAGAAGTGGTGAGAGAGCTGCTCCTTGAAGCAATTAAAAAATATGTTTGTTTTATTCTGATTACTAAAAAAAAAAATAAACAACATGTTTATGCATGTTGGGATTTTGTCCTTAATTAACAGTAACACACGCAAACGCATATAATCCTTAGTTTCAGTAGTACAACTCTCAAATCTTGAAGTCAATTACTATAATGATAATTAATGGACTCGAATATCCTTCCACTGTTTTTCACTTATAGCTTTTTATTATTATTATTATTATTTGGTATGGTCGACACCACATTTATTACTCTCTAAGAAAATAAAAAATTGATCTACTAAATACATAAGGACTGTGCAGCTGTGATAGTATTTCAGTTGCCATGCAAGCTTAGATTGCACTCATATGTATAGAATATTTCAGATCACAAAAATTGATGGGAGATTGGAGATTATTATGAAACTTGTTGATAATTTTTAGAGGAAATTAAAAATAAAATATTAACCCTAGCTATCCCCCAAATCCTTGGGTGTCCACTATCTAATTTCAACTTTAAGGATCATCTCCTGAGAGTAATATAAAGGGTGACCTAACAAAAACCCTCACTACTTATTTAACAAACTGAAATTAACTCCTAATTAATTAAAAGCCATCTCGGATATATATAATGTCCTGCTAAATTTTTAAAATTTACGCAGAAATCATAAACCTTGGATTTAAAACCTCTATGTTTAGTCCTAATAAGATGTAAAAGTATGAAAAGGTGACATAGTTTGTGGGCACAAAAAGTCTTATATTGAGATTGTAAGGATTTAAGACATAAATGATTTAACTGAGCATATTTACCAAGTTATCAGATAATTTTGATTTGTAAAGACGTTCGATGTTAAAACTCAGGTTTTTTGAAGAATGTTTGAAGAGGAGAGTTAAAGGAATATTGGAAAGCACTATCAAATTAGTGCCATGAATGATTGTTCACATGATTCCTTGGGTAGACGTCCTATTAGATAAAAAAATACTCCACTCGTCTCATAAAAATTGATCATTTTATTATTTACAATAATTAATATATGATTTTATTTTTTTCAAAATTTATTATAAAAATATGAATATTTATATGAAAATGAAACTTTAAAGATTGTAGTTTCTAAATATCATTTTTAAGAATATTTTTCAATACATATTAATATAAATACATTCAAAACAAACTTCAGTCAAAAAAATAAAATAGTCAATTAATGTAAAACAGAGATAGTGTTATGTTATGTGAGTGGATGATAGCAACAAATCATTTAAATAGTATAGACTGCTTGTATGATAAAAAAGACTAGCAACATCATATATATATATATATATATATATATATATATATAGATTATAAGAACTATATCTAACAATTTTGTGAGAAAACAAGTAAATAGAGAGTAGATTATTATCAAACAGATTATATCTGATCTTTTATTTTGTGATGAAAGGCTAGATATAATTTCTTGTGGTTCAAGTTATCGACTTGTGGGGTACTATTGGTGTCCAGCTGCTGGCTAGTTCCCCGCTCGAGTGGCATGACTTGCGTTTTTTGTTTTCAGGGTCCTCAAACAGCACGGAACTGCGCCACACATTCCAAAACCTTGGTTAAGAAAAGTGCCACCAATTAAGGATTTTTTTTTTTCAATAAGAAATAAATATCTCAACTTTATCATTTATATTGTCTTATTATTATTATTATTATTATTATTATTATTATATTTGGGGGCCTAGGAAACTCTGTTGATCTACGTAATGAATATAACTCTCCCCATTTCCTTAATCTTATATTCACTTTCATGAATTCTAGGTTCAATTCCATTATCTTCGGGTTTATCGCCAAAAATTAAATTATATCCCAAATTACAAATTAGTACCTGAACGAATGTAGAAAACCTGTCATTGGAGTAGTTTTTTGTTGCAAAATTGTCATTCAATTTATAGATCTTTATTAGGCGTCAACTGATAAACTAAATAATTCATAATTGAATTTACTAGATAGCAATTTTTTGTAACATATTAAATAAAAATAATAATTGAAAATTTATTTTATATAATATAATGTTATCACCAAATTAAATACTGATAAACTGAATAATCGATACAATAGTAAGCAAAATTTAAAATATATATATATATATAAGTAAGTGAATAACTTATGTGAAAAATCAATATTCATATGATTTTGTTCATTTCAATTTTTCCTGTAGAGTTACACCCTATTTACCTGTTTACTTTTATTAGTCGGATGCCTAAGAGGTTTACCCATTGGGGTGCAATTTCGCTATGAATGGTTACTTTGAGGACAAATTTGCTATATTTGTTACTTTAGGGATAATTTTACAATACATGATATAGTTCACAGAAAAACAGTGCAATTTTAGCCAGAATTTTTTAGGAGTACCACTTAAATTAGTTAACAACTTTTATATTGTTATTTATACTTCTTTTGCATAACAAGTTTTTGATAAGTTGGCTATCTATTTTCTTCATCAATTGGCAAGTTAATATATACAAGAACTTACATAATCTAGGCAAGTTCGAGGTAGCTGGTATGTGTACATCTATGTAAGTTGCCTCTTGCTGCAAAAAGACATGCAGAGTTATGAATATTTGAGTTTTTTATTTTTATTTTTGGTTCTCTCTCTCTCTCTGTTCAATTTTAAATACCTCACATAGAGCCCCCAACCCTACAATGTTAGGGCAAGTGATGGTGCTTATATGTATCCAGTCCGCTCGCAAAATGGAAGCATAATTAGATTCTAGATTCTAGTTCTGCCCATAATCATATCAATTTGTTGCCTAGGCTTTCAATTGTTTATGAAAGAAAACATGAAGAAGACAAATATTGGGGAGTGCCACTCATTATCATGTCTCTTCAAATTTAAAAGGAATTACTGGATGGAATCCTGTATAGTCCTAGGGTTTGGTATATGACAAGCAATCAGTAACTTTATTTACTAACATAAGCCCAGTATTGAAGACATCTTTCCAGAAATTCCGCCTCCAGTATAGACTTTTGTAACACATTTGCAAATGTTTTTGTATGTTCTGAACAACAAACAAAAAGATTTTCTGTCAGATTAATTAAAGTGATGCATGGAAATATGGGTTTTGTAAATATGTGTGGGAAGCCAGGGAATGACTACTGAGGATTGAAACTTGGATCTGGGTAATAATTTCTAGACTTCAACAGTTACGCTCATGCTTGGGTTAAATAATTACTGCTTCAACCCTACACATTGCTTCCATGCAAAATGCCGACACAGTTTTCAGATATGCATGTAACTACGGATTTTCAAATATCACTAATTTTATACAAGAACAAAATCAAGCACCAATACAAACATCTGCGCAAGAACATTTCAATGATGAAAATCAGTAGGGAGTGATCGCAGTGATATATGCCCTTTCGTCTCCTCTCTCTGGACTTCCAAATTGGGTTTGCAACTCATGGCGATACATCATGCGCCCAGACACGTCTCCGGGGTCATTGACTTGGATTCATTTCGGTTCTCCAAGTCGATATGAGTGTGGTTGGTTTCATAAGTTTCATTCACCATGCAAGTAGATGAGCCCTTAGTTGCATACTTCAAGATTCAGCAGCTCAATTTGAACCATCATCCTGCTCAAATTTGAACCAGTTCCAATTTGCGAAGAGAGATGGCTCGTCATTAAAAGGAAGAGTGTCACTTGGCAGGGCTTCCACCTTTCTGGGAGCTGTAATGACGGCAACCTTTTCCCTGTACTTCTTTGCCATCTCTTCGGCCTCAGAAAACACCCTCTGATCAAACAAACAGAATTTAATCAACCATTCAGATTACTTGGAACCATATGGAAATAGAGCTATCTCATCTGCACCTGTTTGTCTGATATAAAGAGACCGGGCTCACTTTCTAGATCAGCAGTGCTGTGAAACACATCAAAAAAATTCTCATTAGTATCCAATGACTCTGTTGTCACCACATTGGAACTAGAGTTCTCAATAGAGTGTTCTTTCAGCTCTATATGATTAGAAAATGAAGCAAACACATATGCAGGGGTCAAATCCAATCCAATGAGCATTGCTGAATTACCTGAGAGAGATTTTGTCAGGAAAAAGAGATCTCATAACCAGGACTTTAACATTCTCCCCTTCCTTCAGCACGTCAACAACTGAAGTGATTCTGTTTCTGCTCATGTTTGAAATGTGCAGTAATCCACTGCAATAAATTCAAAAAAAAATATTTTGTCTAATCTACAATACCGGAGCAACAGAAAGGGGGAAAAAAAGAAATAAACAAATAAACAAACAAACCAATCAAATATCTACAGACAATTTTGATATTTTAACACCTACGCACAAGGAAGTGCATTTGGCATAAAATGTTGCCACTTTGCTTTCGCATGAACTTTTAGTGTTAACTAACTTTAAACAGTTAATTGACACTATGAACTTCATGTCACCGACCCCAACATAGTTGGGATTAAGGTGAAGTATGATAAACATCTACGTGTGAGAACAATTATAGGGTCACATTTGGAAACATTTAAATTTTTTACAACAAAGATATATCCATAGACTAGAAGATAGCACCACAAGCCTCATGGGGATATTACTTGGACTGTAACAAGATGACTTCAATTTGCAAACATGTGTCAGTACTTTTATATCCCCTTGCCAAAAAAGGGTTGAAGTTTTTGGTAGAATGTTTCCATGGCTCGATGTAATTTGATTTTGAAGGATAAAACATATCTAGAAAATGAACATTATGGAAGATGGCTATGTTTTAAGAGATAAAAGCAACGTGGTTTCTTGCCCATAGCGGAAACCTGGGGAATGATGAAGTCTGGCAGCAGACTCATGGGGCTTAAGGGATGGTCTAAGAATAGCCATTGCAGTGGGCAAAACCACGCTAAATGTGGAGTTGAATTGATTAACTGCAGCTCAACTCCTATACCCTAGCCCCTCTAACACCCCTTAAACATTGGATTGCAGGTACATATGAAGCAACTGGAGGTGGATAGAGAAAGGCACATATACAGGGAAGCCAACTGAGTGGCGGATACTGCTGCCACACATGGAGCAAGGATAGAAAGCTCTTTAGTAAAGTTTGATGGTTGCCCAAGCTTTATGAATCATTTCATGACTATGGACTGTACGGGCAAGCCTAATAGTCAGTAATGTAGGAGTAAAGAAGGTAGGTTTTGATACTTAAAACACCTTACTAATGAGGCCAAGGGCTTCTATCGACTGCCCCTTCTGTGTAAAGAAACTCAGGTCCGCTACCTCTAAAGGGAAGGAACCTGCTGAAAGAGCCATCTTGATGCATATAGGCTGCTTTTTTATGGATTCAAATTTACTCCCCCCCCCAAAAAAAATAATAATAAGAAGAAGAAGAAGAAGAAGAAAAGAAAAGAAAAAACAGTATCTGAAAATCTCCCTAGAAGAAGAGGTTTCTATTATCAAGTCACGTTGATACAGAATTCTATGGATTTGGGCATCACTTTGACTTTAATTAACAAAACATTTACAGGAACAAATATCCCCGCTTTTCTTTATTCTGTGAATTTCAAAAGTTAAACCAAACAAAATAAAGCTGGTCATTTATAGTTATAAGGATAACTAAACATGTATTGGATCATCATCAGAACAAATCTAAATAAGAACATGAATACGAACAATCAACCCCTATTCCTTCTTTGATAATCATCATAGCCATGGTTGCCCATCGTTTATGCTATAAACTTTTATAAGGATGAACTTCTGCAAATCAATTTTTTTCTTACCTTCGATTTGTTTCCCCTAATCTTATTTTGGCACCATATGGTAAAACTTTTTGGACAGTTCCTTTTAACAGTGTTCCCTCTCGAAGATTCAAAATTTCCTGAAATGTTTTCAAAAAGAAAAAGAAAATTAATCATGCATTTGATGGTGAGAAAATGGCATACCTAAAGATTTGTTGCACAACAAAAGAGGACAGCAAGCAAAGAAGCATTTTGGAGAACTAACCCAAGCTTCTCTCTCGCTTAGTATTAAGTCATTGGTAGCCTCATTTATCCTAGTAATCTGAACATACTTCCTCTGGCCCACCTAAAACCAACAACCGCAGGAAAAGAACCATGAGCAGACAGAGAGGTTCATGAATGCGCAAACAGGATTTGTTAAAGAGAAGCAAAGTGTAATTAACAACAAAAGCTCCAAATGATCAAATTGTGATTCCACCTTTGCAGCAAGAAAAAAAAAAAAGCAATTTCATAGTTAAATCATCAATTTCTTTAAGCTTTGCATACAAAGACCTTGCATAGTAAATTGAATTGCATAACAAGCAACTTACATATTCTTTCAACTCAGAGAAATTGTTAATTCTCTTCATTAATTCAGCTTTAGGAAGAAAAGCCCGGACACCCTGCAACAATGGAGTTAAAGAATGCTATTTACTGATGCCCACTGGCATGGACATATGAAATACTGAAGAAACATACCTCAATTCTTGTCAGAAGGCCACCTGTATTCCACTCTGTGAAATAAACCTCGATAGGGTCGTTAATTTGTTTTATCTACAAGTACAAAAGTGCAGAATATATAGCCAGAAACATCAATGTACACGAGAGAATTTTGAACTACATGATGAATAGAATTTGAATTTATTAAAATAAGTGAGAAAAGAACCTGCCTCACTCGATGCCAAGCAATCCTGCGAAAAAATCGCCTAGTTGAGAGCAAAGGCCGGCCACTTAATGTCCTTCCCAGGACCTCAGCAAAGAGCACTGTACCAATCTCGACAACAGGCCTGCCAGGCGCTGCTACCCCACTCATTGCATCATCGTCCTTAACAATTCCGATTTTCCCAGGAACCAGAAATTCCCCAGCATCGTTCTTTATATCACACACCAAATAATCCATCTCTTTGTCATACAGAGGAAGAACCTCCTTAGTCAACATTGTTCCCAAAAAATCTGCCCCAACATTCACGTCAAGCTTATTCTCATTACCCGAAACAACCACCCCAACTACAAAGTCCCCAGGTTTTGGTTCATAGTATTGCACATTAACCTTATTTGATTCCTCTAAATCACCGTCTCCCTCACTCTTCCACTCAAGAACCCCCCTTTCACCTCCCATTTCCTCTACTTCTTCTTCTTCTTCTTCTGAATCTCCCGGTTTAAAGAATTTCAAGAAGGGTTCTAAAGCCTTTTCTTTATCAGTTTCTTCAGCGGCAGAGCCATTGGCAACAACTGGAGCCGGATGAGGCTTGTTGAGCAGCCCAAACTCTCCATTCCCTCGAATTCTGTTAGTCTCAAGCTTTTCAGGCAACTGGGTGCTCGAAATATCCTCAGAGCTATCAGGTTTGGAGCAAAAGACTATCTGGGTATTCCTCCAAATTGAAGAACTCGTGTACAAGAACAAAGCTTTGGATGGCCCGGATTTATGGTAAGTGCTTCTAACCGAGCATTTCGATGAACGTATTGAAGCATCAAGAGATAGCAGAGAGTTGAAGAGAAAAGACTTACAGGCTTGATCAAGGGCTTGCATTTCCGCTCTTATCTCATACAAGACAGATTCATGAGCTCCCTCTCTGATTCTCTGTTCTTGGAATTTTTTTTTTTTTTCTCTTCGATGGCTGTTTCTTTCCTGTTTAATTTTATCACTGCGCCTTATCTCTATTGTAGAGATAGGACACGGTTCTAAACCTTCGGATTCGCACATCCAGAGGCCCATTCAGTATGAAGTGGGCTTTTGACCCAATTCGCTCATGGGTCGTCCCAAATTCCAATCATTTTGCACTACCCTCATGGATTTCCTCGTTTATTTTCATGAGCTAATATTTTCAACAAAAGTTTAACACAACTTCAGATAAGTTGTTTTTATTTCTTTATGTAACGATCCTGTTCAAGTCACATGATCACTTGAAGGAAGTTTCGGCGTGAGTTTAAATGATTTGTCTTTAGCTAACAACAAAAAATATTAAGCTTCAAGGCAAAATCTTACAAAAAGTAGGTGTCAAGGACTCATTAAAGGCTATTGATATAGCTCCATTCTGTAACACAATTTTTTTGCAGATATCCATTGACGATCAAAAACTATCTAACTCTAAAATTTTGAGCTTTTTATGCAACAATTAATTAATATGATTTTTCATTTAATTTTCAATTGAAAAAATCTGATAGTCAAAAAGTGACCAAAGCCCTTAAGATTTTATGAAACTGACAAATTCTCCCTAACTACTACAAACTCTCAAATCTCTACTTATAAATAATTTTGAATAATAAAAAAAATTGACTTGACCACAATGCTTAAAGTAAATGAAAGAGACAGTCTTCTCTTACATAGAATTTTGATTGAATCACAATCAACAATATTTAATGAACCACTATGAATGTCAGTTTCCGTCACATTTTCATTTTTTATTTTTGATATTAATTACATATCAATTAAACATAAAGAAAAAAGTAATAATTTGTTTCTTATATAATAAAAAAATTACTTGTTGAAGCCAGTAAAGCTTCTTCTGCCATAGTCGGCCACCCACTTTCACTCATTTAGTCTATTTAATTTTATTGGAACATTGTTAAATAACATAAGTTAAAAGCATAAAAGTTTATATTAGATAATGTTGAAACTAATAGTGAAACTATCAATGGGTTCACGTCAGATGATGGAGACCTTTGATCTATTGGTTAGCTTCAGTTACCTGAATAGAAAAGCTTAAAGAATGACATTAGGAGGATCCTCTGGAAGCAGTAAAAGATAAAAGTACATTTTCCAAACCTTATATGCAAATATAACTAGTTGCAAACATTAAGAAAAAAATGTAATTCGACACTAAATTTAACTCCTAGAATCTAATTTCCATTAATTTTTTTGTTATAAAAAGTTCAATGGTATCACCAATAAATGACTCAACTCCTTTTTACACTAGCTTAAATAGAATTTTCTAGAGAAGAAATTAGTTAACAACATTGAAGCTTGAATACTATTCATAAATTTATGTTGGACATGGACACAAAATATGGGGTGATGAGTTGACATTATGACTGGTCAAATTATTCATCAATTAGCTCAAATAGTGGCTATGAAAATGTGGCTGGGGCACAGAAAAAAAAATTATCAACAAATGACACATTCTAATTTTAGACAAAAAAGCAAGTTTCTTTATCCTTATTCTGGCACACCTTGACATACACTTTACTCGCAAATCACACACAGTGTATCACTAACCGTGGCTAGCACATGGTGGGGCAAGCAAAGTGTGGATTAGGGTAAAGAGAGATAAGCTTGTTTTTTTATCGTTAATTATTGAAGTGGCATTTTGTGGTAATTTTCCCATCCTTAACCTCATTTGTAGCCCTTATTTTGCAAGAAAAAGGTGATCGTGGAAGCAGAGTCGAGCCGTTATCAAGCTGAGCCAAGCATGAACCTTTGGGGCTTAAGCTCGATTCATTTTTGTGGAGATGACTCAAAAGGTACTCGAGCTAAATATAAGCTCAAAAAATTGTTAAATCACTCGTTGAGTAGAGCTCGGCTAGGCATACTCAATATTGTTTAAAGAAAAAACAACAACAACAACAAATTCCACAATAACTAAATAACTAAGTTTGATTACACAAACAATAACAAGAAAAAAACAGCAATGAAGTCCATATTACATAAGTTAACATAATCAAGACTAGTAAATGTCTGTAATTTTGCATGCTTCCTCCAAATTTTCAAGAGCTAGAACCCCTAGTCTTCTCTTCAAGATAACCCTTGCCCCCCATAGCTCTAATAGCAGCTTCAACTGATGTAGAATAAAAAAAATAGCTTTAGCATTTCAAATAATAGCTTAAGAAGTAACCTACTAATCTGAATACCAAGAGGTATGAGTGTTATTTTTTTCACAAACAAACACAATCAAGTCAAACTTGAAAGAAAATTAGTGTTCCTATTTAAATGTGCTCAATTATCAAACCCTTTTACAAACTTGAACACTTAACATTTTTCTTTTTAATATGATTATTTTAACATAATTGGTACTAGCAAACTCTAACTTCTGAATCAGTCATATATTAAATTCATGTTCCACTTCTCCACATTTAGGGGTGGTAATGAAACAAGTCTTTATTAAACAGTTTGAGTTAGATTTTTCCATTAATGAATTAAACCTAACAAGCTTTGAGCTCAAATTTAAGTTATATTTTAGGTTCAAACTCATAACGAATCAAGCTAGAACTTTACATTATTTGGCTCAAACTATAATCAAATTTAACAAACCCAATAATAAATTAATATTATATAATTAGTGTAATAAAAAAATAATAACCTAAACCTAAAATTGTAATTTCTTTCCTCTCTTCTCATTATTGCTAGCCAAAGCCTTCATTACCAAAACTTCTAGATCCTAGGACCTAACCCATCTGCAATCTGTCGTACACCTACCCCGTCAGCCATATCTTGCCGCTACCACAATCTGTCGCCAACTTGTCTCTCTTATTCCTTCTCTGTCCACTCATGGTCCTCATTCCTTAGCCGACCAATCCTTAATACAACGTTCCTGTCATTTAATCGGCTAAGAATAGCTCCCATCACATGCATCTCACTGCCTCTTCTCTACTCGTTCATTATTTGATCAAGCAAGTCTAGGTATTCTCTCATTTGTTTCTTTGTCTTTCATACAAAAAAATGGAAACTTTCAAAAACCCCCCATGTGGTGTACTATAACCTATACATAGCCTTACATGTTAGGATACCTATATTTGCTCCCTCTGATCCGAACACTATTAATCTATCCATTTAGTGGCTGGGGATAAGCCAAAGCCCAAAAAACATTATGAGCGATAACTGAAATGTCAAGTTTCCCTCCCATACTCTATACTTTGTTTTTTCATTTTTTTTAGTTGTCATGTGTTTATTGGACTTGATGCTATATTTTTTGCAACAAATTTATAACTAAACTCTTATTGATAGTGTGATCAACAAATTCAGAATGAGACTTTAAGTCACTATATATATGTTTTTATACCGAAACAATATTTTCATATTGGAATGATCATTTTTCATGTCAAACATTTTTTATTACAATTTAAAATTGAATATTTTGACATGGGTCAATTATGGGCTTTATCAATGCTTGGTATTATTTGCATTCTCACACTTCACATTTGAAAACCCACTACTGTACTTTACCATTTTTTTTATTGTTCAATTCAAATTTTTGAAAAACTTAATTTGACATTTTTTGTAGCATTTTTCCAATGAATTTGACAATATAACAAATATTTAACAACTAGTGGTAATTTAAATAATCAATTTTCTTTGCTTCAAATATAAAGTAATTTTTTTTTTCTAAACTTGATGATGCATGTATGTAGATATATAGTGCCAAATAAGCTACTTAGCTTACGTGTTTGCTTTTAGGCTGGGAATATGTAATTCAATCTTATAATATAAAGCAAAGATCATAATACTATTTCCATACAAAAGCTAAGATGTATATGTGAAACCTTGCATTTAAAGTTTCAAGAGATCACTACATTGTATTCAATTTATTAAAACCCTATTTTAAAATATTTGTTACTTTTCAGTTTTTTTTTTATAAAATTTTAAATGTTGGGATGTGTAAGTATATTATATATCAATTTTCAAAATTACTACTACATAATTATTTTTAAATCACTATGAACATTCAGAGGTGGTTGTTCTTTTTTATGAAAAGCCCCAAACTATGCATAATAATACATATTTCATAAAAAAATTCCAATCTATTTAAAAACTTGAAATTCAGTCAAAGTTTGTATGTTTTTTTCTCTCATACTACAAAACACCTTCACATCTATAAGTTACTTCAGGAGACATGACAAAATTTAAAAGAGATAGTATAAATGGGTAAATCTAACAAATTTTGTAGGATTCAAAACATAGAAAAAATAACAAACATTTTAAAATGCATAAAGTAATTGTTTTTTCATAGGTCATCCAATGTTTCTATGGTATGACATGTACTGCCTTATTTAAGTTAAGTAGCATAATTAAATGTATTATATATGGGTTTATTGAATTTTTTGAATTTGAAAAACCCTTTATTTTAGATCACTGAAAAAAAATGCTTATAAAAAAAATATAGGGTTTTTCTGTCCTTTCCTTAGCCCCTAAGCTGACAGATTAACGGAGTTTAGATCAGAAGAGGGCAAGTTTAGATTTCCTAATATACAATGGTAAGTATAGGTTACAGTAAACTACAGAGGTAAAAAGTGTTCCTTTTTCATCATTTTGATACAAAAATCTGTTGAAGTTGAAGCTGCCTTAAGAAAAAGCCCCATAAAATAGGTAGATCAAAAGTAGTGAAAAAGGGGAAGGTGGGTCACTCAAGGAATGTAGATAACCACTTGGAATGTTTTTATTTTGCTATTTGATATAGAAGCACTAGGTTTTGTTTTTCTTTTTAGTTTATTGGTCTGCCTTATCTAAAGCATTAAAGGTTTGCACTTGATGAAATTTTTAACTGCTCAATGTACCTTTAATGTAATAAGGTTAGATTGTTTCTCGCCCTTTTAACCTTTTTGCCCTTTGAACTTTAGTAACTCATACATTTTATCCTTAAACTTTGACTCGGGCCAACTCGCCTATTAAACTTTATAAATTAGGACTTTTTACCCTTTGGTCTATTTAACAGGCAGTTCATTTTGGTTTAACCAAATCAATGAGGCTTCATTATGCATAGGTCATATTCAGACTTTTCTCAAATCAAAACAATATGCACATTTTAGTTGAATATTTGGTATTAGTATTTGTTATTATTTATGATTTGTTGCCATTAGTTATTCGCTTATTTTCTCTGAGTTCTTTCTTTTGCTCAGACAAGCACGACTTAGTTTTGTTTATTGTATTGTAGAATCTAGCCATCCATCACCAGGTATAGCTAAACTGGTAACCTTTAGCTTGAGATTTAGCTATTTTCTAGTAGATCCACCTTTTTGTGAACCATATGTAGTTACTTGGTGTTGCCCAACTCACTATCTACCACCAGTCCTAATTAAATCCTCCCTCACCAATTTGAAGCCTTAGTATTATTAGCAATACGTATTGACCATTGCAACCTCTCTTCAATTGTCATGCCCTTCATCCATTGTTCACCCGAGGTAACCACAGCTCGAGACAAGTGACCTCCGGTCTCAGGTGTGGTACTATATCGGCAGATCATTGATCTTGAGTTGCATTGGCACCTTAAGGTTCCCTGCCTTATCTTGCAACTTCTTCACCTTCATCAAGCTTGCCTTCGCTTGGTTTGAAGCCAGGGGTTATCTAGTTAAGCTAAAGGTAGCTTCAGCCGGTAGCTCGAGGAAGGCTTAATTGGGTGGTAAAAGTATGCGATTTCTTGTAACATGGGGCAATTCTGACAACTTATTTTGCGGGTCATATTGACCCTCAAATAACGTAACATTGAACTTGGAATAATTTAGCCTCGTTAATTCAATTTTAAATCAAAATGAACTGTTCCTAAGTTAGTCACATGCCATCATGTGCAAGAAGTTTTTAGCAAAAATGGGTATTTGCATTATATAAAGTCCAAATAAAAAAAATAAAAAAGAAGAATGATATAATTAACCATTTTTCCACTTAAACTCAAACTTCATAAGTTATTGTACCTGGTGTTAAAAGTAAAACTTCAAGCCCCAATAGATGTGTTCTTCATAAAAAAAAAAAAAGATAATTGTGGACCATTCAAGTGATAGAGAAACTTTTAGAGTGAGCATATTATTGTCTTATATCTGATATAATTTTGCTTGCCAAGATTGTTTTATCAACTAATCAACTAAAGAAAAAGTTTGAGTCTTCAAGACTTTGACCTTATGGCCTTATATTATCAAATGGATATTACTCATAACTCAGACCTAATTAATCTTTGACAAACACTTACTCTTGCATGTTAGTTGCATACTATAAGATATTGTAGTTATTATGAGAAATTAGTTGTGATTTTTTTAAGCTTTTGTTGAAAATATTGTGAGTTCTGTAAGATTTTTTTGACAAATAATCATGTTTCTGGATAACTTCATTTTCATTGTCCTTTGTGTAAGCTTATACATAATAAAGCATCCAAGACTAAGCGGTCGTGCTTTGTTTGGATTCTAATTTATCTAACAATCTGAAACAAATTTTTAGGGTTCAACAAATCCTTAAGAATGGATAAAAAAAGTGGACACATCAAAACAAAAGAACATCAGACAAATTTTTAGGCTCTAGTAAATCCTTTCCCTCTCAAATACTTATGTTAACTACATCATCAGTATAATTCTATCAACTGTAAAACCTTTGCCCTATGTTCAGTTTGTTTTTTCGTTCTCTAGCTTTTTGCCATCGAATTACACTTGCAATATGAGTGTTTTCCATCTTGATACCTCATCTTTATAATAGATCTTGACGAACCCGTGGAAGTAGTGCTCACCATGGAGAATTTTGGGAGGCTCATGGCAGCTCGCTCCATTCATTGCCCTATTCATTTCATCAATTGGGTTTAAGTAAGAACATGATTAACTAGTCCTTCTTTTTTCATTTTCTTTTCATTTTGGTCATCATCAAATGTGGACATCGATTTTTGTCAAAAACTTCCCTCATGTTAATCATGTGACTAACTTAAATGGGCCGATAAGGTAAAAGTCTCAAAGTACAAAGTTCAGGGGGGTGAATTAGGACCAACTCAAAGTTTAGAGAATAAAAGGTCCAAATTGTCAAAATTCAAGAGGCAAAAGTGGTAAAACGCCATTGTTTGTCCCATTACTCACCTAGCGTGTTAGGCTTCTGCTTATCAAGTACCAACCATCAAAAATTTAAAAAGAAAAGAAAATTGAAATCCTAGTACAACATGAAGCAGTAGTAAAAAAAAAAGTTTCATTAAAATGATGACACTCACCAGATTTCGCTGCTAATCCAATTCCAACTAGTATTATGTTTTGTTACTTATTATATTACAGACATATGTCTAATTAGACATATTAACTCATCATTAATTCTCTATATATAATCCATAAGTAAATTTAAAATTTGAGTAATTTACCCCTAGACAAAAAATACCCTTAACTCTTATAAAACTCTACCTCATAACTGTCGCCATTGTTGCCGCTGCCACCGCCACCGCCGCCGCCACTGGACCATCATCAGTTCCAAATCATTGCTTAGATATCTCGTTGTCATCGTTCATCTTCAGATTTCATAGCTGCTCATCTCCATGTACGCGTGAGACTGTTGTTCACATCCAGATCATAGCTTACCTCCAAATCTGCTAGTCATTGCCTCTAGATTGTGCCGGTTAAAGCCTCCAATCTTCTTCTCAGCCGTTTCCACCAACAAGCTGTGCACATAAGTAAACTGGAAAAGTGTCAAAGGCAAGATATAAAAATGTATAAAACAATAGGTAAAAATGTCTCGTGAATTATATGAAGTGTATAGCATAATACGTAAATATTTTGTTTTCTTCCAACAATATGTAAAGTATAAAAATGTCTTAAGAAATATCTAAAAATGTCTGAAGAAGTATGTATAAGTGTATGATAACTTGTAGACATTTTATTTTTTAGACTATATAAATTGTAAAACTGTTTGAAAGAATATGCAAAAGTATTTGAAGAAAATATGTAAAAGTGTTTGAAGCAATATACATATAATTTACTTTATTAAAAAATAAATTGTCTGATTCAATAAATAAAAAATGTCTGAATTAATATGTAAAAGTGTCTAATGTTATATGTGAAAATGGTTGAAGTAATGTGTTAAATCATCTATAAAAATATGTAAAAGTGTCTATGAATATATATAAAAGTGACTACAAACAATATATAAAAAATTTGTTATTTTTAAATTTAATAATATTTGAAAAATAGGATAAAGTGTCCAAATAAATTTGTAAAGGTATCTTAATAATAATACAAAAATGTAAATAAGCATGTAAAACTAAAAAATTGCACCTTGTCCTTTTTCGGCACATCTCACTCTCCTGCAATCGAACGAAGCTTCGTTCTCCCCCGCCGACGAATGTACAAGGTCGATCTTTCCTTCGCCCTCCGTGGCTCATCGTCCATCATCCTGTTGCTTATCGCCATCGTTTGTCATCCATCGTTTGATAGTCCTCATATCACTCATCCTCGAATCGTCTGTTGCCCTCCTATTTCTCGCTCTCCCGCTCCGATCTGCCTCCTCTCCACTAACGACTGAAATCTTGCTTCGATTTCTTTTCTCTTAGCCAGCGGCTGCAATTGCAATCGTGACCTCTTCTCTTGATCGGTGGCCTCCGGCTTTGGTGCAACTGTGGGTAGGGGTGAGCATGGGTCGGGTTGGTTCGGTTTTATGGTGGAACCGAACCAACCCGAAATGGCCTCGGTTCCAAAATTTTTCTACCCAACCCAGAACCGAGAACCATGGTTCTGGGTTTCTCGGTTCTGGTTCTCGGGTTTTTCGGTTTATACCATATACCTATAACAAAACCAAAATTCAATAAATATACATCCATAATTAGTTTTATGACATATTCAACATAATATACAATTAAATTAATATTTAAATATATGTACTTAGATACATTCAAAAGAGTTTAAAATGTTGTTCTTACAAAAATGGTTCAAAAAAGTTGCATGTGGGGTATTTTTTATCTCAACTAGTTTACTTCATTCCAGTAATTCCAATATTGGTATGACATTCAATATGAAAAATTAAGCCTTTAAGACCATCTTCTTCAGTATCAAAACCTAAAATATGTTGATGTCATAAATTTTTAATTTTGCATGACTCAAATGAAAAAAATATCATAATTGTGTCGTAAAGAGTAGTCTGGAATAAAATATCGAAAGCAAAATGACTTAGGAATGGTGGATCTATGAAGCAAAGTGACTTAAGTAAATATGAAAAAATTTCGTAAATGATCCTACAACTTCCATACTGTTCAATTTGAAACATCAGTTTAAGAGTTTAATATAAAAACATAAAATAACCATCATAATACTTCAAAGAAATATGTGTGTGTGTGTGTGTGTATGGATATATTAGTAATACTATAATTTTTATTATATAATTATATATATATCTCGGGTTCGGTTCCACCTCGGGTTGGTTCCGTATGGAACCAGAACCAACCCAAAAACCATCGGTTCTCCTATATGTGGAACCAACCCGAGAACCATGATCAATTTTTACCCAACCCAATGGAGGTGGTTCGGTTTCGGTTTCGGGTTTACCCAACCCATGCTCACCCCTAACTATGGGTTTGTTGA
This sequence comes from Aquilaria yunnanensis, assembly GCA_039654915.1. NCBI lineage: Eukaryota > Viridiplantae > Streptophyta > Magnoliopsida > Malvales > Thymelaeaceae > Aquilaria > Aquilaria yunnanensis. The sequence continues at coordinate 118,346,470 of CM077593.1, forward strand.
ATCGAGGAGCTGCTAGCGATGTCCGACTTCAATGCGATTGTCGATTCATGAAATCAAGAAGTCGCTGGTAAACACTAATCAACTGTTAGCTTGGGCACCGTTACAAGAAAGTGTGGAGAGAGCAGAGCAACATGACTTGAGAAAATAAAAAATAATTTAGGGTAGGGGGTAAATTTAAAAAATCATCTCCTATCTCTGCTCACCGTATCTTTGGTTGATGTTTAGCGACTCTTGTCTCTCTTTTTTAATTTTATTTTTTTTATGTTTTCAAGGAGGGATATATATGGAAAAAAAATAAATGAGAATATTTTACTCTAGCAGAGTAAATAAAAATTCTCTTTCGAGTCTGAAAAATTCGAATCGAATCCACATGATCGAGCGATTAACTTTTGATACCTATAAAGGAAATTCGTTTATCGGGAATTTTCTCGACCAATTTCTCTTTTGTTTCTCTGTCTGCGGTCGCCGGCTTGAGGGTTTTGCTCTTCAGCGGAACACTTGAGCTTGGATTTTCAGTTAACTCCGAAGTGTTCCCTTTCTTTATTTTATTCTGTTCTAGATCTTGCTCCTGAGGTATGTTTGTACTTGTTTCGTTTTTCTTGTTTTCCACTATTGATGTCTTAAGGGATCTTGGACTAACTTTATCTGTTGTTCTGGTGGGTTCTCAGTCGAATTTGTTTTAGGTCGTTCATTCGTATTCGTTCTCTGCCCTGTTTGATTGTTACGTGCAAATGTGCACTTCGGAATCATGGTTACTTAAATGTGATTAAGGTCTGCTTGATCGGTAGGGTTTTTGTAGCCCAGAATAGTTTCTTGACTTGAACTTTTGTGTTGGATTCCTTGTTGTTTTTTTTTTTTTACTTTGGACAACCCTGCTTTTTCTGCTGGTTTTGATTTGAACTTTAAAAATCTCTAGTTTGGTATGATAAGATTATGAGTTTCTTCTGTTTATACTCTCTGTCACATGATTGATGTTTGTAGTTGGGTGTTTTTTCTTTCATTCTGAAAAAGCGACCTTTTTAACATCTTGTTTGAGAGATAGCTTCATGTTATTTATTTGAGTAGTGACTTGATGAATATTGGGTGAAGGGATGCTCCATTGTTTGGTCCCACTGCTGGTGGAGTTGTGTTGGGGGTTCATAAGAAGGGATATTGGTATCCTTTCCTCGAGACAGTTAAATGATTACAGATCTGTCTTTGTTGTTTCTCAATGCTTGTACTTACACAACATTACTGGATACACTGCCAAAGTGATTTAGTTGCGTTTGGGCTGCTTGAAAAAAAAAAAGGATTCCTGTGACATCAATATCATTTCAGTTTTGGTGTATATATTAATTATATTTTTCTTTTGCCCATCACAGTAGGTCTCACTGTCTTATATGAGTCTCTCATCTGCTTTATGGTGAGGCAACTCAAAATTTCGCCTGTTGAAGAATGCTTAAAAAGCTTACCCTATTGCTGTGCCTTTTTTGTGATTGGGCATTCAGAGTAATTTTAATGGGAGTCCCCATCTGCAGGTTCGGAATTTATGGTGGTTTTTTTAGGAAGAAATTATAGACCTTATTTCACTTGAAACTAGAAGAATTTCAATGCCGATTTTTGTGAATCGCTTCTTACTGTGTTGCAGTCAGGCGGGTAGAAAATCAAATGACAATATGAGGCTTATCATATCAACGTTTGCTGGAGTAGTTCTTGGATTCCTTGTAGGAGCATCTTTCCCAACATTGTCATCGAAGGTATCATCTTTTGTTCCATTTAGAGTGTTATATGTTTGTGTGCATCTTATAAGTTTTTGTAACCTTGTTGACTCTAGATTTTCATTTGATCTAACTAATGGAGCTTCGATCTTTGATATTTGCAGCTTAATTTGACAACTGGACTTTTTGCTTCACCTGATCTCTTTTATTCTTTCGATAGAAGCCCCTCCACCATGGCCCAGAAACATCCAATTGGTACCCCTGCTCCATCTCCTCCATCTCCTCCATCTCTTGGTGGTACTAATACATCTAAGGTATGCCTCATCAATTGTTTTTTAGAATTTATGCTTCCAATTTTTCTTATTGACTAGCTGTTTAACTCCTCAATGACTAAAACACATTTCTAAGATCACGTTCCTGGATTGCTTGTTGCTATTAAAGCTGTAACTTTGGATATTCAAATTTACTGTAATGTCCCGAGATGCAGCTGACATGGATATGGAACTTCCCTGAATCTTATAGCATTTGAAACTTTATTTGCTTCTCAAATCCTAAATGAAAATAGATGCCTTATGCTTTTTTTTTTAATGAAATCGTATGCTGAACTTTTGTAGTATGACGGTTTTATTTATATTTTTTAGCATAAACATCAAACATTTTTAGTTTTTAAACTCTTTGGTTGGTGTGGGGCATGGAGGAATTTTGTTTTCAGGGAACGCACATATTTCTTGAATTTGATGTTCTGATGAGATTATGCCAATTCTTTTTAACAAAAAATCAAACAACATCCTCTTGCTTAGTTCATCTTAATTTTGGGGAAAATGTGGTTTGGCAAGCAGTGATGAATGCTGCACAGTTGGGGTGAGAACATATTACTGTATCTTCGTGTATAAATGCTTGTCAAGAAGCTTGAGGGAAGAAAATTAGTGAAAAATCAGGCGCTGGGTTATGAACTTCTTTTTATATGATATTTTGTTTGAATGTCTTACCTTTTTCTGGAAACTTGGACTCTGAATTTTATCTGAACCGTAGAATATTATTAGTTATATTTTGGCAGTTTCTTGGTGCCTAAAATTAGATGCAAATCATGCAATGGTCTCAGGTGTATTGACTTATGCTGAACAGCTGCTTCTGAGATAAGAGAACAAAAATGCTCTGCAATCATGGATGCTAAAACTCATTCCTACTTATCTTACGAGTTATTTTTTCTCATATCATTCTCATTGTTAATATTGGACTTTGAGTGCAATATGCCTTCCCTGCATCAAAGTATTCATGTTGAAACTTGACTGCTGGTTTTCTGTGAGAACGACAGAATGACTTTGTGTTGGCTTCTGCAGTTGAATGTTTGTCTACCAATGAAGATGCACTAAGCCATAACATGCAAACTCTTGTGCTGTCTTGTTTCATGTGCAGATCTGGGTTGCTTCGAGTCCTCGAGGTGCAGAAAGGTTACCACCAGGTATCGTTAGAGCTGAGTCAGACTTATACCCACGCAGATTGTGGGGAAACCCTGATGAGGTGCTTATTTTTCTTTTCCTTAAAACCAATATTGTGATCCAGTACAGCCTGAAGTCTAGACTGTACAATCTAAGTTAACTCAATGGAAAGTTACTGATGCAGCTGACCCATTAAGAATTTTAGATAAATTTCATATGTGTATTTTAATGGTTCTCAGTCTGTGTTTTATGTTTACGATTTTGTATTAGGTTTCTTGTGAACAGATAATTTGAAGATGTCATAAAAGCACTATGAAGGTGATGGTGGCTGAGGTTTACCTCACCGCTTGTTTGAATTCTTCCTTAATGCGTGATTAGTTTCTCTGGTAAAATAACCATGTTTAGGCATCTTAAAGTGCCAGAAAAAATCATTTATGTGAGAGATAAACTATGGTCTATCAACTCTGATCTAATAATATTCTGATCCCAGTTGCCCAAAGGGAAAGAGTTTGTATCCATCTATTCTTTGAAGTGAGAAAAGAAGTCTGCCTTCAAATGCTCTTTTATTCCGTTTCTGTCCAACCGTCAAAAAAAGAGAACTGAATCTGCAGCAGAGCTCTCCTTTTATTCCTGTATGGACAAAGATGCAACCAAGCCCATAATTCTCCTTTGACACTGCCACTAACCTCACAACATTTTCTAGTGAAATAAAAAGAAAGGTTTCTTTGATCCATGGGCAAAGGTGATGACTTTAACTTTTTCAACAGCACCCTAGCACAGGAAACTTCTATTTTCCGGCCTCAATACCCCTTTCTCCACCAATAGTTAAAGTTCTTTCCCACACCAGGTCCCATTCAAAGAACTTGACCTTTCGAGGAGCCTTTTCTCTTCCAAATTGCTGTCCATGGAAAACCTGCCTTCCCTTGTATACCATCTATGGAGCTAAGATGGTCAGAAAACAGCTTCACAAAGTAACTCTCTGAGTGGACAATGAGTACACAATTTTGCTCAAGTTGTTTGGATTTACCATGACCGTAAGGGAACTTTAGAAAAATGAGATATCTGATTTACATCCCGCTCATTCTCCTTAAGTGCACCTTCTGAACAATTTCCTCACCTATTTATTGCATGATGGTGATATTAAATAACAAAAGAGGGGGGAAGGATGAGAGGAAGCAAAGTAAAACAAGTATAAGAAGAAGACAAATAAATTTGGAACTGTGGCCTTATGTCTTACTCTGAGTGGGCCGAAGTAGTTTTTCTAAAGATAATTAGGCCAAATAGATGATTGTTTCGGAGGTAAGAAAGATGCAAATGTAAATAAGATTTTGCATTAGGAAAGTCCAGCCCTCCAAGTTAAGTCTGTTGTAACTTACAATTCCATGATTTCACATCTCTTATGAATTTTATGTAGTGGTGCTCGGTGCTCTTATGTTAAGATGGTTCAGTTTCTCATTGAGTTCTCTTTACAGGACTTACCAAGCAGGCCAAAGTATCTTGTGACATTCACTGTTGGTTATGATCAAAGAAACAATATTGATGCTGCAGTGAAAAAGGTCATCTCTGTGTGTGTGTGTTAAATCCTATTGCATGAATGCTATGTGGCTATGTTGCTTTCTTCAGCCTGGGTTGGGCTCTGATGTTATTTTGACATTTGCCCTTCCCTGGAATCTGTTATGTTTTTACATTTATTCTCCACCTCCCAAATACTCCATTTTTGGTTTTGTTGTTAAATAATAGTAAGTTAAATGTGTTTCAACAGTTCTCTGGGAATTTCACAATCCTTCTCTTTCACTATGACGGCCGAACTACTGAATGGGACCAGTTTGAGTGGTCAAGGCAAGCAATTCATGTTAGTGCACGTAAGCAGAGCAAATGGTCAGTACCAGCATTTATGCTCTTGACCACAAACTAATGAACATTAAATTGACAATAAACTAATTTCTGTATTTGCCTTTTTTCAAAGACATGTCTAAGTCTTGTTGATGGGCTTTTAATTTTTAGCCTTTCATTGTTTAACATTGTTTCAGGTGGTATGCCAAAAGGTTCTTGCATCCTGACATTGTAGCCTCATATGACTATATATTTATCTGGGATGAAGACTTGGGTGTTGAACATTTTAATGCGGAAGAGTGAGTATGGATTAAATCTTCAATATTTAAGTTATGTCCATTTTGCTTGCTTGCTCCTTTGAGCTCAATGTTTTCACTTTATTTGTTTATTCCAGATACGTGAGATTAGTGAAGAAGTATGGCTTGGAGATTTCACAGCCTGGTTTGGAACCTGACAATGGTTTAACATGGCAAATGACGAAGCGAAGAGGTGACCGTGAAGTTCACAAGTAAGAATCTTTACTTTACTCTAAGGAGATATTTCGTTCAAAGATTCTCAAAATCTTTTGGAAGATTGATTATAGGAAAATAACATCCATGTACTTGCACATGTTTGGTTGAGGTATTTTGCATCCTTCTTTAAACTTTGAGTACATACTACACGGTGACCAAAATGTAAAGTTTTAAACTTTAGTGATGTGTTTGTAAATTTTACAAAAGTTTAGGGACTAAATTTCTAATTTTATAGAATTAGTTTGTAAATTTTTTTAAAAAGTTTGGGGACAAAAAATGTAATTTTCACGGCTCTTTTGTTAATTTTTGAACGTTTTGGGACCAAATTGTAAATATCTAAAAGTTTGGGGGGGTATGTTGTGATTTTCCCAAGAATAATTACTTTGTGGATTCTAACTTGATATTGCTTTAGGAGAATGAATCTTAGGCAATTTTGAAGGCTAAGAAACCTTTGGATTGTTAGAATCATGAATAATTGCTTTCCAAATATAACCAAACAAAGGATCCTTGGGTGGTGTTTTGATGTGGTAATTTTTCTCATTTTTCTTTTTCAAATTTTCTTTGCTAAAAGTTTGAGCGCATAACTTGTTTTAAGGATGTGAAAATCTTGTTTTCTAAATCTTGGAAAACTCAACGTTATAAAATAGAAAACCTTGTAGATGTTTTTCTTTTTAACACATGAGTTTTCCTAAGTTAGAAACAGGGTTTTCCTAAGTTAGAAACAAGGTTTTCCACATCCTTAAAATATGTTATGTATTCAAAATTTTATCAAAGAAAATTTAGAAAAGAAAAATGGGAAAATTTTCCACAACTGAAAACTACCTTAGGATTTTAACATTCCTGTCAATCTGGATTGTAAAATTTAATCCAAGAACAAAACAACCCCCAAGAGACATGTATTTATCTCATAATCACTGGTGTCATTGTATCATATTGGACCTTAGTTGTTAGTTCCAACTATTCTGTGATTAGTGTCATGGTGTTCATTATGTTCATAATTGTTAAAAGTCATAATCGCACTATGGATGCATGCAAAAGAACGAAGTGAGGTTGTAGTCTGTAGTCTGTACCCCTTTCTGGCACTACCCTCTCATGTGGAGATTATAAGACGAAATTTGAAAACTGTTGGCTTGCAGCTTTCTCCGTTTTCATGTAGTGTCTTGAGGGGGCAGTGAATAAAGATCATTGCTGTAGTCATGTTCATTGCTGTAGTCATGTTCATTTTTTGTGAAATCAACATGTGTAACACAATGTTTATATCATCATAACTGAGTAGGAGGTATTGACTATACTTTTCCATGAATTTTTAATCAGAGATACTGAGGAGAAACCAGGCTGGTGCTCTCACCCACATCTGCCTCCCTGTGCAGCGTATGTAAAGCTCTGAATTGGTTGTTTTGTTGGAGACTCTTTTCTTTGTCCATTTCCTGTGGTAGTTGCAAGTAATAAGTTTTTCATGTTTTGTCTAACAATTCAGATTTGTTGAAATTATGGCCCCAGTATTTTCTCGAGAGGGATGGCGCTGTGTCTGGCATATGATTCAGGTGTCTATGATATTCTAATGTTTATTTATTGGATTCAAAGGCCCTGCTAGATACTCATTCTTGCTCAGTGTCCCAATGTTTTCTGTTATGTATTTTCAAGTTTGGGTGAATTTTGAATCTCATTTGTGTATTATTTTGCAGAATGACTTGGTTCATGGATGGGGTCTGGACTTTGCCCTTCGGAAATGTGTGGAGGTATGATTTTGCCATTTCCGTTGTAATGTTTTCCTTCCGTGCCAGTACAGTATGGAAAATCTTGTCTGCTATCATTTTGATTATATTTGCCTTAGAAACCATGCTAAACATGTATGCCTTTTATTTTTTCTTTGGTCCCTGTTGGAAATAGCCTGCCCATGAGAAAATAGGGGTAGTAGATTCTCAGTGGATTGTTCATCAGTCTGTCCCTTCTCTTGGGAACCAGGTAATTGAGCAGGCAAATGTAAAGTTCTTCCATTTTCTTCTTTCATCCTTTATATACATCCTTAACTCACTCGTTTTTGATAGGGAGTGGAGCAAAATGGGAAGACACCAGGGCAAGGGGTATGAAAAATGCTTCTTTTTTAATTTTTTCTGCCTGCTACTTCAGATATTCCTTAGTTAATCTCAGGAGCCATAAACACACTTTCTGGCATTTTGATTTTGGCAGGTCCGGGAGAGATGCAGAAAAGAGTGGTCGGTATTCCAAACAAGGCTCGCTAGAGCAGAAAAGCAATACTACGATTCGATCGGAATGTCTCATTCCGATCCCACATCAAGTCAGGAGACTGAAAGAATAAAGTCAGAAGAGTGAAAGGAGAGAACTGGATGCGTAGACCAGAAAACGGGTACGATACTCGTCATATCTTTGTATAATTTCGTAGGCCCCAAGTCACTGGCTGTAAAATGGTCATCAATGATCATGTACTTGTGTGGAGCTCAATGTTAGGCGATATCTTGCAGCATAAGCAAGCAGTTAGGCTATCATGATTTTTGTACACAAATTTGAGGGGAGGGATGAGCCTAGGTAGGATTTGTACAGTAGTTCGGTTATCATTATTTTCCGATGGGTGCAGCCTTTGAGATCTCTAACCATTGTGGGTTTTGAAATTTCGATTTTTCATATCGGAGAAGGATGTGATCCAGAGTGTTCATTTTGTTTGGGCTGAGTTCATCTTGTGCATTTTGTTTTTGTTTTTGTTTTTCTTTTTTATTAAGAAAAAATGCTGCGTAATAAAAAATTTTGACCTAAAAAAATATCTCCTTTTGTTTCAAAAAGGATGACTTTCCCAAAAAGGGAGTTATTTTCCTTGTGAAGTTTTTAATATCTATTTTGCCTTATTACTTTCATTAAAATCTATATAAAATCCAAAAACATTATAAAACCTTGAATTTTTTTTCTTTTTCTAATTATCTTTTAAACTCTTATTACATAAAATTTAAAAATGATTGTTTTTAGCTTTAGGAGTGAAAATAGAAAGAATAGTATAGATTATACACATCTAATTTTTATGTCCAAAATCTAATTTTTATATCCAAAGAAATGCATCATCTAAAATGTTACAGGAGGAAGTGATGGGACTAACTATTCCTGAGGGGTGATGGCTTCAAAAGAAATTATGAAAAGGCAATGAGGAAGTCTAAACTTATGTTTGAAAATAAGTGGGTTTAAAGTTAGATACCGATACTTTTTTTTAGGCTGTTGCTCTTGTTCTTGCTCTTATTTTTAAAACATTTTTGCTTCCACTTAAGCTCTTAAGACGCTTTGTGTCATTAAGGTATAAAGTTGTGTGAAAGTCATCTACATACCTTATGTATTCTCTGCCTTTATAGTTATCCTCTAATCTCATTAAAATTTAAAAAAATCTCGAGCATGTCCTACCTTTACATTATGTTTTTTTTTATCCTTTCTTTGATTCATGACGGCAACGTCGCAGCGATGGGTGGAGTTGTCAACGGGTCAGGTCTTGGCTGAATGGCATCGGCAACCCTCAGATGAGCGTCAACGATTAGAACAATGGTAGTCCTCAGAAGTTGAGTTCTGAAGATGTAGTAAGGAGGAGGGCATTTTCATTGGAGGGAGAGATGAGAGGCGGAGACATGACGGAGAGAATTGGGTAGTAGTTGGATTGTCATTTCTCTTGGAGGCAACGTTCTGCGGATGGAGTTGGGTGGGAAGGTGTTTTGGGGGGGGGGGGGGGGATTTAGGAGGTAGCAGCTTGGGAGAGATTAGACTTAGGGTTTGTGGAAAAAACTATTTTTTCCCTTCATCTTTTAACTTTTTTTCAAATTGATCCCTTATGTTTTTCTAGACACGTATACATGCAAAAAATGCTATAAACAATATTATAAAGTTATATTCATATACAATAATGTAAGAACAATTATAATACTATCACATATGTACAAAAGAATAAACTCATTTGTATAAATAATACTTCAAAGATATTATTATTCATATGTAAAAGTTTATTTACTTACATATCTGTAACATATCTTTAGTCTCATTTCTATATTTGTGTCATATGTTTTGTACATATCCATCACTTGCTCTATATATCTAGTTTTATATACTTCTGTTCTCTAATTTGTACATAACTCTAATTTTGATAAGAAGCAGGATTTGACACGTTGTCATTTTTTTTTTTAATCTCTTGTTTTATACATCTAGTTTTATACATGTCTACTGTCTATGTATATATTTTTAACTTTGGCATGAACCAAAATTTGATGCACTCACATATATTTTTTATAAGAGGTTGAACCTGTATATACAACTGGAAACATATTTGGGATCTCGTTTGTACATATGTCATACATTATTGGCTAAAATGCACATTTGGGCTGTCAACTTTGCTAACTTAAGCAAGTTAATCCTTTAACTTTGACTTAGCGCAACTTAGTCTCCCAAGTTTGAAAAATTGAGTGAGTTGGTCCCTCGATGTAGGAAATGATATATGACATTAGTTTTTTTTTTCTTTTATTTTTTGTTGACATTTGACCTGAACATTTGCTCCTTTCCTGCCATTGTCAGTCTCACCTCTCCAAGGAATCAGTAGCCTCTCCTATTAAATATGCCCTTATCGTTGGTGTCACTTCCAATTGTTGCTTTTCCTAACAGCCTCACCTCCCTAACTCTATTGCATTGCCCTCTTCATTTTTTCATCATTTTAACAAGCTACACGCCTTTGACTGATTGATCCAAAAGAAGTTGACTAAAACATTTCTTTTAAAAGTCCAAAGCCATCAAGCTATTGATTCCAACTAGATAAAAAAACAAATTGAATCATTAATAAACAACAAAAGCTTTCTGAAGACATGGAAAATCTAAGTTTTGAGGAAGGAAACAAACTGGACTAGTTTTGCTTTTTCTTCAACAACTTCATTTTCTCCGGCAATTTTGTCTATAGCCCACTAACAAATGTTCCAGCTTTGATAATCTTTAACAACAATAGAGCCTATCAAGTTGTCTATTGTCTTCCCTCCCTGTCACCACCTATTATTCTAGTCTTACTCAGAAGATCTCAAAGCAAAAAGGCCACATTTACAAGATTACATCTCCAAACCAGAAGCCCCAAATAAACTAAAACTAGAAACCAAAATTTATTGGAAAGAATTAGTAATGATCATCAATTTGTAGCATTAATTCATGTAGACCAAAGCAAAGAGTGAGTCTCCCTCTCTTGATCAACCATTTTGATTTTCTCTCTCTTTTTCATATCATTTTTCTTTGCAGCAACATGCCATTCTCTTTTCCCAGCACTATCATCTCATCCTCATCTTCTCCCCATCATCACTAAGTTGTTCTCCTATTTCTTGCCCCATATCCATCATGAGTTCCTTCACAAACCAGACATAAAGGATTGCTCAACGATTTTAGCACAATCAATCTAAAATTTTATAGAATTTCAGTGTTCATGATTTGGGATTTCTAACCCTAGAATGATCTGCCATGAAAATTGACTAGCTTCACGTGTTCTTGTTCACTTCTCCGTCTCACCAACAACGTCAAACTCACATGACATCACGTGCACTCTTTTTATCCAATAAGAGACTAAGTTGCTTAATTTAGCAAAGTTTGGGGACTTAGTCGCAATCAATATCAAAGTTTAAGGATTAAGCCGTAATGAGTCAAAGGTTAATGACTAACTTGTGCAAGTTTGCAAAGTTGGGGGATTGACCATGCATTCAAGCTTGCATTATTTGTACAAATCTCCTAGTTTCTTTATACATTAAGTTTGTTCATATCTAATATTTGATTTATACATATTTTCAATTTTGGGGTATAGGAGATTTGATGGCTCACACTTGTTTTATACTATAAAGAATGGTATTGGAATATAAATATAAATAAACAGAAGGGGTAGAGTTATATTAGACTTACCCAGGCCAGATAGAGTGTAGTCTTTTATTTAACTAATATCCTTTGAGTTGCTTATTCTATTCTAGCTACCATCTAAAAGCCAAAGAGACTTATCTCAGCTTAATAAGTATCAAATAATTCAGTTTAGAATGCTGATATTTAATTTCATCTGTTTGTTATTGCTTTCTATCAATCAGTGACTAACAAGTATCATTTGTAGCCGATAATTTAGCCGTTACCCTAGTATTGGGATTTGGTAACCTTTTCAACCCCTTATCCAAATTAAAATTTTCTTTAACAAAATTAAAAGGCTTGAATTCTAAACGTAAACCAATTTAGGAAAGATTATTTGAACTTAATCTCTCATCTTATTCTCATTCACATAAGACGAGCCTATAATCCCATTCAAAAGAAAAAACATTTATTTAGAAACGTTCACATAAGACAAACATATGCACAAATTAGACCTAGTGTGTGAAGTTACTAATTTGCCCTTTTTTTTACCCAACTAATTACTTGTTATGCCACTAGATCAAATTGTCTTCATCTTTTCTGCTAGCAGCCGCTACAATCTTTAACAATGTATTTGATAAAAATGAATCATAATAGCAAAGTTGGATGACAACGACAATAAGGCAAGAAGATGACTCCAATAACATATCAAAGTTAGAGAAGATGAGACGCTGTCAGATCAAACCACATTAGAAATTGAAGGTAAGTGGTGAAAACGAGATCTCGGAGATGAGCGATGAGTGGTGTGATGCAGAGGCAAACAACATGATGTGAAGGTGAGTACTGGCGATCACGAGATCTGGAAATTGATCTAGATCGCAATCTGTTGTGCCCGAACAACAAGTTTTACATATTTATTTAGTCACTTTTACATTTTTTGGTAAACACTTGTATAAATTCATTTAGACATTTTCACTTATTGTTTTCATACATTTATTTGTGAGGAGAACAAATTGTTCACATATTTGGTTTATACACTTTTTTATATTTATTTAAACACTATTGCTTTGTACATTTTTTTTTCTCAGGATAATAAATTGTCCACACACCATTCCTAACACTTTCACATATTACATTATATGCTTTTATATATTGTGTTAGACACTTTTGCATATTAGCATAGACATTTTTATTTATTATTTCAGACACTTCATTTTTAAAGGGAGTACATTGTCTGGATACTACTTCATATGCTTTAACATATTGCTTCAAACCTTACATATTCTTTTAGACACATATACATATTTTTTTTTAGATACCTTTACTTATTACTTCAGGTAATTTTTTTCTCAAAGTAAAAAATTCATCGTATATTATTCCATATAGTTTCACATGTTATATTAGATACTTGTACATATGAATTCAGATGCTTTCACTTATTGTCTTAGACATGTTTATTTTTTAATGGAATAAATTTTTTGTATATTACTTTATATGCTTTTACATGTTTTTACAAAAACTTTTAAATATTCGTTCAGACATATTTTCAAGTTTCTTTAGACACTTTCACAAATTTATTCAAATACTTTTACACTTTTATAAATTCATTTAGAGCAACAGATGAAAGACCTTAAGGAAGCATTATAATGCTTTTGATAGTATAAATGCATCTGAACTCAACAAAGTGTCTTTTTGGTGCCAAGGCAGGAAAGTTTTTGGGGTACATGATCACTAAAAGATAAATCAATGCCAATATGAATAAAGTGCAAGTAGTATTGAATATGTTTTCCATTGAAAGTCACAAGGATATTTAGAGGTTCACAGGCCATTTATAGCTTTAGGAAGACCCTTCTTTGGATTCAGAGAGAAGTGCAAACCTTTCTTTTATATTTTGAAAAGTAGTGGATCTTTTCAATAGGATGACGAATATCATTCGATACTTTAACACATTAAAGATTATCTCTGAAAGCTTCACACACTTAGGTAACTGAAGCTTGAGGAACAATTTTTCTTGTATTTGGACATCTTCCCAACAACCATTAATGCTATCATAGTAAGGGAAGAGAGAAATCAGTAGTGGCTGGTGCACTATATTAGCAAGATACTCTCAGGTGTTGAAGCCTGATATAACTATTCAAAACCTTGTGTTCATCACAAGTAGTAGAAAGCTAAGGCCTACTTATAAACTCATATGGTAAAGGTATGAATGAACTTTTTGCTTAAAAAAATCTTGTTAGAATCGAATAATTTTGGGAGGCTAGGAAAGTAGTGCATTATAACTTAGTGAATTTAATATTCACTATGAACCCTAGAAGGCTACAAAAGCCCAAGCCTTCGTGGATTTCATCATAGAGTGTCCCAAAAACTGATGGATCAAGAAAGCCATATGTTGTCAAAACCTATTTAGTAATTACTTGTTGGTAGAGCCTTAATGGGCAAAAGTGGTACTTAAAGGTCTTTTAGGAGTGAAGGTTGTTAGAAAGATCAGGTTTGGTTTTTTGATAACAAATAATGTGGCTAAATATGAGGCATTGGTCTTTAAAGTTCAGATGGCTTAACAGGTAAGGATTAAAGACCTGGTTGTGTTTCGTGACTCATAAACTGTAGTCTTGTGGACTAATGGGATTTGTTGCACTAGAGATCCAATACTCTATAAACACACGAAGGCTAGAATGCTCAGACAGATGGTTTATCTAAGGTTGTAGTGAGGCACTTGTTAAGACCCTACAGGCCTCTTCCATTAACTCTTTTGAGTCCAAAGTTAATCTGGTATGTGATTGAAATGGGCCAATCCATAGATGCCTGGAGACAGGAAAGTCCACATATCGGCTTGTTGAAATAAGGTAAGCTCTATCCATCTTGATTGGTGATGACTTGTACTATTGGTGTTATTGTGCCTTATAATAAAGATGTCTATCCATAGAGGAACAACGACATGTATTTGTTGAAATACACAAATGATTTTGTGCTTTCCATATGGGATTTGATTCCTTGGCATATAAGGTCCTTCGACATCGTTATTTTTGGCCCATTTTATGAAATGATGTTAAGGAATACATCTGAATGTGCCATCATTGTTAGTTGAACACCAAGATATAGTAGCTACCACCTAAGAAGATTACCTTCTTGAACTATCCTTGTCATTTTGCTATTTGGGAGCTTGATCTCATTGGTGTTTTCCCTACTCCCGGAAGGTAAAATATAGTGTTGTAGTCATTGATTGTTTCACTAAGTTGGTGGAGGCAGAACTTTTGATATCAATCACAACATCTAGCATTTAAAAATTTGTTTAGAAATCCATTATTTGTTGATTCAAACGTTCTAGAGTACTAGTAGCAAACAATGAAAAACAATTTGACAATACTTTGTTTAACACCTTTTATCAAGGAATGGGGGGTCAAACTATACTTCGCACCATTTACTATCCCCAGTCTAATGATCAAGTGAAGGTGACCAATCAAACAATTAATGATGGTATCAAGAAATGACTTTTGAATGCCCAGGTTATATGGCTTACCAAACCGCCTTGAGTCCTTTAGAAAAATAGAACAATGGCCTAAGAGGCCATGAGAGAGACATCATTCTATCTAGTATATGGAGTGAAGACCCTTATTCCAGTAGAAGTAGCTCAGCCATCCCTCAATGTACAAATTCTTGATTAATAGTAGAATGATAAAAGCCTCTAGGCCAAGCTAGATCTTTTGGTAGAGCTACGACAAAATACTAGGCTTCGTGTCAAAGCTTTCAAACAACAGTTTGTTAATGCACATAATTTGTGAATTAGGCCTAAACATATTAGGGTTGAAGGACTACATTTATGAAAGCAGAACATTCGGGGAGATCCAGTCCACGGGGCTTTCAAGGCAAATTGATAAAGGCTATACATTGCATAGGGAGAGCCCAAAATGGGGTATTCGATCTAAATAAAGCCTCTGAAAAAATACTCCTATGCTCTACCATTTAGATGAACTTAGTCCCTACTACTCCTGGGGGTTGTTCATGAACTTAGTCATTTTTCAAAAGCCAGTAAAAACTATTTTTTAAGTTTTTGCCTTTAATAATTAGATTTATGCATATATTGGTACCAACAAAATTGAAAATTAAAAGATTGTCGATAGTTGACTAATGGTTAAGACCACATTAAAAGTAAGGAATTTGAAAGTGTTAGATGTCATTCAAAATGAGAATAGCAAAATTTAAAATAATTATTGTGCATTAACAAAATGGATAAACAACTTGAACAATTTTTACAAAGATTCCTAGGCCTTTGGAGGAACATCCTTGAAGCCTTTTCAAAGATTCTTAGGCCTTTGGAGGAACATCCTCAAAGCCACCCTACCTAATAAAGTCAATAGCCTTGGTTTTGAACTTTTCCTTCTTGTACAAAAAGGCCTACTCCTTGGAGACATCGTGCATGACATCCAAACTGGACAGATCTAAATCTAGATGAGCTTGTTTAACTTTGTAACAACATTAAGCTAACCCATTAAATAACTCTTAGATGAGCACTTTGTTAGCCTCATTTTGTTTTCTTGTGATCTTTTTGAGGAGGTAAGCATTCTCGGCCTCCAAGGCTGCCACTTTCTTCTCAAGCTCAACCATCTAAGCATTAGCAACCCCTCAATTGAAGTATGCAAGGCCATCTGGTCTTGCTTAAGCATGTTAAGCTGGCCCCTATATCTTTTCACCTTTTGGTAATCCACTTTTTCCAGTATGCTGTAACTAGCCCTAAAGATATTGTCCACCTCCATAATTGCATCCTTTAAGGAACCTAAACATGTGACAAAAGTCTAGATGGTCTCATCTTGGGTGATGACTTGGTCTTTTAGACCTTTCTCCTTCTTCTCTAACTTTATATTTTGTTAACTAAGGGCTTGTCTGTTGGAGTGCAACTCATTATTTGCCTTTTCCACCTTGCCAAGATGCCATTTAGAAGGAATATAATCTAACAAGAAAACAAAATCATGCGTATTAAAAATGTATATACATATAGGAAACGAAGAAAAGTAAGAAAAGTCTTAGAAACTCAAGTGCATGTGGTTTGCTATTGCAGCCTTCATATTCCTAAATGGATGGCTGACTTTTTGTTTGAGCCAGAAGATGTTGTGGGAATGATAAATAGAATTTTATTGTTATCATTTTGTTATGAATGCTATATATACGATTATCAAGAATAAAGTAATAGATTTTTCTTTTGTATATTTAACTAGTTATCATCATATACTCCAATCTTTTCTCCTAATTTCATGCCATTACATCTCCAATTGGTATTGTTTGTTTAAGCTTATTTTTCTCTATTATTTTTAATATTTGTTATGTCATTTTATATCGATGTTGAAAGAAAATATTCACAACTAGCATATGAATAAATGAACATTTTTCTTTGTTTTATTTTTTGTTCATTTAAGTCAATTATATGTTCATGTTAATTTTTTTATATAGTGCTCATTCTTTATGAGCGAATGTTTTTAGAAGAAATCAACATGCAAACAAAAATAGTAAAAAGGGAAAAATCTTAAAAAGGTGGAAAGACAATTACCCAATAAACAATAAAAACCGAAAGAAGAAGAAGAAATGAACTTTTTGTTCATTTTTTATCTTATGAATGTGTTCTTTTAAAAGCCACAAAAAACTAAAGCAACAACAAAAGGTAAAAAATAAAAATAAAAAATGAAGAAAAAGGTAGATTTTTTTTTGTTAAAAAGGGAATAATACAAAAAAAGAAAAGAAAAAAAGAAGGTTGATGAATTTGCAAAAAAAAAATGAAAAAAGGATTAAAAATGGACAAAAACATACCAAAAAAAAACATGGATAAGAAAAAAAATAGAAAAAACTGAAAAAAAAAAATTAAAAAAGGGGGGAAAATGGGAAAAGAGACGCATACATGGTTTTATAGGGAATCAAACATGTGCCACCACGATCAATTTTTGCAGCGTGCTAACTACTCCGTCAAATGTAAAAATGTCTAATTTTTACATAAATGATATAATTACGTTTTTGGCATGGTGCACATATGCACCAAACACGCATGTCTAGCCTACGAGTGAAATGGTTGGGAAATTTTAAAATAAATCAATTCAAAGTTGGTGATTCCAATTATATTTAGGAAAAAAGATAATACCTAATCAAGTCTCCATGCCGAGCAATTGATGTCCTTCAGATACACATGGCATTTTATCCTACCACCCGAGTTTGGGTGACAAAGGGACACAGGGTCCGTAGCCCGTCCACGGGTTGATTAACCTCCCACTACTCTGTATTCCCACAATTATTAATTTTGATTTAATTGTGATCTCTCAATTCCGGATAAATTGAGATTTTCCTTGTACCAACTCCCATTTAAATTTCATATTTTATAAATAGCATATCCAATCCTTAGACCCAATGTCAAGTGTCTGTAATCTACATATTAATAAGGTGGCCATGAATTTATGTTATTTTATGACGAACTGACGACCGAAACTGTTGAGGTGGCTGCCAAACGGTGCTCCCCTGTTCGGTGAGCACATTAAAAAGAGAAGACCCTGCCCGAGTCATCGACACAACAGAGACGGGGAAAATGACGGATTGGACACGTGGCAGAACATGGAGGATGGGCAGGCTAGACTAGAAAAAGACATCTGCTTGTGTTTTTGCTATTGTCGCTCACTCGCTCCCTTATTCGCTGCTGTAGGGTAGCAGAAGACGGCACACCAGACCTTTAAAAGCTTCCCAAACCAACCAGCTAAACCAAACAAATTAATACTTTCTCCCAGCAGATTAATTAATCCTCTAAGAGATCAGAAGAGAGATCAGATTTCCCGTCTTCTGATCTTCTTCTTCTTCTTCTTCTTCTGCTCCAAATTAAATCCGATCGACCTATCTGTATTTAATTTTTTTTCCTAGAAGAGAAATAAGCTCAGGCGCAGGCCTGAGATTTCCATCTCTGAGGTGATTACTTTCAGGATACAGGAAAAGAAGAGATTTCTAAGACCAAAGGTACGATCTTTCTTCTCTCTCCTCTCACTCTCTGCACTCTGTAACACTAGCTAGCAGCTACCTAGCTCTTCCTTTTCTGGGGTTTTGTTTTTCTCCTAGATTTTTTTATTTCTCAGTCTCTCTGGTTTTTCCTTTAAGCTAAAATGAATGATTGGGGTTTCTTAAAAACTGCTGCATGCATGCTTTTCTCAATTTCTATGAAAATGCATGCTCTAGAACCTCTCTTACTTTTTTTTTTTTTTATCAAAAGTACCTGTCAGCTGGTCAATGCCCATATTGAACCAAAAACAATCCAAGTAAAACCAGAAACTAAGCTGCCACTAATATATATGGCTAGATGGAAGGAAACAGGTGAAGATTATTCATCAACTCAATTTCCTTCTTGACAATTGATGATTAGAAGTTACTCAATTCAAATTTATTATCATTTGTTTGTTAAATTAATTACC
Organism: Aquilaria yunnanensis; assembly: GCA_039654915.1. NCBI lineage: Eukaryota > Viridiplantae > Streptophyta > Magnoliopsida > Malvales > Thymelaeaceae > Aquilaria > Aquilaria yunnanensis. Next base: position 118,365,213 of record CM077593.1, read on the forward strand.
CTTACCATTCACATATTCTCATCTCCGCGTTTCTATTTAGTAAAAAGAGGGAAAAGCAGAAAGAAGAACATTAGGACTAGTAAAGTCTGAAAAGGTTACAAGGTTGGTGAGCTTGGCTCTCATGCCATTAAAAAAATGGAAAAACGAAAGCGTGGAAAATGTTTAAAGGGTCTTTTGGATTTGGAAATGATAGAAAGGCTTCTCATCTTTTACAAAAAATATTTTTTAATTGAAAATGGCAAGCTTTTGGCAGCAACTTGAGAACTAACTAATCTTATAAGATAGTAGATAGTTGACAGAATCCTTAAACAGTGTAAAAAAGATCCTGTGAATCGACCAGAAAGAGGAGTAAATAGTAAGGTGGCAAGTTAATTTATTTATTTTAGTTTTTTTATAGGGAATACTCAGATCCGAGTGAAGGGAGGAAGTTGTATTAAGCATGTTACTTGGGCAATAATCTACAATGGCTGGGACCAGCCTGTGATCTGATTGACCAAGAAGCTATCTGTTTGATAATGCGTGATTTGTGCTCAATAATTTACACAACTTTAACTTATTCTGATTTATATTTCTTGTTATTTTCTGATTGGTTCTTCATGTGGTTATGTACACAAATAAATTGAAACATAAACTGTTACAGATGAATCTATAAAAACAAAAAAAACTGTTGCAGCTGAATATTTAGTTTGGCCACCTGACCTGTTACATCCTTCTTGCCTCAAAAACACAAATACTAAAGTAGGGTTCTGTTTCTATTTGTAGGGTAAGATTATTTTCTGTACATAAATCCTCCCACATGCAAGGTCCATTTTTTCTATAAAAATAATTTTAGGCAACTTTGCAATTATTTTCAAGTGTCGCCCTAGGTCTAGTATCTTTCAGAAATTGAGAATAGCTTTTCTCCTTAATCCGTAAATGATTGTTTTTCTTGAGGATTTGTTTTGTTGTTCATTTATAATTTAATTTTTAATATCATTGATGGTTCAAGTTCAACTCAAATACATAAATTCATCTAAAATTACCCTTTAAGAAAAGAAGAAGAAAAGAAAACAAAGCAACTTTTAACAAAGTGGAAAAGTATAATTGAAAAAGTTAGGGAAAAAACAAATCCAGTCCTACAAGCTTGCTTACTTTTTTTTGCTTCAGTCCTACAACTTATCAAGTTTCTAAAGAAGTCCTAAAACTTTGAAAACAATACCCCGTTAGTCCTATATTAGATGGCTTGCAACATACCTAACGGGAAATCTCACATGGGACTTTACTCTCGTTAAGCCCCTATTGGATATGTGATATGGCACATGTAACTAGACTTAATTAGCAAAAGTGAAAATTTCGTGGAAAGGTTTCACAAATACAAAATTATGGGTACTTGAGACCCAGTTAGAGACAAAAATAATGTTTCCTCCATGAGCCTGAAGAACAACCACTTGACGTCTCTATGCTCTCAGCTAATTTGATTAGATTGAACTTCTCCTTCATAACATCCGACAAATTGGAATGTGATATTGTTGGTCTGTAAGTCTGTGGTATGAGATTGGTGGTGGTGCACTAGATTTTCATCATGAACTGCTATATGGTGAGTCCCAAGCCGGTGGTGAAGCGGTTCCTGGAGGCGAGATAGCTGGAGCTCAAGGGGAACATCATGATTTTATGCTCAAGGAGAAGAGAAAACATTATTTTTTTTTCTATAACCAAGCAACAAGTAATCATAATTTTGTGTTTGAAAAACCTTTACATGAAATTTTCATTTTTTGTAATTAAGTCCATATCATGTCATATATCCAATAATGACTTAACATGAGTTAAATGCCATGTGAGATTTGCCATTAGTTATGTGGCGAGACATCTAATATAGTACTGATAGGGGTAATGTTTTCAAAGTTTTAGGACTTCTTTACAAACTCAGTAAGTTACAAGACTGAGGTAGAAAAGAAGCAAACTTATAGGATTGAATTTGATGTTTCCCGGAAAAAGTTTCATTGGCTGGGTTGGAATTGGAACAAAAACAGAGTCAAGTACTTCGAAAAAAAAGGTTTAGTCTAGCGGCCCTAACCTAACGGGTAGAAACATCAACTTTGGTGGCTTTTCGATGTTTATGCCCAAAGCTTCAGCCATTCAACCCGAATCAGCTCCCCAGGAGGACCCATGGTTGTTGTTTTTCTCCCAGGGAAGTGTTTTCCTTTACCCAAAATTACTGCGAAAGACCAATTCTAATTTCTCTCGACGCTCTATTTCTCCCATGAGAAAACAAAATTTTCTAAATTTTCTTGTACTTTCTTTGCTTGCCTCTCACTTTTCTTGCGCACATTTCTTCAGAAATGAGACGACGCGCGAGCCGCCAACCGGAGGTACTGTCTCTTGTCCTCTTACTCTTCTTGTGTTTCAGATTTCTGTTTGATTTGTGATTTTGGTCATCTGAGCAGAGGAGATGGGCTGAATGGTGTTTTGGTTGCTCCTGCTTACAGCTCTTTTGGCCGCGCGTCGTCGTTCGGAAGTTACTTAACATCAGCTCCAAAGACTCGGACTACAGCGCCGACACTGAAGATGATGACGTCTCCGATTCCAACTCGGAAGGAGGAGGTTTGGTCCCAAAATTCTCTTGTGAATAAAACCACAGAAAGTTATTTCTCTTTTCGTACTTTGTTTGTACTCTTTTCCCTAAAGGTGAAATCTTTATTGGTTTTCTGAAGTTTCTGGTATCTTTCTTTGTTTAAACTTCAAATTTGTAGAGATAGCCATTTTCAGTTTAGTCTAATACAAGAATGCTTTACAGAAGTCGGTCAATGGAGGAGGGAACCACGATTTAAGGGGAATAGAGTGGAGGAAGATCAGGCTGGTCCTAATGGTAATGTCTGTTGTTGGTTGGAGTATTTGGTTTCAGCAAAATGTACTGAATATATTGTATCGCCTTTCTTTCTGGCACTATCTTGTGGTTGTTGTTTAGTTGACAAGAGATTCTACTGTAGGGTAGGAGGAGCACTGGTATTTTGTTCAAATTCAGCAGTGACTTGGAAGATACTAGACTAGTCCGTGCTAAAGACAGTAGAATTAACTTCATTTTCACTGTTGAAGATAGAATAACTTTACTGGCCGAAAAAAAAGGGAAGATAGAATTACATGTGTAGTCGAGAGAAGCAATTTGTTATTACTGCTTCATACACAAGTGAAGCTAGCAAAGCTGAAGTTTAAATCATGGTCCAAAATTTGTCTCCTATTATTTCATTCTGATAAAATTAGAGTAGACTGTAAAATGTTGTTCATTGTGGTAGGATCGTTGAAGTACAGGCATCTCATATTACGCACTGATATACAGATTTTATACTTTTACAACCATGGCTATCCAATTCTTGATGTAATAGAGCCACAATGATATTTTGAAACGTCCTATGTCAAGACTTTGAGTTTATATTCTGATTAAGATAATTGGTTGAACAAATTCAGGATGTTTTTAATATAGCTGTTGAGTGTTAAAAGGACTGTCAAAAGGGTGGATGCTCTCACCTGGGTCCTCTTTCCTTCTGGCTTCTTTCTGTGACCAATTACTGCATAAGGCAAAAAAACTTTTGTTGATGTTTGTAGTGAGACTTCTTCTGCCATTCTTCCCTGCAAAATATTGGTCTAAGATATGAGGAAATGCTGCATAACTTAATGTATTCAACTCTGAGTCAACTCTGCTTACAAAAGTATCAAAACCGAATTGGATATCATGATTTTGGAAAGCAAACATACTCTTTTTTCCTCTTATAACAAATGTGTTAGATTAGCAAGGAACACAATTTATATGGGCTGCTCTATGCCCTGTTTCTTCTTTTTTATCAAAAGATCCAGAGTTTCCTAGCCTTTATGCTGCTGAATTTGTCCCCTCTGGATACGGAATGTTCATTCATCCAGAAGTTACAGTATCAATTCATCATTTCTTAATTTCCTGCATGCTCCAACTTACATAGACCTCACCAACCAGCACTGATATCTTTTTGTTCAGATGGCCTTCCAAGGATAAGGAGACGAATGTCAGAAACTTTCAGGGCGCAATATATAAGCACAAAGGAAGTGAGGTGCAATGCAAATTTCTTTCTTTCTTTCTTATCTTCTTGGTGACAAATATTAGAATGTAGTTCATGGAAGCTCATGATATGTAGTTTGTCACCCTTTTTTTCTTTTTTTCTTTTACTATTAGGATTTTCTTGTAATAGTTGAATTCCTTTGTTTCATTTGTTTGCTAGAATATGTGTTGGTACATGGAATGTCGGGGGAAAAGTGCCACCTGATGACCTATATATAGATGATTGGATAGATATTGACGAGCCTGCTGATGTATATGTGCTTGGGTAAGTGTCTTGGTATTTATTTTGAGTTGTGCTCATTGAGAAATTACTTCTATGCTGAAGTCCTGTCCTTGTCATAGCTACACCTATTACAACTACTAATATCTTAGAAGTGCATTCTCAATACTGGTTAAATGCATCACTATTTTGATGACAGTAAAAGGACAAACTGTTTTTGCCCCCTTAGAAGAGTATACAGTTTAATATTTACATGAATGAATAAAAATATGTGAGGACTGTTTTAAATCTTATCTAAATATCCAAATTTGGTCTACACTGTGTAGAGATTGCAATGGAAGAGATGATGAAAAATATCTTCCAATTTGTTTCTTAAATAAAGTAGCGTGTGGCATTTGATCAGTTCATGAACAACCATTTTTGTTGGTGGCCTTGGCAATTCAGTATTTTAGGCATAATATTAGCTTTCTTCAAGTCCTGCCCCTGTGTTGTTTTAAAATGAGATCCTCTCATGTTTACAGGCTTCAAGAAATTGTCCCCCTCAGCGCTGGGAATATCTTTGGACCTGAAGATAGTCGCCCTGTACTCAAGTGGGAAAATATCATTCGTGAAACACTGAATAGAATTCAACCTGCAATGGGCAAGGTGAAATGCTACAGTGATCCTCCATCACCATCAAAGTTTAGGCCATCAGATGATGTTCAGAATATAGAAGAAGAGATGTTATTTGGAAGTGGTAGTGATGTTGGTGAAGAGGTTCATCCACTGGATGATGAATCTAGAGATTTCTATGAGGTTATAGACAGTTCAGTCACAAATTTTGGAGTTCCAGACTATGATGATAATACCAAAACTGGAGGGCTTGTAGAAAAGGATTCTGGAGATCAGTATTCTTCTCCAAAGAAGTTTGGAAGGTTGAACTGCTTGCAGGTGGATGGTGATGAGAGCGAAGGCATGCCTAGTAACAAAGCAAATTTGAAACTAACAAGAATGCTTAGCGGGTCTGAAAGGATGGATTTGAGCTGGCCAGAGCCTCCACTAGACTTGCTATCTCAACATGTTTTGGAGAAGTCGAACTCTTTCAAATCAGCCAAGGCTTTCAAATCATTCAAGTCTTTTAAAGCATATAATTCTTTCAAGTCTGTGAATGAGACTCCACTGGGAATGGAGTTGCTCGCAGAACTTGACCTGGAATCACTGTTGAAGAGGAAAAGACGGTCATCATACGTAAGAATAGTGAGCAAGCAGATGGTAGGGATATTCATCACGATATGGGTTCGAAGGGGCTTGCGCAGGCATATTCAGAATTTGAAGGTATCAACTGTTGGTGTTGGGGTCATGGGCTACATAGGTAACAAGGTATGCCTTTATGAATGCTGATTGCTTGCAATTCATAATTGACTATTGAGTTTGTTGATTTCTCTTAATGTGAGCATCTCAATGATGATATTCCCCAACTAAGTTGAGATCAAGGCACAGCTGTGCTAGATTATGAAGAATGCATCTTCTGAAACTGTTATTCAACTGATTCTTTGATTAGTCCATGAGTGGCTATATTGTGAGGGCAGAAGAGGCTGGATGAAACCCATACCAGCTTTAACTTGCATTCGTGGACATGCACAAACTTGAACTGTTTGTTTTTTAGCCATTATCACTTTTCCATGAATTGCATCTCCAAGTTTATGCTCTTGTACATTTTAGGTTAGTTTCATTGATGGTGATGGTGTTGGCATAGGCAGTTTAGTGCTTCTATGGTGGAATGATGAAAGGAAGTGGGCAATGCTTTGGTCAACATATTATTCGAAGGTTTAGGCTTTTATTTTTGTTATCTTAATTAGTATTTCTCAACAATATATTGTTGTAAAAATTTTCTTTACATCATTATCTTTTTACCTTTTATGTGTTCTCTATTTTCACCTATTTGGTGAACTTTGAATTTCCTATCTTTTTCCTAAAAAATTTCTGGATTAGTTTTTTAGGTTTTGTAGATAGGAGTAGCACAATTATTCGTTAAACATTTTGCTAAAGGACAATTTTATTTTGAAAAACATCATAGTGTACAGCTTTGGAACTTGAGGTTTTCGTTCACATTCCTCTCTCTCTCTCTCTCATGTAAAAAAGTTGTTACAGTAAAACTTGTGCTTCTTCTGAGGGTATCTTGTCCTTCATTCTAACAGGGATCTGTATCAGTGAGCATGTCAATATATCAGACACTCTTCTGCTTTGTATGTACTCACCTTACAGCAGGAGAAAAAGAAGGTGATGAGCACCGAAGAAATGCTGATGTTCAAGAAATACATAAGAGAACCAATTTTCATAAATTTTCTGCAATTGGCCTTCCCAAAACGATTCGTGATCATGAGTGAGTATATTGCTTATTTTAGTTCCACTTCCAATATGCTTAATTTAATATATCCTGACCAGTGGTATGTATTATTGGGAATGGAGTTCTTTCCATTTCAGTGCTGGTGAAAAACAGAACTAAGCTATCTTCAGTTTTCATTGGAAACTTATCTGAATATTTATTTTTTCCTCTGAAAAAGATAACCTTTTCACCTTGTAGCTCACTTTCTTTTTCTGCAGAAAAATATTTTGGTTGGGCGATTTAAATTATCGTATCAGCCTGCCATATGAGAAAACACGTGAGCTAATCTTTAAGAATGAGTGGTCAGAGTTGATGGAGAGGGATCAGGTGTGTGGAAATATCAGAGGAGCCTTCTGCCTTCTCTCTTTTTTTTTTTTTTCTTGATAATGCCTTCTCTTTCTTCTCATTTCTCTCTGAAGTTTCTCTGTGTTCTTCTGTCATCCTAAAGCTAGACCTAGTTTCTGCTATAGAAGGAAAAGAAGACTTACCAATCAGTCCATATGGAAAAAATAAATGGTATCATCAAGTGCATTTATATTTTGAAAATCAAGGGCATCCACTATCTGGAGCTACAGAATGAGCACTATAGTAATTAATAAACCGCTGAAATGGCTGTAAATTATATTATGTTCTTGTGACAGCTTATAATGGAACTGAAGAAAGGCCGTACATTTGATGGATGGTCTGAAGGCACTTTGAATTTCGCTCCAACTTACAAGTATGAGATGAATTCAGAGAATTATGTTGGGGAAGATCCAAGGGCTGGAAGGCGAACACCAGCATGGTATGCCTTTGTACAAAGACTGGATTTTTTCATTGTTAATTTTCCTTCTAACATTCAGTGTTGCAGGTGTGATAGAATCCTTGTGTATGGAAAGGGAATAAGGCAATTATGTTACAGGAGGGCTGAACATAAACTTTCTGATCATCGCCCCGTTACTGCTGTATATATGGCTGAGGTTGAGGTATTTGTTCCTAGAAAGCTACAGCGGGCTCTAACATTTACAGTTGCTGAACTTGAAAATGAAGAACTGATATCAGAAATGGGCATTTGACATACTCTTGCATGCAAATGCTTCGGTTGGAAAAGGTGAGCAGTTAGCTATCTTAAGCAGTTTGTGCAGTTGATTTGTTTTACTTTGTGCCCGACAAAGTTAATTCCACTGCATGTTGCTCTCTTTTGTCACTGATTTCATGATATATACTATTATGTTTTTTGGGTACAAAGGATGGCTAAAGGGGAAGTAGAGAGTTGAACCTTTGGCCTCGGGTGAAGACTTTAAAAACTTTGACCACTATGCCGATGCTTGGGTCGTTAAGTAAATATTATAATTTTCTTTATCATCGCCAAATAGAAAGGGAAAAAGCTGTTGGTGTGATAGCCTTTCTGATTGTTATTTGTCCAAAAGTGCATGAATAATACAATAATAGAAGCTTGAACCTACAAACCTCTAACCTGAAGGAGAAACTTCCGAGTGCCTCATCTATGGAGATGCGTGCGGATATTGTACTGTGAACTGTGATCAACAACTGATTTCGTTTTATCAAGTATTCCATAGGTTATCCTCCAGCATCTGTTAATGAAATTGTTTTTTTCTTTACTGATCCAGGGGAGCTCTTAATTGGAGTCACCAGGGAAGCCGGTGAGGGTGCTATTGCTGGTCAGCTGTGCCGAAGCTTTGCAAGTTGAAACGGGGAGTTTTTTGTGATTCATCTGGCTTTAATTATTTTTTTTTGTATTGCTACAGCATCAGATTGTATAGTGCAGCATACCTTTCTTGTTGTAGATACATGAAATCAGGTGTAGGGATTTTTGTTAGCCCTGGTGTGTGGGCGCTACCTGTGTTGTTCCATAGGCAATTGGAGATGTAAAGATGTTGAAAGGTACAGAACCATGCAGATGAATCGTTTGTTGTAAATTCTGAAGCATTTTTCCTGTGGGTTTCTTTTCTTTCAGTCTTTCTTGTAATCCGAGTACAAATTGTAGGCATAAAAAATTTGAATTGCTCCATTCATCTTAATGCAAGAACCAGTGCTTGCTTGCTGCTTTGTCCGCTTCCGCTCAGGTTAGCAAGGAACCTAGTACAGAACTGGTGTTAGCTTACCGGGTAACCATAGATTCTTGCAGACCAAACTAGTTGTCTTCATACCAAAAATTAAGAATCAGGAAGTAAAAGGAGCCCATTGAATTTTCGATGTGAACAAGAAAAATAAGTCTTCCAACATTTTCATTCAACTTAGAAACAAATGAAAAAGGTCCGGCCATGTTGGATCCAGTGCAATAGATCAAGTAAGATCTCTAGTATGGATGCTTTCCACGGAAATCCCTTTGCATGCATTTCTTTAAGCGTCTTCATTGACTTTGATGTGTCATTGGCTAGAAGAAATCCTTTGATCATCGTATTGTAAGTGCAGCCGTTAGGATTGCAACCATCTTCTGCAAATTGTTGGACGCTGAGTCGATGGAACAAATCTTCTGCCATTTCACCTTTCTCCCCCTAAACATGTCGACAATTGGGATAGTATAGGTAACGATGTTTGGTTCAACCGCACTACTTAAATAGAGTTTTAAGGCGTGATCCAATTCTTCATCTTTGCATAACTAGCCAAGTCAGGTGCAAGGCCACTGAATGAAGCCAACGAATCAAATACTCGTCTTGCCTTAACCATTTTACGCCTGCAAACAATATGCATTGGTCAAAGCATTCTTCATTCCTGCAACTCGTAGATAGAAGGCAGTTGTTGTCGGTGGAGCATACATCGAACACAGAAAGGGCATTGCTTTAGTAGATTGCTTAGAATGGGTCAGACAGGGAGGACGAGAATTTGAAGCAAGGAAAGATTGGAAGGAGAGAAAATAAGGACAAGGATGGAGAAGGAGAACTGCGGCTCCTTTCTCTCCCTCACGATCAAAAGGGTGGAACGTGCGCAAATTGGAAAAGTAAAAAAACAGTGCACCAGCCGGGAATCGAACCCGGGTCTGTACCGTGGCAGGGTACTATTCTACCACTAGACCACTGGTGCAATTTTGAAATTTAAATTAAAATTAATATTTATTAACACTTAACTATATTCAGGAAACCTCAAAATCTTTTGAAAATCGGACTGATGTGGGTCCCTGTGATAAATGTCAGCCACCGTCATAATCCTTTAAGATAGAGAATAAATGGACCATCCTGTTTTTGAACTAAAAACTTTCACCATAAAGACAAAATTTTTTTGTTAAATAGAAAGATCCCATATGGTTAAAAAAATATGTTACATCAATATTTTACATAATGATGAGACATCTTCTTTTATTACCAATTAATTTTAAGCTGAACGTTTTAACATAATATTTACGGTAATAGGTAAAGCAATTTCAAACGCCATTTTGTTCTAAAATTACTGTTTTATCCTCATTCAAATTGCATAATTTCTCCCATGTCCCACGGCTTTACTCAGACTATTCACTCCCTTCTTCGTTAGTGAATTCAGCCGGTTGCTGCTGTCCCATCTCACCACCACCGTCCTTCAATGGTGTTCTTAGGCACCAACCATCATTCCTAAGCTTCGTTCATTTGTAGGCCTTTTCCAAAGTTCCAACTTGCTATGATCTAAGCTCAATCCCAATACGGGATTTGATGTGTTCATACTTATTTTATATTATGAAAGATACTAATAAAATATAAATATATATGGATGTAAGGAGTAGAGCGTATGTTTGACTTACACTAAATTAGGACAGATGGAGTACTTATTTAGGAACTTCATAAGTTCACCTAATATTTCCTTATAAATTTATGGATAGTTACTAAAAAATTAAACAAGTTAAACACGAATTCAGAAAAATAAAAATGTGGAAATAACTATGGATGAAATTCTAATAAGCTTTTATTCAATTTTCAATTTTACACTAGAACATTTAACGTGATCTCTCAAAAACCAAAAAAAAAAAAAAAGTGGCGTAATGAACAGACAAATAATAGACCCCAATGACAGTAACCCATTTGGCCGGTTATCTTGAGTAATAAGTAATTCTTATCCCCATTGAATTTCGTCTTGGAAGAAAATGACATATACCCAACCCTGAAAAAATAAAATATTACCACAAGAGGAACGAGGAAAAAGAAAGATCATTTCACTCGCCTATCAACCCATACACTTGATGACACTGCCTTAAAAGGCTATCTATACAATATTAAAATGGAAATATTGACGGCAAAGAAACATCTGACCTAAGAAGGAACATAACTAAAATACAAACATTAGATCACACATTTGGACTTCTATCCATATCTCTATAGCATTCAACAAAGAAAAAGGGAAACCTATGGCTATTTCCAGATATTCTTCAGCTTTTGTCACCAATATCATGAAGAAGATGGAGGCAGTTACTACATTAAGTAGATCAGGACCGCAAAAGCGCAGGCTTTCTTAACCAGTACTGCTTGAACCGCTGCCTCGCGTATTCCATGTAGTCGAATTCAATCTTGTTTACGTAACCCTATATATTTAATCACCAAGTTAGTCCACAGAATAGATTCATCAGCAGCAGAGAAAGATCGAGTCTTGAGGATTCTCTAGAGCATACCGAAATTATCCCCCATAAACCCCAAAACAGATGGTTAGCGAGAGTATAGTTTTCTGCATCCTCAACTAGTTGCTCAACTTCAGACTCATTAGGTTCATCACCTGCAAAGCACAAGAGAATTGATCAAAGTTTCTGTAATCTGAGAACGTAGATAAAGAACCTAATCTAAGAATTTGCGCGACTCTAGACAGATAAAAGATGCTCGACAGTTTCAGCTACCAGCTATTTTTAGTATGAAATATGGGGGAGGAGGATGAACTAACCTGAGGAGCTCAGATATGTGCGGACAAATCTCCGTCTCTCTTCCAGATCTATCAACAAAATGCAATCACGACGATCAACGAATTTAGGCATGACCATGAAACTGGTTGGTGCTGATTAGTGTAGCATGGTTCTTTACTTACCAGGGTATTTGCTATAGTCTAAAATATGAGGCATCTCGGAGTGATAATTTGCTGCCATCTCGCAGAAGTGATTTGCAATGTCATAAGCCACGGGATTGAAACTAGCATACTCATAATCCTGCGATAGAGGGACAGTAAATTTGTGAGAGAGCAGTGCCGCTATGTGGCAGGTTCAGCCGTGGAAGTTACAGAATTTGAAGACCTTGCTTCTACTCAACCATAAATAAACAAGAAACTCACAATTATGGTTATTGCTCTTGTCTCTTCATCTATCATAATGTTACCGTATTGTAAATCATTGTGGCAAAACCCAATTTCTTGATTGTTCCGCGGTAACAGTTCCTCAAGTAATGTGATTTCGTCTTCCAAAGAGTCCAAGCAGAACTCCTTCACATCTTCTAAGGTACATAAACTCTTTGCCTCAGCAAGCCATGTCCTGCAAACGTTAATGGCATCACTCATTGGGGTACCCTCAACCTGAAAACACAGTCTAGTTTCTGAGACAGGAAGTAGTACTAGTACCTCATTCTGGCCCAAAGGAGCACGTCTTTTGGACCAGGCATGTCAAGACCATGGAACTCCCTCAATTTAGCCGCTATAAGGGCAGATACCTCTCTGTCACGAAGATCCTCAGCAGAGAGTGTCTGGGGAATTCCATTTATAAGCAGGGTTAAATGAAACAAAAGATTAGCACGAACCGCACAGAAGAATTACATTATCAAGATTACAGAAAATGGGGATCGCTAAGACTAGGCCATGTGCTTCAAAATTCTCAAATTCATTTAAGGGCGCCATCGAACTTTTCATTTTCAATAGTTGCAACAGAAGGCATACTAGAACAAACTATGACTGAGCAGAATGAGCAGACAGGCCAAGACAACTGAACCGTTACAAACAAAACCAACTGTGCCTAAATAGCCTTACATAACACTTTAGTTGGTATTCTAAACTCAAAACCATAATATGATTGATGCCCTTTAATACAAAGCCTCTTGCTTTAATCAGAAAATTTCAACAGCCACTACAATCTTTAAACAAAGCAGAAAGAGACAGAGAAGGCCCACATAAAATGACAAGCACTAATAATTAACAAATACACCAACCATATATCATGAAAGGAAAACAACAACTTGACATACCCTGGCATGGATGAACTCCTCAACTCTTCCATCAGCAAATCTCCCAAGAAGGCGCGGCCCCTGACCGTGCCTTGACATACACTCAAACGTAATAATCTCATCATCCCTATTGAAGAACAAGTCAACCCCATCCCCATAAACCCTAACCAGAACTTTCCGGCGAAGATCACCGCACTTTCTCGGCCAATTTATCTGGTAAACCTCGTTGGTCATGGCACCTTTTAATGGAATCACCTGTAATTCCTGCATATCTTCAATCGCATCCCCCCAATCAGATGCCAGAGACTGCAGAACTTTCTTTAGCTCCTCCGGGGCAGAACATGGGATCAACCCGTTAATCTTTATCGCCATTTTTGAATTTCAGCCAAGAAACGAGAGCTGACTTGGTCTGAGGCAAATTTAAGAAGCAACCATATATAAAGAAGCTCACAGAAAAATTCCCAGATCATCAAAATGAACAATTGATTGTGGGAAAGCTCAAAAAGAAATCAAAAGCAGCGGCGAAGGCTCGAGGAATCGATTCTGAAGAAGTGGGAAAAAAGAACTCACCAGTGAGCAGATAAAAGGACGATCAAAATGAAAACCAGAGCCAATTATCAAAGGAAGTTGCAACGAAGGAATCAGCCAAGTTTGATAATCGCTCTCGATATATAAACAATAAAGTCAACCAAGAAACCAACTTATTGCGGTATTCGGCCGTTAGAATCAAAATGGTCTCAGAGAAAAGATGGATTTTTCCAATTAAGAACTAAAGAAAAGGGCTTTTTGTCTTTTGCTTTTTTTTTTTTTCTAATTTCTGGAATAATAAATGGCGTGTTGGATTTTTGCTCGCTTCCGCTGGAAATAAATACTTATCAATATGAACGCGGTGATGGGGACGATGGGATTTGTGGGCCAGCACCTCGGCCTTGAAGTGCGTGAATCTGCTCCAACGAATCAAGTGTTAGCACGTGGAGGCGAGTGAGAACAAGTTGAATCTTTCCGCGCAGAATCTGTGTTTCGCGGTTACCCAACTGAATTTTGTGTATTAGTTTGAAAAGGAGATAGTACCAAACCGACGGAAGAAAAAAAAAAGCCAGAAAATATTGGGTCGGGGTCTTGTAACCATTCAGAGTTCACCACGTATAAGATTGGTTTGCATAGTCTTCCTACTTTCTGTTTTTGTTCTTTACTTTAAATACATAATTTCACGCACCGTCACACAATGCAGCATTTGGCGGAGCGGTTGGTAATTGTGTGTGAAGATCGGAGGACAAGGGCTCGAGGCTTCTATCTTCCATTTTGGCTCATGCTCCTTCTCTTTTTACATCCCCCAACATTTTTTGTCTATAGTTTTGTTTCGTTTTTAACGTTTTTGCATCTTCTATTTGTCTTTTCAATCTTATTGTTTTTCATCTTTTTTTACAAAAATAAAATCCCTAGTTTCATTTTTTTTATTTTAATTATGCACAAAGAAAATATAGTTCAAGGAAAATAACAAATATCAAAGAATAAAAGAACATATAAGAACTAAAAAATAATAAATAGAAATTATAAAAGAACAAGCACCTACTTTATCTAAAAAATAAATAGAAATATATAAAATAACAATCAACTGCTAATAAAAGAACAAGTAAAAACATATAAAAGAACAAATAACTTGTAGTAAAAGAACAAAGAGTAATGGCTAAAAGAACAAATAGTTCCTAGTAAAAAGGCAAACTGCAACTGATAAAAAAATAAATAACTACTAATAAAATAATAAACAACTGCTAATAAAAGAACAAACAACTACTAATAAAAGAAAAAAAATTATTAATAAAAGAATAAATAACTACTAATAATTAATCTAAAGAATAAGCATAAATTAATAGAAGAACAAACAACTACTAATAAAAAAATAAATAACTACTAACAAAAAAACAGAAAGTATCTAAAGAACAAACATAAATTGACAAAAGAACAGACAACTAGTTTATCTAATGAATAGATAAAAATTGATAAAAGAACAAATAACTACTGATAAAAGAATAAATAAATATTAATAAAAGAACAAACAGTTAATTTTTATTAAAAAAAACAAGCATGATTTAATGAAAGAACAGGCAACTACTAGTAAAAAATAATAATTACTATCAAAAGAATAAAGAGTATCTAAAGAACAAGCAGAGGTTTATAAAAGAACAAATAATTCCTAATAAAATAAAAAATAATTATTAATAAAAAAAATAAATAACTATTAATAAAAGAATAGACAACTTGTTTATCTAAAGAATATGAAGAAATTTATAAAAAAATAAATAACTATTAATAACAAAATAAAGTACTTCTAACAAAATAGCACGCAACTAGTAAAGAACAAGCAGAAATTGACAAAAGAAAAAATATTTGCTAGTAAAAAAATAAATAACTATTGATAAAATAAATAAATAACTACTAATAAAAGAACAAATAAGAACTAATTAAAAATGAAAAATATTTCAATTTTTTAGAATTGGCTACTTTTTTTCTTATTTTTTAGACATTGTTGTGTTAAATTTTATATTACTTTTTAGGACGTATTGGAAGAAGGAACAAGCTAGAGCAAAAAATGAAAGAAAAAAATATAAATCAAAGAAAATATGATATTATACAAAAATTTTAAATTAAAGCAAACAATGGAAATGAGAGTAAACTAACGAAACAAGACAATACATAATTAAATGTAAGCAATAGAAAAGAAAAAGATAGTATAATAAAACAAAGAGAGAGTTTTTTGTTCCAAGATGAAAGAAGTGAAAAAAAACCAATAGAAAAGTGCCCAATGGAACACTTGATTAAAAAAAAAAAATTAGAACAAGAGAAAATAAAAAACAAAGAGCAAAAAAAAAAAAACTTGTAGGACTTTTTTGAACTAATAATGTGATTGATTGGTTTGTAAAACTTTGGTGCCAAATTGTCTATTTTTATATTATATGATGATGAATTATGACATAAGCCAAGCCTACATAAACAGAGGTGAGCATGGATTGTGTAAAACCAAAATCTAACTCGAACCACTTTTATTAGGTTGGGTCGAGTTGGGTAAAAATTGACTATGGTTCAAGGGTTGGTTCCATATATCTGAGAATCAATGGTTCTTAGATTAGTTCTGGTTTCACATTGAACCAACTCGAGCTGGAACCAAACCGAAGTTATGATATTACCAAATTATCCATACATTTATGTATTGAAAAAATAAAGAATTTTGAGAATGTTTTAGTCTTTTATATTAAACTCTAAAATTAATATTCCTAATCTTGAATCTAAATTAGAATAGGGGATAAAAAATTATTTACGTTTTTATATTGTAAGAAATTACAATGATATGATGGTCGGTTTGGTTTAAGTAGCAAGCAAATATTTGTTCAGATTAAATATTGTCTTCTTTGTACAGATAAAAAAAATGAGATAAAGTATATGATCAATGATTTTCCAGAATTTGTGAAATCACTTGCAAGTAGATGTATTTACTTTCTTGTTGCATGATGTAACGACATGTGAAACTCTATAAATATTATTAAGAATGTATGTATTTAAATATAAATTTAGTTCTTGGGTTAAGTAAAAAAATTTTGAAACCGAGTCTATTTCAAATTGGTTTGGTTTTACCAGAAAATTGACCTAAACCGACCCATGTTTATCCCTATACATAAAACTTACGCAAAAAAAATGAAACTTTAGCAGCAAGCAATCTGCAGCCTTCACGCATTTTCTGCTTCCATGACTAAATTCCCAAACAAAACCTTAAATCACAGAACAGATAGCAAGTTTCTTCCTTCTCTATTATGTATGACTTTCCTTTCATACCGGTTACGCGCAGCGACCAGAGCAGAGATGGGGACTGGGGAGCTATAAAGGGCACTTACACTGGCCTGGAGAACTAGTGACTCAATTCCTACTAAAGTTAGACGCAAAGTCCCAACAGCAAAAACCATGCCCATCTCCTGGGCTTCCCTGAGCCTTGACGAATCGCTGTCGGATCTGTCGCATAGCGGACAACATCTGACCAACACCATTTGGACAGCTGACTCGATCGTTTGTCTGTGGCGAATTAAATTTGCTTGTTTGTGACGGATTATTTCTCCTGTTCGAGCGCCAGTGGACTATTCTTGCTCTGTGCAATCCTTCGACCGGAGAATCCAGATTTCTACCCAGGAAGAGGTGCCCATAAGGCAGTTTGCAGTTTATTCGCTGGGCACCGATTCCTGGAGTAAGTTTTTCATTGGAAACCGAGCAGATGTTGGATAAACGGGGCTTATAGCATTTCACTTTGGGAGTGAAGGGTTTGAACTTTGAAGAGATCGAAGGGGCCAAGCAAGGAGTCGTGGATGCAACCATTCAGGTACCAGGGTTGGCTTGCCTTCCTTGGAAAAATACTCGACACACGCACATCCTGGTTTCATGTCTTCGGAATGAGTGTCATACTGATGACAAGGTGTTTCTGTTGTGCTACGGATAAATGAGAAAGCCTTCTCGCAGTTTTAAGTTTTAACCACTCCCACATGAAAATACGAAGAAATTATTGTCAATCTCAACTCAACAAGAAACACATGAATATACCTGCATTACATATTAATTATATTTTATCATCTTATATATTTTTATATAATACTGTGATGTAAAATAATAAAAAAAAAATTATCTCACCTCACCCATGCACCGTGCTAAATGCTCTGTATAAATGTGATTTTATGTTTGTATCATGATTCTACATTTTTTTTTTTTTTTGCTGTTGTAGCTTCTCAACCCCAGACAAGTTGGGCATATTGTCTAATACACGGTGTTGGGCACCGAAAAGAACACAGATATGATATCAATCTCCATAGCTGATAGCTGAAGATTTCTATTAAGACTTCTCCAATACCCACAAACACAAAACAAATACATGATCACATTATTCTATTTCAATCTGATACCCTGAGACAGAGAGCCACAAACCTTAAAATGCGATGTTTACCAGGGAGAGCCACTGGTCTAATTAACAAACCACCCAAGCTAGGGGGTGGGTGCTGCTCTCAGGCACTGGACGGCTGCCAGATCGCTCAACTGTGGGCTGCAGATGAATTTGATACACCCAGTTTTTAAAACCATCTCTTCCACAATGTTATATACGTTCTAATTCTGAGTTATGTACATCTTGGAACTTTTAACCAGATGAACTTATATACATCTAATCCTTAGTCTCCAGTATAAAACAGGAATGAAAAGGAATAGTATCCCTCTGATACGCCTATCAGGGCTTGGATCCCAGCTATTTTACTAGTCCTTTTTCTCCCCATTTTCCCCTTCACAACATGGTCCTGCTCACCAGCCCCCACTCACCTCACAGAAGCCGAGGATAAGATATAACTTGAGAGAAAAGGATACCACATCATCTGCGGTACCGGTGACGCTTGAAGTTGAAATAAACATGCAATATGCCACGTTCAAATGTACACTTGAAACCCTTCTTGTGAGAGTACTCCCATTCCTTGTTTACAACTCGGAAGGCCTACACAACAATTAACATAGGTATCAGTGAAGTATTCGGCAAGTAGCAAATAAACAATCTAAAGTCCAATTATCAGATCAAGTCCACTTACAATGTCCTCGTAGGGTGGCCCAGCATGGAACCTTATGATGCATGTTTCTGAACTGTTCCCATCTTTCTCGATAGTGTATATTGGAGATTTTGTTTTGTCAACTAGATCTGGGTAGAAGATGTTAAATTTGTATCCATGCACGATCTTTGGGGGTGGGTTATCATGATCATAGTGAGTCTGGTTGTATTTGTTCCACTCATATCCAGTGTGGACACGATTGAAATATTTTGGCTTTCTAGGCCTGTATTTGTCGTGCCACCAATACACCTGCATATACAAGGATTTATTTAGCTTGAAAGAGACCAGTAAAATGATAACATTAAATATAGATTCACTGGGATGTTTAAAAGAATTCACCTGTGAGTCCAAGTTCACTTCTGCCCCAGAGCCAAATGTAGCATCACCCTCCTCCATGGCTCCCATTTCTTTCATGGCACTCAGCTGGAAGTTATCTACTGCTGGAGATGGTTTTGATTTTAAAGTTTCTCTAACCCGTCTCTCTTGTTCTTCAAAGACAGCCTTTCGCTTTTGCTCCTGAAAAATGGCAGCCAAGGTCCATGTTTCTTTGTAGGAACAAGAAAATTAACAGGGAAAAAGAACAGGAGCTAATGTCAAGTAATTCTTTCATTCATCCAAAAGCTGTCACAAAAGATCCCAAGTCCCTTGTTTATATGAAAGGGTATTACTAAAAGGGAATAAATATTTATAAAATGGAAAGTAATAACAAATTTCAAAACAAAAGCCCAGGCCTTTAAGCTAAACTTAAGTTTGCCAGGAAACATGTCTTTATGCACTACATCAGTGCCCAATTTCACTGTTCATAGGTATAGGGCAAGGACAATAATGTAAAACGTCTTACCAGCAAAGCCCTATCTTCTTCTGGGTCTATTGCTTCTCCATCCTCATAACCATGTAAAGGAACAGGTGAAAAGGATCCAGCCTCTTCTGCCTCAAGGGGCTCTTCTTCTGGCGAGGGTTCAGGGGAAAATACTTCCTCATCTGCAAATCAACAGAGATACCAACATTGTTACAGGTGCCTTCACTTGAGAACATTATTATAAACCGTGATGAGCAAATGATCATACCTTCGACCTCCTTCTCACTAACTTCTTCTATTGGCCTCAAATCATCAACAACTTCAGTTTCCAGTCTCTCTTCAACTGCCAAAGGCTGCTCAAGTTGTTCCAAATGCTTGCGCAGCATTTTCACATGTATTTCCTTCAGACAACCCTGTGCAGAAATTTGCAGGTGAGTAGAACAAATCAGAACCTAATAAATTACTCCCTCCATCCAAATAATAATAATAATAATAATAATATTAAAGACATTTCTCTAATTTTCATAAATTTAAGGATAACACACCACATTATTTTTACTGCATGTTTCTCTTCCACTCCTTTGTCCTAAATGCAAGTATAACATGTAAGTGGTGCCTTTGTAGTTTACAGCCAGCCGGTGAAGTTGGAATTCATCAGCGGCATTAATTTTGGGACAGTTCTAGAAAGCGTCATTCTTCTTGGGGTAGACAGATTATTGCTGTTAGACAATTTCGATACAAACCTTTGCTTTGTATATTTTTAGGCGTTTTAGAACAGCTTCCCAATATTCTACGACTTTTGCTGTACCAGTTCGCATCTGTGATTCTATCTGCAACCTCAATGCCTCCAATTCCTTCTGACTTTTCTCTTCCAATATATTTCTTACATCTGCCTCAATACTAGAGTGCAGACCCCTTTCTTCAGCAAGTAATTCAGCTGGAGGTTCATGCCCACGAACTCTAGCTCGATCAAGTGCATCCTTCTTCCTTGCTTCAGCCAGCTCCCAGTTGCAGACCACCATAAGTGCCTAACAAGTTACTTGTATCAAGGCAATGCTGCACATGTTGGAATGAGATAAGAGATGCACAAAAAATGAGAGGCAGTTCTAGCCACAACAGTCCACATCCCAGCCCAGTTTGCACTCCCTCAGCCCAAAACAAAAGCTAGAACGGAAAAGGTGTCTCAGTTTCCAAACAAAGAATTGTAGAGAATTAGGGAGTCTAGCACCCAGCAAGATGTGGAAAAGGATCATACCTCCCAATAGTCTATATGTGTTTGAGTCTCTCTATCCATATCAAGATGCATTTTGATGTCATCTTGAAGTTCGTCCATTTCTTTTAGTGTCAACCCCTGGATAATTGATGGAAAAAAAAAATTAATATACAAATAAACAAGGCAATCATTTGTCTTCTCATAACTAATTACATGCTGCTGAAAGAGTTACTCCCTCCGTCCCAAAATTTTTGCTCCATTTGACTTTTTATTGTATTTTGACTTGAATTTATTTATATTATTATTTGTTAGAAAAAATTAAAAAATATATATTTAGAAACTACATGTCTTGATTTATCAGTCATATATAAATATTTTTCATTTATATATTAAAATGTTGAAAATTAAAAATCCTTGATTAATTGCCGAAAAAAAATAGAGCAAAAGTTTTGGGACGGAGCCATGGAGGGAGTAACATTTTTTGAACTGCTTAAAAAAATTAACATTTTTCTCCACAAACATAATATTTCCTGAAATCATAAGAAAACAGCTGCCTTCGTAGATAGCCTAGGCATAACTGTTCATGAACCAACCATACTGTTCCTTTTTATCAGGTCATGATGACTTATGAATTATGATATCACATAAGT
Organism: Aquilaria yunnanensis; assembly: GCA_039654915.1. Classification (NCBI taxonomy): domain Eukaryota; kingdom Viridiplantae; phylum Streptophyta; class Magnoliopsida; order Malvales; family Thymelaeaceae; genus Aquilaria; species Aquilaria yunnanensis. The sequence goes on from CM077593.1 coordinate 118,386,239, forward strand.
TTACCCTGGTACGAGAGGAACCTGAAAACTAGTGTAAATAGCAATAATTATAACTCAAGCAGGCCAACCAATATCAAACTAACTGATCTTTTACTAGAATAATCCTTCAAAAGAATCCCTTGTCAGAAGTTCTCTTTTTCATTTATTGCCATTTTATTACACATCATCAGAACTGGTGAACTAAGAACATTCAACTGTATTGCCCAAGACAGCTACGCGAAACCTTCGAAAGCTAGATTTTACCTTGAAAACCATGTATGGCTCATTTAATTCAATATCCACATTATCTGAAGGATTAAGGTGCTTGGCCAAAACATCAATTGGCTTTACACGCCCTTCCCACAGTCTGATCTCTGACCTCGTTTTGCTTTGTTCAAAATGGAACTGCAGATACATACAGAATGTTAATTATTCAAGAAAATAAGAAACAGGTAATAGTCTAAACATAAGAAACTGTTTATACATGCATCACGTTATGTATTCAAATGGAACTGTATACATAGATACCTCCTCTTCTTTCTTCTCCCAGTCCTGAAATTCAGCCCGAGCACGCTCTCTAGCCAATAGGGCCTGCAGGATGAGATAAATCCAGTAAGAAACTTCTGTATTCTGCTATACGTTAACATTCTATCAAGACAGCAAGAGACAAAGAACACAAAAGCTTTACTCACCTACAAGTTACAAGGTGAAACTTACCATTTCTTCCTCATGTTGAGCCTTCTCAAGAGCCCTTTCTTTTCTCCTTTTTTTAACTTTCTCGATCTCCACCTACAGTGTGAATTTAAATGATCACATTAAAGCTACAGTAATAAATAGTATAAAAAATCTAAAGCTAATTACTATTATTCAAGAAACAGTGAGCTACACAGCTAACAGCCAAAATTTACATCACAGTTTAAAAGAATGAGTCAATAGACACGAATTACCTCTTCAGTAACTGATTAAGCAATCATCTCCAACCCAAAGTCCATACAACCCAAAACTTAAGAATTTGATTATATAATCTCAGAGGTAAGATTTTAAATCCTCTAAAGCATTTGAAGATAAAAGAGGAGGAAAAGAAAAAGCATCCTCATCTCCTTCAACTCTGTAGTAGATATTTACTTTGAACACTACCACCAACTATTATTTTTCTGATTTCCATCAAGAGTAATTTACTAAAATCCTACCAAGAGAGGTTTACTTAGCTATTTATTTATCTTATGTAATTTTTGGTGCATACGAGGGATTCTAAGTTGAAATGGGGAACGAAATTTGGACCTCCAGGTAACAATTTCTTAACCATCAGGACAAGACTTGATTGTTATCAAGAGTGGTTCATTAAAAGCCTAGAATTAGGTTGACTCAGGCTTACTTAAAAAAAAAGAAAAAAGAAAAAACATTTCCCTTGCATACACACTATACACTACACAGTTCAGCTCTAGAAAATGGGGTGAAAATAATAGGAACAGAAAAACACTATGCAAATCACTAGTAATTCTACATGTGATCCCTTCTCTGTATGTTTGATATTGAATGGCTCGGTGGTTCTAATAATTGGTCAATTAACTTCTACATTTTTATGAAATCACTCCCCAGAAATTTTCACGCCACAAAGCAAGCCTCTTGAGTAAAGCAGCATGTTAATAACATACAAGCATGGCAAAATCTAGGTACGCAGATTCATCAATGTAGAACATAAATATAAGGAGCAGGGACAGAACTACATGTTTGAAGAGATTCTAAACCCTTCATCAGAGAATTCAGTACTTTGTTAACATGCCAAAACAAAAGATCTGGAATCTAAATGGATAAAAATAGCACAATTTTCAGGATTTTAGTATTCCTATTTCATTCCAAATCAAGGGTTAAGATATAGTATTGGAGTGAGTACCTAAAAAAAACAAAAAGAAAAGAAACACCGTTTCACACTTGTAAAATCATGCCTCAGACTAACATTTCACCACTATTTTACACATTTTATGCAAATAAAATTTTTAAAATGTTCACCTAATAAGCAATATCTTCTTGTATACATAACCACCTAATAAAATCCTAAACTATAAAATAAGGCTCCAGTCTATTAAGATATTCAAATAACAGGAAAAAACTATAGTAAAGAGTTAAACTTAAAAAGGAAAAAAAAAGATATAAAATTATGTTCACTATCTCAGTTGCTCTATTTTCTAGCTCAGAAAGCTTTAAAGTTCAAAAGTTTTTTTGGGCTTTTTTTCCTTCCATTTATTTATGTGACATTTATGCTAGTATTAAGAGTTGCACAAAGAAGAGGCACAAGAAAAAGACATGGCCGGATATGTGTATACTCCATTGCAAAGAAGAAAGACAACTATATGAGCCTATATTTTTTAGATCCGAACCGTTTCAGACTCTATACTTACAATCCCCTTGAAATTTTCTCCTGGACAGAACAAACTCTCAGAATCCCCGCAGACAAGATTGAATAAGAACAGAGCGAGCATGTGCAAAAAATGCAATCCCCATCCCTAAACAAACACAATCATGTGAATGTAGACACATCTATGTATGTACGTAGATATGTATGTATAAACATAATACAATGGAACTAATGAAAAAAATTTTAAGTTTATATATTGCTCCAAATCAGATCTTTAAATTCATGTATAACAAAATGCATGTAAGAAAAGAGCAACAAAAATCAGATTTAGGTTTTCCAAATGCAGGGGAGAAAAAGCACAAAAACACATAAGAGGTTGAGTTTATCAAACTATACATCTGAGAAGCCTTTCAGTCCAGATTGTTCGGACACTGCTTAATTAAAAAAAATAGAAGTGATTCACAGCCAATGGAAGCTCCGTCAAGTCTGACAAACTGACAAACAACAAAGGGAGATTCACATAATAATATGTACCAATACAGTGATGAGAAGTCATACCATCCTTTCCTTTTCTTTCTTTTTCTCTGCCTTCACAGTGAACTCATCAAGTGGTACTCCTTGTGTGACATCACGCTCAATCTTCTTTCTCCATACAAACCTGAAACGCTTTTATTATACAGCATCATCAACATACATTCAGAAAGCGAGAATAACATCACCTACCTAATATATTAGGAACCAAAAAGAATTAAGAAGAACTGATCCTTAAAAATTGTCAAAAGAAAGGAACATAAAACACATTAAATGGTCAGCAGAACTCATCTCAAGAATGCCCAAAATAAACCTGGAACTCACATCACTCTACAACTTTGTTCTTTTTTAAATAATTAAGGTATAAAGGAGAGCAATTTGGGATATCATATTCCCAGCCAATTCTTGCGGTGCTTCTTGCAGAACAAAAATCAAAATTCTTTTTATAACCTTATGCAGCTCATTCTACCAACCACAATCCAATGCACTGCAACTCAATACCAATAATGACTCCCATCTCAGTAACCTCAACCACATAAAGGACAAATAGAAGAAACAGCAAACAGAAAAATATCCTCTTAGCCACTATATTACACTGATCACAAATATAAAAATTTAAAGAGTCTACCTTCATGGAATATAAGATTTTGTTTCAATAGCGATCCATGTTTGAATAACTATACCATTTCCAATATTAAAATTGAAGAACTTACTTCTCACCGAGATTGGAATCACCGAACGGATTAGAATCATTAGAATAACCAGAGACCGTCTGCGCCTTCAGCTTCTTTGCAACTCGCGCTGCCTGCTCATTCGCAATGAGAACAATAAAGCAGCAACAGACATCGAGGAAACATAGAAATCAAGGGAGAAAATCTGAGCAACAAAAACAAACCCTTTTTTGAGCTTTCTTGGCCAAATACTCGGCAATTTCTTCTTCGGTGACCTTCCTTTTCTTCCTGTGGCCGTGGTCACTGCCATCGCTATCATATTCCGAGCCCCGGCTCGTGCTGCGCCGAAACCGGCTTCCATCCCTTCGCCTGCGGGAGCGAGATCCCATGGCTCGTCTATGCTTTCCATTTTTCTAAAACTTCGTAAAATCCTTTCAAATTCTAAAGGAGAAATTTACACATTCATCCCTAATTCTTTTCACAATTTGCCAAGTCAGCCTAAAACTTCTCAACTTACCAAAAAAATCCTGAAACGTTTGTAAATTGTTACCTGTGCTAGTACCGAAACTTGTGAAATTGACATGCCATTTAATGTCATTTAATTTAGTGACTAAATTGAAATTTTTTAAACTATAATACTTAGTTGAAAATTGTATCTAAAAACTTAGGGACTAAATTAAAAACATTGAAAAATATGAGGAGCAACTGCAATTTCTTAAAGTTACAGAAAGATATACTGTCATGTTCCCATATTGGGTAATGGAGTGAATTGGAACAGTTGTGGATTAGCCAACATTGGAAGTTTAGGGTTCAAATCCTAGTCTCTTCCACTTCCTCTAATATACCATATAAAAATTGGTTCAATTGTTATTAATCATTTTTATCATGTAAAAGCTAACCTACCCTTTTCCCTAACTTATATTATATCTCTCATTGTATATTTGTATGATGCTTCTAAATTTAAAAAAAAAAATTGCTTGGTTTAGTTGAAAATTCACCAAAATGTGATTGTGCTTATTCATAGAAATACTGGATAATGATTTTTATATTAAATCTGACAAAATATGATGATGTGATGCTTGTTGGTTGACACCTTAGCTCATTGGAAAATGTTACTATATAAGACTATATTTCTTATTTCTCACAAATAAGTCTATGAATTTTCATCTTTGAAAGAGTGATTAATTGTACTTAACAAAATTAAATAGTCTCTAAAAGTTCGGCGTAGTTGTTAGTAATGCCAACTCTAAATCTGTATGGTGTGAGTTCGAATCTCCTCCCATCTCTTTCCTCCATTGTGAAAAGTTTTGATACTTAGGTTTGAGTTTTTTAGAAGTCTAGTTAGCACTCTGCATCAACTCTAATGTAGATATTTGGTTCAAATTTAGTTGCCATTGGATTATTAGATTTCTTGGCATTCTATATGAGTTATTATAGAGAGGTTGAGAGAGTTCTAATTCCTTATATAAAAAGGTGAATGCTCTGTAATCATTTTTCATGTTCAATGATTTCAAACCCTCTCTCTCACTTGCACAATGCAAAAAAAATGTCCAATGTACGTCGAGCCTCCAAGTTTTGAAGGCCACCTTTGATATAATATCATAGATATATTCCTCTAGATATACACGTAAGATGCTTCTTAGTATAAAAATAAAAATAAAAAAAGAAAAAGAAAAAGAAAAGATATTTTCTCTCTCTCATGTATCTTCTTCTTCCCTGTCCTGTCTCTGAAATTCCTCCTTCTCTTCCCTCTGTATGTCCTTTTTATGGCTTCTGGTTCTATTTCTTCTTATCACTCTTCCTGATTTCTTCTTTGTGGCTTGTCTTGAAGCCATCCCAAATGTGTGCTCGTATCACTGTGCATGTTTTTTTTTTGTTTTTTGTTTAGAAGCTATTCTATTTAAGTGATCTAAAAGTTTGTTTCCTCCCAGCTTCATAGAAACCAACCAAGTATTTTGAATCCCTGAAGTTCCGTTTTGATGGGAAACATCCTTGTGGATGAACAAGTCAGATAGTAGGATGCATTTCATTGTCACTTTCTCCAAACAACCCAGATGGACAGCTTAACAATTTATGATCGTGCGTATTATTGGCCACATTTCCATCTCCTGCAGATGAAGATTTAATGACGCTCACAATTTCAAAGCTTACTGAACATGCTGGCTCAAGATTTGGGTAACAATTCAATTCGTCTTCTTTAGCAGCCTTATCAGCATATTGTTTTATTTACCTGTTTTTTTATTGTTAAGCTGCTGTTAGTTTTCTCAAAAGGAACAAATGAAACAAAGTTGTGTGTGGTTTACGCGTTAGGGCAATCGTGAAGGATAAGGATGTGTCTGGAAGGATGAAAAGACACATACACTTGAAGAACTGAAGGAAACGTGCACAGGAGAGAAAGTATTCTTCCTTGTTTTTTTATTTCTTTAATGTGTCGTCCATATATACAACCTAATGAGATTACATCATGCTTATCTATAGGTTTAGCGTAATCTATATACTAAGAATATCTATACATAGGTATTATCTCTAAGATGGCTTGAATCTAATCTTCTTATCTCCAATACTCCCCCTCAAGTTGGTGCATTAAGATTCACAATGCCCAACTTGAACAGCAATGAGTTGAACCTATTTTTCGCCAATGGTTTGGTGAACAAATCAGCAAGTTGCATCGCAGTCCATATCTTCTTTGTTGCAACCTCACCTGATTGAATGCGTTCTCGGACGAAGTAACAGTCCATCTCGACATGCTTGGTGCGCTCATGGAAGACCGGATTCATGGAAATGTGCAGGGCCGCTTGATTATCACAGAATAACATTGGCCCCGTTTGGCATTAGCGTTAGAGTTTTGAAAAAGCTATCCAATGGTAGCTTTTAGCTTTTAGCTTTAGCGTTTTCATCACAACCGTTAAATAAATTATCCAAAACTCTAACGCTAATTACAAAAAATGTTCCCAAACAAGGCCATTGTAGCTTGTGTTTGTGGAGCTTGTAAGTCTGTTAATAACCACCGTAACCAAATAATTTCACTGACGACTGTAGCCATTGCTCGATATTCCGCTTCAGCTGAGGAACGAGCAACAACAGATTGCCGTTTGGTTTTCCATGAGACTCGGGAGTCTCCTAAAGTAATAAAGTATCCAGTGCAAGACCGTCTTGTGGTATGACAACCACCCCAATCGGCATCACTATATGCCCTTAAATTTAAATCTCCTGTAGATTACAATAGAATCCCTTGTCCAGGCCTAAGCTTCAGGTATCGTAAGCCCCGTTCAGCCACATCCATGTGGCTCTGTTTTGGGTGCGTGACGAATTGACTCAAGGTATTCACTGCAAAAGTTAAGTCAGGTCGAGTAACGGTGAGGTACATGAGTCGCCCAATGAGACGGTGATACCGAGCCGCATCAACCGGTAGCCCTTCATCGTCTGTCTGGAGTTTACAATTCTGTTCCATCGGAATGTTGCTGGGCCAACATGTTTGCATTCCTGTCTCCTTCAAAATATCCAATGCATACTTGCGTTGACTGAGGACTAAGCCATCTTTGGTTCTTGCAACCTCGATACCAAGAAAGTACTTCAACGATCCTAAATCTTTAATGCTGAATGTTTCATTCAGATGGTGTTTAACCTCTTGAAGCTTCTTCTTGTCATTACCAGTGAGAACTACATCGTCAACATATATTAAAGTGGCGACAAAGTTCTCACCCCGTTGATAAGTGAACAAGGAGTGATCCGCCTTTGACTGTCGAAATCCGAGGCTAATGAGAGCGTTTGTGAATTTGTGGTACCAGTTGCGTGAGGCTTGTCGCAACCCATATAATGATTTCCTTACCCGACACACTCTCTTGTCTCCTTCCTTTGCAAATCCTTGGGGGATACTCATGTAGACCTCCTCTTCTAAGTCACCATGGAGGAAGGCATTATTGACTTCAAGTTGGTGTATCTCCCACTGCCTTTGTGCAACCACTGCTAGCAAACATCGTACTGTCACAAGTTTCACTACCGGAGCAAATGTTTCATGAAAATCAATCCCCTCCACCTGCGTGAATCCCTTGGCTACGAGGCGTGCTTTATATCGCTCTACGTCACCATTGGCTTTGTACTTTATTTTGTAAACCCATTTGGATCCAACGACATGCTTTCCGGGTGGCAAAGGTTCTAACGTCCATGTTTCATTCCTTTCAAGAGCTTCGATTTCTTTCTTCATGGCTTCTCTCCAGTGTTCATGTTTTATAGCCTGAAAGTAAGTCTTTGGCTCATCATGGGAATTGATGGCCGCCAAGAAAGCTTTATGTGAGTGCGAAAAATTTTTGTATGAAACATAGTGAGATAAGTGATATACCACCGAATTGCCTATTGGAGGAGTAGATTGTGACGAAGCGATGGAGGGTGGCATTCGTACTTCAAACTCATCCAGGTACTTAGGTTGGTGCCTGACCCTTTGACTTCGGCGGGAAGCTAGATCACCTTCCATGTGAGTCTCTTCGACTGGAGGGACATCTTCCACTGTTTCTTCATTCGGGATGTTGATTTCAACACCCTCCTCAAAAGGTTGAACGATGGGATCATCAACAAGGATATGAGGGTTTGTTTCTTGAATTTTTCTAGGATGTGTCTCTTGCCCTGTTTCTCTGTAGGGATACTTGCCCTCCAAGAAAATGACGTCCCTTGATGTGAATATTCTTCCACTTCCAATGTCACATACCCTGTATCCTTTTTGCCCATTTGGATAGCCAACAAAGATGCAGGGCCTCCCCCTTTCTTCAAACTTATCATGCTTCCCTTTCTCATGCACGTATACTAGACATCCAAAAGATCACATGTTGCTATAAGAAGGTTGTTGATTAAGCAAGATTTCATAAGGAGTTTTATTTCCTGTGGCCTTGGTAGGAAGTCTATTGATTGCATACACCGCCGTAAGTATGCACTCTCCCCAAAAACGAACTGGTAGTCCTGCATGGAATCTCAAAGCGCGTGTAGTTTCTAAAATGTGTCTATGCTTCCTTTCTACGACCCCATTCTGTTGGGGTGTGTAGGGGCATGTTGTCTGTAGCATTATTCCACGCTCCTTGTAACATTGGAGCATGGAACTTGATTGAAACTCTCCCCCATTATCTGCTCTAATTTGCTTGACTCGCCTTTGGAATTGTGTCTCTACCATGTTCAAAAACAGAGGTAAAAAGTGGCACACATCTGACTTATATTTCATCAAGTATACCCACACACCTCTACTATAGTCGTCTACTATTATGAGAAAATAGTGAGCTCCTGTATGTGATGGTGTCTTATAAGCACCTCATATATCGCAATGTATTAAATCAAAGCATGCAGAAGATTTTATTGTACTTTCAGAAAAAGGTAGCCTAGTCTGTCTTGCCCTTACACATGAATCACAGTGTTTAACTTCACCTCCTCTTACTACATCAAAAAATGACTGTATTAATTTGATCTTGTTGTTGGACATGTGACCCAATCTCCAATGCCATAGTTCTTCTCTTTTGGCCTGTGTTGCTGCTAGAGCCACCCCCTCACTCTTTATTGGCTCAAGATAGTATAATCTGTCACGAAATCTACCCACTCCAATCAGGTTCTTCGAAGGTAAGTCCTGTATGACACAAAGATTCGCGACAAAAATTAGTGCACAGTTATGATCTTTTGTCAGTCTGCTAACAGAAAGGAGATTGCATTTAAAATCAGGGATATTTAACACTTTATCAATGTGCATCCCATTTGGTAATTGTAGTTGCCCCATCTCCTTCACTGGCACGCTCTCACCATTTGGAATTTTTACTGCCGTCATTCCGTCGCTTTCTTTGGCATTTAAGATTTCACCATTGCAAGTAATATGTTCCGTGGCTCCTAAATCAATTATCCAAGATTGTGTAGGATTGATCTTACCAGCCATGTTTACTGTCGGTGGGTTCTGATTGGAGGACTGAGAGGATTCTCCTTCTCGGCCTAGGTATTGTAGGAGACGTTCATATTGCCCTTGTGTCAAGCCTGGTATAGGGCTACTTTCATGACTGACCTGCGCAGCCTTGGGTTCTGACTTCTTGTTGTTTGATTTTTCCAGCTTCTTGCCTCGTCCTCCTCCTTTGCGCCATCCAGGCGGATATCCAATTATTTTGAAACAATCTTGTTCGACGTGTCCCCACTTTCCACAGTGTTTGCATTTCGGCTTCCCTTGCTCCTCATCTCCCGGGTCTCTTTTATTGTTGCGTGCAAAGTTGATTTGGAAGGCTGCTGCTTCGGCTATGGGTTTGCTCATGGATGAAATCTGTCTCTGCTGTTCGTCTTCTGCTGCCAGATGGTACGCCTGACCGAGGGTAGGCGTTGGCTTAGTGCTCAGAATTTGTGTTTTAACAGTGCTGAAACCATCATCTAACCCCATGAGGAAGTCGTATAGCTGCTCCCTTTCTTTCATCTCAACGAATTGCTGCTGCAAGTTGCACGTACATCCACTGCAAATGCATTTCGGCCAGGATGCAATGGATTGCATCTCATCCCATAGGCCTCTCAACTTGGTGTAGTAAGAAGACACCGAAAGTTTCTCTTGTCTCAATAGAGCAATTGAGCGTCTTAATTCATAAGCTCTTGGAGCACTTACCTTTCCAAACCTTTCTTCCAGATCCGCCCATATTTCTCGTGCTGTTTGAGCATATCGAACGCTGCTCCTGACTTCTTTGTCCATGGCGCTTTTCAACCATCCTTTAACCATTGCGTCACAACGCAGCCAATTTCCCAGCTCTGGTGAGTTCATGGCTGGCTTCGGGATTGCTCCATCTACGAACCCGATTTTGTTCTTGGCAAACAACGCATTGCTCATGTCGTTTACCCATTCTCCGTAATTGCCGTCGTTGAGCATCTCGCTGACATAAATTTGTCCAGGGCTGTCCGAGGCATGGACGTAGTATGGGGACGTCACATCCATACTACTGTGTTTGTCGTTCTCGTTTAGACCTGACATATAGCTATGCCGAGAACGAGAAGGGCGATTCTTTGCAGCTCAGAGTTTCCAGGTTTTCGGCTCTGATACCATGAAGGAAACGTGCACAGGAGAGAAAGTATTCTTCTTTGTTTTTTTATTTTTTAATGTGTCGTCCATATATACAACCTAATGAGATTACATCATGCTTATCTATAGGTTTAGCGTAATCTATATACTAAGAATATCTATACATAGGTATTATCTCTAAGATGCATGGCTTGAATCTAATCTTCTTATCTCCAATAAGAACGGTATGGGCATTTCTCGGGATAGTCAGTTAAGAGCTTTGAAGCTACTGAAAGTGGTGCTTGCCAAGCAAGGAAGAGAATTGCTCGAATTGGGAAGTTGGGAGGGACGTTATCATTTTCACTTTGTCAGGCCGCTTCTCGTTTCAGAAAATTCAATCTCAATACTGTACATTCTTCCCAAAAGTCAGAGAACCTTCACCAGGTAGGTAATCCTCAAAAACACTCTGCCTTGTTCTGCACGAAATATAAGCCCAAAGAATCATCCCTAAATCTCTTTGGCTCCTCACCATTTACGTACTTCTGAGGCATTCCGCATTTGCAGCTTCAGGCTATGACCCCTTAGAAAACAAACTGTTTTATTCTGTCCAGTGTATCGAATTCTTTGGCTTTGTTGAACACTCCTATGCCTGGGATATAATACCAATGTGCAGCGTATGCATGGGTGAAGTGCGAGGGAGGGGAAGATGAAGATTATACGAGAGTTCTAAGGAAGCACATATAGTTGGGCATGCAGGCAGCAATTTCAGTGCAGGAGATTGGTTTCTGAGGCTCAGCACGATCGGAAGCCAAGATGATTTTGATCTGTTGATGATAAATCTAAGCAAATTGGTGTTGGAAGCCAGAACCAAGTGAAGAATGTGAGAAACCTTTATGTGATACGGAGCCCATTCACCTGCTCCGAAAGGTCTACCCTTTGGTGTATTGACTATTGTCAATAAGCAGGATTATTCTTCAAACTCAAAACGTTTATCGTGTGTCATAGCGGCCATTGTAAGAGTGGAAGAAAACCGCCTTGCTTTGGTTTAAGGGATATATCATGTGATTCATAGCTCAAATCACGAAAATTAGTCGAGTTTTAAATCGAAAGGAAGCATGATTCAGACCAAATAAAATGGAATGAGCTCCAAAACTTGCCAGATTTTTCTTTCCTTCTACCATGCTTCAAGAAGAGACGAAAATTGACATAAATGAAGCGAAAATAAATTTCATTTCATCAGGTTATAGTAGTATACATCATAGCAAGTTAAAGATCAGGCTGAGACTAACCTTTTTGACGCTGGTCTGTTTTTTACAAGATTAAACTTCGTTCGCCTTTTTACCAAAAAGAATATTAATGCTACAACTACAAGAATGACCAAGTAAACCTCCAAGTGAACCCCCCAAATGATCAGAAGTAGCCTGTTATTGTGGCTAGAATCACAATCACAGGCTCTTTGCCCTGAAGTCCCCCCTGTTGTGACTTGTGGATCAAGAATAAAGTCCAGAGTTGCTGCTCCATCTCCCAGCCATATTGTAGTACTCTTTGATTTGTAACCAGGCACCGAAGCCATAACTGGAAAACATCCAATATTTTCATATCAATCAACCTAAATATAATATAATTTTGCATGACAATGGGCCATGCATTGACAATCATGTGGATGCTTAAACAGGTATGTCACTTAAACCAGATCCAAATATCAGCAAGTAATTAACAATATCAAACATTTAGCACTATTCAGAGTCTTATATGTCTATAAACAGCCTTCACCATGTTCAAGTTGCAACATTGACCAAAACAGATGTCCGTTAAATAATGCCACCAAATATCTTTTGATACCTTCGTACTTCTGCCCTGGAGCAAGCAGGCGATGGTAATCAGCAAAAACTCTACCAGCTTGAACCTGTGGATGACATAGAACAACCTAAGAACATGCTGAGAAAAAGCCAGAGGCAAACAGAAAAAGATAAGATCATACTTTTCTAGTCATTGGCACGATTAGACTGGAACAGAAGAGTGCACTTTGTTTTTCGTTTTTGGTTCCTACTTCTAGTTTTGAGCACTAAAAATGTCAAAAATTATTTGCATAATTCAGAGGGCTCTCCAAAGAGAGCTTCAAAATCCAAATGAAATAGGAGTTTGGTTAGGCTGCAAGAGGGCCAGCATAGATGTTATAAATCTGTTGTAACTTTAGCCAACCTGACACTGCATCTTGTGGAAAGCTACCCTATAAACCAACATGACCAAAGCAAATCCATGTATTCAATTCCTTTCAACCACCTTATGGCACAAGGGTATGACAACCATGCATCACCTCTGTCTGCGTTTCCAAAGGCAACCCCTGCCTTTCAACAGGGTTTGTGTCTCAAAATCTTAGACAAGAAATCAAAAAGACCTTTCTTTGAAAATTATCTTCTGACAATTATTTATTCAAATGAGGAAAAACAGATGGTTTTCAGATTTGTGCACAATAATGGAAAGGTCCACTTAGAATGTTCAACTATATATTTGCCAGCTCTAAATATTACAACCTAAGGTTCATGCTCCATCGGTGATCCAAAAATCCATTCATCACTTCCCTAGCTATCATTTCTGAACACACAAATCTCAATACGTTCTTTATGATCGCATGGAAGGTGGGAATAGTATGCTAATAGAATTTAACTAGTCTGCTTTATGGGCTTCAACTTTGGGTTGCTTGAAATGCATTTCAAGCTATAATATGTTGTGCTGGTTGGTCTTCCTAATTCTACTTCATTCAAATTTAAAGTATAGTTTCATTGTCCTCTACGAAGAGTTATGAGCAAACCGTGTAATTTATTCCCTTCACTATGATGGCTCCAGGCAACGGTCTTCCACTGTCTGATGAGAAGATCCTCCCGTGAACTCCTGTCTAAAGGGCCAAAACCGAATAAATAGATGGATATACTCTGCTGGTGTGTTTTTGCATGATAGAAGTTTAGGCAAATGAAGAGTGCTATTGACCATAATGCATCATAGAAAAACGAAAAAACAAAACAGAACAAAAGCAACCACATATTTCTACAAATGAGAGGTGACCATATACCTTCACAAGACTTGCCACAAGATTTAGCATGCTCATCTTATTGTATTCCCAAATTGTAGGAAGCTGCATTGTAAATTCATGGATGGATTATCACATTAAATACAGTAACAATAACAAGAGAAATTAGACGGTGTAAATGTAATGTGCCAACCAGAGGGAATTTCCAGAAGAATCCAACCCATAATTGCATGTTGGTATCTGATCTACCGTAAGTTTGACTTAATGACTCCTGATTCTCTCGTTGGGTTCTCATTTTCATTGATAACCATTTCATTAGTCCAGTAGTTATCAATCCAAATACACATTCCACTTTCTTTTGATGTTCATATATTTGAGAGATATTAAATTAAAAAAATAATCATAGATGAGAGATAAAGAATCACAAGCACAATTAAAATATCATATTCACAAGAGATCCAGTTATCAACAATATTATTGCCTACAACGTCATCAAATCCTATCAAGTAAAGGCTTTTATAAAGCACCTTAAATCATCTTGATGCACCAAATTTCCAACCAATAAAGAATAGAAAGTTCAGACAAAATGACAGACAAAGGCACACAAAGATTACAGATAATTACTAAAAAAAGGGACAAGAATTACAACTCTGCCATCATAATTCAAGAAAAGTACCCTACAGTTTGCCAAAAAATCTATCAATCACCAACTTAAGACCTTAAACGACTAAAAGAATATCAGTGATCTAACCTCATTAGCATTAGGCCATTTGTTATCACTAATCTCCAAGGTTAGCTCAAAACAGCCACCATGTATGTAGTTCCAATCCTGCATGCCACCATATACAGGGTACCTGCAGAAAGCTCACAAGTATCAAATGTGGTGCACAATTTAGTAGGAAATACAGTGTTTTTTTGTTTCCATTAAACCAAATCCAGTTGTTGAGGTGTAAAAAGCTGGCACAGCAAATTTAACTGATGGAAAGTTCAAATATCAACTTGTGTGGTCATTATCAGCAGAACTACCCACCAAGCCGCTCCATTTGTTATTCCACCAGGGAATTCCTTGCTCAAAGACATGTTGTAGTGAGAGTGGCTGTATACAGTTGCCATGAATCGGAATGTTTCATCATCAGGACATGCATAGTAAATTCTCCTAGTATTATCCACCAAAATACAAGATGAAATATTTAGAAAGGGTCCAGAAACAGTTTTCCCCAGAAGTTAACAAAAGACTTTATGTATTACAAGCTATAATCGTCCATGAAACAAAACTTCCACAAACAGCTATTCGCTAAACTGCAAGGATCCTGTTGAGCTGAAACTCACATGTAAACTACCAGTGTGTTGATGAGGAAAGATTGCCATTTTTTATCGATAACGAGATCGTCATTAATGTTTGTTAAAATGGTGCAAAAGAATAATCTGCCTCATCTGCCAGTCCTTATTTCGAAATTGTATCACAGTAGAACACTAAATCACAAAGAACTTATGATAGATGGTCCCTAAATAACTAAAAAGGAAAAACAGTTCAAGTAACAGAAACCGTACTTAACAAAGTGGAGAAAGGAAAGTCTCCTGACCAATGTAAAGCATAAAGCAGTTTAATTAGTTTGAAATATACTCCTGAGGATATAGTTATGGATCGGATCCATTCAATTGACTTATTTTCATAAGATGACAGAAGAAATAGTGAACTTACATTGTGAAGAAAATTAGAACTTTACTATCTTTAACAGTGAAGAACTTGAATAGAAAAAGAATTGTGAACTTTTCAGTGTTATACTTCTAGATTGAAGTTCTGCTAAGTTATCAAACCAAACATGACAAAGGTTGAGTCACAAGACAAGGGATTCATTTAGCCAACCCTGATTAAGGTGCTATTAAGGCTTCTCAAGAATCAAGCTAAGTGCACAATTGAGCAATTACTAATTAGCATAAATTACACTTTCTATAATCTCTTCAGGTTTTAATAGCCTATAATACCTCAATAGAATTCCAAGGTTACAAGGAAACAAAGAAGCTAAAGCAAATAGAAAGCCAACATACAATAAAACCAAGAAGTAACAATTTTCATGAACTTATTTAATGGAGCAAAGACATATCCTGCATATGACAAATACCTTTTGTCAGTAGTGCCGTCCCACGGATAGTTTGCTACAAGTGCACCCTGCAAACAACAGAATATTGACCTGATCTTTACCTGTCTCTTCTGATTTTCTAAAAGCTCTAAACTTCAGAGTCCAAGAAACAAACATTTGTTAAATTACACCTAGTTCTTGTTTTATCAGAAAAAAAATATATGAATATTATAAAGAGAAGACAAAATGGAACAAAAAACCCAAGAGAACTTAAATGAGCCTGCTTTCCAACAGAGAAATTACTTCCTCGTTTCTCTTTCCTTTTTCTTTTTTTTCTTTTTTTTTTTAACCAAACTTTGGCCTGCTTACCGCTTTCTATTTGCTATATTTAAAATTCAGGCTCTGAAAGGCTTAAAAAGAAAGAAAATTCATGTATCACACATTATATACAACAAACAATTTACGACATTGACTGAGATGCAGAGAATTTGTCAGAATACTTTTGCATTTTGTTCAATTGAGCCATACAAACTTATATTTAAATGGCATCCATAACTTTGGTATCATATAGACTTCCACGTGTAAAAGATCGCAGGGTCCATGAATGTCCTTCACGGTATACATTACAACATAAAGTTACAGAAATTCTAACTTGCCTCTTTTTTTCCTAAAAATAATTTACAGATGTGTTTCTCATTCTATATTAACATGAATATCATATTCCAAATCATGAAACTGAAAACATGATAAGATAAAATGGTGTTTAAATTAATTTCTATGGACTCTGGAAAAAGAATACCAAACTGAAATATGCCAACAGGTGGTTTGTAAGCAAGATGTTTAAGCAGACAGGCTTGCAGAATTCTTGAAGAAACTAGCTGTTTTTTAGCCATTACACATAAATTGTCCAAGCAGTGATGGTCCCTTCAGATAAACATAGCTTGCAGCCTTGCACTCACTGATATTTGACAATCAACAGAAAATCAACTTCAAAGCAGTAGAGAGAAATTCAAGCATCTTATAAAAAGGGACAGAAAGAAAGTGGAAAACAATTTATAGAATTCCTACTACAGCTAGAGGCCTACTCTCACTTATTATGTGAGGGAAGCATCAAAGTAAATAGAGGTAAAAAGCTGACGCAGGGAATTTTAAAAATATTTTGTTTTCCATTTGTTGTTTAGGAAAAGGGAAGCTGGAAATAGATATAATGACCTGCACACACACTTCAAGGGAATCCTTAGGCTCTTTGGCTAGGCTTCTGTAAAACCCTAAAAGTTCAAGAGCCTAGTCGAACAACATTTTAGCTTTTCAAGAGTCAATCTCTATGCAAGCAAGAGCATAGAAATATAAGAGAAGCTGAAGATCTAAAATAGTGGGGAAAAGAACGTTTGCAGAAGTCCCTGCTTGAAACTATTACCCCATGCAAAGTAGCTGATGCCATGAAATGTATCTCTCTTAACCACTTCATTATAGCTTTTGATTCTGGTTGCCGTCCATACTCATCATCATTCGCAGCAAAGAACTAATACATAAGATGACAATGAAAAGAAAATATCATCAAACAAACTGATATAGCTTTAGATAACATGAGACAAAAACCAACCAGAAAGGAAATACCTGATCTGGGAAGTCACGATTCAGATCAATATTGTTCGCATTGCCACGCCTCCTAAGTGAAAATCCATCAGGATTCATTGATGGAAGTATATGCAGATGGATATTCTCAACAATAAGTTTAGCCTGTAAGCCAGAAAAACCAACCTCAACTACAAAATAGTAGAAGCAGCCAAAAAAAGAAAAAGAACAGAACATCACCAATAATGTCAGTGTGCATGATTCAGAACATAAACTACTTAATAATAAGAACATACGCTTCCCAAGTTTACCTGCCCTAATGAGACCCATAAACTACTTAATAATAAGAAAATATGCTTCCCAAGTTTACCTGTCCTAATGAGAGCAAACATGCAAAGGATACAGGGGAGCATTAGAATAGAACACTAAATATGATGATGTGGGACAATAATCATAATCAATTATGAAAAATTGAAGAATGACCCCTTAGGATGCAAGGAGCATAACTTTACTTTTATCACTTATATTTTCTTGAACACATGAGCACATCAAGACATAAAACACAGGATTTTGAAATTTGAATCCTCTCATGAAAAAATGGAAAGTGAGGGAAAGAAAAATGACAAATTGGTTGTGTGTCTGTATGTTAACATTAAAAATGTCTGGAAACAAAGACAACAACACTTAGTAAGAGTAAGGGAAAAAACAAAAAAGTAGCCCAATACAAAAATTACATGTATCATCAATCATTCAACTGCAGCACAAAATATTCGAGCGACTAAGATGTATGACCCGCTTTCATAGAACACCATCTTTCTCTTTGACCACAAAAAAGAAAATGGTCGAACAAAAGAATATATAGTAAAAGACTTGAAAAGAACTCAAGAACAAAAAAGTCAACAAGATGCTAGACCAGATGAAACTAGGACTGCAGAGCTAAAATCCCAAAGAACTACGAGATTAACATAAAAAAAGTCAAAAAAAGATGCTAAACCAAAAGAAACTAGGACTGCAGATCTAAAATCTCAAAGAACTAAGGGATTTTCTTTTCATACATTGAATGGCGGTACTAAAGGTTTGTCAGCAGCTTCAGCAATAGTAAAAAGACACACTTACATCCATTAAAAGGTTAGAAAAATACCAATGGATCGTTGATATAATTATCACATATCCAATTTGCAAGGAGCACAAGAAGTTCACGCCCAACTGGTTCATCACCATGCACATTCCCAATGAACTGCAAGAAATAGGTATTAAAAGGGCAACATAAAAAAAGGAGCAAAGAGGACCATTAACAAACACAAACTCTAAAAGCAATGAACATTTAATACGATCTATAAGAAAATGTGTGCAGAAAGCATGACCATGTTTAGGACTCTAATTGATCTGAATGGCAGATCATTGGATAAATTACCTTGAATGCAGGTTCAGCCTCTCTTTCACCAGGGTGATCAGAAATCTCCATCACCCACTACAGGAAAAAAAACAGTGGGCAGTTAATGCTACTTCAACGTAGAAAGCGATTGTATATGGATCCATCTATGTATAGAATGGCATGTTATAAAATGTAAAACTATTTGAGTAGAAAAATTACCAGCGGAACTCCATTCACGCTCTTCCCGATACTGATCGCCGCATAAAAAAGGCCCTCAAAAAGAGAAAAAAATAATTCAGCATAATCCACTTGCACTCTCAAGCATGAAGGAGCATGAACTCATAGTTAATAGTTTTTTCTATGTATTCCAAATTCTACATACTGATACTCCATTTCATGCTATCTTCAAGCATGGGGTTGGCACCAGCAAGTAAATGACAGGAGGAGAATAAATGAGATGGGTCACCTGTACACCCTAGATATATTGCTGCATCTTCGTCCAAATTCCTTGACAGCCTTCTCAAGATCCGAATTTGTCATGTACCCTTGAGCGACATCCACACTGTCACATGAATTCCAAGAATTATAAACCAAACCCACAATTAAGCTACCTACATTTAGCAATCCGTCGAAAGAAAATCTACCTTGTCTGAGACCCCTTCTCCTCGAACAGAAACCTCGCAGAACCGGCACCACCATAATTCACGTTTCTAAGGCCTAATAAGAAATGAAAGCGACCTTGATTCAACACGAAAGTAAACGCCATGGTAAGCAATCTTTCAGTAGCGAATTGAACGATACCTGGAGGATTACGCGATAAATCAAGCTGATCATCGTAGCTTATGATTCAAAGTTAGAGAACATACCTGAAGGAAAAGAGCTCCTATAGCCACCTCTGGCGATTGTAAGAGGAAGAACTGAAGAAAACGCGACAGCGAAGAAGCACAGACAAACGACAAACTTCATTTTCGCCGATCATAGGACTACAAAGCTAAAACGATCGCTATTCGTTCGGTTTGAAGCTTGTGTAATACTATTACGAAAAGAATCATCTTTGCTTCATCGGCCTTGCCGGAAGGACACAAAAAACGAATCGGCCGGCCGATTTGTGAAATTCGAAAGCTGCGGTTGACAGTTGACTTGAATTTTTTTCTTCCCCTCTTTTCTCAAACGTCGATCTGGTAGCGATGTGGGCCATGTGGCCCAAAAGAGACTCCATTTTGCCAGAAGCCCATGATGGAATTCAAAACGGCAGACGAGGAAAATGGATTGTAGTAAGGTCATCAAAGTTCAAACCCGTAATTTGTCCCCTGAAGTTGAGCTATAAATTCTATGACCCTATGACCCTTCTACTAAAAAAGCACCTTGGAGAAAAGAAGATTTTAATTTTGTGCACAATTAGACCTTAAGTGCCCACGGACAGTGGCGATCATCACTAAAGATGAGTGGGTTTTTGTGCAACTTTGATTAGGAAATAAAGTCCTCTTTTTAATTAAATTAATTATTACTTGAATTACCCCTCGATTTTAGGGGTCACATTGATTTTAATAATCCAATTATAGCTTGAAATATTTTAGTGTCTGATGTGATGAGGCTTATGATCAAGCAAGGCTTTTGGTGGAAAGCGCCTCCCAAACATTGCAAGTGGTCTCCTAATAATAAGAACTAGTTATTTTGAAGGTTTGAAGAGCTTTAGGGACCAACTTTAAACCCAATTTGGATGAGCTTAAAGCTAGATTAATCCAATTGCTTTAAGCGGGTCAAATGCAGCCCCTTCTGCTAACTTCAAACTAACCCTTTGATTCATAAAAGTTAGACTAACTGTCATTCCCACTTACATGCTACCACCAAAGTTGAACTACCACCTGCCGAAAAGTTAAAAAAGTTGTAATCTAGAACTCTCTATGGAATCTATTTCATGACTTAGGAACACTAATTCTTGACCTCCAACACCAACGCATGTTGCACGATTTCGTGGAGGCAAATCACACCACCCTTGTGGTTGCCAATGTGATCCGTTCCAAATCCCTACCACCAATTGCCCTTGGTTCATACCCAACCACTCAAAATGGAGAAGAATAAACAAGACCCCAATTGCCTTATGAGTTAAGATTCTCTCACTTGACGATTCATCTCTCAGACAAGTAAGGTCGAAATATGAATAATCCATTCATGCAACATTTTTTCTCTAGCTTGCATAGGTCATGACTGGTCGTGCGACATTATTCTTTTGCTTGCACATATTGAGACTATGCGTGTGATGCTAATTCAGTGGCAGGTGGCATAGGGTGGGAACAGAGGAGGCTAGTAGGGGACGTGAGGGTGGGTATGGGAGTCGGACTCGTTTTTGTTGTGGGGCATGTTGATGAGTTGACTAAGTAGCATGCGCATAAAAACAGAGATTGGTATGTCTCTAGATTTGGTCACTCACAACCATGAGGTGATCCGCCCTATAGATTATGAATCGAATCAAAATAACATATTTGTAGTTCAAGGGCGAAATCAAATTAAATTTTGCCCTTAATACACCTACACCACCCATTCCTTTCATACACTATGTCTACTACATTGACATGTGGCCATTTATCAGTGGAGAAATATTCTATTAATTGTAGGTTTTTTTGGTCTCACCTAGTACTTTGCTATTGGACTATATTGAATTATTGTTGAGCATTAGCTAATATCATTTGAACAGTAACCATATTATTTTCATAGTATGCCGGTAGTGAAAACACCAATAAAATGTACATAATTTTTTATTCTATCAATTGCGCGCATAAGAAAAATAATCATCTTAAGGCTTATCAAACTCAGACAACTTTAGCATATACAAGTTTCCAAAATCTTTAACTTAAATCGACCTCACATACATTCATCCAAATGTTCCATGAGCTTATTAGTAGATTTTTTTCTTTTTTATATTTAGAAGTATACTTACAAGTATATAAGAAAAAACAAATTAGTATTCTAAGTAAGGGAATTAGAATACTAGCTTTTTGTGAGATTTGGAGAGCAACTGAATCAGCTTTGTATAACATTTTTTTTATAAAATTTCAAGAATGAGCTTCATGCATTTTAAACAATTAAATTATTGTGAGTGTACAATAATAATAATAATAATAATAAAGGCAAGGGCATATAAAGAATTACACTGGCTAGTTTGCCTAATTAAACCTACTCTACTCAATTGATGCTAAAAGAAAAGAAATCTTCAAATGCTAGTTAGAATTTTGAATTCTAACAATATATAATCCGGTGATTTTTATATTCATGAGGCAACAATCTCATCACCAACAAATCATGTTTTAGAATTTATGTTTGTGAGTAGCTTGATTTGGGTATGCAATAAGTGCACAAAAAAAAAAAGTAAGTACCATACAACATCGCACCCAACTAGTTACTGCCAACCGCAAGCCTATAATCTAATAACCCTTGGTTATTATTAACTACTTCTATGTCTCAAGTAATTTTTTTTTTTTTTATCATTCACTACTTATAACAATTAATTAATAATTTTTTATTTTCAATATTTACGCATATAAATACAAAATTTATATGTATAAATAATAAATGAATGCTTACAATTTCTAGATATAACTTTTTAAAATTTTTCTAACAACTAATAATATAAATAAATTTAAATTAAAACTAAATTGCATTTCCGGTCACTTTCGGCCAGGAACCCATCATGCATGCAAACATCACAAACCGTCCAATCTTTGCGAGCGACCAATCATCGACTGTACATCATAGTACGTGGGCTCCGCTGGGCTTGAGGCCAACCCACGAGGCCCACGTTCTCAACTAAGCAATGAACACGTAGATTCATAGAATTCCTGCTTTTTGGACTTCACGGCTTGCTTGTATTGCACGGTTGCCTGCCCATCTTTGTCAACTTGGCTGCAAGTAAGTGTCATGATTAACAGGCTTATTAAATTAATTAAAGTTAATTATGCTGACTATGGCTGGCCAATTAATATGGTTTTCCATGCCGACACAAGTCTCCCACCTGTCTTCTTTCTAGATTATTCTAAAATGTGTCGTTCTAAATACAAACTTGTTAGTACATAATTGCGTTACAATACTAATTATTTATACTCTAAGCACATTCCAGATAAGCCAAACGGATGCTGACAAAAATAATGTTATAGACCATGAGTTTAGGTTTGACACATTTGAATAATGCAACACCTTGTTTGTCGTATATTAACACAGGGTATACTGCATTAGAATAGTACTCAGCTACACAAAAATTAATGTAATTGACCTGAATCTTTTAACGGGGTGGTAATTAGGGATCATGTGTGTGCCTCCAAGCGTTTGGTTAATTATTGGGTTTAACTCTTATTACTCCCTCTTAAAGTATCGTCCAATTTTTCCTTTTGCTCCTTTAAGTTGTATATAAATTGTGTAACCATGAGTATAAATAAAGACAGAAAAAAAAACTGAAACTCTTTACCTCTTTGCTCATTTCATATTTGATGATAATATTTAACTACGCTAGATTGAAAGTAGTCAGTAAAAATTGCGCTCAAAGCCTACTTGTTATTTAAAATTTGAAATTGAATTATCTCATCATCTTTTTCACTTGTAACTTGTAATTGGTGAGCATAAAGGAAAAAAAAAATTGCCTTATAACTGTATCATGATATTATTATTTAATTCTAGATAAATGATCCAGAAAAAAAAATGATGAATTTATTGACTTCCTAAAACATTCCACAAACTGCAAAACAGGACTTGAGTTAAATAATAGACGAGAATAGCAACGTCAAAGTAAGTGCGGGAAGACTTTTGCAGTATTAGTCCACGTACTGGTAAGACGAGTTGGATCGATAACAACCGCGCACTTACCGCGTCGTTGACATACCTTGAACCATACATCAGAATCCAATATATGAATGGAAATTTATTTTAATGCTTGGCCGGTGAGATATTCCACTCTTTCTATCGAAAAGGGCGGCCAATAAGATTTACCAAATCTCAAAGTGTCATCGTTTGAGGTTTTTACTAATTGTAAAGTTTGATTCTTTTATTTTTTTTATTAAAGTTTGATTTAAATATATTTATATTAATCTGTATTGTCAAAAAAATTTAAAAAATTATATTTATAAACTATAATATTTAAGGTACCATTCTTGTATAAGAAGTTTATGTTTCTATAAAAAATTTTGTAATAAAAAAAATATGAATTAATTATTATGAATAGTAGAAAATAAAGGCTTTGTGAGGTGGATGAAGTGCATTTTTTGGTAGCTTAACTATTGTTACCCCTTGCATTATTTTTTTCATTATTGTCTATAACAACAATGTTTTTGAAGTTTTAATTTTAATTGTGCGGGTCAGTTTTCCTCTATTCTGCATGCAGAATAATAATGTTCTTTACTTGCTTTGAGAAAATGTAAAGGGTACTACACTACTACAAAAACCTTATTTAGCGATAGTTTAATTAGCGACGGCTAAAAACAGTCGCTAATTAGCTACGGCAAATAGTCGCTAAACGTCCGGTGAGAGATTAGCGACTATCAACCGTCGCTAATTTTTCACCGGACGTTTAGCGACTATTTGCCGTCACTAATTTAGCGACTACTTGCCTTCGCTAATTTAGTGAGTATTAGCCGTCGCTAATTTTAGTGAGCCATTCAAAAATTACATGCAGCTTGCCCTTGGTAATATTCGAAAGACTAGCGATGACTAATTATGATTGGCTTTTTATGAGATTTTTCATTCTCATTTTTTTTCATTTGTTTTGATAATGATAAATTTTAATTGCTTTCAGTTTACTTTGTAATTAAAATGTATGGATTGATGTATCCATGTGTGTAAAAAAAATTATAATTGTTACTAAATCTTATTTTATGGTTAAAAGATTTATTAACTAACTCAGTTATTTTTCATAAAATGTAAGAATAAAGTTTTAAGAGTAATGGTTACCCGTCAATAACTTATAGGAATGGTTTGCCCTGAGTAAGTTAGCGAAGGGTATGCGTAACAAAATTATGGCCATAGTTAGTGAAGACTTACCGTCGCTAATTTAGTGACAGTTAGCCCTCACTAAGTTTAGTGATGGGTTGTCATCGCTAATTTAGCGAAGGCTAACCGTCACTAATTTAGAATCTTTGTAATGATGTCTTGCCCTCACTAATTTAGCGACGGGTAGGCGTCACTAAATTTAGTGACGGCTTGCCCTCGCTAATTTAGCGAAGGCTAACCATCACTAAATTAGTGATAGTGTTAGTGACGACTTGCCCTTACTAAGTTAGCGACGGTTAGGCATCACTAAAGTTAGTGACGTCTTGCCCTCTCTAATTTAGCGAAGGTTAGCCGTCACTAAATTTTATGTAGTGCTAGTAACGAGTTACTCTCACTAATTTAGCGAAGGCTAATTTATTTACGATTTGCTCTCGCAAAAATCCTTATACCCTTTACTACGTATCAGGTAAATTTTTCTACACGCAACCCTCACTCATATAGATTAGTTCCAACACTTAGGTTATTTTAATTCAGATATATGGATCAATGGATCTATGTGTTTATGGAAAAAAATTTAGGTTATAATTTAGGTTAACAAAATTATCTATCTTAATTAATTTTCTAGAAAAGGAAAAAAAGAAGTGAAAATCGATTGAAATTCAATTGATTTTTGCCTGGCCTTAGCAATATTAAATTCTTGATCAATAAACATAATATTATTGTTTATGTTAAATTTGATTTAGTTATTATTTATGTTAATTTTTTCATAATTTTATTTCGTTATATGTAAGTACCTGGTTAAATTTTGCGTTTACAAATTATAACTTGGGTAATTAGAATTATTTATCTATTTACTGAGCTAAACTCTTTTAAGAAAATTTAGGTAATTTAATAAAAAATCATGTTAATTAAAATTAAATTAATTTTAATACGTTTATTGGCACAAGAGGCTTAGCCATTTTATAATATATTGGGATCTAATTTAGCCTAAATGTATTACAATGGTATAGCGAAGGCCACACGTCGCTAAATGGCTTTGCGACATTTTGCCGTCGCTATTGTTGCGAGGGTACACTGTCGCAACTTCAATTGTATATTTCTCCAGCTCAGCTTTCTCACTTACGTGAGGCTCACCCGAATCGACATACGGTGCAAGAACGAAGTCCCTTCTCTGCTTCCCACGAGTCGAGCGGTCCTCTCCACCGGCACGATTACGTTGAAACTCGAAATCATGGTTTAAATCATTTCTATTTCAGGTAAACCACTCTCACATTCACTTGAAATCGATTTTGGGCTCGAATCATTAGCACTATTTAGGGTTTCATTTGCGTTGCATTTTGATTTATTCTTTCTTCCATGGTAGTTTCGGACATCAACTTATTGTTCTTGAAGCTGTAATCGCCGTAGTAGGAATTACGACTAGTAAGGAAAGCCCATTCCTGCTTCGCGATTTAAACTACGCTACAATAGTAAGTCTGATGTTGTTCGTTTCTGCGTCTGATGTTGTTCATTTCTGCGTCTGATGTTGTTCATTTCTGCGTCTGATGTTGTTCGTTTCTGCCATTGTTAATTTCCATAGGGATTTGAAGCCACTGTGTTTAGTTTATATGGATGTCGTTCTGATGCTTCTTATTGTTTGTTTCTCCTCTATTTGTCCTCTGTGATACTGCCAATTGTTTGTTCATATGGGACATGTGTACAATCAGTTTCTTAGTTTAATGACTGTACCTGGTGTTATCCAGCTTGAAACATTCCAACACCTATCATCTATTCATCTTGTCCAATAATCATTCTTGTGCTTCAGGAATACTTCGAAGGCCACCATTGTTTTTGGTGCAAATTGTGGTTACTTTGGCTACTATTGGGGGAACCTTAATGTGTATGGTCCTCTCATATCGGCCATATCAGTAGTTCCTAGTAAGTAATTGCTTACCCTTCGTTACCTTTTTAAGTTTCCCATTTCTAGAAAATTGCTATGACTTATCAGGACAATTCACTAAATTTTTGTATCAAATGTATCTGGATTCAGACTTCTAATAGGACAGTGGTCAGATATTGGTCATTGATCTCGACTTTCATAAGCTATTAATTAAATCTTGTCATCCTATATAAATATAATTATAGACACATATAAGAGTGCCCAAATCTTTTAGTTATACATTTTGACATATTTAAAGATTCATCTTTGGTCTTTCAAATTTTGGTATCATTATGGACCTATATCTGCTGAGCTGAATAATGTGTTAAACAGACTTCAAGCCTCCAATTCACAGAAATCAAGATGGCATAACTGTCAAGGTTGTACTTGCATGTACAGCTGCAGCAATATTTCTTATCATTTCTTTGGTCTCATGTAGAGAAAAGGATGGCTTGGAAGCAAGATTTCTGCTGATAAAGGTACCAGCAATTTTTAGGTATTCCATTATTGCTTTGGAAACTATGAGCATATTTTGTGCTTAATGTATGAAAGAAACAAATTGGCAACCAGGATGCTGGCTAATCTCTTGTTTTTTTTTTTCTCAAAGAATCTGGGTCTTGTAGGATATGATTGGTTGAATTTTTCTTTGAAGCTGTGACTGCATTATATTTCACTGTTACTTTTATTTGTTGTATTTGATCCTTCATATATAGACTATATGCATCTGAAGTTGCTGTTTTGAGTGAAAAAACTTGTAGGATGCTACTACCAACATTTGACTTGTAGGATGCTATTACCAACATTTGACATAGTGCAAAATTTTCCATCTGTTTATATTTCATAATGCCATCTTGAAAATCAAGCTTTCAGTTCAATGTTTCATATTGCATATCCAACAGATCTTAAGGGGCTGGACCTGCAAAATGGAATGTTCACACTGAGACAGATTAAAGCTGCCACCAAGAACTTTGATGTATCAAACAAAATCGGTGAGGGTGGTTTTGGATTAGTTTACAAGGTATTCAATCTTTTTGATGTATAGAAGATTTGCCTAAAATAAAATGTGTATATTAGAAATCAATTTGATCTGTTGTTGATGTAGTCATCAAGATTTATGTGATTTCCGATTCTGAATGTAGGGATTGTTGTCAGATGGAACAGTAATAGCAGTAAAGCAGCTTTCTTCTAAGTCAAAACAGGGAAATCGGGAGTTTGTGAATGAAATAGGCATGATATCTGCCCTGCAGCATCCCAATCTTGTGAAACTTTATGGATGTTGTGTTGAAGGGAACCAGATGTTGCTAATTTATGAGTACATGGAAAATAATTGTCTATCCCGTGCTCTTTTTGGTGAGTTCAGAACATCTATCGTTCAGGTCAAGTGTTTACTGAATCACGTGCTCATCCTGAGAATAAACTCAGACTTAACAATTTGCTTAATCATAGCAGGGAAGGATGAAATAGCGAAGCTCAAACTGGTCTGGCGAACCAGGTGGAAAATTTGTCTTGGTATTGCCAGGGGATTGGCCTACCTATATGAGGATTCCAGGATAAAAATAGTACACAGGGATATCAAAGCAAACAATGTGCTGCTTGACAAGGATCTTAATGCAAAAATTACAGATTTTGGTTGGGCAAAGCTAAGTGAAGATGATGAAACACACATCAGCACTCGTATTGCCGGAACTGTGTAAGATTCATTAAACAACTTACAAGATCATTTCTTGTTCCTTTTGGCCCTTGTTTCTGAACTGGTGATTATGGATCTTTCATATCTATTGACTAAGATAAGAAATTCAAGCAACATTTTTTCCTTTTAATTTCTTCCAAAAGGATTTCAGTTTCATGTCTATTTTCTTCACAGTAGTTATATGGATCCTGAGTATGCCATGCGTGGTTACTTGACAAACAAAGCAGATGTCTATAGTTTTGGTGTTGTTGCACTGGAAACTGTTAGTGGAAAAAGCAACACAAACTACCGACCAAAGGAGGAATGTGTTTATCTTCTTGACTGGGTAAAGGATACACACCGAATTAGTGGTATCTGTTCCTTTTTAATTTTCATTCCATTAAAGCTGTAGGTTTTCCATGTTAGTATCATCTTTTCTATCTATTTTGAGTTAACTGACATCTTGAACTTTCCCTCTTCCTTTTTCTTTGCTAGCTTCTTGTTATGAAATGTTGGTTATTAGTATTCAATGACCACATATTGCAATCACTGGAAAATTGTTTACAAATTTAAGACAACTTCAGTTTGGATATGCTGATCTCCTTACTCTATTATCTCTGGTAGGGGCTATGTGTTTCATTTCCTTTAAGTGTCAAGCAAATCGATATGGACATTCTTCCAAAGAACTTCGTTTAAGTTTTTTTTTTTTCTGGATGCATATTCTGTTTATGGTTTAGTTACATGACTTGTATTTCTACTTGTTCCTGCATTTTGAATCTTCTGAATCTCGTATTAGTTGCAATGCAGTTCTGACTGCATTTTTTATCTTCATCAAGCTTATGTTCTCCAAGAGCAGGGAAGTCTCTTAGAGTTGGTTGATCCTGCACTGGTGATACAATACTCATCTGAAGAGGCAACAGTGATGTTGAATGTTGCTCTTCTGTATACAAATGCATCCCCCACACTAAGGCCTTCTATGTCACAGGTGGTAAGCATCCTTGAGGGTAGAACTGCTGTTCAAGACCTTCTGTCAGATGCTGGGCTCTCCATGGTAAATTCTAAGTTCAGGGCTATAAGGAACCACTTCTGGCAAAGACCAAGCGAAACAGCAAGCATGTCATGCTATGTTCCATGTCCTGATTACTCACATTCAAACGAAGAAAGTGAAATGGGTGCTGGTCTTTTGAACGTTTGCTCAGCTCATTCTAACAAGTAGATTTTTCATATATTTTTACCAAGTATATATATGTTAGAGGGAAAAGCCCTTTCTAGTTTGGATATTAGGCCCTGTACAATATCTCAAGAATAAGATGCATAGCTTCAAGCAATGAAGGAGATAGCTCTTAAATGTGTAAACTCCGTCGTCTGAAATGTATGCATAGCTCAATAAAATCTGTCTCACAAATCTTGTACATAATAATACTAGTTCATGCAATACAAATCAAGCAGAGTAGTTAATTAATTGATCAAAACCTGAAAATTGGTAACTGTAACTTGGAAAGCAAGTAGCTTATCTGTTGCACTCTAGAGTTTTGGTAGTATAGGAATAGGATCAGCGAAAGCAACCATTTCGTGTAACTTTAACATGTAACCTTTAAATGCAACAAAAACCTGCCCAGTCACTAACTAGCGATGGCAATGCGTCACTAACTATACTAACTAACAACGGCTATGCGTCAGTAACTAGCGACGGCTATGCGTCACTAACTACACTAACTAGCGACGCCGATGCATCACAAACTAGCGACGGCTATGCGTCACTAACTACACAAACTAGCGACGCCGATGCGTCACAAACTAGAGACGGCTATGTGTCACAAACTAGCGACGGTAATGTGTCATTAACTACACTAAGTAGCGACGGCTACATGTCACTAATTAGCGACGGCGTCACTAACGCGCCGGCAGAAATCAATGCCAGAAAATTTGTGACAGTCTGTTTAGCGGCATTTAGCTGTCGCTAATTAGCGACGGTAGCCGTCGCTAAAAATTAGCAGCGAGTGATTAAGCAACGGACCTTTTAATGACAGTTTACCGTCGCTAATTCATATTTAGTGAAGGCTGCCCGTTGCTAATGGCCGTCGCTAAATGGCTTTTCCCTTGTAGTGGTTGTAATTTAAGTATTTGACATCCATATAAATTAAACCTTAATTTTTAATCTATGCTTATTCACATATATGTATGAATTTTAACAAATAAAGTTTGTTCTAAGTCATATATATTAACATAATGTCGTCGATCAATTTGTTCAAACAAATAATATGTTGATTTTATAAAGTTTAATGAAGGGAAAATTAGCTCATTTCACCTTATAATCAAGGTTGTAAACAAACCAAAGGTACGTGAATATATCCTATCCATGTTCTTTTTGTTTAATTATGAACAAATATGAATATGAATAATAGAAGAACATAGTTTCTTTATTTGTATTTATTCGTTAACAATCACACTGTCATAAACTAAACGAACACATTGAGAACACAACTATTTAAATAAGCATGTTTATGAGCAATATGAATAAACGTATTTATGAACAATATAAACAAATATAAATGAACAGAAGCAAAATATTAGGAATTAATGAATTTACCAAAAATAAATAAATGACTATAAATGAACAAATGGACAAAAAAATAGATAAATAAATGAATGAACATTAATTGAAATATTTGTGAACATAACTAAACAAATGATACTTTATTCGTGTTCATTCATTTAATTTAAATAAATAAATAATTATTTTTATATTCATTTGTTTAATTAAATAAATGAATATAAACAAACTCATACTAGATGGTTCACAAATGACTCATGAAATGTTCTTTTCACTTATAAATATATTTTAAAGATAATACTCGGAGCATCCTTAAATAAAATGGAAGTATGAGCCTTCGATTGAATTAGTTTCAATAATTTGAACCTTTGATTGAATAAAAACAACCTTAAGCCCTTAATTAACGTGTTTAATTCATATTCTTGAAAGGCATAGTTGATTTTTTTTTCCATTTATAACAAGTGAAAGCTTATAACCTATGAAACTAGGGTATCGAGCCTGGGCCCATAAGGCTTGAGCTCAACCCCTTAGCTAAATGGTATTACCTGGGCTCAAGCTCAAATTGCTAGAGCCCAATTTTTTAGACTTGAGCTCGGCTTAAAGGCTCGCTAAGCTTGAGTGGTACATATAAAGCTTTTAGTATCAAAATTTATGATTTAGATGAAATATGTGGACTAAATGTGTAATTTTCTACATAGATAAGCAAAGAAGGAAAAAAAATTATAAAAGCCTATCCCAAACTTAATAATCTTTTGTTACTCTACCCTAATTTTGTAAACTTTACAAAAAAAGCTACCACCTTCCTCTGTCAACTATTATGTCGATCTCGGACACAAAGTCAGTAGCAATTGTGATTGAAGGATCTAAGTCATAGGGGACTATTTCATTTCAGTCATGGTTTAGGCGAGGTTCGGTCAAGGTTCAGGCGAGGTTTGGCGAGGTTCATGCGAGGTTCGCCCAATGTTCAGATGAGGTTCGGCCATGGTTGAGGCAAGGTCAGTCAAGGTTTAGGTGAGGCATAGGGCTAAGATGGCAGATGAAGGGAGAAGAGACCAAGAGAGTTAGAGTTTCTTTTTTGGGCTAGGCTAGGGTCACTCTAATGTCAACTCATGAGAATTGAGCCTAGAAAAAAAACATGTAAATGCTCAATTAGGCTTGAAAAAAATTAGGGCCGAATATAACTAGGCCCCGAGCTCGGCTCGTTTAAATATCAAATTTGAAAATAGGCTGAAGCTTAGATAACTTCATAAAAGCCCTACCTATTTACACCCCTATATGAAACTATGCTTTTCTCACAAAACTTGAGGGAACAGAACCATAACATTTTGTTGATTATAAAATTTTTCCATACTTTAGTATCTTATGCATGGTTTTTTTTTTTTTGCACTTAGAATTTCATACTCTACAAAATTTTAAGGGTTGAGGATTTGGGAAAAAGAGTAACATATCTCGAACCAAGGTTGTGGGAGAGGCAGAGTGCAACCAATGCAATCCCACAGGGCTCTGAGACTTATGCATGTGTCTTATGAGTGATTCTACAATATACCCAAATCTAGCACAACATAATTGATACTCCCTCCGTCCTAAATTCTTTGCACCATTCACTTTTCAGCAATTAATCTATGATTTTTTATTTTAGACATTTTAACATATAAATGAAAAACTTTTATGTGTGAATGATAAATCAAGACTTATAGTTTCTAAATATATTTTTTTTAATTTTTTTTAACTAACAATAATATAAAAAAATTCAAGTCAAACTAGCTTAAAAAATCAAATGGATCAAAGAAATTAGGACGGAGGGAGTACGATTTATCACTGTGCTTTAAAGTGAATGATCACATACATAACAGCGAGCACGAGCGAGAGCGGGGCCTTGAAGTTGAGGGGATGCATGATGAGAATGATGGATGCGACGCACATGAGTGGGCCCGCCTGTAATGCGAGCAATTTGTATTTGTGGGTCGAGCCCAGTGCCAGTGGGCAGAATAGAATAGAGGAAGGAAAGGCCGAAAGATATATTCCTCGCACCTTGTTGCGACACGTGGAGAACCGATTTGGTCATAATATCAAATGCTCCTTTTGGATTGGCTGTGATTCAGCTTCGGCCAAAGCTGGCGGGCACAAAATATCTTCCCCTAGGATCTATATGCCATGGATGATTGGTTTCATCCCCCACCCATGGTGTTCAGTTTACGTGTAATAATTTTCTTTGGCAATGAAAGATGACCTATTGGTAAAATTGGCACGACATCACTTTTTTTTTTGGCCCCGTTTAGGGTTTAAATTTTTCCTTTAATTGTAATTATAGACGTCAAAATTTAATTGGATTAAAAAATATTAAATTTAATTTAAATTGTCTAGCTTATTTTTAAATTAATGCCCAAAATTTAAAAGCCCATCAATTTTAAAAACTACGAATTTTAAAAACCCAATTTTTTTAGAGCCCAAAAGCACATAACTGGATGACCCTAAATGAAGACTTATTATGCCATTTTAGCTAAAGTCCACTTTTGGCAAATTGGGCTTAAAAATCCAAAATGATTAAAGGCCATTATTTAACTCAAATATTCTAGAACACTCTAGAATGTTCCATTAATTATCTTTTTAAATTAAATAAATTGGATAATTAATAAGAGATAATTATCATATTTATTTTCTCTTAAGAAAAATACAAGAGATAAATACATGATAATTATCACATGTGATTCTTTTGAATCAAATCACATTCTTTTTACACCTATAAATAGACCCCCAAGGCTGAGAAGGAGAAGGAGGAGAATAAATTGAAGAGGCAAAAACTTAGAGAGAAAGAAAAATCTCTCTACAATAAGTTTTCTCCTGTTCTTTATGCTGATTAAGCACAAACGCCCGGCGAAAGAAGAGATCAACTTAAAAAAAGATTAAATCCCAATTTCGAGGCCAATTTTGAAGAACGTGACGAGGAATGCAAAGAACACGGGACAACACTGCATCAAGTTCAAATCTAGATCCGGCAGAAGCAGTGAGAAATGTAAAAGATTTGTTTTTGTGCTGCGCGAAGTCAAACTTCAAGGAAAATGAGAAGGAAGCAGCAGACATTGCCCAAAGCCCCTAAGTCCAATGAGTACAACAGAAATCTTACACCGAAAGAAGCGGCAAGGACTTCGGTTCGTGTTCGTGCAAGATAAATCCGGAGTCCATGTTCATGAAGAGGCCGTTCGTGTCTCCACTAAAAGCTAGAAACGTTAATAAGAGGATTATGCACGTGAGAAGCAAGTTAGAGAGTCGATCCCCCAAAATCTCAGTTCTAAATTTTAATATTGTAATTTGTGTTACAATTAATTTCAAAGTGTAATTTTTACACGTAAAAATTGTGTGTACAGTAATATTTCAAATTCATTCTCATAAAAAAAATCATATTCAAATCTTAAAAATAAAAAATAGATTTTGGAAGAATTTTACTTTATGTAAGGTCCAACTCAATTCAAATGTTGTTTAGTTGAGTTCCAATTTAGTGAGGCATGTCAACATGCATTCATTAAAATATTAACAATTCGTCATAAGGTTTTCGTAGCTATTTTAACATTGATACATAAGAAACTTGAGTATAGAACTCTTTAACTTTATTCTCTTGCAAAATTTATTGTCTCATATTTTCCAATAAAAGGAATAAAAGATGTATCTTCAGTTAGTGTTGATATTTCCTACGAAGGTAGTAACATTATGTTGTGAACTCATACTAATTGACGTCATCAGCCTGAAATTGCAAAACAATTTCAGATCATCATGTTTATAGTAACTTTACAAATAATACCACTATACATTAAATAAATTACTTAGACAAGTTTGGGCTTCAAATGGTTGCCAAGTCACTTTAAACAATTGCAAATACACATACATATGATTCTGTGTATGAAACTCAAATATGATTACCAAACTATATTCATAATTATATATATACACGCACATATATATATACCCGCACTGACTTCGTCAAATTTACATGCATGTTAGCTTAAGAAGTTTACAGTAAGGAGATTTTTTAGTCACCCTCATTTTACTTTCTTCCTAATTTGATTAGGGATTTGCCCTTAGAGCATCAGTTCATATTATTGCTTGAAACTGGCAAGTCTCATTCCCATGAAAGAATGGACTCATTTCTCCAAAATCTTAAACCATACTTACTTTAGAATTTAAGTGAGCTTTGAATCCCAGTTGAACGGTTATTAGATAGAGAAAAATATCTGTTAACATATCTTTATTTGGTTTAAATGTAAAT
The DNA here is from genome assembly GCA_039654915.1 of Aquilaria yunnanensis. NCBI lineage: Eukaryota > Viridiplantae > Streptophyta > Magnoliopsida > Malvales > Thymelaeaceae > Aquilaria > Aquilaria yunnanensis. The sequence continues at coordinate 118,421,201 of CM077593.1, forward strand.
CAACGGTCCATATTTGAGCAACATGTATTCCAACGAGTGCACACACTACACCGGAGCACCACCTCAAAATATCTTGCACCGAAGCCAATAAGATATTCACCAGAACTCGTCTACGTGTACACGCATGGACCAGAACCAAGGCTTCAAAATATCTTCCCGCATATCCAATAAAGTAATTTCGGAAAATCAACCACCAAGAGCAAAACCGTAATTTTTTGAAACGAACTATTGACACGTGGCGTATGGATATATGTATGTACATGGGTACATACATGCCAAGCATCCATAATTCCATGTGGCGTGGACATCTTCGGGGAAAGGAAGGAAGCGAGAGTAAAATATCATCGCCACGTCTGAAACTCTTTGAATGAACAACAATCCTTCTAAAGATCCTCTTTCCACTCTCTCCCCAGAAAAAAGATTTTCAGTTCTCTGAGCAACGGGAAAAAAGTAAAAAAAAAAAGGTTTATATATCTTGAAACAAACGGCTTTCTTTGCTGAAGGCTGGACTTTGTTAATCTAACCGGATTAGTTGCTCATCCCTGAGATTTTCTCACTACAAGCTCAGGTACTTCTAAAGATCTTTTTCTTAAAAAACAAAAAAATTATGAGAATTTGTTCTTTCTTTTCGCTTAGCTTCATCTGACCCCTCTGGAGTTTTTTGCTTTGTTTAGTTTTTTTCCTTTAAAATTATGCAATGGGTTTTTTTAAGCTCATTTTGGTTCAATATCTGTAGTGCTTTGAGCCCCCTTTTTCCCGGGGTTATTTTGGTTTATTTCTGATTGATGCTTATTGGGATGCTGGATTTTTATTCAGTTGGCTGTTTTCGGGGTTTATAAGCCGAGAGTGACCAAAGCGGAGAGCTTTGAGAACAACAGTACAGTGTTCTGATATCCCATATTTTGTTCTTGAGAGTTTGCAGTAGCTTCTTGATTTTCTGCTCTAATTAAAGCTTAATTACTTGTTTCCCAGGTGGTGGATGTGGGATTTGTGGCTAGTTCTCCGCTTGGGATGTTAAACTACGAAATCCTGATTCTTGATTGGTAACAGTACGGGTCAGCATGATGCTATGGTGGTTCGTGGTCTGTTGATAAGCTCAGAAGATCATATATATTTTTCGGATAGTGCATATATTTCTTAAATCTAATGGCTGGCACATCTGAGAGGTGGATTGATGGGCTTCAGTCCTCCTTGTTGTTCTGGCCTCCGCCACCAGACCCTCAACAGCGAAAGGTGCTAACAATCCTCTGCTCCTATAACTTTTTTTTTCTTCGTTAACTTGAATATGGTTCAGCTCTATGAGAAATATTGCCTTCTTTTCATGCATGATCTTCTTGGAGCTTTAAATTCTTGAGATTAAGCTCTTCTTGCTGGTATTGTTCCTCGCCACATAGAGTTGAACACGATTTATAAGGTCATCCTAAAAATCCAGATTTTATTCACTTGAACTTTTGTATGTGGAAAGCTTTCTGTTTGGAGGTTTGGCGTTACTCTCTGTTTTTGTTTAAGGATGTTGTGTCACTTTACCAAATTGTGTATGATTTTCATTGATTTGAAATGAAATAAATATGTAAGCATGCAGCTCATTTGGGACATAAAAAATCTTTAAATTTGGTATTTATTTTGGGATTAGTTAACAATTTTGTCTGAGATTGGTGATCAAAGTTTTGTAGGACTTGGCATTGCTAGCATTGTCTGAGGAAAATGCCACAAATCAGACAAAGTAGAGTAGTTTGTTTCTTATAACTGACCCAACTAGGTTGGGATTGAAGCTTAGTTGAGTTTTGAAATAATTAGTAGATTAACCGAAGCCATGTACTACATATCTTTGTAGGAAGTTCGCTACTATTACTTATTCGGCATTACTTCAATTAGATCTAAACCTACATTATCTACTCCTTTTAAGGTACGATCAGTAATGGTCATGCCACTTGAATTATTTAAACCCAAAATAAAGAAAAGAACTATAGCCATAGAATTGCTTGACATCTATTCAAAATAGAGCCCTAGTACACTAGAATTTTGTTTCCTACTGGCTTAATGAGTATGTCGTATTTAAATTTTTTGCTTGAAGACTAGGTAATGATTAGAAGCGCATCATAACATGTGAAAAATATGACTTTGAAATTGATATGACCTACTGATGTCTTGCTATGTTTCTGCAACCTTTCTAAAACCTTTTCCTGTCTGCTTGCTTCACCTGTTGCACTTGGATATTTAGTACAACTGCTTATGATTATCTTGTAACTTCAAGATTCCATGCATGTGCCTAAACTCTTTTGCTTGCACATTTTAATTACGTTTCAATGTTTCTCAAGTAGTGACTGTCACACTTACTATTCCTCATGCATAGGCTCAAATTACAGCATATGTTGAGTACTTTGGGCAATTCACTTCAGAACAGTTCCCAGATGATATTGCTGAAGTAAGTTAGTTTTTCTCATTATTCTGGAAAACTAAGGTTTAACTGCAAGCCTCTAACTTCACTGTTGGTATGGGAATCATCACCAAAAACTTACTGATGAATTTGCTTGTGACAGCTGATTCGAAGCCGCTATCCATCAAACGAAAAGCGCTTATTGGATGATGTTCTGGGTATTCATTCTTTGTTCATTCTGTTCTATGTGGCAGTTTATTGTTTGATAAAACTATTGTTACCTGTTTCTTCCACGGCATTTCTTTTGGGATTCATTTAGTTTTCTGAATTCAATTGATTGCAGCGACTTTTGTCCTTCATCACCCAGAGCATGGACATGCTGTTGTTCTTCCTATTATTTCATGCATCATTGATGGCACACTGGTATATGATAAGAGCGATGCTCCATTTGCTTCTTTCATTTCGCTGGTCTGCCCAAGCAGTGAGGTACTCATATGGAGCACTTTTCTAGTTGAATCCTTTTCATTGCGTGCACAAGAATCCTGAAAAATTAATCCATATCTGAATTGTCTATGAACAAAGAAACTGTATGTTTTTTACTGGTGATGTGAACATTAATCCTGTTGCAGACCGAGTATTCTGAACAGTGGGCTCTGGCATGTGGTGAAATCTTGCGTATTTTGACTCATTACAATCGGCCAATATGTAAGATTGAACCACAAAATGGTGAAATAGATAGAAGTGCCACCAGCAGCAGCGCTACAACTAGTTGTTCTGTAGATGGTCAATCATCTGTTGTTGTGCAGCAGGAGAGAAAACCTTTAAGACCTTTATCCCCTTGGATCACTGATATATTGCTTGCTGCACCTTTGGGTATCAGAAGTGATTACTTCCGCTGGTTAGTTCACTCTGCATTTTTATTAGGCTTGGATATCACAGTGAATAGCAGTCGCTTGACTTTAAGTAGCCATTATTTTTCTGTCATGAAATTTTGAAATTATTTGTACGTGCCTGTAGCTTTAATTGACATTTACCTTTTCCTTTATTTTCTTCAAATTTGAAATTCAAGTTGTATTTTTCCTGTTCTAGCAATGTAGGTGATGCTAGAGAAATTCTAGTAAACAAGCAAGCCTTTGTTTAGGGCTTGTAATTTACGTAAGGGTACAGAAAATTGTCCAGGGGAATATTGATAAATCTAACTTAACATGAGTCTTATTTAAGTGCTTATGTCAGATCGCCCCACATAGAAATGGAAATTTTATTACATGACATGGGGCCAGTATCCAGAAATAATTGACCATCAAAGGTTAAAAGTTCTATGCACACTGTTGGTTTTCTGTCTCTACCGTTAACACAATTATCAGTTAAATTTCCCATCTACAAGACTTTGTTAGTTTGCAGCCTATAGCTCACCTTTCCAGAAAATGCTTCTGTAGTTCTTGATACTGTGACTTGCTATTTGTATGGGAGCAAACACAATTTGGCTATAAGGCAATTACAAGCAAAGGGTTTTAATGGGATAAGCTGTGTATAAAATTTTCACACAAATTGCACTGAATGATACTGTCTGTTGATTATTTGTTTGTTTCTTCTTTCTACCCTTAAAATTGGTTTCATGAGTTCATAAAGCATTCAACTGAATTCACAGGTGCAGTGGCGTTATGGGTAAATATGCTGCAGGAGAACTTAAGCCACCATCAACTGGTTAGCCCGTATATTAGTTATTTACTTATTCACCAACTTACCTGTTTATTTTTTTTATTTTTCTGGATATTGAAGTAGGATAAGACTTTGTTTGTTCTCCTTGCATGTTGCTATTTAATCTAATTCAATCCTGTGTTTTGATTATAAGATTCCAGAGAAATGTGAAGTGATTTATGTATGAGTGAAATCACAGATTATAATTTTGGTCATATACACTTGTGTCTTGCTTCCGTTTCTTCTAGACCTCGGTTCTCTTTTCTGTGAAGCATTTTAATATCTATGCAGACACGTAAATTTTGTTGGAAATTCTAAAATATCTACATCTTGTTCCTGATAGGTTAGGAACTTGGTTGATCTATGGTGTTAAGTCTAGTTAGTTGTGGCAATACTGCGATGGTTGTTTTAGCGTGCCTAACAAAAGATGTTACTTTTAGATATATTTTAGACATGTATGGTTATCTGTAGAAGTGCATCATGGGATTCTTTCTAATATTGAATAATAAAGTATAAGATTGAGAGCTAACTATTTCACTTATCCTTCAGCTTCTTCTCGTGGATCTGGGAAGCATCCTCAGCTTATGCCATCAACTCCTAGGTGGGCAGTTGCCAATGGTGCTGGTGTTATACTAAGTGTGTGTGATGATGAGGTTGCTCGTTATGAGACTGCTACTTTAACAGCTGTAGCCGTTCCTGCACTTCTCCTTCCTCCCCCAACAACTGCTTTGGATGAGCATTTAGTTGCCGGACTACCAGCTCTTGAGCCTTATGCACGTTTATTTCATCGGTAAATTTCTAACTTGCCAAGAGCATGTCAAACCTAGTGTTAATTAACCTTTTTCTGGATTTGCCCCAATAGTCTTCAGTCTTATTTATTTGCATGCAAGCAAAGTGTTATTAGAGATCAATTTCCTTGAATATTGTATTGTAACCGAGTTGATGCCTGTTTACTGAACCAATGAATTCTTCTTCATTTTCCTCAGAAAACAAGGGCATGCATGAATTTGTGTTCACATGCTAGTTCTTTATGGTTCTCATGTTAGTGTGCTATTTGAACAATTGAGAGCTGGAAAGAGCTACAAGGGAACAAGGAAGAGATAAATTGCTAGAAAGTAATAAATTGTTTGTAATAGTTTTCAGGGAGATAAATGTAGGGCCAATTCAGTTATGATGTTGGATTAGGGAATGCATTTATGTGAAGGGTTGGCTATAAATTATGTTACATCAACTGCTATATGATATTCCATAACATGTTATAAATCCTTTTTTCTGGCTAGGTACTATGCCATTGCTACTCCAAGTGCTACACAACGACTTCTGTTTGGACTTCTAGAAGCACCACCATCATGGGCACCGGATGCACTTGATGCTGCTGTACAGCTTGTGGAACTCCTTCATGCTGCTGAAGACTATGCTTCGGGTATAAGGGTGAGTTAAATATTTTCAATTTTGTATGATTGTGTACAATGTGATAACATAGTAGTGATATGGAAAGCTGCAAAATTTAAGCTTAGGGCCTAGTTGATAGGTTAATTAACCACTTACGAACTTTGTAGTTTAGGTAGTATCCCAAAGTTAGTAAGATGCTAACTTTTGCTCACGATTCCTTAATTGCCTGGAATTATCTGCACTAAGGACATGATAATAATGTAAAGATGGGCGACTAAACAAGTAATTGGCAGTCTTCAATTGCATTCTATGTCATGAATTGTTGTATATTGTGCAGCACCCATCACGTCATAAGTTTTAAATATATTTTGTTCTTTCGAACAAGTTCCTCTATTACTTGAATACCTCCGGTGGTTATGATTGTTCTCAATTTTTGGATTGATGACCTTGCCTGATGCCTGGAGGAGTCAATAAAAACTGCCAACCAACTTCCTTGCTTGGCTTGTCGTCTGCAATTCCTTGCTAGATGCCTATGTTTGATTCTCCTCAGAGTGAGAATCTTTTGTAGCTCCAATTTGAGGGAGGATGGGATAGGCGTAGTTAGTGTATTGCTCCTTACAATGCATGCTCTTTGAATACTTCTGAGAGTCAGGATTAAAAAAGAAGTCAATTAAAACTATTTCCTACTGATAAATTTCTCTGGGCATGGAGGTTAAAGGTGTGTGTAGTTTATGATGTTTTTCTTTTCCAATTTTTTCCCTTGGAACTAAAATTATAAAAAAGATTCCTTTTTTAGGTTTTGTGTAGTGATAGTTTAAATGATGATAAAAAAAAGAAAAGATTCCTTTTTAGGCTTTGTGTAGTGAGAGTTTAAATGAGGGTAGTAAAGAAAATTGAATGTGAAAAGCTTTCCCAAAAGGGAAGAGGTTCAACCTTTCTAGGACAGCCCGATAAGGGAATACGCTTCATCGTTTCTGGGATGGAGGGAGTAAAAGTAAGATTTATTATGTCAAGTTTTTTCAGCCAAAGTGGCATCTGATTGTTGACTATTGTTGCATAACTGCTTTTTGCCTTTGCAGTTCAGATTGTTAAAGCATCCAACCCAAACCCAATGCCAAATGGTCACAGTATAATTCCTCGGCCAATCCCATGACTTAATCATGTGGAAGTTTTCTTCTTAATGCACCCCCCTCCCATGTAGGGCAGTTAGATGATTAAAAATGGGCATGTTACATGGACTATCCAATGACCCCGGGACTTACAACTTTTCAGTTGGGGCAGGAACAAATCTTGGGCTCTGATATCATGCTACAACATCCGAAACCAAAATCAATTGGCCTTAAATAACTCCTTGGATTAACCATGTGGGTTTTTACGTCTTAACACAAGTGAAGCAAAACACTGCCTAGTATGGGCCAAAAATTGAAGAATGCCTCACTTCTAAGTTTGTGTGGAATTCCATTTGTCTTGACTTAGCTAAAATTAGGTCACTGATGTTGCATGCTTATAAGTACAAAAATTGTAGATTTCATAATATATTTACAGTATTATATGTTCTAATGTATTGTGAAGTTAGAGTGGATCCATTTGGGTTCTATTCTATCATTGTTTGTTTGGGTTTTGAGCTATGGTTGTCTATAGAAAATAAAGAAGGCTTCAGGTTAGTGCTAAAGTACAAGTGATGCTCACACATACTATCACCAGTCAAATGTATTTGCACATGCTTAGCTAGTTCCAATTCTTTCCCTCATCTCCAACCTGCTTTTCTTCCTTGTCTTGTAGCTTCCACCAAACTGGATGCATCTTCATTTTTTGCGTGCCATTGGGATTGCAATGTCAATGAGAGTAGGAATAGCTGCTGATGCTGCAGCAGCTTTACTTTTCCGCATATTGTCACAGCCTGCCTTGCTTTTTCCTCCATTAAGGCAAATCGAGGGAATTGAAGTTCAACATGAATCTTCAGGTGGTTACATTTCATCTTACAGGAAGCAGGTACATCTCCTTGGGCTAGAGTCCATTATTCTAATGATTTTCTGTTTAATCATGTTTATGTTTACACCTGCCAGGAACCATTCTGGTGAACATAAGTTTGCTAATGTAATATATCAACTCGATGCAGACACAAGCAAATATATATTTATGCACTATATAAATTCGAACATATATGTATATGTAAGGGACCCTTCTTCAAAATCTTTTGAGCAGGTAGAAGTGGCTGCAACTGAAGCAACTATAGAAGCCACTGCCCAAGGGATAGCATCCATGCTTTGTGCTCATGGGCCTGAGGTGGAATGGAGGATCTGTACAATCTGGGAAGCTGCATATGGCCTTATACCTTTAAGTTCTTCAGCTGTTGATCTTCCTGAAATCATTGTCTCAACTCCATCACAGCCTCCTGTCCTGTCATGGAATCTCTACATACCTTTTCTCAAAGTCCTGGAATATCTTCCACGTGGTAGTCCTTCTGAAGCATGTCTGATGAAAATCTTTGTGGCTACTGTGGAAGCGGTCCTCCAGAGAACCTTCCCACCGGAGTCCTCCAGGGAGCAGAAGCAGAAAACTGGATATAGCATTGGCCCTGCTTCTAAAAATCTCTCTGTGGCTGAGCTCCGCGCAATGGTCCATTCTCTCTTTGTAGAATCATGTGCCTCAGTAGAGCTTGCTTCCCGACTACTTTTTGTTGTGTTAACTGTCTGTGTGAGCCACGAAGCTCAGTCTATTAGAAGCAAGAGAATACGGGATGAAGAAATTTACACCCATATTGAAAGCATTGAAGAATTCCAGGTGGCATCTGACAAGCCAAGAGACTTGAAAATCAGGAAGAGGAAGAAACAAGGGCCAGTAGCAGCATTTGATTCCTATGTTCTTGCTGCTGTTTGTGCTCTTGCATGTGAGCTCCAGCTATTTCCTTTTATTTCAAGGCGAGATAATCATTGTGTACCCAAAGGTGCACGGACTCCAGCGAAGCCTGCAAAAGTTAATGGACACTGTAATGAGTACAGAAATGGAATCGACTCAGCAATTCATCATACTCACAGAATTTTAGCAATTCTGGAGGCACTTTTTTCTCTTAAGCCATCTTCTGTCGGCACTCCATGGAGTTATAGTTCAAATGAAATTGTTGCAGCGGCTATGGTTGCAGCTCATATTTCTGAACTCTTTAGGCGTTCAAAGTCTTGTATGCATGCTCTCTTCGTCTTTGTGCATTGCAAGTGGGATAGTGAAATTTTCACAAGAGCATCGTCATTGTACAATCTTATCGACATTCATAGCAAGGCTGTTGCATCCATCGTTGACAAGGCTGAACCATTGGAGACACGGTTAGTGCGTGCAAACATTCGAAAAGATACCTCCAACTGTTTGGATACAAGGAAGCAAAAATTCACAAAAACTAGTTTCTTTGATCCTGGACAACAATCTACTTCAGAATGTAAGGATTCAGTCCTTTCAGATGCTAATCTTAGGTGTGAGAATGCATTGCCTTCAGATGAAGGCTCAGGAAGTTCCCTGAATAAAAGAATTGCAAGTTTCCCAATGGATGCTTCAGATTTGGCCAATTTCCTCACTATGGACAGGCACATAGGATTCAATTGCAGTGCTCAAGTTCTTCTGAGATCAGTGCTTGCTGAGAAACAGGAATTGTGCTTTTCTGTGGTTTCATTATTATGGCATAAACTGATAGCAGCACCAGAAACACAACCTACTCCAGAAAGCACATCTGCTCAGCAAGGATGGAGACAGGTATTAATCATTCCATCTTCACAAGGCAGTGGCTTTATTTGCATTAGTATCTCCTTAATAGCGAGGGTGCTATTCCATGCACAAATTGGCTCTGTCAAATATCTGTGATATGATTGTGGTAGGCCAGAAGCCTGTTTCTGCCTTTTATCTCATCTGTTCTGCTTATGTTCTGGTTATAGAGGCTGTAGGCTAGCTTCCTTCCAGGAAGAGTTGCAACGACCCCCAACTTGTAAAACCAGTTGCGGGATAAGTAATCATATGCAAGATCTGCACAAGGATATATGATATGTTCCTTTCAGTTGTATGTGGAATTGTCCCTTCTCATTTTCACCCAGGGAAACAAAACAATTACCTGAACTTATTGCTTTACGTAGCTTAATGTGTACAACTGTTGAATGAAAAAATCCTGGTGCAGTAGTGCTCATTTTTTGGTATATCCATATCGATTTGATGTCATCTTCTTGTCCGTTCTATTATCAAATTGAATGGCATAGAATATATATAATGACTTCCTGGCTTTATCCATGTGAGTAGGTGGTTGATGCTCTGTGCAATGTGGTGTTGGCATCTCCAACAAAAGCGGCAACGGCAGTTGTTCTTCAGGTCCAGATTTTGTTTGACTTTAACAGTTTATTTCCATGAAACACCTGATCTGCTTGGTTGTAGAAAATTTTCTAGGTTTCTGGAAAAATTATAAAGAATTTGGTTAGAATTTGTGATATTCATCCATAGAAAATGGAAATTTCCTGCAACTGGAATGGGCCCTTTAACTTCTGTTAGTGCCACAAACTGGAAGTCTATGTATATAGCTTTGTTGTGTCAATAAGCCAAGAGCATTTTCATGAGAGATGGAATAGGTTTTGTCAATAGGTTTTGTTGTGTGTCAAAGAAGCCCTATGTTTTGTCTTTTGAATTCATTTTCCACATTTGTTTTAGTCACTTATGGATCCTTTATTTTTGTCAGGCGGAGAGGGAGTTGCAGCCTTGGATTGCAAAGGATGATGAACAAGGTAACAAAATGTGGAAAGTCAACCAGCGGATTGTAAAGTTGATCGTGGAACTTATGAGAAATCATGATAGCCCAGAATCCTTGGTAATTGTAGCTAGTGCATCAGATCTACTCCTGCGTGCCACAGATGGAGTTCTTGTGGATGGAGAAGCTTGCACCTTACCCCAACTAGAGGTAAACTTTGAAAGTGTATCCTCCTTCTACAATAGCACCATCATGGTTGTCCTGAATAAAACACACTGGTTTTTTCAACTAAGCTTCTTGGTTATCATCATTGGAGACATTATTTAGGCTTTTGGGATTGTATCATAGATTTTATGCTGGTTTTAGTCCATACCTATTTGATAACAATTACTGTATGGAAATTTTCAGCTACTAGAAGCAACAGCAAGAGCAGTTCCACCTATACTCGAGTTTGGAGAGTCTGGACTGGCAGTTGCAGATGGTCTTTCAAACCTGTTGAAGGTTTGGAACTGTGTTTGTTTCTGTTGTTTTTGCATTGTGCAAGGGTAAACATGCTTGAAACTGTTCAAAATTGAACTGGTCTCGTGGCAGTTAAACTAGCAAGAATAAGTGAGAAAAAAATAGGCTAAAATAAGAGATGAATAATTGTTTGCGCTGTATCCGTCTAGAATCTCTACTGATTGATGACTTGTGTTGATCAATTCATGCAGTGTCGTCTACCACCTACCATACGGTGTCTTTATCATCCTAGTGCACACGTTCGTGCTTTGAGCATATCAGTTCTCCGAGACATCTTGCATACAGGATCACCCAAGTACAGTTCTAAACAAGTGGTGATAAATGGCGTCCACGACCCTTCCTACCGGTATTTCAATATAGATGTAGATTGGAAAGCTTACATAGAAAAGTGCTTGACATGGGAAGCTCATAGCCAACTTGCCAGCGGAAAGCAGATTCAGTTTCTTAATATTGCTGCAAAAGAATTAGGATGTACCATATCTACGTAACACGTTTCAGGATTGGGATTAACGTGTAACGTAAGTATTCTTTTGAAGTTATCAATAGGAGTAGACATGGTTACTCGTTTGTAATAGGCGTGACCCTGTAAAGCTGCTCATATGGTCCTCAATATGAAGCCTTGGAAGGTCATCATCAGATTCTTCACGGGTCATAGAATGAGGCCTTTTTTAGTGGACGATGGTGTTTGAAGTTTGAGACCCAGATTTCGTTGTGACTCGTTAGATCATCTGTTAAATGTTAATGTGGATTATATTCAGTGACTGATGGTCAATTTTTTGACGTTAAAGAACAACACGAGAGACATGGAGAAGCAAATATTCGAGGTTCAATAAATCACTATTCATTTATCTTCTTTAATCGGCAATACCAAAGTTTCAATGTGTACTTTTCCTAATTGACTTGAGTTGTCAAAACAAAAGGGAATTTTATGTGGTCTTAAATTAAACTTTTAATATCCATGAGTAAAATTTTCAAGTTTGTATTGTCGAGAAGCAAATATTTGAGGTTCAACAAATTACTATCCATTCATCTTCTTTGGTAGGTAACACTAGAGTTCCAATGTGCACTTCTCCTAATTGACTTGAGTTGTCAAAACGAAAGGAAATTTCATGTGGTCTTAAATCAAACTTTTAATATCCATGAGTAAAATTTTTAAGTTTGTATTGTCAAGAAGCAAATATTTGAGGTTCAATAAATCACTATCCATTCATCTTTTTTAGTAGACAACACTAGAGTTCCAATGTGCACTTCTCCTAATTGACCTGAGTCGTCAAAACGAAAGGGAATTTCATGTGATCTTAAATCAAACTTTTAATATGCATGAGTAAAATTTTGAAGTTTGTATTGTCGTGAAGTATATTTTTGTTTCAACCAGGTAAAATCCTATGAAGGCATAAGCTCTTAAATTTTCACGTAGTTTTCGACTACTGTTCATTTGAAATATTAGCTCAATTTCGTTCGCACGAAGAATTAGGCCCGTGCCTATATATTACAATGACGGATCACGGGCCGGAAAGGCCCAGCTCACTATCATAGAGTATAAGCCATAACTCGAATTTTAAAGGTTCTTGAGGGTAAAATCGTCTCCACAAATTAGCTAAACAAAGACGAAACCCTAGAAATGGGAGAGACGATACGAACTGCGGTATATAAACCACTCTGAAAATCCTGGCTCTCTCCCCTCCCACTCCCAGACCTCGCTCCTAACTCCGCCCCACCGTCGACAGAGCTTCTCGTACGACCAAGTCTGAACTTTGGGCTCCAAAATGGTAAGCAATGATTATCTTCCAACTCTTCTTCAATCCCGTTTTGTTTCGGTCCAATTGATTTCTCTTTTTTCGTTCGATTCACGCTTGTGTCTTTCGACCTTTGTTGTTCTTCTTGTGGGAGATGTTTGGGGTCCGTTCTCTGGATTTGAATTTGCTTCGTCTTGTGTTGTGTGGTGTGGTTCTGCATTTTCGGGTTATGGAATATGGTTGTGTCTGGGTTTGATCTTTAAATCTCATGTTTAACTCTTTTTTGGCGTTTCTGGGGTTGTTCTTGTGTGGGACTTTTGATGATGGGTTGTTTTTTTTTTTTCTCGGCAGTCACTGGTGGCTAACGAGGATTTTCAGCACATTTTGCGTGTGCTGAACACAAATGTCGATGGGAAGCAGAAGATCATGTTTGCTTTGACCTCAATCAAAGGTATCGGGAGGCGATTTGCCAACATTGTGTGCAAGAAGGCTGATGTTGACATGAACAAGAGGTACATCCTTTAATCATTTTATTTTTCTACATGCTTTTGTTCATTATACCGCTTTCATACAATAGGAGTTGGTGGCTGCGACTTGAAAGTTACTAGGTTAGGTCTGTAAATGATGGTGTCACGTGGATGTCTCTGAAATTTTGCTTTCTGTCCTTCGATGAATCGAATGATCTATAGAACCGACTGGTGGTTTAAGAATTACTAGAGGTTTGACTTGATAACATATGTTGGTGACTTGTTGATGGAGCTTTTCAAAATTAAGTTGAGAATAATGACTATACCTAACCCAAGCTTCAAGAGTCTTTGTGACTTGCTCAGCCGATCAATCGCTGGTGTGGTTTGTTATTAAAAATGTCATGCTAGCTGCCGACTGTTTCCAGGATTTGTTACAATAACTGTAGGTTATGCTCTGGTTGAGAATCGTGGGGCTTTTTTATTGACATTTAATGGTTTGTAATTTTTATGCTGTCAATGCTCTCAGGGCTGGTGAACTGACTGCACAAGAGCTGGACAATCTGATGGTCGTTGTAGCCAATCCTAGACAATTCAAGATTCCAGACTGGTTTTTGAATAGACAGAAGGATTACAAAGACGGGAAGTTTTCTCAGGTTGTGTCAAATGCACTTGACATGAAGTTGAGAGATGACTTGGAGCGACTTAAGAAGATTAGGTAATTTCCAAGCTCTTGTTTTTAACTATTTTGTACCTTTTTGTTTTTTTTTTTTTACTGGCAGTCATATCCAACTTTTAGCTGAATTTTATCAAGTAATTGCATTTCTTGGTGAATGCTTTGTTGTCGTCCCTGTGTGCTTTTCAAATATTTAAAAATCCTCTAAATGATGAATCAAAGCTGATGTTAAAGCTCTCTGTAGGAACCACCGTGGGCTGAGGCACTACTGGGGCCTTCGCGTCCGTGGGCAGCACACCAAGACTACAGGTCGCAGGGGAAAGACTGTTGGTGTCTCTAAAAAGCGTTGAACTTTTTGTTACTGGCTACCCATATATAGTGTCAAGAAGAGTTTTCTTTGTAGTAATGTCTTGGAGCCTTAGGCCTTTTGGGTTTTCATGGATGGTTCTTATGATTCCATAGACCTGTTTTGTTTGAGCAATTCGTCACTTCTGTTGATTGCTTCTATGGATATTTAGTTGAGTTACGACTCAAGTATTTTGTTCAATTTTGATATTCCGAGTTAATATTCTGATCTTGGTAATAGTTTGATACAGTAAAGTTGCTTCTTTTATGGTAATTGATGTGGTAAACGATCAAAAGAAATGATGGTTAGTTACCATGCGCCAAGCTTGGTCTGGTCTGGGTTGTGAACGTAAAGAATTTGACCAGGAGCCGTTAGGTATCAGCTTTTGTAAAAGAACTGAGCTAACTGACTGTTGCGTCATTTTGCACCCACATGCAGTCTGTGACAAGCCAGCCTTTCCTGTACTGACATGAACATGATGGTGTTTCTAGAAAAAATAAGTTCGTTACATCTGTCTGGTAAAAAATGGTCATCAATGATACTTTTAGTCCTACAACATGTCCTATCTTTTAGGTTGAGTCTTAAAACTTCTCAGTTTTTCAAATTAGGCCTATAAATGTCTTGAAAGACAGTTATTAAATGGGAACGTGATTTACAGAGATGAAAGATCATAATGTAAAATCATTAATTGTTCAAAATTTTTTGCACATTTTGAATTTATTAGAATAGAAGTACTTCTTTTCTTTTGCATTAATTGTCCCATTTATTATTTTTTATTGAAAGTTTGATTTGAATATATTCATATTAATATGTATTGAAAAATTTTCTTAAAAATAATATTTAAAAAATATAATTTTAAAGTTTCAATTTTATGTAAAATATTCATATTTTTATAATAAATTTTGAAAGAAATAAAATCATAAATTAATTACTATGAATAATAAAAAGGTCAGTTTTTGTGAAACGGAAGAAGTAAATAGTTTAAATTAGAATTTTGAAATGTTGATGTTAGAAAAGTGAATAGTCTTAGGATTAATTGTGTATATAGTTTTAGGACTAATTGTGAATAGTCTAAATAGTTTAAATTTTATGACTCATTTCGAAAAGTGATTAGTTTTATGGTTGTTTTTTTGTGTGCATAGGAGAGAGATAAGGGGTAGTGTGAGATTAACATACAGTTGCAAAATTTTAGGATTTTATTAAAAGTAAAGAGTTTTAAAACTGAAATAAAGAATATGCCAAGTTTTATGAATGTGTCCTTACCCCTTCACAAAAATTGTGTTTTAACACATTTCAGAAAATTAAAAAAGAAAACGAAGACAGGTCTTCTGTCATCAACTCGGCATGTAAAATCTAATGCAGATAAGTACTAGTATAAATTTTATGTCTTCTCGTTGAAACTTTTTTAAGATTCAAGATTTCACTTGAAGGGTGACTTTTTAAAAAATAAGTTATTAGTAATTGTTTTGATATATAGTGATTATTTGTTCAATTTGTATATCAATTACAATTGTACATCAATTACAATTGTACATTTGAAGTTGAAGTCTAAAAGGTATTTTTTTATTTTTTTTAAATTTAGGTATTATTTATTTATTTTGTTTCTTGATTGGTATGGAAAAAAATGATACAAAATTATTGCCCAAAAAAATTTTATCAAGTAATTATTAATTAGATAGAGTATTAGCTTTCAAATGATATTGCTTTAGAAAAAATCAACAAAAGTAAAAGTAATAAGTTATTTTTAATGGGAAAGGTACAGATATAGTTGTCACAGTGAAATGGACAATAAAAAAAAAGGTGATTTAGGAATTAGGATTGGATTGTTTCTAATTAAATTCTAAGTTATGTACATCAGGGGGCTAAATTAAGAAGCAAAAAACTCGAAAAAGAACTACCCCGAACAAAAATATTCGTTGCCCTTGGCTGAACCTGGTAACAATAATCTTGAATTAAAGAATCACGGTCATAGAAACAAATCATGGGTTTTTAGGTCCCAGGAGAATTGGTCATTTCCTGAAATAAAGCTATCTTCATGTTATTGCATCCTACATCAGAAATTAGAGGCTTTTCCACCATGTTCATTTGATTCTGACAAACTAGTGTGCTTTTGTTGTTTGCTGATTGGAAGAGAAAGGCGTTCCTTTCCACCTGGTTTAGAAGAAGCGTTGCCGTACCAAATCATTCCAGCAACTGCAATTATCATGCCTACAACCACCTGCACATTCAGACCCTCTTTTCCAAAGAAGATGAAACCCATGATTAACACCAGGATTGTCTTCATATGACCTAGGACTTGAAATGACACCGCCGTGAATCTGCCAATGCAGATGAACTGGCTCAGGTTGGTCCCTACTGCAATGGTGCATGAGAGAATTATAAACATCTGCAGAAACAAAAATCAGCGCAAAGCTGTTAGCACTTGAGAAAACAGTGCTAAAAGTTATGAGGCCAACAACCGTAAGACAAGCCTACAAACTAGCGTGTACAGAAATGAATCCATCAATTATGTCTCAACTCCATTAGTTTGAGTCACGTACATAAATCTTATCTCTCCATCTTGCTCGGACGGAAGAAGCAAGTTGTTTTAGTGCTCTAAATGAGCAAGATTAGCTGGAGTCAGCTACATAAATATTCCCAGTGAGGTTGGTACAGATTAAAATTCAAAGAATCCATACAAAAATGCAAAGAGCAAATAGTTCAAATTCAAGAAGGGAGGGCTCACTATCATCAGATGGAACTCTATGTAAGCATATCCAGGTGTTTAGCAGCTTTTTGAATAAAGTCCGGTTTGAGAAAAGGCTCTTCCGTGAAATTTATGGCATAGTTTATAATTTCATGAAAGAATATGGAGAAAAGTCATGACTGACCCCCTTCAAGACAGCAGCCTTGTGTGATATGAATCATTACAAACTAGCAGAATATAAGCTTTCAGATTGGCTTAGTAGTTAGTACTCACCACCGATGTGAATTTGTAACTGTAGCTGTCAACTCTTTTGCTTGTCAGCCAATAATCCAGGAATGGACCTAATAGTAGCAGCGTTCCAGCCTGGGCAGGGGCAGTATGCCCCAGAAGATTGAAAGAACTTAAAGAGTACCTTCGCTGAAGATAGTGCACATACTGCTCCAAAAAGATTCAAAATGTTAGTACAACATTGGAGCATTTCTGAATATATGAAACTAACAATGGTCTTGAGCAAGTAAAAGAAATCAGTCAATTGAAAAAAAAAATCAAAATTAAGGTCTTCGAATTCACAGAGTTAGAACTCACATATTGTTGCAGAGAAGTACTCCAGACTGCAATAAAGGCAGCAATTAAACCTCTAAGATTCACACTCATGTCAGTAACAGTACAAACTCCAACGCCCAAAAGAACAACTAAAATGCTTAGCTTTGTATCTCTGGAGTATCGTATTTGGTCCATCACAACTTCCAGCAGGCAGGACACAGGAATGATACTCAACTTTGAAATCTGAAAAATATATAACAAAATGTCCATGAATTTCAGCTCAACATTAGTCTGAAGGCAGTGCATTCTAATATTACCTGATAAAATCCAACTGAGTTCCACATCAAACTAACATTCATCCCAACAATAGAGAAGTTTGCAAAGAAGACGAACTTTATAAGCTCGGAGAATGGTAGATGAGAATCTTGGATGTAACCCAGCCATCTTAACACAGCAGTCATCAATGTTGTGGTAGCAAAATGCAGACCAGTTAAGGTTGTAGCTGCAAGACATCTGAGGTTAGTATAAATCCAACAAGCAAAAGTTTGGATTCACATACATCTATGTCTAATAGCTTATGAATGCAATACTAGGTTCATGATTTAAAGGCCTGGACTTGCTTAGTGTTATCTACACTTTAAAAAATAAAAAAACATGCGCCCTTCACATCATAGGACTTGTGTAGTGTCCTTCAATCACATCCTTGGACGAAAGTATTGTCATTCAACTTCTAGAATTGGCTCAACAAATTGCTACATGCCTTAGATTGTTAAAAGCACAAATTTTACGAAATATCTCATCATCTTCTTCTTCTTTCCCCCCTTTTCTTTAGGTATCATCACCAGAGAACTTAAGATAACTGGTTCATAATCCTTTATATAACAGGAAATAGATCCATGATCAGGAAAATAAAACAGAAGGACCAGAACTCAAAAGTCCCCCTTAGATTCCTGCTTCCCAGAGCTGCTGTAAAGTAATGCACAAATGTCTCATCTAGAGCTAGATGTGTAACCTTTTTCTTTTTGAAGGCCTACAGAAAATTGTTTCACGATTTTATCCAATGTGAGAAACCTAAACCAACAACAGAATCATATAAAAAGATGCCAATTCAGAGTGAACAGATAGAGACAGCCAGAACAATCACCATCATAATACTACATCAAATTCCAACTACACTGGAGATGCTAGTGTAAAGTTTATGGTGTCAATTAACAGTAGAAGTAGATTGAAACCATATGAAAAAGAACAAAGTTGAAAGATTCTATGCTGAATGTACTTCCTCATTAACCATGGATAGACTAGTAAGGGGTAATAGAACGATATCCCAAAACCATTATAATCAAATATTTGCCTCTACTTATATGGAAAAGTTTCATGAGGAGATTACAATGAATGAAGATAGTTACAATAATAATGTTTTATTACAAAAATTAAAATGCAAAATCAACATGCACAACAACACAAAGCCACAAGGCTAAACAATGAAGCAAAAATGAAATCATCAAGTAGCTTACCAAAACTGAAACCATATGCAGCCATTAAGGCTTTATTGACAATGATTACCCCAACAGAAGTGACAACGTTGAACATCCAAGCAGCTGCATCTGCCACTGTTTTTTGACCAGCCCTGCTAGCTGGAGCCATTTTATGTCTAAGAGTTAACTCTAATCTTTACCCATTAGCGTTGGTAAGGATATACGGTACTTCATCTGCATGCATTTTGAACCAGCTATTTTCCCCCAACTTTAGCTACAACCAAATAATGCAAGAATTCGTATTCAAAATCTGCATCATAGAAAAATCATTAGTAACAGAATCAGATGCCCGTAGGTACTTAAGAGTGCTGAGAAGACATGTGCAACATATGCCTCAGTATGTAAAGGTCACAAAAATTTTGCAAATGTTGTGAGACGTTGAAAAGGCCACTTTGATAGTATTCTTAGGGCTCAACAGACCCCCCGACCAAAAAAGAAAAAAGTAACTTGAATATCTAAGCCCTTTGCCTTACTTTGCTTGCTGGCGCTGAGCCCACTCCTTATTCCTTAAGTAGCGATCTTGGTTGAATGGGTGCCAGCAATGGGATGGAAGATGTGGGTGGGAGTTCAGTGCTAGAAGCAGAACAACTTGGTCATGACAACATTTTTCCTAATCAATTGCCCTTCCAACTTTAAATTTTTTAATACTAGATTCATCTTCTCTACATTTCATTCTTGTTTGGAACCAGCCTTTATTAAATATAGAGTAAATAAGTCACATAGAAAAACGTAAAACAAACAAGAAATTATTCAGAGGCAGAAATTTATTCAATCATCATTCAGCAGAACTTCAGACAATCACATTTTTCACCTCTTCCAGTTAGTTTCTCATGGCCATATGCAAATTCACCTCATTTGCATATAGACTTCAGAAACAAGCACACATGCTCTATTAAGCACAAACCCTCCTCAAGGCACGCACGCAAACTTAAGTTTTATGGCAAGCCACCAAGTACAGTAGAGAACCAGACATTTTTCCAGATGGTTTCACCATGGCTTAACCAACTCTGCCATACATAGTGGAGTGCAATCAAGCTTTCTTTGCAGGCTAACAAAGTTCAAATATCGTATACCATTTGGAACTAAATCACAAGTCATCAAATCAGCAACAACTATGTTATGCGAGCCAATAACAGAGGCAGGGTGACTATGGTCTTAATGCAGCTCGGCCTTCACCATTCCAAGACTTAAAGAGTGAAAAACCGAGAAACCAAGTTGCTATGGCAAAGTAACAAGTTAAATCGCCATGTCAGAACCAGTCCACATGAGAGTAAGTTCACCGCAGTAATCAGGGGAAAGGCATTGCTTCAGATTGAATACTGGAAGTTAAAACCAACTGCAAGAATCAGCAGAAGAAATTGAAAATACGAACCTAGATCAAGCGAGATTGCAGGCGATCGCGGACGCTAGAGTCGGATCCAGGAATCAACACAAAAAGAGAGGACCGAAACGATAGATCTAAGGGAGGTGAATCGGAGAGGGGGAGTGAGCGAATCTAATGAAACATGAAACGCACGGCAGAGGGCGTGAGAGAGAGGTTGACGCCAACTGGCCAAGAGAGGGAGGGAGAGGAGGTCCGAATCCACTGATCGTTAGCGCGGACGACAAGTGAAGTGAGAACCAACTGTTTGCAGGGGACAAGAAACGGTTCGTGATATGGCATCAAGTTGTTTTCCCCCCCACCTTGAAAATGCTAAACTTACTAAAGCCAGCGCACAAAACTTTGTTAAATGTTAGTATTTTTTTTTATTTTAAAAAGGATGAACCATATTGTTTTTCTTTTTTGAATGTCCTATAAGAATAATAGATATTAATATGTATATCTTTGTCTGTGTTCTGAGCTTACCTGGTAATTAAGAAACATCCCGAGTAGAATATCTGGATTCAAGGATCGTCACAGGTATTGCAATGGAGTGCTTCAAAATTCTGTACAATGGATACTTCACTTTCTAGCATTCTTATAGACTCTTCTAATCATAAATATGTATGCAGACATACATTGTGCGACGTGCCATCTATTCCCCATTATCACAATGTATGCCACCAAAGTAACAAGTGTAGCCTATAGCCAACTTTGCATGGATTCACCTTTCGTGGCGATCCAACATAACTCTACCATCGCGTAGCCTCACTGTTGTTGCCATGACACCACACTGAACCAAAATTGCTACCCAATGTTTGCCAATTGGTTTGCCCATGTCAGTTTCAGAGACGTCCACTACAAAGCAAAAGTCATTACTTGGCGACATTTCTTCCATCACCTCACGTAAGCTTGCCTGCTTTGCTTTCTCCATGCCTCCTATCACCACTGCCTTTGCATCATCGTCATTCATCAAACATCAAGCCCAAGGAGAGATTGTGACTCATAATGCAAGCACGACTGCAACAATTAGAACAAATATGTTTAGCTCATATTTGAACCACTATTTGACTCCTGATCCACTTTAGTAGATATGTACATGTTGTTACCCAAGTTGAGACTTAACTCAAATCTCGCCAATTCTATTAAAGGGAAAATTACTAAAATCTCCTTGAGATATAGACAAAACCTACACTTGTTTCCTCCTTATTTCAAATACCCGCACTTGTCCCTTAAAAATTTAACTTCGTTAATAATCGTTACAACAGAAAAGGGAAAATACCTACTTTTGCTCTCATAGCTTTCTTCCCTAAAAAGTTTGTCACACCAACTTCTGCATCTAACAATCTATGCCTTGTCTCCCTCCATCCCTCCCATTCTCCTCTTCCTCCACTGAGACTTCACCTTTTGGTTTTCTTGGAAAAAGACTAAAATATACATTTGCACATTATTAACTTCAAACTTTAGAAATAAGTACTTAATTTTAATATAGGTAAAATTCAAATTTGGTCTCTTAACTATTTAGTTTGTCTTAAAATGATCCTTTAACTTTAAAAGTGCTTATTAAGGTCCCTTAACTATTTATGTTTGGCTTAAGGTTGGTCTCTAAAAGGACTGAAAGTTTTCTGTTCCATTTTTTCCCCAAATTTTTACATTCACCTTTCAACAATTATATTTTAAGGAGTTTTTGATCCAAATAAAAATTGGCACTCCTCGATAAATAAGAGGGCCATTTTCATACCATCATCGCACCAAAATTCAATCTCTCTTCTTCCTCTACTATATTTTCTCAAACATTTTTGCCTTTTTCTTTAGATTTTTTTGTAATCTCTTCCTAATCTCCTCATAATTTCTTTCTAATCTCTTCATAATCTTTCTAAAATCACTACTATTATTTTGTGACTCATGGCTTTAAAAGGAAAAGGCAAGTCCGCAAAGATTTCATCATCTCGCGCCATCGGCCTCCGAGACTTGTTCTATCCCCAATCCCTACTAGTCGATAAAGACATCTCAATCGAGGAGTTGCACGACGATGACTAAATTGATATGACAAATTATGATTCAGGTCTCAATAATCAATTATCGGATGATGATGTTGAAGAAGAGGATGCGATGCCGGTCGAGGATCAGTCAGCATAATCGACGTCGATGAGCTGTCAATTCGATGCAGAGAATACCCAAGGACAAGGACAAGGTAAATCCTTGAGGCTAATGGCTTGGGTTTAGAAGCATTATGAGCTTATATTTGAAGGAGAGTCGAGGTACGGCAAATGCAAACATTGCAGGAAGAAGTTAATGCACAAAAGGAATTCCGACACCAGAACATTGTGGCATCACATTGAAAATTAACATGCCAATGCCCTTCCTAGTGCCACCATTAGTTCTGGAGGACAAATACAACTTTAGAGTACAATTAGCGAGTTAGGTATATTTCAATTTAACCAACAATTTTGTAGAGAATGCGTGATAAATTAGATGATACTTATTAAAAAACTTTTTTACAAGTTGAAGATGTGTATCTAGAATCTTGGATTAAATCATAATTAAACCATGCATTTAGAAACATGTCTAGTAAAATGGCTAGGAAATAGAGCTTTAAACTATTTGAAGCCAAAAAATCAAATTTGTAAGTCTATTTTTTTACTCTTAATCATTGTGCGGCATTTACTTCTGACATGTAGACATCGCTTATAGGTTAATCATATTATTGCATTACTACTCATTGAGTTGATTTTGATAATGTCATGCAAAAACGTATTTTGTCATTTAGGGTTATTGAAACTGATCATACTAGTTATCATATATACAATTGCATATTAGAAATTTTACGTGATTATTATTTTACTGATAAAATCCTGTGCATTTCATTTGATAATACTTCAAACAGTGATGTTGTTGTTTGCCTTTTTGGCCAAGCATTGAAACCACCTTTCAAAGGTATATTATTTCACATTAGATATATGTTCTATATTTTAAACCTTTATGTATAAAAGAGTTTAGAAGTTCTCCAAAATGAAATTGTGCTTATTTGGAATTCATTGTCATTTTATAAATTAAGACCCGATGTATTTCATGAATTCAAACATTTTTGTTTTGAAAATCAAAAACCATTTTCTTATAAACGATTTAAATTGGATTGTCCAACTCGCTGCAATTCCACTTATTGATATTACAAGATGCATATCCGTATGCAAATTTGTTAAAGCATTTCATGAACATGAAGATAGGCTGTGAATTTTCTACGAGTGAGGTTTGAGAAAGATGTTCGAAATCCAGAGAAGTGCTTAAGCTTTTTTATCAAGCAACTGAATTTTTCTCCGGTGTTTATTTATTAACCGTTCATCAAATTTTGCTTTATTTAGTGAACATTACCTATATTTTAAATCAGTTTAAGGGAACCTTCCATCGCACTTTCTTTTTCATGCTTTAGCAAGATTTGGTGTGCACTTGTAACATATAGCTTTGCTTGACACTATGAGGGATTGTCATCCTCTTTTTTATTTTTTGCCATACAAAAAAAAAAAAAAAACACGTTTCTTGGACACTATTTGAATAATTTCTTTAAGATGATTTTGTTAACTTAATTAGTAAAGCTAATAGTTTTTTTCTTGGAAATTCCATTGAAGTAGTTTAATCATAAGGATAGTTTGTTATTGCATCAAAACATCACACATCATGATTTGATAAACTGTGACATGCTTGTTAGGATCGATGACAAATTGAAAAAAAAAAAAAACCGAGTTTGCTGTAGGAGTCTGGCTCCTGGACGACCTATGTTCACATGTTTCTGAAACTCGACTTGGCGCGAATCAGCCTACAAAACGCAGGAGTTCAGTTGGGAGAAAAAGACTTTCGAGCCATCCATTTGGTGAAACTTGTCCACACCTTATCCACACATTTCTGTTCGCACTATCTTCTCTAGCGAAAAAAGACGCACCAACCGAGACCAGATCAGACTCGAAGAAATCAAACACAGAAATGTCGATGGCTTCTCCAATTCCGTACATCAAAATCCGAAACCCATCATCGTCTTGCTCGTCATCAACTCCGGCGCCAACCTCTTGCTCTTCTTGCTTCAGATTCTCCACAACCGCAAAGCTTCATACTGTAACAGTTATGAGCTCTCAAGCTGAAGGACCCCTGAGAAGGCCTGTGGCTCCTCCTTTGAGAGAACCCTCTCTGCCACCTCCGTCGAAGCCCGTGCCACCGTCTCCTCCAGCACCGCCAACCTCCTCCTCTTCTCCTGGGATGGCACCGCCGCCTCCCAAGCCTTCAAAAATGGAGGGCAGTGGTGTTGTAACTTTGGAATTTCAGAGGCAGAAAGCTAAAGAGCTGCAGGAGTACTTTAAGCAGAAGAAGCTTGAGGAATCAAATCAGGGGCCTTTCTTTGGTTTCCTTGGAAAGAATGAGATAGCTAATGGAAGGTAATCAACCATGTCACTTTAATTAAACTACTTGTCTGTTATAAATTTGAATATTTTCTAGAACAATATTTAACTTGGAGGTTTTCAAATAGAATGATTAGTGCAAAATGGGAAGGAGGAACTGATTAGCTATTGGTGTTTGGTGGGTTATGGTGGCTTGAATTGAAGATGACTTTTATTAATTTTATCCGCTTTGTGGATTACCTATGGCTATGACTTTGCCTGTCAGTTGAAAGTTATATATTCAGATTTACTTAGTTGGCAACTGTATTAGCAGTTCATGTCCCTGACCCCTCCCCACTTCTTTGAAGATGCTTATTTCTCGCCAACATAAAATTTCAATATAAGCTGCTATAGATTTGGCATAAGAAGCATTCAGGACCTTGGTTGGTAGCATTACCATCTTAAGGCCTTGTCGAGCTCTGGAAGCCCATAGCCTTTTTGCTGCAGGATCTCTTTTGTATACATGTTTCACCGTTCATCTATGTAAAACATTACCACTTTGCTTTTGCTTGAATTTATAGTGTCAATATAACTTTTAACAATTAATTGATATTATGAACTTCATGTCATAGTTATGATTAAGGTGCAGTATCATGATGCTGCTGCTTGTGAGTTGCTCTTTCCTATTCATCTGCTCCTGATGATCAAATCAAAACAACTGAAACTAGACATTAATATTGTTTGCTATGTGCGCAAACGAGCACCAGCTACTACTTCATGGTCATAAGCCTCCATATAGCTTCTCATTTAATCATCTGTTATATGCTTCTTCGAGTGGAGCTTTTTTGTCATTTTCATTGCGAAGTTGGATTTGCAGGTGGGCAATGTTTGGTTTTGCAGTCGGGCTGCTAACAGAGTATGCAACAGGCTCAGATTTGGTGGATCAATTGAAGATCTTACTGTCAAATTTTGGGATATTAGACTTGGAATGACCTCTGTTTGTACCTGAATCCTGTTCATACTTTTTTGTTTCTTAGATTCTGCTTGGTGAGGAGGACCAGAATTGGGAGGGAAGGAAAATTGTTGGCCTAACCGTTTCTTCCATCCTCATTCTTGTCTCTGGCCTCTACCAAGCAGAATCTAAGTACTGTAGTTATATCAAGTGTCTCATTTTGAACCTGCAAATAATTTGTTCAATTTCTTCATCCTTGATCTCTTGATGTTATCTTCAATTTTGATAATCTGGCTTCATGCCGGTCTTGCTTTGCTTGGTGGCCAGGATTGACATTTACCCAAGAATACATGTACCAATTTACTGTGCGAAGCTAATCAGATAAGTCATTACTGTTTGCATGTTTTCCCCAACTTTGTTAGTGTCGATAGCTTGAGATTCATATAATTTGAAATGAACCACTTTTAACAGATTACAACAAAGCTAAAACTTGGACAAATATAAGTCACAACATAACTGATTAAAACACTTCCTTAACCGATTAAGTTTGAATATTCATAAAACAATGTCATTTAGAGACCAACCTTGAGCCAGACATAAACACATTTAAATCTTGTACACACAAACCTCTTTTGAAGACAAGATATCTCAACACGTTTCAACACTTTCTTTTGAAATAACACTTGAAAATTAAGTTTGGGACAAAAAGTCAGTAAAACTTCAGCAAATCCATGTAAATTTTTGAAATGAGATTAATTATACTAGAAAATATATTTGTTACGATCAACATTAAGGATTTACATGGAACAATTCTAATAAAAACCATACGTTTGCTGCTGATATTATGAGACTAACGAAGTCCTAGCACAACAATTGGCGAGGCTCAAAGAGTGAGGGTAAATGAAAGGTGCCTAGGCCAGGGTTTGTGTTACAAATTAAAACCAAAATCAACCACTTCTGGCCTGGAACTCGATTAGGACGGTGGAATCGGACTCACAGCAACTGAGGTGCCCAAATGGGGATGATGAACACTGGAAGAACTAATAGGAAGATAGGGAGCCTGTTGCAGTTCAGGGAACCGAGAGAGAGAATCAATTCTGAGGTGACTGTAGACTTACAAGCTAGAATCAATGACGATCACCAAGAGGAAGGATAGAAAGAAAATAAAGAGGTCGCAGCAAAGAAGAGAAGCAAATTGTATATTTCATTCATTAGCTTTCAGCAAGAGTAAATACAGAGTATATAAGAAATAGAGCCTAACACTAAAACAACATTGTTTGGGGCGAAGTCAATTTTAACACGTAACAACCCATCCCCCTTAAGAGACTCTTGTCCTCAAGAGTCAATACACATAAGCAACAATATAGAACATAAATTGAAATAACAAGAACTAAAATACTAAGATAGCTCCTTCACCCACTTGCAACTTTTGCCTTCCATCATGCACTGGTCTTCACTTTGTTTGGCTGCTAAACATAACTACGTAACAGAAAAATATTGTAGGTTTTTACTACCTACTGGGCCTCCATATCAATTTCACCCTTGACCACTAGGTTGAATAGTAAAATAGCTCTATAAAGGATATTGTGAATTCTTCAATTCTTTTGAGGCGACAAAACTGGTGGCATCATTACTCTTTTGAACCCGAAAAACCAGCAGCTCTACTTCAGCTACTACTAAAACAGGGGTTTTAAAGACGCATACTAGTGATGGCTAGCTGTAGTTGTCGCTAAGCTTACCGTAGCTAATTTATTCGCTGCTAATAATTTAGTAACGATAGTTGTCGTTAGTTAGTGACGGCCAGCCTTCGCAAAGGTGAAAGTCACTCATTTTCGGCACCATCCTGTTGCTAGTAAGTTAGTGACGGCTAATTGTCGCTAACAACTTAGCAACGGCTTGTAAGGGCTGACTATCGCTAAGATTTTGACATTATTAGTGACATCTAGTCGTCATTAAGTTAGTGATGGCTTGCCTTCGCTAAATCTAGCGATGGGCAGCTGTACTAAATTAGTAACGGTAATTAAGCCTTCACTAGTAAATGACCGTGTGTGTGTGTGTGTGTGTATATATATATATATATATTTCCCTCCTCTTTCTTGATCCTACATACATTGAAATGTTGTCTTATTCCTACAATTCCAACAATTATAAAATAGTGGTGGATTATATATATCCACAAATATGAAGTATATCAACAATGTCATTTAACAGTCAAGTAATACATAAAATAGAAAAAATCAAAATACAAATCTTGTTCCTTTCCTAGGTTGGCAATTCCACCACAAAGAGAGGTCCAAGAATTAAAAGCAAGTTTGAAACTACAAAACCAATGAGGGAATACTTGACTAAATCTATTTTATGATTAGCCAATAGCCAAAGCCAAAATTGATTGCTAATTTTAATCAATAATGCCTCAAATTTATCTTGATATGCTTGAACAGATGTTTCTTGTTTCAAACTCTCCAAACTCTCGATGATAGAAATGTTTCGCTGATTTTTAAAATTCTTTAGACTAAGTTCTTTCAAGTAAGCAAAACATTTAGCCTCATGCAAGTTTTTAGGCCTCAATATATCCAGAGTCCACTGGATATCTTCAGCAAGTCCAACAACAAAAAGATTAACTACCAAGTCTTCTTGGAGAGTATACAATACCTCATTGAATAGGATATTGAATTGCTGTTGATAATCAGCCACTGAACTCTTCTGTTTTAACTTCTTTAAATCATCCAGGGGATCAATATATGTTGAATATTGAAGAACATTCCCATCGTCGAACACCACTAATCCTTTGGTACCTTGTGGAGTTATTGAACCTCAATATCGTGCACCACTGGTATACCAAGAACTGATGCTTGGCACCTTCCTAAGATATGTTTTGCTCGATGTACCCATCCTTCTCCACTATGAGTGTGCTGAATTGGTTCAGACATTATGTCAGGCACCTTGTAGTCATCTAAACCCAATTTTCCTTCTAAGCTTGAAACGTTGCTTCGATTCCGCCACTGGTGCCAGGATGATGCTCTGATAGCATTTATTACAAGTCAAAACCAAAATCAACCACTTCTAGCCTGGAACTCAATTAACACGTAACAATTTGTGAAGATAAACGTTCAAAACTAGGACGTGGCTGCAGGTAACAGTTATGAGCAGAAAATTTTTCCATCGGTTTTGGCGTGTCATGTGGTGCAGGAGATCTTTGTTTGCTCATGATATGTTTGTTCATAATTAATCTATCGATGGAGAAAGAAGCACTGATGAGTTGTACAAGCATTGACCAGAGATCCAAGCAGGTTCGGCCATTGACGTGCAGGTGATTTCGTTTTTGGCTTACAATTTTTAGTTTTTTTTTCCCTAAATGCTCTTTTACCCCTCAAACTTTGCAGCTTGTTCAAACATACAAACCCTTCAAACTTTTATGTTATGTAGGTATAAGAAAAAAATTTAACAAATCAGCAGATAAGAGATGTGAAAATCCCATAATTGCGGCAAGCGCCATCTGTAGATAAAATTCATTTTTGTTATTTCTTGTTTTGGTAAATGCCTTTAAGCTTATGTGGCTTAAAAATTGACAACTATATGCTTATATAGTTATATTATCTTATAAATAATGTATTGGTTTTAGAAAGTAAAATAAAAATAATGCATTTTAAAAATGGAAAACAAACTTGCATGAAAATTAATGTAAGAAACATTATGGTATTTATTTATTTATGTTATCTCAATCAATCAAATGATTAGGTTTACTTAATTCATTTATGGTTTAGACGTTTCGTGTAGCCAGCTGGGGGACAAAGGTGTAGAAATTTTGATCATCACATGGTGGCCAAGTAAGGCCTGTGATATGGACATGTATTGTGACAAGTGAGGGGACAAGCACAGTTTATTGTTGGGTAATATGTCTAATTAATGTTTCCTCATTGACAAATAGACAGGACAGCTTCAATTACTGAACTCTCGGGCCCCAAATTCATTTCTCCACATAGATCCCATATAACCAGCCTAGCCTTAGGGGTTTATCACCCAAGGAGCACCATCATCATCTAACGAGACGTAAATTGGGGAGTAGTAATCCAATTAAGACTACCCTTGAACGTAAATTGAGGTACTAAAAAATTATTTGGAATATATCAGTTCTCATTTAGATCTTACACTACCTAAGTAAGACAATCAGAGTTAACACAATTTTATTGAAATAAACCCAAAAAACATGAAGTTACATTTCTCATAGACACCATCCTATTTAAGGGCTTCAACAATAACCTAAACCCCGATGTATAGAGTTAGGCCAGTCAAGTGGAAAACAAGCATTTGGGCAAACTCGAACCCGACTCTATTTTAAAACACAAAAGTTAGGTTGGTTTAGGTTAAACCTGAAACCATCCAATTAACCTAAATCTAAGCCCCAAACTAAAAATTCCATAATACCTATCCATAATTCCTATATTCAGAGCAGCCAATTCCCTAATTTGCTTGTTGGGCTTGTTACACCTAAATGACCTCCCTTCCTATTCCCCATCCTAAACCTCGCATCAACTTGCCTCTGCTTTTGCCCTCTATCCGTAGCTATGGCTTTCATTTTACTACCTTCCTGCCTCTACTCTCCCTGGCTCCTCCTTGCTACCTCTGCCCTCCGCCCTTCCCAAGCCCTACCTAGCATTGCCCTCCCGCCATCCTCCTTTGCCTCACCTACTGGCCTTCCACTGCCTTCCCTCATTGCCTTTTTGGTCATCATTATTCTCTAGTTTGTTCGTCGCACGACATCATCACTTTTGCCTAGCCGTCAATCTCGTTCTCAATGCCCTTCACTTATACCTCTACAGTTGGCTTCCTCGTTAGCCTCTTGTTTGCCGTTGCTGCCGTTCCTTAGTTTGCCATTGTTGCCCTTTAGTCTGCCGTTGTCGTCCCTTACTGGGAGTGTTAGGTGAACTCAAGCTTAACCATATATTTTTGTGTTAGAGATGGTTCGGGTTGAGCTAACAAATAGGGTCAGGTCGGGTTATATGTTTTGGGTCAAAGATGTAGCTTGAAAATTTTAGGTGTTGGCCGGAATCCAACTCTAAACCGGAAATTTAGAACCCTAATCCAACCCAATAGAGAGTTGCATATTCCGTGAATACCATCCTCCAACCATGGAATAGTCAGATATTAACTTCAAAAGATCACGTTGCTTATCATTGAGACTGCGCCGCGGGGCAATCATCTCTCCACTCTGACCCTAAAGGCTAAAGGGCCTTGGTGAGAATGAGCAAGGTAATGATTAACAAGTTATATCTTTAGGACAAAAAAACATATTCATCGATATCACTCTATATATCTTAATATATATAGTTTCGGCCTTCAATCGGATCAACCGTATACGCCAAAACAAGATCAAATATTCCAAAAATTTAACAATTATTACTCCCTTTTATGATGAGAGGTACAATATAGTGATTATTGCGCATGTTTTATAATTCAGCACAAGTGGAAAAAAATACCCAAATGTATATAATTTTGTAATTAGTCAGGATCCAAAAGCTAACCAACCGCGTCGTGATATAACAATTTTCATGTAAATATGGTAATAACTCCATCAAGATGAATATTAGTAAAATATAATTCATTTAGTTGAGTGTTTTTTACTGGTAGTGGTTATGAACTCTTTTATATAGAGACTTTTCAAATAAAGATGTAATTTGATTTTAAAATTTTCATGCGTGGCGATAAAAAAAAAAGCCCCCATCAGCCTGTTTAATAATGTGATACAATTTTTTACATTTATTAGTATGAAGAATGAAATAATTTGTGTGCCCTGTCCCCTGATTATTTCCCCTATTGTTTCAGCATCCAGAATGAAAAGATCAACCACAAAAATAAAAAAATAAAAATAAAAAAGAAAAAAGAAAAGAAAATCATGGTCGTTTAACATCTAAATTAAAGAACTTATGTGCGTGATTCCATTGATTACAAGAAGACTATGAGTGATACAGTTCCGAAACTAGCAAATGAAGAACGAGAAGATCAATTAACAGGGGAAACTAATTAACAAAAACAGTAGTAATTTAATTATCTTTAGTTAATTACCAGCACCATAACCGCTATATATAGCTCAATATTTTCATTCTTTCCAAATTTCTTTGATCACATACCATCGCGGAGGAGGGTGAACTTGGTCTTGATCCACTTGAAACTGTTCCTGAGGCTGGACTTCAACTTCTTTTCCACGGTGAAAACGTTATAGGAAGCGATCCTCTTCTTCCTCTTGAGCTCCGGATCTCTCGACGCGGCGAACCCCTCCCTTGTCCCGGAGCGAGGCCCGTTGAAGCTGTACGAGTTGGAACGCTCTTCAAACTCGCCGGAGCTACTAGCCACAGAGTACTGTGGGAATGACCGGCTCTTCTCCATCCTTACCATCACCTCCACACTTTAAACTTTCTTTTAGTCACAATCCATGAACACCTCCGCGTCTTTTGTGCTATTTATATTGTTAATGATAAATGGTTAGTGCAGGTAGCTATTGGTTTTGTTCACACGCACTTCAAAATTTTAATATAAATTGAAGATTGTTTTGGTGACAAATGCGCGGTTGCAAGATAGGAGCAGCACGGAATTAAATGGCTACTTGTATAAGATTTTTAATATTCTAGTATTTGGTTTGATTGGTGGAATACTGGATATACAGAGATAAAAATTAATGTTGAACATTTATTAATGATTAACAAAATTTAATTGACGATCAGTTTAAAGCTTTAAAAAAATTGAAATGATTCAAAATTATTGCTTTATTGGTGATCAATTTGGTAATTAGAAAGCATATGGCATGGATCAAAGTAATAGATTTTGGGTTTCAATACAAACCAGGTGTCAAATGTAAGTCATGAAAGTACAGGGGGGCTAAAAATGCAAAAGCTATAGATTTCAAGACTTCTTGGCACATCCCGCAGTAGGATGGTAAAATCGCTGATTTTAAAATTTGAGAGCCAAATATTATTATTTCACTCAGGCTGCAGACCTATTCTGTAATTTTCCATTTTCTGGTTTTCAAATTATTCCTAGCCTAGCTGAAAAAAGGGCTAAAGGCCAAAATGCAGCAAAAGAGTCACTAGCTATTCATTAAGGAATGTAAGGAGCTTCCTCCTTTAGGACATCATAAGTAGTAATCAAACCGCACTTTTTTGTGAGTTAATCAACAAAAATATAAAATTTTCATATCAATTTTTTCTATAGAAAAAAAATTTAAAAAAGTTATGAAATTTTAAACTAAAACTAAATTATAATCAAAACTCAAAGGTTCTAAAAAATTGAAGTGCTTCCAAGTTATTGATAACCAATTTAGTAAATAGAAAATATACAATATTAAACCAATGTAGTAGATTTGTGAATTCAGCACAGGCCTTGACAGTAACCCGTGAAAGTTCAAAAGTCAAAAATAGAAAAAAACAAAGATTTTAGGGCAACTTTTATTGTTATTGAACCGAGTGGTAGAAATGCTAAATTTCAATGTTCAGGGAAAAGATGATACATAACATAAAAATAGAGGACTATATGTAATTTACTCATTTGGTTATGGGCATCTCCCTGGTCTAGAAGAACAAAACGGTCTACAGCTCAAACAAAAAGTACTCTATCAGACCTTATAAATAGCGAAAAACGCTTAACGTTTTAGTGCATATATATAATTTTTGCAATAATATGGAGAAATTTATTCATGTACAATTTTTAGGGAATCAATTTCTTAACTTAATAAATTAGGCACAATTACATTCCAAATAATGTGAAATTTAAAAATCTGTACATACAAATTTCTTAACTTAAAATATCTTAAGAAAATTAAATTTCAAAATCTCTAAACCTAGTGAACATATTTAAAAAAGGCTATTTCACAATTAAAAAATTATGGTGAAAATGTAAAAAGTACAAAATACTAAGAATAGTGCAATCAACCTTATATTTTTATACTAGTTGAATCTCATACTTCAAGTAAATAATTTGGATAAATTGCACCATTTATCTCTAGATAATGCCTCATATTTCAAAACTATTCCTAAAATAACAAACATACTATATCCGTTATGAAATTGCTCATCCATCTAAACACCTCTATTATATGTCTAACAGGTAAAGATGAATACTTAAAATAGAGAATGACTCTATAAGTGATAGCTTACTTGGGTTCGACTCATTGGAGATTTACTCATGAGCAAGGTATGGAGGAGTCCATTAGAACGTCACTCATGGGCTAAGCACTAGGGGGTTGATTGTTAGGAAGGCTCAGCTCACGTTAATGAAGAAATCTCATGATCACAAAGATGATTATGTAATGGCAGGAGTTTCCTCCCACGACTTGGGGACTAAAAGAGTCATTCTCCATGAGGGGATGAGGCATGGTCTCCTTACTAGGTCATAGTTTTTACTTAGCTATATACTTTTTTTAAGGGCTATAATTAAATCACAGATAACAATCTTGATAGATAGATCTAAGCCATAAGTTGTTGTGGGTCCCACAAACGGCCAAAATTTGTTTTTTATGGCTATCATCTATGATAATACAATTTCCCTTTTTGTCAAGCCTCTAGAATTTTAAGTATCGGAAAGTCTTCTCAAGACATACAATTCTAGGTCCGCCTAACATTATCTTTGGTTTTCAGGTGTAACCATCTCTAAGTGTCTCGAGCATCTCATCAAGTATTTTGGATATCAATAAAGAAAAAAATGAAATCAAATGAATATATAATTTTTTATAGGGAAAATTATAAAAACCCCATGTGATTTAACCTACCATTTGCCCCTCTATTTTTTAAAACTTACACCTTATCCCTTACTTCCTTTACAGTGTTCGACAATAACTTTTGAAACTTTAATTTAAATTATTTAGTAACTATATTCCAGTAATTTTAGAAGTTTTAATATTTTTTTCATAGTCAACCAATCTTTAAAAATATTGATATGCATTTATAGGGAAGAGAATGTATTTACAGAGAGGAAAAACAGATAATTTAAAATATCTATTACCTACAAAAAATTATTGAGGAAATTGAAATTACTATAAGATGATTATTATACAGTTTAAATTAAAATTTCAGAAGTTGTTACCATACAGTATAAAAGAAAAAAAATAAAAAAGTGCAGATTTTTAAAAATAAAAAGCGTATAGTACAAGTTAGTGCAAACCTCATAGGATAATTGTAAATTTTTTGTTTTTTATGTGAGTAATTCAATTACTAAATTTTCAAAATATGCTTATTATTGTGCTAACATTTCAATTGATCAATTTTTAATCTAATGATAAAACCTTGTTATTTGAAATACATTTTCAACTAAAAATATTCTAGAAATGTCTCGCAACATGAGTGCTTAAGTTGGAGTATTTTTTTTTATTATTTTTTGATGAAGTTGTTGGAGTAATTTAATTATATGCGAGGCAATCAATTGCGTGGATGAGTACCGAACTGAAGATCCAGTGTGGTGGCAGAGCATGTGGAGATGTTGGACAGGCATCGCGTGGGGCAATGATGGAGCCCCTAGGGCGTTCGGATGCGACACCAAAATTGACTTCTCCCGGTGGAGAGGTCCCCCATCCAAACATCATATTGCCCGGTTATTCATATATTTTAAGTAATATATTATTTTCGTTTTGCCCTTTTTT
Organism: Aquilaria yunnanensis; assembly: GCA_039654915.1. Taxonomy (NCBI): domain Eukaryota; kingdom Viridiplantae; phylum Streptophyta; class Magnoliopsida; order Malvales; family Thymelaeaceae; genus Aquilaria; species Aquilaria yunnanensis. The sequence goes on from CM077593.1 coordinate 118,456,191, forward strand.
TAAAAAAATAAATATCATTAGAATGCTAATATTTTTTTTTACAAACACTTGATTCATTTTTACAAAATTATTAATTTTATGATTTTTTCTTATTCACCCTTAAAAATTAATAAAAAAATTTTATTTCTAAATTTTTTTTTCAGAAGTGATATTTAAATTTTATAAACTGTAGAGCTTAAATTAATATATACTATGAATAAAAATTTATTATATATAAAAATAATTACTAATGATTTTTTTAAACAAAAACTCCCTCTCATGCACCTCTAAATTTAGGATATTGATTTCATCCTTGTGTTTTTTCTTTTTGAAAGATAGGGCGGGTGAATTTTTTCCCCAATGGAAGTACTTTAGGTAAGTCTATTTTTGCTCGAATTAGACAATTCACACTAATTATACTATCTTTCACGGACTTCTCTTTTTTGGAGAAAAGAATAGCTAAATCAGCTCCCCTCCTTCTGTGAGTCTGTACCAATGATAATGCCAAAGTGGGAAAAAAGAAGGGTAAAGTCCACTTGAGATACTTTGGTTTGTTTTTTTGTCCCAAATTGACATCTAGCCTTGAGATTTGTTCTATAGAACTACCTAACGTCATTTTCATATTTCAATTGGGTGCTTTCCATCGATTTCACTGTTAAATTGGATAAAAAATGATAATGTAACGTTATTTAACACTAAAATAAATGCAAGATAACAACTTTGAACTCTAAACTTTTACAGTCACTTAATTTAGTCTTGCTCTCCCTCTCTCCCATTGCCACCCAACTGCCTAGATGTCACCACTGTTGTCATCATCTACCCTACCTTTCCCGCCGCTGCTTCTTGTTGCTTCCGCACCGTCCAACTATCTACCCCTCGATTTGTTACTTTCGGGTTGATGCTACAGGAAACCTAATGCTATGCGAGACGAGGGTGAATTAGCAAGATTAGAGAGATTGGACAAGATGAGGGTGAATCGGCTAGATCGGAAGATGGGTCGCCGTCACATCCGTTTCGCTGCTCCAACTACGCCAACTAGTTTTCCTCATCTGATTGCAAAGTGATAAGTGCATTTTGTAACGGTCAAAATTGTTGACTTTTTGGCGACTTTAATAGTCAATTTCTATCTTGTCGTGCCACATTTCTTAATATTTCTTGATTTGTTTCCTCCTTATGCAGGTCAAAGTGCATTGTGGATCCGTCGAAATGAAGCAGAGTTGAGCAGAGCAAAAGTTGGACGTGCTCGAGTCAAAGTTGAAAAAGAATGTTAGTAATGCATTGCCAATGTTATCAACTTGCTGCCATTTTGCACCATTATTAGTGATGCATCACCGACGTTCAATGTTGTGGGTACGCGACACAACCAATTCTCCTGTTTTGGTGATACGTTGGCCTAGCTTCCAGATCTTTGTGGTCTTTCACTTTATTTTTGAATCCAAGCTCTCTATTGGCTAATGAATTCTATCTCTTAAGTTAGGTAGAGCATTGGACAAGGTTTTACAAGGGTTTGGACAAGAACTTCTCCAAGAAGGATTTCATTGTTCATTCATTCACCACACCCTACTTTTTTTCTCTTGGAGTCACCAATAGAGGCTTGAGCTTGGAGCTTGGTTTGTAAGTGGCAAAGGAGTTCTTAGAGTACAAAGAGGCTTGAGTGACTAGGGGTTTTCATTTAGTTCTTTCATTCATTATTTTCTTTGCATTTGCACTTTGATGTTTGGATTAAACTCTAGTATTTTGTCTATGGATGTTAATTTAGACATGAAGTAGATTTCTTTAGGTCTCTCTAGGATGAAACTCTTGATACTTCTTATCTAATGTCTATTTTAGGTTGTTCATGGGTATTGATTCTCTTGTGTTGCTTATTCTTGTGTTTAATAATTGTGTGTTGATTGGCTACTATACACAAATAATAATCTTACTCTTTTCTTCAGAAAGAAATGATGGAGGTGGAAATGAGGAATAGAGCATGATGGGTCTTATGGATTAGAGGTAATCTATAAACCTATTAGGTAATTGAAATGAGATTAGGTCTTAATCAATTCTAGATTAATATATGAGCTTGAGAGATGCCATAGTTAATCGTAGGTGAGCAAAACTTGGCCTTGAGAAATAGGGCTTTGGTGGTTGAATCCTCACACCATATAAGAAGTCAATATCCTTGGAACTTCAGTGGACTTAGTTAACAAGTAAAAGAGTGGAATCCTAAGGAGATAGCTCTCTCGACTACTTTACTTCATTATTATTTTAGCTAATTCTAGATAACCTTATCATTCAATTGTAACTTTGTTTTTCATTAGCGACCCTTGCATTCATTCAACGTTTTATATTTTTTGGGGTAGTTAGTACTTCATTTATTTTAGTTCATTTCTTTTTATTTGTGCATTCACCTAACCAACTTTTAGTCTTTATGCAATTCAATAGCTTTTTCAGTGGTAGAATATCTAGGAGGTGAATTTCATTGTGATTTCACCACTTTCTCTTGGGATGATACCCGTATTCAACATTTGCACACAACAACACCGTTCACTTGTGGGTAGATAGGGATTATAAATTATAAACTTTTGTTTCCACAACATGAAGATACTCGAGTTTCTTCCCCGATTCTTAAACCTAGTGGCGGCTCCCACCATCGTCACTAGAGTCCATTGATGATGATTCCACTTTCTTCTTCTATGATAGATCAACAATGAAGGCAAATTTAGGCGTGGTACGGTACAACAGTGGCAAAGGCAGGGTGATAAGAGGTTAGGCTGGCAATTGGAGGGCAGCCATCAATGACAGTCAGCTGGGCTAATGGTGGCAGATGAAAGATTTTGACAGTACAATAGTGGCAAAGATTTAGAATTAGTGATTAGAAAAGTTTGAGGACTAAAGTTATTTTTTTAAAAATTTATTTTATTATTATTTAATGTCATGTTAGCATTTTCCATCCATTTTAATGGTTAAATCCATGGAAAGTACCTAATTAGGACTTGTAATATAAGATTAGGTAGTTCGATAGGACAAACTTGAAGGTTGGATATCCATTTTGGGCAACAAAATATGCTAAGATACTTCAGGTGGACTTTACAAAAAAAACAAAACAAAACAAAAGAACAAGCTGAAAATAATATTCATCCTATATCCTGAATTTCAAATTTATCCCTAAATTAACCAACATATAGCAAATATGGAATTACTCCCTATTAAAGTAAAACCCTAGCCACTACTTTCCATATGTTTTTTTTGCATTGCATTCCTCTTTTTTCCATGCCTCCGATCAGATTTGGATTTTAATTTAAGTCTAACTAGTTGATTTACTATCTTTATTCCACCCGATTAGCCAATATCATCTTTTTTTATCATCTTTAATAGGAGTATGCTCTAGTTCTTCTGACACACTATGATGGGCAAATCTAAGTGATCTGTTTTTTGTATTAGTGGGTCAGGCGAAAGTTGGAGTGTGAAAAATGGTAGGCATCCATGATGAGATATTTTTAAATAATGGATCGAGTGATGATATCATAATTTTTTTAATCTATTCATTATATTCCCTCTATCCCATTTTTTTTAAGACATAATTGACATTTTGAATAGTTTGACTTGAATTTTTTCATATTATTGTTTATTAGAAAAAATAAAAATGTATATATTTATAAATTATAGGCTTTTATTTATGATTTATATACAAAATTTTTTCATTTATATACTAAAATATTAAAAATAAAAAATTATAGATTAATTGTTATAAAATGAATATTGCAAAGAAATTGGGATGAAAAAAGTACTAAACTTTATGTTAGTTGATCTACTATTAAGGGTTAATTCACCTTTTATTTGGTCAAATCCTCTATTGTTTGTTTTGACTATTTGATCATTCCCTATCTAGGCTAATTCCAATTATTTGTAATATTTCAGATTTGTTCTAATTTGCAAGAAAAGTTCGACTTGATTTGAATCTCTCTATTTCATTTAGTGTTGTAGGAATGAGTATTTTTAGTGACCAGTTTTATGTTACTGTTTTTTCTTAGAGTTTTTTTGTTTTTATTTTTTAAAATATTATTTGACTCACTTTTAATTGGAATGTAACATCTTCCGTGAAAAAAGAAAACAAATAACAAATCTATCACTAAAGTAATCATCTACTTCAAAATTGTCATTCCATTCTAGATATTTGTTAGGAATATAAAAGTTTATATTTGTTATTTTCTAAACATTTTTCTAAACCATATTAAATGAAAATATTTTTTGTTAAAAATTTATTTTATATAATAACTTGTTAGCACAAGATTAAATACTCTAGTTTAAATGTTTATATTTGCCCGTTGGACACCTAACAGAGGTTTGCAGATGGAACATTGACAATTACCATGGATGATTACATGAAAAACAGATTCGCTACGTACGTTCTTTATTTTTACAGATTGATGATTTGCAACACGAGGACGGTGCAACTTGAGCTTAAAAAACTTTCCTTTGCATGGCTCTTGGTGAGAATTAGTTGTAGGAAATGTCAAAACTATGCTTGATTGAAAATCTCTTTGTTATTGTAGCTAAATTGTTCCACAGTGTATAACTGCGAGATTAATTATTAGTGTTTGAAAAAAAAAAAAAGTAGTAGCAGTAGTGTAAAACAAAATGGGAATTCTGATCTAACTGCCAATATACTAGGATTCTAGGCTATTCCCATCTGGTATTTGAGGCTGTTCGGTCGCCGTTTCGGTACCATCATCTTCTTTGAGCTCCTTAATCCGATGAAACATGACAAGAGATAGGAAGATATATATGGACAAAAGCCCCAAGCAAAGTATAGCCAGCATGAAGTAGTAGCGGTCGACCCTGCTTTTGTTGATTGTTTCGCCGAGCCAAAACCTGAATGTCGACATGAAGAGCGAACTCACGAAGGAGCCCATTCCGAGCGCCGATAGCTGGAACGGCTCCACCAAATACCACAAAGACTTCGGTGGTAGCCCTTGTTCGAGGAGCCCATTGGCAAGCCCCAGAATCAAAAACTGCGGCACCAACCACATGATGCTCATTGGAAAGTACCGATCATCCGAGTCATCGTCAGTTGTTCGGTAATGCTCCAACATCTTCAATCTCCTGTGCTCAACTCTAGCAGCGGTGAAGCAACATGCCGAGGCAGAGAGGAATCCCAATCCGGTCATAAAGAAGCTCGCAGCACGCCTTTTCGGGTCTCCCTTGTTGGAAGATACTGCATTGATCAGGAAATCGCTGATTTTAGAAGATGTAAACTTGACGAATGACTTGAGGACGAAGAAACTGTTAACAGGGACGGTATAGTTGGACTTGGAACTTATTCTAATGGTATCGTCAAGCCCATCACTTTGCGCCACGAATAAGGTGTTCGCCGTCGCTTCCACTAGGCCGTATACCAATAACATGAACCATAAAGTAATTAATAACTTGAGACTTTTCAAGTCTCTTAACGTGGAGCCGCATCTGCGACGGGTCCGTACGTTGTGCTTATAAAAAGGCGTCCAATACCCGCACCAAAGCACCGTAGAAGCTGCAATTATGTAAATGGACGAAAACATGAAAATTTGCTTCCATCGGAACGTCGTGATCCGGGTTGCGACGGCCACGACGATGCCGCTGTACCAAGCCAGGTTCCGCCAAACCATCGCCCGGGCTGTCGCCTTTTCCCGGTCTCCTTCTGAACCTGCTTCGAATTGGTCGATTAAAAATGCTAAGAGAGTAGGAAGGCCCGCCTGGCCGAGTGTTCCCAATGCCAAGGCAGCACTAAACTCTCCATTGGTCATATTGGGACTGGCTACCCATAGAATCACTATTCCCTACAAAAAAAAAATAAAAATCCAGACGATGTCTATTATACATCCATTTGGTCAAAGAACGTTCGTTTACTGAACATATATATTCCAGTTCCCAATTACCTGATTATCAGAATGTCCAAATTTTGCCAACTATGCAACTGAATTTCTGAATTAGTGGCTAGAAAGTGAACCTTAACAAATTATAGACAGATCTCCCAGTAGCAACTGTTAAGACATGTAGGTGGTTCAACTAGCTGATTAATGTTATTGTCCTACTTTACAAAATTTCATCATATATACAAACATACACACACTATGATATAAGATATATCTTCTTATATGATATGAGCTGGTTAACGTTGCCAAACCTTAGAAAATAAAAGGGAAGGAAAGAACTTACGACAACAGAAGACAAAGCAGTGAAGCAGAGGACTCCGAAGCGGTTGAAGCGGTGGCCTGACAAGTATAGAAAAAATATGGAAATGAAGATTGAGACGCCAGTTTGGAAGTTGACGATGCTCGCTGCTTTTGGAAGATTTGGCGTGTCCCAGTTGTCGGTTATGTACTCTATCCACACCGAGAAAATCGAGTAGTCTACAAATCCGTGCGCGCTGATCGCCACTGAAAGCTATAAATATTACTATGTACGTACGTATTTCCTTGTTCGATCGGAATAAACACCAGAATCCAACACGTACATATATATTATATAGTGCCTAAATATATAACCTAACTAATCATTTTCTCTAATATATAAAAGCACATATATGTAACTACGTACGTACCTGCCACGAAGAGGGCCGCCTTGGAGAAGGAAACGTTATACGACCACCAGTCTCGGCACCAACTCATGTTTTGGACTCTGGGTACAGTAATGGCCAAACAACTTCGATTTGTTTATTTTCTACCCAAGATAAAGAGTAAGATTAAGAAATACTTTTCTTTATTCTCTCTCCTCTGCTGGGGTCATCGCCCAGATCCCTTGCATTCGTATCTAAGTAAACCACATAACGATCTAGAAAGGTATATTGATGATCACCATAGCCAGCCAGCATTATCGTTACCTTCCCATGCACGTTTCACCAGTTTTCATTATTGCGATAATGTACTTTTGCTCTTACTTTTCGTAATAAAATAGGCAAATGCATGTCATGTTATCACATATATATATTAACGTTCCATTACTTATACTCTCGATCGAGCTTTTATTTTTCACCAAAATTTCTTGTCTTGAATTTCATCTTCTTTTTTTCTTTTGGTTCTTACACGATAAAAACAAATCCCTCAATAATTCAAAACGAAAATTATCTTGTAGGTAATATATCTGTTCTCTTCAGAATACAAACAAAATAACACACTAGTTGTTATTAAAATCAAATTGTTTATTGTCCCTCAATTATTTTTCACCAAAATATCAACATTTAATTATTATTTAATTATTATTTTTCAACTTCAAGCGCATGCGTCTCTTAATTGCTAGCTTAACCCAGATGGCCAGGCCTTGATACAATCACACGGGGGGACAAAGTTTTCACACTGAATGTAAACTTTACCAAACGACCTCACAATAGAAATTCCTTTCATCACATTAAACATTGTTTAGTTGTGGACTAGGTTTAATTGAAATAAATTATATTTATTATTATTTAAAGGAAAAAAGGAGAGGAAATTAACCCCCAAAACCCCAAACCCCAAACTCCACAACCTGCTCCTCTCATTCGCTGTTCCCTCAATCACACGCACAATGCACCAAATCGCGAAGGAAGCTCGTTCACCTCCGCATTCACTAATCTTCGGCTCAATTGTGGATCTAGTATTGATTCTTCAAAAAAAAAAAAAAGTTAACTTTATATATTTTGGTGGATTTTGTGAACTTTTTTGTTTTTGAATTTTAGAGTTGTATGAGTTTAGAGGTTGAATAACTTGGTCTTTTGGCTTGTTTTCACAGCTTGAAGACTTACCAACTGATTTCACTTGTTTTCAGATTTGGAGGTAGGTTGTGGAATTTTTTTTTTTTTTTTGTCTTCCTTGAATATTCAAGTTTTCCCTTAAAATTTGCAAAAACTTGCTTAAATGTTGAGTGTCGCTCATGATATTAATTAGTGGATATGGTTTTATTGTTGTTGTTGCTAGAAGTAGTTAATTTCCCCATGGACTATACCATTACTTTGAGTTTTTTTTTTTTTATTACAGGAATTAAAAAGTTATGAAATATATTTTTAATTGTTGTATTGAGGTCTACAAGTTTCATTGAATTGACTAATATTTGATTAAATAATTAGTGGACAAAGATGGTAAATTTACCTGTATACTTTCGAATTATTTTTTTTGTCAATAAGGAGTTATATATATATTTGTTTTGTTGTTAATTAACCTTTGGAGTTTATAATTTGTGCAAAAAGCATCAATGGGACATTATATTTTCTCTTAATGTTTAATTAGTTCGTTGTAGTTTTAACATTTTCTTCCTTGTTTGGGTCTCCTACAAGTACGCTACTTACCCTTGAATATATCATAAACAATTTTTTGTGGGTGGGAGGTAGGGAGGAGGGTAGAAAGATAAGACGAGTTTCTTGGAATAAAGTCATACAAGATAAACAAAAAAAAAAAAAAAGAAAGAAAAAGGAAAAGAAAGCTGAGGTGTTAAGCATAGGCAGTTTAGAAGGGAAGAATCTAGCACTTTTGGAATAATGGTGGTTGAAATCTGAGTCTTTATGGAAAAGGTTCATAGTCTCTATCTATGGGAATGAGGGAGGAAGTTGGCAAATGGCTGACAATTAGGTTCTGGTTAGACAGATGGCCTAGGGAGGAAGTCCTGTGAAGTACCCAAGGCTCTTTACGCTGTCCTTATTTGGTGAAGCAACTTTCTTTTATCAGAAATGGGTTCTTGGTTAGATGGTTTATGAGCTGAAAATTAAGGGTTAATTCATTTTACTTAAGTCAATTTATTTTTAATTTAATTTGAAATAATTTATTTTTAATTTTATATATTTTTTACGTGAAATTAATTTTATTTTAAAATAAATATTATGTAGATACAATAATTTATTTAAAAATAAATTTTTATAATATTATTAAATTTTTATAAATTTTTTAATGCCTGAAACTAAAAGAAAATTATAAAATATTTAGTAAGATTATAAAAAACTAGAACCTGGTGGCTGACAAGATCCACGACGAGATTAGGGAGCGTCAATGGAAGAATTATAGGTTTTCAGCAGAGGAGGGCATAATCGGAGTTCAAAGGGAGAGGAACGGACAGACGTGAGGGAGGAAAAGAAAGCGTTCGATCCAGAGCCGTGCCGTGCCTGAAATGTTAAGGTGAGAGAGAGGAAATAGGTAAGGGAGCAAAAGAGAAGGTTGGAGCAGACGGTGAGAGAGAAAGAGCAAGGGGAGAAGGATAAAAAAACTGGTGATTGAAAGAGTAAAAAGTGAAAGCTGGCCGCGGCTGGTGTCACATCACACTAGGAAGAAGAGAGAGAGAGAGAGAAGAGAGAATGAGAGGGGGTAAAAACAACAGAAAACTAAGGGAAATTATTGGGGACTACCACCCGGACATACTTGTAATTTGGCAATGGAAGGATGTAGACTGAGAAACCGTGGGCCCTTCTTCGTTTGACAGGACTGGATAAACTCTAAACTACTAATTCTTTTTCATATTTTTTTTTAAACATTTCATTTTTTGATTAAAGTTTAACTTAAATTTATTTATATTATTATTTATTAAAAAAAATTTAAAAAAATATATTTAAAAAATCATAAGTCTTTATTTATCATCTATATATAAAATATTTTTATTTATATGTTACAATATTAAAATATAAAAAATTATATATTAATTACTGTGAATCGTGAATGTTACAAAAATCTATTAGGATGGAGGGAGTATAACAAAACTAACTAAGGAGAATATATCTCTTCTAACCATTTTCTTATAAATTTTTGAATACAAATAAAAAAATGGAAATATAAACAAAAATTGTTTGAGTTAATTCCTAATAATATACATACAAATAAATATTATTTTGCGTAACATTTCATTTTAATTTGAAATAAATTATAAATTTTTATTGACTTTTAAAATAAACTACTGCTATAGTCTTTAAATATATATGCTTTTTATTTAACTTTACATTGAATAAGTTTTTAAAATTATTTAGAAACTTTAAAAATAAATTATAAAAGAAAAATGGTATTGTTATTTTTACAGGTAAAGTATTACACATTTACGGGGAGTCTCCCACTTTTCAAGTTGATTGCCTATAAATATAATAGTTCTAATTTTTTTACAATAAAATAACACAAACTTAGAAAAGTTTATAATTTCACACTAAAAACAAGTATAGAATAACTTATATTTTTTACAACATTGAAATTTTTATTAGGGGTTAACATAGTTTGTTTGAGACTTTTGAGTTTAGCTTGATTTATGAAGTTTAATAACTATATGCTGATTTGTCACTTGAAAGCTAACTAAATTACTTAAGTAAAGTACAAGAGCTAATACTGCATTTAAGCCATAATTTTAAGATAAGAAAGAAGAATGAGAAAAATTACTTTTCTCAACAATTTCAATCATTCTTGTGAATATTAATATATATAATTTTTTTTAAAATTTTTTATTGGAATTAGTGGATCGAATAGAAAATTAAAATGTGGTCCACACTTAATTTTATACACATTTTACTCACACTTTTAAATAAAAGATAGGCTCATGGGCACCATTAGAATATATGTAAGTCCACCCCCTGACTTTACACAGGTTTATTGTCTACACAGGAAAACTTGGTGTGGAAGCTTCTTAGTGATGGGACATTTTCAGTCAAAAGTTTGGCAACCATTATAGACTCCAACCATGCTCCCTTAAGGGAATCAAGATAACACCTTGGACTCTCTGGATAGAAAGAAATAGGCTCATCCTTGATGGAAAATAGGCTATTGTCTTGGACCTATTTACATCAATTCAGCTTCTTTCTTATTTCTGGTTGTCTAAACTCATTAGTAGACCCATTTCATCCATTCAATACAAGAGCTACAATGCTCAGTGTAGCACCCTTGTTAGGCTTTCTTTGGCTTTAAACCTATATTTTCTTTGTACCTCTCGAGGTTCTTGCTGATTTTTTCCTTAATAAAATTTGTATCTTACTGATAACAAAAATTTTATAATTAATTATATTATCTTAACAAGTAATATAGAGTTACAAGTTAGAATTAGTTGATATGCATTAAACAATCAAATTTTTGACGAACTTACCATATATACATGGTTCTTATACTTGGTTTTATTATACTAAAAATAATCTTTTTCTATTTAACAAATATTTGCTTCTTAGGTTTTGTAGTATATAAGAAATTCGCTTTTCCTAATCCTTGAGGTTTGGATTGTTTACATCGCTTATGTCATTAAGCCTTGATTTAGATTGTTATAACTTAGATGGAGTAAACAACATTGACGAAGGCATAGTTGTGGTGTAGTTTTTTTGCTGCATATTGATTCTAAGGCACTTACACTAGATTCTTCTGTCCTGGAATCCATCATTCTATGGTAGCCAAGATAGACCTTTGCCAAGTCCTATGATGCTGCTTCCAAGGATATTTTACCTGCCACTTTTGTCCTTCCAAAAGTAAAGTTGTTTGCCCTTCTACTAGTTCACATGATGATGTGAAAAAGGGACAATGCATGAATGTTATTGACATCTGTAGGACAATATATATACAGCCTGATTACTGCTACAATTTTGGTCATACTCTACAATCAAAGATTTTATATGGTAAACATATATTTACTTTAAATAACATATTGTCTTTCCAACACTCCTCCTCAAGTTGGAGAGTGGATGTCTTGCACTCCCAACTTGCGAACCATAAACATGAAGGTCTCCTTCCCTAAAGCTTTAGTGAACACGTCAGCTAGTTGATTTGTAGAACTTACAAATTTTGACATCATAGAGCCATCTTGGGTTTTATCTCTTATATAATGACAAACTGTCTCTAAGTGCCTTGTACGCTCATGAAAAACAGGATTTACTGTCACAATACAATAATGCAACTCCATCATGCAAAATTCCTAAGCCCTTGAGCAAACAATGCAACCAAGTTAATTCACAGCAAGCTCTAGTCATTGCATAGTGCTCTGTTTCAGCTGAAGAAAGGGATACTGTTTTCTGGCATCTCAACCTCCATGAAATCAATGAGGGGCCTAGGAATACACAGTATCCTGTAGTGGATCTCCTTGTAAGTGGGCATCTTGCCCAATCTGAGTCACAATAGGCTTGCAGCCAAAGATCACTGGTTGAGGGGAAAAAAAAGACCCTGACCAGATGCAGATTTTAAAGACCGCATAATTCGTAAAGCTATTTTCTAATGGTCCTTCCGAGGCTAGTGCATAAACCTGTTCAATATATGGACAGAATGTGTGATATCTGGCCTTGAAATTATGAGTTATATTAATCTCCCAACTAGTCGCCTATATCATCCTGGGTCTTTGAGTAGTTCACTTTTGTTTGATAGTTTCAAGCCACATTCCATGGGGGTATCAATAGGAGCTGCTCCTAATAGCCCTGTATCCTTAATGATTTCCAGTGCATACTTTCATTGAGAGATAAAGATGCCACTCTTGGACGTTAAAATCTCAATACCAAAGAAATACTTCAAGTCACCGAGATTTTTGAGGTGAAACTTGTTATGCAAGAATTTCTTGATATCAGCTATACTCTTAGGGTCATTGCCAGTGACTAAAATGTCATCAACATATATTAGAAGAGTAGTGAATGACTTGCCTTACTTTTTGATGAACAAAGAGTAATCAACTTTTGATTGCACATATCTAGCTGAAAATGTTGGCCTCGGAGAATTTGGCAAACCATTGATGTGAAGCCTGTTTTAGCCCATATAGTGACTTGTGGAGGCGGTAAACCAAGTGTTCTCCCCTTGTCGCCGAAGACCTGGTGGCGGAGTCATGTAGATTTCTTCTTGAAGGTCACTATGAAGAAAAGCATTATTAACATCAAGGTGATAAAGAGACCAGCCACGAGCAGAGCCAAAGCTAATACATACCGAATAGAGATGATCTTGGCCATAGGAGAAAAATTTTCCTGGTAATCAACTCCTTCTAACTGAATGAACCCTTTTGCTACAAGTTGTGCTTTGCAGTGCTCAGTTGATCCATCAAATTTATGCTTTATCTTGTACACCCAACGACAATCAATAGGAGTCTTTCCAACTGGAAGAGGTGTAAGAGACCAAGTGCCATCATTTGGAAGGCTTGTAATTCGGAGCACATTGCTGCTTACCATTCAGGGTAGGCAATGGCTTCTGAATAAGACATGGGTTCTATCATATCATTGATTTAAGTGACAAGGGGTCGATATGTAGGCGTATATTTTTTATATGCAACAAAGTTGGACAGTGGATAACTTGTACCTTTGGTCAGACCTGGGTTTAAAGGAGTCGATTGGTCTGAGCAAACATGAGAACAGACATAGTCTTTGAATTTTTCCAGAAGAGTGGTCTAAGTGGTTCAGGTGATGGAACAGGGGATTCTGGCAAAAGGAGGGGTGGTTCGGGTAGATCTATTGGTGCTAGAGATGATTAGTCAGAGGTTGCTAGTTCTTCATCTGGTAGAGGCAATGGGTTGGAAGTATTTTCTGGTGCAGAGGCCTTAGTGCGGCGTTCATAGGTGCGAAAGATTGTTAGTTGCGGTTGTGATGATTGTTGAGTAGAAATGTGCTCAAGAAGGGGTGGAATTAGGTCAAAAGCTGTGTAGAGGATGGTATCATGGGTTATTATTGGAATTGGGCCAAAATTTTGTTTCAAAGAAGGTGCAACTAGATTAGGCTAAAGGGATGCATATGAAAAATGTTTTCATGAAATTCCACATCTCGACTAGTAAATTTTTTTTTTTTTGATAAATCAAATAATTTATATGCTTTTTGACCAATGGGATAGCCAATGAAGATACAAAGCATGCCACGATGATCAAATTTATGAGTTGTGTGAACATTAGTGGCATAAGCAAGACAACCAAACACGTGAAGATGAGAATAGGAGGGCGGTTTTGAATAAAGAAGCTTATAAGGAGTTTTGAAAGAAAGAACTGATGAAGGTAATCGATTGATTATATGGACAGTAGTAAGGGCACATTCGCCCCAAAATTGTGAAGGAAGGCGAGCTTGAAATTTTAAAGCGAGCGACTTGAAAAATGTGACGATGTTTTCTTTCCGTAACTCCATTTTGTTGAAGTGTATAAACACAAGAGTGTTGAAAAATGACACCATTATCTTGAAAAAAAGAATGAAGTGAGATAAATTCCCCGTCATTGTCACTTCAAAAATTTTTAATGCGGGATTCAAATTGAGTGGAAACATAACTGAAAAAATGTTTCAGAAATGATCGTGTTTCATCTTTGTGACGCATTAAAAAAATCCATGTGAAATGTGTATAATTATCAACAATAGTAAGAAAATAATGTGCACCAGAAAAAGAAGTATGTTGATAACGACCCGAAATATCACAATGTATAATATCAAATGGTTTTGTAGAGGAAATAGTACTAGTACCGAAAGGTAAACGACTCTGCTTAGCCAAAGGGCAAATAGGCAAGCATTTTTTTGTTTGACTGGAAAATTTAAATAGTTCTTAGAAATAAAACTTAAGCGAGAAGGTGATGCATGGCCTAAGTGATTATGCCAGAGGTCAGTAGATAAAATGGTGAGGTTGCTGGTTGGCTGATTTGTGGCAGAAAAGTTGGTCAAGGATTTCTTTGTCGCTAGTGCCACCAAATAGTATAGTCCGTTGTTGTAAAACCAAGAGCTTTTCATTTATAATCCTCATTTACCCGCAAGTGTACAGATTCATCATGTGCTAAAAGGCAAATATAGGTATTTTCCCAAGAGATAATGACGTTTTACCAAGAATTGAATTTATCTACTTGAGCTACCTAATCAACCACAGAAAAATGTTGAAATAGAATGAATGAAGATGCTAATTTCTAAAGCAATGTAAGATGTTAAGCTAACGAATGCTCTAGGTACTAAAAGAGATTTGTCAAGGGGGCTAAAAATGCGAAAACCATCCCTTTAGGATTCCACTCCCTTTCCTTGCTACCCAAGCTAATTGAAGCCATAAGATAGTCACCCCTTGTGTGGTGATGAGGTTCAAGTTCAAAAATCCCTTTTCTCAAGACAAGTTTTTGCTCACCCATGATTAAACAAGGCATTACTCAAGCACATGTTTTAACCTAAGGTAGATTACGCCTCAACCCTATTTTAAATACCTAATGAATTCCTTGATTACTTCTAATCCAAGAGACCCACTATGCCTCATTCTTCTCTTCCATCCCCTTTTATTCTTCTCCCAAGAACTAAATGAGATTGGTGATTTATGTGAGGTGGTCTTTTAACTCACAACATTTAGCACAAGAAGAGGCAACACAAGTGATCCACATCCATAAAAAATAAACAGAAATCCATTGAATAGCAAAGAAAATAAGTGTCATCCTAGAGAGATGTAACAACCTACTCACACTCCACCAATGTGTTCAACAATAAACACATAAACAAACTAACCATGAGAATCCAAATAAAAGGGAAAAGGAAAAGAAGAAACCCAAGATGGATCCTAGTAGTCTAAGCTTCATTGACTCCTAGTCTCCTTCTCCAAGCTTCAAGCCTTCTCTAATGGTGCCAAGGTAGATGATAATCTCTTCATTTCCTTACTCTATTTATACCCCAGGCCACTTCTCTTCTCCTCTTCTCTTCTAAAACCCTAAAGGGATAAAAATCTCCTTTCCAAGGGCAGGTCATCAGGTAGGAAGTGTGGGGGACCATCAAAATTGTGAGACTTGGCGAAACAGAGTAGACGTTGGCAATGCGTCACCAACTGGGTCGAGATGGCATCGATGCGTCGCCGATTAGCGAAAACTTAACAGAATGTTGTTAACATTGGTGACATGTCGCCAACGCTTCATTTTATCTTCAACCGTTTCACTTGACCGACTCTGTCTCGCTCAATCCCGCTCCCAACCACTATGTCCACAACACCATCCAACCTGTGTAGAAAGCCAATGAAAATAAGAAAAAACTAAGATAAAAGGGAAGAGGTACAAGTAATTAATGGTCAAAGTTGTTGAAAAGTCAACAACTTTGATCGTTGAATTATGCGCCTAACATCCGTTATATTGTTTACCCAAACCAATCGTCCTCTTCATAGCCAGATCCTGTAAAATACAACAATAGGGGTAAAACGTCACTGAGCACTTTAGTCCTTGTGTCAAACGACTTACTAATATTAAATCAACTTTAAATGTAGGCACAGATACCATATCATGCAGATGATAAATGGAATTTAGAGACAAAAATCCCTTTGCAACAATATTTGCCTTTTCTCCACTGGGCAATAATACTAGAGGTAATGAGCAATTGCGTTCTTTATAAAATAATTTAGGTGATGAAGAAATATGATCTGTCATTCTACTGCCAATAATCCAATCACGGGAAACAACTTTGGACAAACCTGGTTTGGTTACTGTATTGACTTTGAAGCTAGAGCTTTCATCTTGGCTATTAAGTAGTCACAAGAACTGCTTCAGTTGATCCTCAGATAGTAAAGCTGCATGCTTTTCTTCATTACTGTGTGGTGTCATAGGTACTTGATTGGCTGGAAAGAAGCCCGTATGTTGGCTTGAATTTTGGCCTGAATTTGTCCCTACCTTAAGATGACCTGCTGGGTAGCCACGTAATTCAAAACATTTTTTGACCTAATGACCCATATTTCCACTGTAAGTACAGTGTGGTCTTCCTCTCCCGGAACCTGAGTGGCTCTTCTCGTCAAAATGACATCCTAAAAAATCCTGCAACTACTAATATGATCGATCAGCAGTGTGATTGGTTGATTGTATCTGCAACCCATGAGAGTGACCTAAGCGTTCCAATCTTCTACTTCTTGTTGCTAGTTTACTACGACAAGCCATGGCGGCGGCCACGGTGGATTCTATAATGGTGTGTGAAGAAAAAAGGAGTTGCTACTTCTCCTTCTACGAGATCGAGGAATAGGCCTGACGGACAAAAGACAAAGGGCTCATTAGAAGAATCTGTCCATAAATTGCGATGTAACTTTCATTCAGCCTCATCAAGAATTGCATAATTTTTGTTGGTTTGCTTGTGCTTCATATGCTGCGTCTGAATAAGTCACTAATTCATCCCACAAGCTCTTTAACTTTGTGTAGTAGGTAGAGATTGAGAGTTGTTCTTGTCGAAGAAATGCGATATCTCGCTAAATCTCGAAGATACGAGGCGCATTGCTTTGGGAGAATTGCTTACAGAGATCTACCCAGACTTCATTTGCAGTAGAATAATATATCACACTGTCTGCAATCTCTGGATTGAGTGTGTTAACTATCCAGGAATGAACTATGTCGTTACATCGAGACTAAGCTACTTAGCCTTAAGGATCAGTTTCCTGCAAAAGGTCTTTGATAAAACCATCGACGAAACCGAACTTGTTCTTGAAGTTTAAGGCTAGAGTCATGGCCCTCTTCCAACCAGAGTAATTTTTTCCATTCAAAGATTTGGAGACCAGAACCATTCCTGGATGATCTGAATGATGAGCGAAATAAGGATTTGAGATATTAGACTTCGAATAATCCATGAACTCCAGTTTGGGCGAGCCGGAGGTGAAGACAGTTTCTTCGTTGGCTATGGTGGCATAAAGATTGAAAAGGAAATGCTACACGAAAGATTAGGGTGCAGCGATGAGTGAGGATCTTAATCCCCGCTCTGATCCCATGAAAAAAAGACAATGGAAGAGAATAACTCGAATGACTGTTATTGACATCTGTAGGACAATGCATATACAGCCTGATCACTGCTATAATTTTGGTCATACTCTACAATCAAGGATTTTATATGGTAAACATATATTTACTATAAATAACATATTGTCTTTCCAACATGATGTGAATCTCGAAGTGTAATCATCAGTAATGCAGACATAGACCCAACCTCATTTAAGGATTTATACTCATAAAAACACGTATTTCACTTGCACTTTTGAACTCAAATTTGGTTGTGTAAAATTGATAACTTTATGATCATACAACTGAAAGGTGCATATGGATCATGACTTTCTATATATGCAGCTTTGTTCTAGCTACAACTACATGGTTAATCACACCTTGCTTTGTAACACACTTCAATTTGTTATCCTAATTGGACAAGTGTGCTAGCAACAAACATTTAGGAATGGTAGCATGTCTTTGAGGTAAGCATTAGGATGTTCATAACATATATCGATATGTTTTCTCCTATATGCACTACACGTTAGAATGTTTGGTCATACACAAAATCTATAAATTTTATTTAAAAACAAATGCTATGTGAGCGGGACCCTAGTCATACTCATAAAGTGTATCAGATTTGGCATATATTGAGAGCCTGGAACTACCAGGCAAACATGGTAGAGATCAACAAAGAAAAAAACTTCTATAAAATGGCGGGTCAAGACTTATTTTATGTCTAATGGTACATACAAGCAAATGGAGGAATGATGGGTTTCTCCTAAGTTTCATGAGGGGTCCATGAAGGAAAAGGCGCTTCAAGCATCATCCTCTCGTGACTTAACACAATTTCAGGCTCACGCAATGCCACTTATGCATGCTTTCTTTTGGTAACTGCACGTCGAGCATGCAAAGTAATTAAATCCTACAAACCCTTATTTAGCACACGATATGAATGTTTACTTAATGCCACTCTACTAACCTTGCGAAATGTAGAAAGAGAAGTATTTGGAGAAAAGGGGCCCAGGCTTGTTCAAGGCCCACTAGGTTACTCATAAGAAGAAGGATGGACAATATGTTAACAAATGATATCTAAAGTGGTTGTAAGTTTAAGCTTATTTGGCATTCTTATTTCTTTGCTTAAACAATATGTTATATGTTACATTATCTGCATGGATACAATTATATAGGCGAGGATCACTGCCAAGATTGAGAAACAAACGCAGAATGAGGATGGTGAGGGATCCAAACAACATGTTAATGATGCTACAATTTTTAATGCAGCAGTCAGTTGGAGAAGGAGAGTACATATATTTGGGCTGGGATCAAAGAGTTACACTGTGCCTAGACGGCGATGCCCAGGTTAAAGTAGAGGACCACCTGTTGATGGTAAACTAGATGCCTGAGTTCCAGGTACTGAAGGTCACGGTTGCACAGGAGAATGCATGCCCGGAAGCTCAATATGAAAGAAAACTGAAACATGTTCATCTATTGTTGATAGAATAAAGTGTAGCTAAAACTCATAGACAAGGAACCCTCAAGGTATCCATTCAGCCCAAATAATCATTTATTACATAGATCCAGCCCTGTTTCGATATTTCAAACCCATGTATCGCTTTGTGGAGCTGGACAAAACCTGCCTCCACTCCACATATATAAATCTTATGGGTCTGCAAGGTTTTGGTCCGATAACTAAATAATAAAGGTAAAGGCAAACATTACACATTCTGAATAATGATTTGGTAACACCTTTTCACTTTAATCACATTAATTTTATCGAACAATTTCTTTTTTCATTTTAGAACTCGAGCCTCCAGAGTGATTACCCTAACATTAACATTTGAATAATTGTCATTTAAAAGGAAAAAAAAAAAGAATAATTATCATCTAAAATTAATCACGAAGCAATATTGCATCAATTATAAAAAAAATTACATGAGAAATAGTAATGACTAAACATTGTAAAACTTCTCAGCTTCTCCGGAATTAGCTTTTCATTTATTATTAACAAAGCTACATCCTCACGGGGCACAATCCAGTCAACTTAAGGCAAGCACCGTCCATACATATCACAAGTTTTTATATTCCTGGCAGGAACAAAGGCATGAAAAGCTTTTTCCGCAAAGCCACTTGAAACACATCTCCAAACGAACGTAACGCTTTCTAAAACTCCGACCATGCGTCGAGGTCCTCGTCCGCCGGCAAGTCCACGACAGAGGCCAGGAAGCTGTTGTCGGAATTCCTGACGGAGCAATTGGCTCTAACCTCCCCTTGCGTCCCCGTCAGCACGCTGAGCTGACCCATCTTCAGCATCGCTGTCACGAACTTCTCGAAGAACAGCGACTGGTTCACGGCGAAGCTTGTGACGATGCTCCTGGTCCTCCTGTCGGTGTACAGGTCCTGGTCGGAGGTGAACAAGCCTTGGCGGTTCATGAGGTCGACGTAATATTTGTTGTCGAACTTGTTGGGGCTCCGGATGTCCAGCACGGTGGTATTGGTGCTGTTGCTGGTGGGGCAGGTAACCTTGAGGTTGTTGGCGAAGGTCTTGTCCATGGTGGAGTCTTGGGTGGGGTAGAGCCGGCCGGTGAAGGAGGTGCAGTGCCCGATACCGATGGTGTGGCCGCCGGAGAGAGCGACGACGTCGGTGGCGTCAAAACCCTTGGTTGAGAGGTTTCCGAGAATATCGCCAGCGGTGGAGGATGGAGGCGGGAGGTTTTGGAGGGTAGCGGTTTGAGAGGCGAAATTAAGTCCGTCGCGCCTCCCCAGTGGGACGTCGTAATCGGGACCTCCCGACTTCAGTGAAAATTAAGTAGTAATTAAAGAAATATATTAAAATTCATAAAAAATAAATTAAACTTTATCAAGAGAAAAATATTTGAAAATTTTTTTACAGTCCCAGATCTATTTGTCTTACACGTAAATTTAATCTCCGATTATTAACATTTGCCAAGTCATTAAATGTTAAAAAAATTATTGCATAATTTGTATCTAGTGTAAAATGGTCACAGAAGAACTTAAAATTAGTTGCTGTAAAAGCAAAAAATTTTAAGATTAATTATCTATATAATAATAAAATCATATGATTAAATTCGAAAAAAAATGATAAAGTTACAATTTTTAAGACTAATTGTTCATATAATTATAGAGGTGTGTGATTTATTTAAAAGAATGATTAAACTATTTATACAGTTATAAAATTTTAAGTCTCATTTAATAGTAAAGAATTTTAAAACCTAGATTACAAAACCAGTCTAGATTTACGACTTATTATTGTGTTATGTCCTTCCATATATATGAATCGGACAACCTAGGTAGTCTTTCCAATCTCATATATGGAGGAGTGGAGCTAATAATTATATTTCACGTTTGCCGGTATCAACATTTCTGCAAAGTTTTTTGTTGGGGCCTGGGTCGATGCATGTTCTGTCACTTCAACTTTAACCGACATAGTTGCTCTCTTCTGGAGTTCTGGTACACCGCTGTCACTTCTACTTTTACTCTCATTTTGTAATATTTTTATTTATTTAAATTTTAAAAATAATATTTTCATGTTCTTGCTTTTACTCTCGCTTTTAGAATATTTTGTGTAACTTAACTTATATTTTTATTTTATTTTAAAAAGGTGAAAATCAAATAATAATAATAATAATAAAACAAACAGAAAAACACCAAACAACTAGGAGCTAATTTATTTTTATTTATTTTAAATTAAGTTAATTGACTTATTTTTATTTTTATATTTTGGCACCTAAAATTAATTTTATTTAAAAATTAATATTATATAAATACAATAATTTATTTAAAAATAAATTTTTATGATATTTTTAAATTTTTATAAATTTTTTAAATTAAAAAAATTTATAAAAATTTAATAAAATTATAAAAATTATATTTTCAAGCTATATGATATTAGCTTTTAATTAAAATTAATTCTGGGTAAAATATACGTTAAAATAAAAATAAACCATCCTAAGTTAATTACTTCAATTAAAATTAAAATTAAAATTAACTGAATGTTAAACTATTGCTAATTTAAATTTAACCAAATAAAATTCAACTGCTAAGCCAAACATTTGAAGTTCAAAGTTTAGATTTTACAAGGCAGCTTTTAACTGCACAAAATCATGTCGAAATCAAACCCCATGGGTGGACTTTGCTTCTTGTATAATTATGGTCTCCCGGCACGAAATTAAAGATTATTTTTCAAGAGCAGCTCGTAAGCAAAACAGATTAATGTTACAAAATGGTGAGGGTGCCGAAAATTAGTTACCAATTAATAGCTTATTTAATTTTTTCAACCCGACATCCAAACACATGACTTTGTACATCTAGCACCCGTCGTTCATAAGAAAATGGCCGTTAGTTGTAAGAAGCACAACAACGATTTCCAAGTTTTTTCTCACTATTTGCTATTTGTAGTAATTAATTTATAATTTTTTATTTTTAATATATAAATAAAAAAAATTTATATATGAAAAATAAACAAAGACTTATAGTTTTAAATATATATTTTTTTCGAAATTTTTTTCTAAACATAATAATTTAAATAATTTAAATTTAAAAATTTTAAAAAAATTAAATATGTGAAAGAATACCAAGTAAACGGAGTCACGGGCGGCGAGGGCGACGATATCAGAGCAGGAGACGACTTGGCTGCATTTCTTGTGGACGCGAGCGCGGAGGTCTTCGACGATCTCGAACGCCCTCTGCCTCAACGACAGGTTCGGAGGCGCCTGCTGCTCGCCTGGCCCACTCGCCGATCCGTCCAGCAACACCGATCCGTCGCATCCCTATACATAAATATATGATCAATTCCATATTACATTTATCTTATCCTCAAGTTTCCACATCCACACACTTAATTAAAAAGAAAAACACAAAATAATATTTTATTATAATACTGAAAATCCCCGACACCTTTAAGTGTCAATTCATGAAATAAGTAGCAACAGAACATTAACATCACGCTTCTTTACACCCACCTTTTTTTTAAAAAAAATTGTGGTCGGACCGGCGAACTGATCAGTAAATTTTGTTGTGATTTAAGTCAAAGATTTATCTTCATTACGGTTAATGAGCACGCAGGGAGGTAGACTTAATAATATACCCTTCCTGTGATATTACGAGTAATAAAAAAAAACTAGCCAAGAGAGAGAGGGAGGTGGGGGGGAGGGGTTTAATTACCTGAACAAAGCAGTCGTGGAAATGGAGGCGAAGCAAGCCAGCAGCAAGGCCGATATCGGCGTTGAAGATATTCTTGAGGCGTTTTCTGACGATGGATTCGACTTTAGGGCAGGAAGATTCGTAGAAGTTCCAAGACAGACCAGAGGATATTGGAACAGAGCTCTGTGACTCCGACACATGGAACAGGGAAGTGGCCCAAACAAAAGAAACCAGAAACAGAGCTTTTACGAGGTTAGAAGCAGAAGCAGGAGAGGCCATAGCTTGTTTTGCTTCCTTTCTCTTCTCCTTCTACTCTGTCCTTATTTATAGCGAAGCAGACAAGTGTTTTAATGGTTTTTTCCTTTTCTTTTTTGCTCTTAGAATAGTCTTCGGTTCTCCTTTAGGTGGGTTATTGATTTATTGACGAAGACTTCTGCAGCGTTTCATTTAGACATTTGGAAAATGGCGTGTGGTGAACATCCAGTGCAAGTACTATCTTCGTTTAAAATGCAACTTGGCCCTTTTCAACTTTTCCTCAAGCTATTTTGGTCTTTTGATTTAAGCACTTAAGTTCGAAACAGCTCACGAAAAAAGGACCAAAGCAAGGGAGTGGGGACATAACTTGCTCAACCAATTACAAGTAACATGATACCACATTCTGGTGAAGTAGTAATGAAATAAGATAAAGTGGTACCAAAAACAGATCTAAGTGGCACCTAAACTATAGGTTGCAAGTGGACCAAAATCAAGTTTAGTGACACCATGATCAAGTTTAAGTGGTACCAAAATCAAATTCAAATGGTACCAAAATAAAGTTCAAGTGCCACCAAAGGCATGTTCAAATGGTACCAAAATCATGTTCAAGTAGTGCCTAAATCTGGTTAAGAGTGTCTAGTTTAGCCTAGGGGTGATCACTATTCGGGTCAAACAGAAAAAATTGAAAAATTGAAAAATTTTAAAAATTCGGTTCGGTTATTTCGGTATTTCGGTTCGGTTTCGGTGGAAACCGAATAGAGGCAATTTCGGTTTCGATTCGGTTTCAGTTTTATAAGTCGGTCATTTCGGTTACCGAAATAATCGAATTAAATATTTTGGGCTTTAGCCCATTTTTTGTTTCCCGTTTGATGTTGGGCCATAAAACCTTACCCAGGCCAGCTACCCCTACGGCCCTACCCGGTTACTCATCCTCTTTAGGCCTTTGGCCCTTTACCCCTTCGAATGTCATTGATTGTCAATCACGGGATTCACTCACCACTAGGCACCAACCGTCCAGCCCTTCTGCAGTTTTGCCCTTGGCCTTTGCGAGTTGAGCTTGAGCCGCAGCGCTCATCTGATTCTGATCGTCTCGCTGTCGACTCTCGAACTCTCGGTCGCACGCAGCTTGCTCGTCTCCACTCTCCCACTCCACGTTGGCAATCAGTCAATCACTGAATCGGTGATTCCCTTCCCTTCCTCTTGCGCTACTGGCTACCGCCGCTGCTTACTTGCCCCAGGGCCCAGGCAGCTCCCAGCCCCCGCTCGCCAGTGTCGGCCTCAGCTAGTCAGCTCTGCTGCTTTGCTCGTCCGGCTATCCCGGTCCTCGCGGCGTCAGGTAAAATTTTAGCTTGGATTTTTTATTTTTATTTTATTTTCATTTTTTTTGTGAGTTCGGTTAATATTTGCACACTGAGTCTCATCAATTGTCAATGTTTAGAACTTGGTTGTGTAAGTTTTCTCTCTCAGAAGATCATCATAAGTTATGATTACTTCTGTTCATCAGAGTGATACGGTTGGTTGCTCAAATGAGCGAACAAATGAATATCCAACTAATATTACTAGCATGTAGAAGTTTAGCGGACTCCAATTTCTCCTTAGATTCATCTCAGTGACTAAACAAGTCAGCGATCTCTGGTTCCATGGAATTCCTTAAAATACTTGCACACTTAGCATCATCAATAATCAATGTTTAGAACTTGGTCGTGTAAGTTTTCTGACTCAGGAGCTCATCATAAGACGTGGCTGTTGAACCTTTTAGGTGTTTTGTGACCATGTCTCACACGTGTCTAAATGAGTAAACAAATGGACAATCTCCATTTTCGGAGAATTCTACAAAATCCTTACATATTGAGCATTATCGACTATCAATATCTTGGGTTTTGTTTCTGTAAGTTGTCACTTGAAGGATGATCATAAGAGATGTGACAACTTCCATTGAGTAGAGAAATGCATATGGACACATTTTAACCTTGGCCTATAATTACTACCTTGAGATGACAAGTAGATATTTGGTAATGACTAATGAGCATTTGACTAAGGAAGCAGACTTGATACCTATTATTTATCTTCCATTGTGGGACTTTAGGGACAGGATATTCTGATTGGCAGATGATGCTTTCGGACACCAAGACTGAAAATGTTGCTTATGTTCTGGTCATAATTTTTTGGTAAGGAAAGAGAATAATATATATAACTGAAGAAGCACCAAGGGGGGCAACGAATCCTTAAAAGAAATCAGGAACCAGAGAATAGCTCTACAAAATCTAGAACTTCTAAATATTTATATTATACTTTTCCTGTGACCCAAAATATGAGGAAATCAAGCCATTGTAGCCTTAGAAGGAAAGCAAGCTTTCTTTACCCAAAGCAGGTTTTTTTCGGTTAATTCGGTTGGAACCGAACTGAACCGAATTATTTCGTTCGGTTCCAATTCAGTTTCCCCATCAATTTGATTATTTTGGTTTGTTACTATCTAAAATTGAAACCGAATAAAACCAATTATTTCGGTTCGGTTTAAACCGAAATAACCAAATGCTCACCCCTAGTTTAGCCAATAACACATGCACCTAATTTGGTTCAAGTAGTACCAAAATCAGGTTCAAGTTGCACCTAAATCTGGTTAAGTGTGTCCTGTTGAATTAGTTAAAGTGGTACGTAAATTATATCCAAGTGGTATAAAAAATTAGGTTACATAGCATCTAAATCAGGTTAAGTGGTACCATATTGAAGTCATGGTACCAAAATCAGGTTCAAGTGGTACCAAAATTAGTTAACTTGAAACTGGTACCACTTGAGATACCATTGCAACTTGATTTTGGTGCCATTGGTTCCAAATTTAGGTTAAGTGGTATCAAATTCTTGTTAACTACCAAAATCAAATTGAATGGAACTAAGATTAGGTTCAAGTGGTACCTAAAACTAATTAAATGTAAATAGTTAGACCGATTAAAGTTGTACCTAAATCTGGTTAAGTGTGACTAGTTGCATCGATTAAAGTAATACCTATATTATGCTCAAGTGGCACCAAAATCAAGTAACCTAAAATTAGTACTACTTGAACTTAATTTAGGAAACACTACAACTTGACTTTGGTACCATTTGAACCAGATTTGATACCAATCAACCTTATTTAGGTACCCTGATACCAAGATCATGCTCAATTGGTACAAAAATCAGGTTTAAGTTGCACCAGATTAAGGTTCAAGTAGTACTAGATATAGGTTATGGTGGTACCAAAATTTTAGATTCTAGTGGTATTAGATTCAGGTTACTATATCTATTTCATTATAGTATTTAACTTGATACTTCTAGTATAAGCATCTACCCCTACTTCACTAGAACTCTACTTCAACTCACTTTGTTAAGCAAATTTTTGTTGGTCTACTAATTTCAATAAGCTTCAAATTATTTCATTTGCAAATTTGAGATAATAAAAATAGAGCCCCTAATATTTTAAAAATTATAGCTTGATCCTTATAAATTTTGAAAATTTTAGTTTAGTCCCTATAAAATTTGCAAATTTAACCCTTACTTTGATAAAAATTTCAAACAATTACTAAAGTCTGAAAATGTCAATATAGTCATTAGACATAATAATGTTAAGGTCAAGTCTAAAAAGTGTTAAGTGTTAGAGCCAAGGGTGATTATTCGGTTTTTTTGGTTTAAACCGAACTGAATTAGTCAGTTTATTCAATTTTCTATTTTTGGGTGGTAAGAAACTGAATAAACCAAATTAGTATATAAAACTGAATTTAAACCGAATCAAAATATTTTGGTTTGGTTCGGTCCAAACTGAATTAACCGAAAAAATGAAAGTAAAATTCTATAAGAGATTAAACGAGAGAGAGACATTATTTTTCTTCCAAATTTCATTTAATATAGAAGATTTATTGTCTATGAAAAGAAAGAAAACAAGAATCCAAGCTAATTTGAGTTAGTTTATAGCTTTATTGTTCATGAATTTTTTTTTTTAAAAAATTTCAGTTAATTCGGTTATCGAATTAACCAAAATCCAAAATTGCAACCGAACCAAAACTGAAATTTTATTTTTTAGTTTCAGCCTAAGCTGAACCGAATTAAATGAGAGAGGGACATTATTTTTCTTCCAAATTTCATTCAATATAGAAGATTTATTATCCATGAAAAGAAAGAAAACAAGAATCCAAGTTAATTTGAGTTAGTTTATATCTTTATTGTTCATGAATTTTTTTAAAACAAATCTAATATAAAAATTTTCAGTTAATTCGGTTGTCGAATTAACGAAATCCAAAATTGAAACCAAACTAAAACCGAAATTTTATTTTTCAGTTTCAGCAGAAGTTGAACCGAATTACTGAATTAACCAAACCAATTTTTAAATTATTTCAATTTTTTAATTTTTTCGATTAGAACTGAATACTGCTCACCCCTAGTTAGAGCAATGATGACATAGGCAGGAATATCTGTGCCATTGGCAGGAGTAGTGATGATAACTTCCTTGGCACCAGCTGCAATATGCTTTCCACCACTAGTACCATCCACAAAAACACTGATCCTCTTAATGACAATGTCAATACTAAGTTCAACCTAAAGAAGCTAAGAAAGCCTCCATAGTTGTTAGACAATAGCATTTCTTCTCTATAGTTACCTGATACACAGCACAGGTACACGATACATTAACTTTTATGGTATGTGATATGGGGGTTGTGCGCTTCGATACGACACTTGGTACGATGTATATATGGATATATATATCTTGACATCCCAAAACATATATCCCTATATTTTAATCCTTCTCATTCATCTTAGATGTCATGCAAGTCATAAAATAAAAAATACTTGCTTGCTGTAACAAAAAGAAAACAGCCTTGAGACTTGTTAGAGTTTGTTCCAACACTTGAGATAAGCTTTGGAGAACTATAATGTGACCTTAATGTTGAGTTGTCTTGCAACTCCTCATCATTCACCGATTTATTTGACTTAGCAGCATCGTCGTCATCCAATAAATTTCATCTCATCTCTTGTAGTCTAACATTAGAGACATCTACATAAAGTGTTCTTAGGATCAACATCCAACTGCTTATAAAAGGTCTATTCTTATAACTTTTTGTAAAGTATGATTGCAAATTAATGTTTGAGTGAACAAACATTAATTTGTTAGCTCTAGTAGAATTCAAATGCTTCCTCTTGACATCATGAAAGAATGAGTAGGAACTCCAACTTCTCTTAGTAAATGACATAGTAATTAGTTCAGATAGTACCAATCAATTGAATCCATTGCTATGCATTATTTTAAGTAGCCATCATAGCAAAAACTTATTACACATATGAAAAGTAATGAATTGCTCTCAAAACAATTTTACCCTTTTAAAGTTCTCTACAATTTTATCAAATGTTTGATAGACTCCCTTTACCACTTCATTGTTTTGATTTTTAGCCTTCCTAACCATGCCTCTTGATACAAGTGTTGTAAGATATTTATGGTCATAAAATCTTGGTGTAAGTGCAAAACCAAGACAATAAATCTTTAAATTCATTTTGCTCTATCTTTCAACACAATTTTTTCTATTTCAAATGTACAATCTTCATACCTATCAATATAAGTACATAATATAGTTATGAGAAATAAAATTAATTAAAATAAAATTTCAATTTGACATGAAATTAAAAAAAAAAGTTTTTTATTTGTTTCCACTATTCTCTTTAATCTTTTGCATATAAATCAACACAGATGAAAAAAAAAGTGAATATTGAAATTATAATATGAAAGATAATATGATAAATTAATTTATTAAATATAAAAAAATTACAAATATTTGGGACGCCAAAATAGTAAATGTTTCAAAAAGTTAGTTTATTGGAGGAAGATTAAAATTAATTTTCTAATCACTTAATTCAAGCTTTTTTTGTGCCGGAGGGTGAGGGCCTCCCGCAAGGGCAAGTGGCGCATGGGTTACTGCATTTGTTGTGGTAGCCCTCAGTTTTGAAGGTAATTACAGCCATGTCATAAGAGAGTTTCGTAATTATCCTTGCCTCCAAAGACATTTTCTTACTGAGGCCAGCACCCTCCTGCGCATGACTTTTTTGGCCTAATGAGCTCACGTGAAAATTTTTAAATTAATTAGAATATTATTTTTAACGTTCCCTGAAGATAGTTATTTATTTGTATAAAAAAAAGCAGTTATCAAACACATTTTAACATTTTTATTTTTTGATACATAGAGAAGAGTGTAAAGAATAAAAGAAAGGAGGATTGAATATTGAACTTCAAAATAATAGCCGCTAGTTGTAAACCGAGAGGACCAAAGGCGCAGTATAGCCCATCCGCCGGCCGGACCCTTGGGTTAGGTGGGTCGCGCCAGGGCACCACTGACGCTCTGGGTTGTTCGCTCTCGTTTCTAGGCGATCCTAATAATGTAACAACTATTTTACCAGATAAATAAGAACAATTAATTCATTTTAATTAAATTTAATTTAATTAAAAATTATATATTTTTATTTTTATTTTTATCTGAAACTAATTTTATTTAAAAAATTAATATTATATAGGTGTAATAATTTATTAAAAATATAATTTTATAATTTTATTAATTTTTTATAAATTTTTTTCTTTTTTAATGTTTAAAACTAATAAAATTCATAAAAATTTACTTTTAAATAAATTATTATATCTTCATAATATTAATTTTCTTGGTTTGAAAAAAAATAATATAAAAATAAAAATATGTCATTTGCTTTTGACTTGGGTAAGTATGCTGCGCACATTACTTCTTATATATATATATATATAGACACACACACACACACACACACACACTCTCTCTCTCTCTCTCTCTCTCTCTTCATGTTATAAAATATATTTAAATACATCAAATTTCATTTCTCATGACAGTGGCACCCTCTCTCCTCCCTTAATTCTCGTTTTCTTGTTTGCTCTTTATGTATTTTCACTAGGAGAAAAATCACTTCCCAAAAGTTATATACATAAATACATATATACATTTATTTTTACAGAAGGGTATTTCATTCCAATTATTAATGAGTCAAATGATATCTTATAAATCAATGACAAAGAACACTAAAAAAAAACAATGACATATAAATTGTTTAATAAAAGGTTGCACATCTCCTGTGATACCGAATGAATAGAAAAGAATCGGATTAAACCGAAATCTTTCAGGTAAGCCAGAATAATTCTGAAGAAATAACTCATAAGTAATTAAAAAAAATATCAAATAAAGGACAAGATAAATAAAAGAATAACATACAATTATCTCAATCTATTATTTGTATATGTCTTATCGTCTAAGTCATAGCCACTTTTTGCACCCCACTTGATCTTCTTGTAGCTACCAAATTTGAAAATGGGTTACCTAGATCTATCTACAGTAAAATATTAGATGAACTAGATAATGTTCTTATTGTTAGTGGTGAAGGAATTTTGTGGAGAAGAAAAAACGATAAAAGTAATTAAGGATAAGTAGGTGGAGTAATGGTAAAAAATCAATCGGCCAAGCCTAGATTGGAATGTAAGCCTGGCTGGATACATAAAGAATGAAGGAGAAGAAACGATGAGAGGAGATGAGGTGTTCGGTTAGGATTTTTGGAGTGTTTCGTTAGAGCTCTGAACTTGTCACACACACACACACATGAGATGATAGATATATATGGATTTAAATATATAAAAAATGTAAAAGAATATGTACAAATCATTTAAGACATATGTATAAAAGAAATCATAAAATTGTTATTGATATATTTGATTTTATGTATGTGTTCAACCTCTATCCTAAAAAACACAAATATGAACGCATCAAACCGCACGTCCTGCCAAAATAGTAAATCTGGTCTATATACAAATCATATGAAAACTTCATATAAATACTAAATCATATACAGCCCAAAATAGTTGACAAATTTTTCTTTTAGTGAAAATTTTGAAAAAATTTTTAACCACAAACCTTAATAAGTTATTAACTCTATAATTTGTTTCAGTATTAAAAAAAAAAAACAAGTTTAGAGCGGCCCAGAATTTTTTCTTATGTGGTGACGAAGTAAAAAATATCATTATAGACTGAGCATGGCCACACGGTAAATGCAAAACACATACGGAAAATAAGAAAATTCCGTGCCCCCGAAGCCAAGCCGAGAGCTAAAATTTCTTTCCGCAGGGAACCAAAAAGTCAAAAACTCAAAATCAGTCTCCTACGTGAATTATAAAATTATAACACTCATCGATTGGTTTAGGTTATGGGACCCACCTCCCCATTAAATACCCAGTCAGTAATAACATGAAAACTCAAACAAATTAATCCTGGCTGAACAGGGAACAGTATATTTTTTTATACTCTTTTTATCATCCGGCTTTAATCTGTTTGATAGGTGAAAATTAATTTCCTCAAATAACTGTCAACAGTTTTTATTTAGTTTGATGTTTTCATTACTGATCGATTACTTATGGGTAGAATCATTGAGGTAAAGATCATATTACAGCTATTGTGCTGATTTTTAAAGTACAAAGGTCATCCGCGGATCCGGCCAAAAAAATAAAGTCATCTGGGAAACATGACAAAATAAGGACCTACTTTTATATATGTATGTACATATTTACCCAAAGGTTTCCAAAATTTCGTTTGGGGGGGGGGGGGGGGGGGGGGGTGGGGGTGGTGGAAGGGGAACCCACTGCTTTCGAGTAGCAGCCCACGTGTTAACCTCATTACTTTCGATTTTCTTTCTTAGAACTTTTTACTCTTTTATTGCCATCAGATTCAGACGCTGTACACAAATCTCGCGGCAAAATCAACTTTTGGTATTTGCTAGGGATGTGCTCCACGTAGAGACGCTGCTGGTACTGGGTGAAGTGAATGATATTTCTCGCCGTGCCAATATTTCAGCAGCTTTTCTTTTTGGTATATCTAAAATAATAAATTACTTTTTTTAAAGATGTAGTACTTTGTTATTAAATTTCATGTTTTGGCTTACGTTTATAATGCTGATGCATGAAAAGTAATTGATACTTTTCAATGACAAAATTTTAAACAATGTTGAAAAGCAAAAATTATCTTGAACGTAATAAGAAAACAAATTGACAAAAAAAATTGGATCAAAGTGAGTATTAAAGTACAAATTTAGCCAAAGTGATAAATCTTGAAATTCATGTAATTTGCGGGATCAAGGATAATAGTTTGAAGTTCAGTAAAGGCATTTTCACAAGTTTGCTTTATGCAATCTCTCTCTCTCTCTTAATAACTAGTTTAAATATCCAGTATTACTATGGGATTAAAAAACAGTTAAGGACAAAAGATCAATAATTCCTATACATTAGGTAAATTCTCATAAAAAAAATATACTGGTGACTCAAGCTTATTCATTTTTTTTTTAAAAAAAATAAAAATTAAATCATTTGAAAAGAATAAATTGAATTACAAAAGCTTAATTTAGACTCAATTTCTGAATTATAAGTGAAGGCTAACATATGCTTAGATAAGAAAAAAAATATGTGAATTAAAAATATAGCCCTTAAAATGTTTTTTTTATTTTCACATTTTATATTTTCCCCTGTTCTTCATGTTTTTTCAAAAGTTCATCAAATCCATAATAGAAAGTGCTGCCCTAAACTTTTATTAATTGATCATCATTGGTCCTACATGTTTCCTAGTTGTTGTCACTGTCAACATCATATTTTCCTATGTCATCTTTTGTCAATGTTTTAAGATATCCTCCTTTAATACAATGTTGACTTTTCTAAGTTAGAAAAAATAGGAATAGCAGGCAAGTAGTTATGCAGGTCAGTAGCCAAAGGCCACATGGATTAGGTGTTAATTGAAGGCGTATGTGCTCTCAATTTATACTTTCTTATATTTTCCATCATCCTTTCCATCACTCTATTGAGTTCATATCATTTTTCTAACTTTGACTTATAAACCTTAAATGTTAAGTACCAAGATAAATAAAACACATGTAGATCTGTGAGTTTAAATTAGTCTTGCCGACCTAACAACCCTTGGATACATGGTACATTTCTGTAACTTGAAGCTAAGAAGAAAGAAAAGAAGCATATAAAATTGTATATGCACAATGGCATTTTACCAAAAAAACAAACAAAAAAAGGTATGAATTTATTTATTTTCATCAAATACATTGTTGTAACTTCATATCATTTGCCTAAAAATGAATATCTCTAAACCAAGCAAACCTAACCCAAACAAACCAAGTGCCAAAGCCTAACTAAACCCAGTTACTTACTAACCCAACCCACAACCTGTTCGGCTGTCCCTTCATGCCTTTAACAACATAAATGCCTAGGACGGTCAGACTCTTACTACCTCATAAATCACAAAAATAGAACACCTGCTAGCTACTGCCTTTTTCTCTCACTTGCTTTCTCAAACTCAGCATCTTCACTGTCTCAATCTCACTATTAATCATTTTTCTTCTATTAATCTCGAGGTTTATCTTTTTTTTCTTTGTTTTTTTGAATTGCTTTTTGGTATGAAGCTTTCCATTGTATGGATCTAATCAATGCTTTGTTAAATTGTATTTGTTAGATGCCATTTACTTGCTTTATTCAACATCACAAGACACAGTTATAATGCATCATTTGTTGGATGGTTCTAATTTAACATATTTTAGCTAGACACTTAAAACTTCTTGTGTGCATTTTGGCTAAGACTTATAGTAGTTTTTTCCACCCATATTTTATAATGCATTTGTCCTGCTTTGCTAGCAACGAACATTTGTTAATGACAGCTGAACCAAAGTTGTAATCAAGTCTTATAAGTAACTAAAATCATTCATAATTTGATGGTTTTAGTGGGCTGTGTTTCAACACTAATTGTTTGTCGTACTTCCAGGACTATGCATTAATAAACATTAGCAATAGACTTGACTTGCTTATCATTCTTGTTTTTTTTGTGTTGTATTTGGTTATTTTTCTTTAATTCTTTACATTTAGTAGCAAGATTTGAGCATATGTGTTGCTAATAAAGCATTTAGCTTAGCCAGCCAGTGTAATTGTTGAGCTACTTCCTTAGAATCAAGGCTAATTGATGCACATCTATTCGTATTTTGCTATTGTTTTAGATTTTCCACTTGTGCTACTTCCATTGTTGTTTGTAGTCATATTGCTGCCGGATTTGATTCACAATAATGTTTCCTTATTTTGCCTGCTGGTTTACGTTGCAATGCAATTTGTTTTTTATTTTTCACCACATAAACTGACATTCCATTATATATTATCTCTTATTTTTCCAGCTGCTTGTATTTGCATATATAATTGATGATATGTTTGGGTTTATAGAAGTTGGGTATGAAGCATATATGTCTTTTAACATGCTTTAGAAATGGCTTTATAAAAATTTTTAGAATTTTTTCATGTGTTTGGGATGTGATAGTTTTCTCTTGCAGGTTTGTGAATATGATTAATATCCTGCTATTTTTGAGTTTCTTAAATCTTACACTTCTCAATGGCCAGGATTGGTAGATTTGGCAGGAGAAGACTTTTGTTAGATCATTTTCATTTAGACATGAAATCAATTCCTTTGGTCATAATGTCAGATGTAAGTTAAATCTTAGTAGCGTGATAATGCATTCTTATATGATTGGAAACAAACTTGAAACTATGCTTGCAATGCACATGAATTTCATTTAGTAATAGTTTATGAAAAAAAACATGTATTTTGGTAAACAATTTCATAATATCTTGCTCATAGCTGATAAAAAAATGTGATGTGCATGCATGCATTCTGGATCTTATCGAGTGTCAATAGTTGTTTCCAATATGTTCCTAGAAAACAAAAAATTGAAATAAATGTGACAATGATGAATGTATTATATCGTTATTTATTTCTACTATATGAATGTTGATAAGAGACTTACAAGAAACGGCAATTATGTCGATTGTGTTGCTACTGAAACATAAAATGTCAAAATCAGAGTGTTAAGAATAGAGAAATTACACATTTTGTGTGATTTGCATGTGAATGAATAAACAACAATTTTTATACTTTATAACTTTTGTATTCGATTCATAAATCCTTGTAGAATTTTGGTTTGTTATATAGGCTATGGGTGTAGGCTACTTATAAGTTTAGGTTAATTAATTTGTTGACTTTATCCTTTGATCTAGGAATTCAATGGAAACTGATAATAATTTGGCAATGGCATAAGAAATAAAATTTGCGGTTTCCTTAGCTTCCATCAGCTATGTAAATAGGGACATTTATATTTTTTGTGTGATTTGTTGCTTAATTTTGCTGAAATGGTGAATATACACATTTTACTTGATTTTGACTCTTTTTTTTCCTTTAACTGTCTGAACTAATGTTGAAGAAAATTGTACACAATGTTGACTCTTAGGTAATTGATTTGGCAACATAATCCAAATTTTTTAGAATTATATTGATTAACTTTCCTTGTTTACCGATTTTATTTAATTGCCTTTCTTATTAGCTTCCAAATTTATTGGTAGTTTTGTTTACACTGTTCAAATTATACTTGAGATGCAACTTTTAAATGTAAACAACCGAAGATGTTATTTATGATGCCACTAATGCTAGTGTAGAGCAATTTTGGAATATCATTTTTCCTTACAATATGGCAAGTTTAAGGAGATAGAAAAAAAAACATGTGGCAGCCTATGAGTGTCTCCAATAAGAAAAATATCTAAGCTCCTTTAGATCTGTCCTACTTTATATATATAATTAGATTTGTAGTATGATTATGCATGTCTATGTATATTTATTCGTCTTGTATGGAATGAGGTTGTGTTAGTTGCACATGGCTTTTAGACAATGACCTTATTTACCCAATCCCTAGTTATAGAATATTAGTATATCATGATATTCTTAAATTTTATACAATTGATAAATATTTTTTCTATAATAAGAAGGATTTTATTCTTAAAGATAAATATTTCTTCAGACTAATTAATATGTTTTTCATATGGAATAAAGCAAAGCTAGTTTAACAGGGATAAGGCAAGAATGTAAGACTCAACTATAACTTTGATTAGGTCTTGATAAACATCAAAATTGATTTGATCAAAGGTTGAACTTCTAAAGGGCACCACAAGGTTAGTTAATGCTTGTAAAAGCATGAATGTATTCAATTAAAATGGTAACAATAGGAATAGAATTGGAATTCACATACTGATGGGCTTATTGAGTAGCCCTTAATTATGTTGCTAAAAGGAATGACAGGGGTTCAGAATTTGAGCTTAACTTGTCAATGACAATCCTCTCAGAGATAGCAAACTGCAAGCAATAGCAACAGGCTTATAATTGGAATTTCATATCTCATCCACTCTAAAGAAGATGGATTTTAGTTAGAATGAATGAATGTTAAATTCCATAAATACACTAAGATATACTTATTTTATTGTTGATTGGGGTGGTCACACTATATGTTAGTGTTGCCACACTAACTCACATCACCACTTCTAACATTAACTAGAGGTAGTTAAGTGGTTAGGATGATGTGACACAAATGAAGGACATTTCATCACATTGGAACCAGTAGAAAAATGTCATGCGGCAATTATGTGACATGTACATGTACACCTTGACACATGAGATAACTACTTAATAACCATCTCATAACTACTCATATTATGAAGGGATATGACCTTAAAATGAAAGGATATGTCCATCCCAACATATATGACTCTTAAGGAGATAGTTATGCACCATAACTATCCTGGTTAGTGAAATAATGTGACTTTTAGTGAAGAGCCATGTTTTAGGCAAATTTTACTGCCTTTAGAAGGTGGTTATGCCCTTGATTTAAGGAGAAACAACTCTTAGAAGAGTTGTGACTTTATGACTGAATTAACACATCTTTTTTAAGGTTGGTTATGGCCTTAGTTTAAGGGAAACAATTATGTGTGGATAAGGATACCTCTTGACGAACTAGTATAACCTTTAATGAAAAGTTGTGACTATTTTACGAAGGGTTATGACTCTCCATAAGTGTCAATAGTCACTCCTCTAAATAGAGAGCAGTAAAATTGTGTAATGTAGATGTTGTAAACATAACTTCTGAAGGCTCAACTTGTTTTATTTCACTCCACACACTTCTCTATCACCATAAAGAAAATTTTGGTCTAGTATTGGGTGTGAACCAACATATTTAGTTACTTGTGTTTCCAAGTCAATGAGATTATCAATTGATTCTTTAATAATAACCAAGTATGCCTTATTTTCCGCATTTGTTGTATATCTTAAAAATCAAGGTGTTCATTAATTGCACACTAAATTTCCTTTAGAAATTTTATAGTTTAGATGTTTTATTAAAATGTGAAGGGGAAGATTAGATGGAAACCAAATTTCTAGGAAAAAAGACCGTATACTATCAATAATGTTATTTTGATTATCTAGTAGTAATGTTATTATGCAAAACCTCATCCCGAAGCATAAGAGTTCATTCCACAGAGACAGGGACTTGATTCGAGATTAACTCATTTTGGCTTATCCAGATAGATCATTATGAGGTAATTAGCAAATCTAAATCTTCCAAAATCCAAAAAGAGCTTTTTACTAAGGAGCTGAATAATATCTGCTGCAAATTTGTGGTTAAAGAACTATGAATAGATAAAGAAGTAAAATCTCATATGACACAGGAAAATGGATAGGAGAAGAAAAAAAAGGCAAGATAGATTCCTACTTAATTTGACAGCAAGGGCACAATAGGTTCGCATTAGGCACTTGACGAGTGAGATTGCTTTTTGTTGTTAAAGCATTTTGCAAGCAACCCCAAAGAAGAGGCAAAATTTTTATGGGATACATATAGCCCATAGCCTTTGATATGGGGAATAAAGCAAGGTTTCTATGAAGACAAATATTGTCTGGTAGAAGGGACAACCTAGCAAAGATGTAACTTTCTTTCCGGTCATAAATACCATTAAAGGACTTTTTTTCTATATTTTATTCTCTTGTATAACTTGATTAGGAGCAGGGCAATTAACAAAAGCCAAATATAGATCCTCATTTTGAAATAAAGAATTGATAAGAAGTTGATTCCATGCTGAGTCATTTTGAAGCACAAGATCTTTACAATCAAAATGGAAAATCTTAAGGTCGGATTTGCAAGAAATGTTAAAATAGATTGGGGATATTGCAACAACCAATAATGGACAATATGTTAATTGTAGGACTACCCCAATCTGACATCTAATATTATGAGAGAAGCTCCTGACCAAACAATAGCCTAGCCCTTGCTGGATAGGAAAGGCATTATCCTATTTAGGTACTGTCGAAAAAGAATCCTTTTGATGATACTTGGCCTTTAAAACATGGACACTAAAGAAGAATCACCAACAGTTAAAATTCTCTAAAAGGTTTTAATAGAGCTTGAGTAAACAGAATCATATCTCTTATACCAAATCTATTCATCCCTTTAGGGAGAAATAGGAAAATTCTATTATAACAAGGAACACCTTTGCTTTCTATAGTTCCATTCCATTAAATTTTTGTAAAAGAATTAGAGAGCGGGTTACATGTGCCATAGGGATTTTAAATTGTAACATGAGATAAATAAGGAGATAAGAGAAATGATTAGATTAGTTTGGGTTTGTTGGCTGAGTTGAAAAGTTTTCATTTCCAAGATGCTAACTTTTCCATAATTGAGTCTGTCAAAAGTCCCATTTGGAAATAGTTTTTGTGATTAAAATTAGAGTTTGGCATAGATTATTTAATGATAGAAATGAAACTACTAAAGGTAAAAGCTAACAGTTATTTTTAGATAGTTTTTTTAAAATTGTAATGCTAATCATTAATACTAATACCAAAAAGATCCAAGAACTTATAGGAATCATTCTTGGATAAATCTTGATCAAAGGGGATGCCAAGATACTTGGTGAGGCCATCATTAATAAGGATTGGAAGAGGTCTATGGAAATGTCTAATAAAATCAAAAGGGGAATTTTTTGTAAATACCCAATTATTCTAAGTTACCTCTTGACTAGCTGCCCAATGGAGTAACTGCAAAGCTTGGCATATAGTATGAACACTGTTAACAGTGGTTTGAAAAAGAGCAAGCAATCATCAACAAACAACAAATGATTAATGAAGAACAAGAAATACTCGATTTTAGGCCTGACATGTGATTTTCAACCTTTAACTTCTCCAAATAATTGTTAAACGAGTCTGCGCAAAGGTTGAAAAATGTACAAGGATTAAGGGATCCCCTTACTGTGTTCCTTAAGCCAATCCATCGTGCAACCGTCAGCAAGCACCAACTAGGAGACTGTAGAAATACACTGTATAATGAGCTGAATCTAGTGAGCAAGAAATCGAAACTGACGCAAGACAACCCCAATAAAATACCAATTCAAATTATCATATATGTTTTGAATATCCAACTTCAAAGACAATTTATTTGCTCCAAAACAACTACCCTATTCGTACATTTAATAGCTTGAAAACAATTCATGAGCAATAATAGTATCTTGAATTGAATGACAAGGAATAAAAGCATTCTGGCCGTCCAACCAAAGAGGAGATGATAGGCTTCAACTGATTAACCAATGCTTTGGAAATAACTTTATAGTAGAAATAGTCACACATTCTAAGCAGACAAAAATAGCAGACAGTCAAAGGATTAGGTTTTTTCGGGATAAGGGTTATAAAAGTTCTGTTGATTTGCCAGGCAAAGCCATCACCATTGTGGAAAGGAAGGGCCCATGAGCATTCAACATCTCTTGAAAATAATAGGTGTAATCCATCTGGACCAGAAGATTTACAGTTGCCTAATTAAAAAAGTTGTTTTCTTAATCTCTTCTAGAGTGAATAGCATCATCAATGCATGGATCTGATCAGTACTCAGACTTCTCGCTGTGGACGAGCAAAGAGAATTAATGTTGAGCAAAGTGAATAGAACTACTGTAACATTTATGCTGGTTGTTGCATTGCACGTTGCAATAGTAATTATCAATCATGAACATTGAAAGTTCTACGGTCTAGGTAAGCTTTAGTTGTTGGATATACATGTTGATTTTTTTTTTTTTTGGGAACAATTTAATACAGAAAATATATGAATAAAATAAGTCTATAATCAAACAAGTAAAGCACTTCAATTGATTATAAGTGCCTTAAAATTACAGTCTATGAAAATGATGAGTACATATGTTAAACTGTCGTGTGACGAAGGTACATACAACTAGAGCATGTTTATTGCAAAAAAAAAAAAAAAAAAATCAATTTTAGCTAAAACAAATCTTCCTTGGCTACCCTAAGAAAATCGGAGAGCCGGGGTGAATATAACTCTTTTCAGTAAGATTTCGAATTTAAGTTTTATAAATAAAGAAACAGATTTGAAAAATTTTCCCTAAATGGAGTCCGACTAAATTCAAGTCACTTCCGACTTCCCAATACTATTTACAGAATCAAGAGGCCTTAGATTAAAATAAGAAAAAAAAAAATCTTCCTCAGCACATCTCTGTTTCGTGGCATGATTCATGTGCCGGGCTGAGCTCGCTAAACCACCAGCTTAGGTTCATGAGTTGGCATAAATTCAATATAATTTGCAACCAAATTAGGTAATTAATCATGATGGATGGAAACCAGGGAAAGCAAAAACTATGGTCGGCTTTGCGAGGGGATAATTTGTGATGAGTTTACCTTTCGGAGAGCTGGCGTTGTCCGACTTTTCGTTTTCAATGTTCAATGTTCTAAGTTCCTAGACTTTCTTTCCGTCTAAAAAGATGCTCCTAAGTCCTAACCCTAGATTCTTTTTTAATGGGTGTCCTAACCTTTAGATTTATTTGTTCAAAAGCTTTGACTAGATAAGTTATGAAAGCAAAATCACTCCTTACTCATAAAAGGCAAAGTCACTGTTTTAGCCCTCAAACTTTCATTTTTATGCCATCTTTTGTTGTTCACAGTTTCCCACCAGGCACCCACCCCTCAAAACTTTGCTAGATGTGCGCAATTGGCTCCTCCATGACTCCACTGAAAGGTGGTGAATTAAATATTCTGCAAATTCAACATGACATCAAAAGAATTGAAATGGTGAATGCAATTTTGATTTGGAAATTTTAAGCTAATAAATTTCAATTATCACAAAAGGGCTACTTTGGCCTACCTAGCTAGAAAAGTTTGAGCGGCAATCGGAAAATAACAAAATTTCTATTAAATAAGTGAAGAGGTCTCATCATAATATATAAAGACAAGAAACTCCTTCATTAAACCATGTCTTTATATATTATGATGAGGCCTCTTTACTTATCACCAATTGGTTATAAATTTAATGCTTTAACATAGTATTAGAGCTTAGGTTTCATGAACTCTGATCTCTTTCAATACTGTTTTTGCTTTGATCCTAGTTATTAAAGTTTCGGTAACGCTTCTAATTTGGTTGCATATACAAGCTGATTGAGGGCTTGCATGTGAGGGGCAATGTTAAATCCTACATGGTCTAGTGAAGGGGTTTTTGTCTCTATATATTGTAATAAGGCCTCTCCACTTGTCACCAATTAATTTTACATTTAATACTTTAACAATTTCGAGGACAAGCCAGGCACAAACCTAAAAGTTAAGGGCCAAACCAGGCTTTCTTTCCATAAAAAGGTAAGACAGATAAACTTCGAAAATACTTCATATTTGTCATCATTTTTCATTTGTTAAGCCAGAAGTGCCCATGTATGTCTGGCTTCTTGAATAAGATGCTTAAGCTGGAGTTTTAAAGCAATAGATAAAAGCTTGAAACATCTAATGAAACCTCATCAAGGTGCGTGAGCTTATCCAATCATAATTCAAGTAAATTACAGTTTTTTCAACTGAAGTTACTGATAATCTATTAAAAAAGAGATTAACCCCTATAATGATGACGAATAGGTAGAACTAGATTAATGCCGATAAGACTTTTTTGTCCTTTTTTTTTAATAACAATTAATTCGCGTAATGATGAATAATGGAGATATGACAAAGCCAAGATCAAGAAGTAGGTAAAAACAGCCGTTTCAAAAAAAGATATAAAATGACAGGTCAATGTTATTCCTATGCTCCTAGCTAGAGGTGGGGGACGGGTTGACCTGACTCGGGATTGTCCTGGGCCTAGGTTTGGGTCCTGAAGGACGAGGAACAAATCGGGCTAAGATGGGCTGGGTCCAAGCTGGTCATTACCCGAGTCTGGTCTATACCGGTTTTTATTTAAAAAAAATAGTTTTATGACTTAATCTTGGATTTAATTTTTGTTTTTAAAGAAAAACACCACCACCAGAGAATTTTTATGAAGTAAAAAAACTAAACGACACTTACAACTAACTGGAACATACTTTACATCTTGAAATGGGAAAACATTCAAAAGATTACTGAAAATTAAACCTATGATCTAAGCTTAACAGCATAATCAGAAAAAATATAAACTAAATGTAAGAAAGAGGAAAAAAACTTCAAGTCTCGTCATCGGATAGTACCTCGTTATTGGAGCTCTCTTCATCTTGCTTTCGAAGTGTAGTGAAGCCCTAATCTAGGTCACACACGCAAACTTCCATTGCCCACGGTGTTAATCTTGACCATTTATTCCATATTACACGTTTTACTGCACTAAATGCCGCATAAAATGCCTCAATGAAAATTAAAACTGTGATAATCTCTTAGGCAATGATCAATAATATTGAAAACCTTGATCTATTTTGTTTCCACCAGTTTAATATGTTGACATCACTTGACTTGAACGATGTGTTGAGGTAGTCTTCGATCTCAGCTAAACCTAAAGTCGTCAGTCGAGAACATTTGAGCATTTGGAGGGCCGAGTTAAATCTTAATGAGATTGATCTCCTAGAAAGCTCGGTTTGAGGAGCTTTGGATCTTACCTTATCTGAATGTCACTCACAATATAATTTGTACAAATAATGCAAGTGGTTAGAAGCAGTAGCAAACATAGGCAAAACATTTACATGGGTTTCTAAATAAGTATGAAAAATGCATTCAAGCAATGTGGTCATGCCCATCATTTTCACATATGGATCATGCAAAGATGCAATTAAAAAGATGGATGGAATGTTTTTGAAATACTGAAACCACTTAGCTCATATGGCTTCAATTGTTGGTTTCAAAAACTCATCATCTTTAAACTAATGTAAAGTATATGTAATGTTTACTAAATGAAGCAAAACTTGATACACAGTTGGGTAGTAAATACTAGAGAAAAATTCAGTAGTATCGTAAAAAAACTTTAGCAATTCACTTGAGTTATAACATCTTTCTTACATTTCAATTGTAAGGACTTCACAATTCAACTTCAGGTTCATAAAATGTATTAACAAATTTGCATACAAATATATATTTTGTAACATCAAATAAGTGGAGTTTCAGAAGGTTGGACAATCCAATTTAAAACGTTTCCAAAAAAATGGTTTTTTATTTTTAAAATAAAACCTTTTGAATTCACACAATATAACAAATTTTGATTTCAAATATGACAATAAATTCTGAATAGAGACAATTTCATTTTACAAAACTTCTAAACTCTTTTGCACACAAAAGTTTAAAATATGGTACATGGATCTAATGTGAAAAAATGTACCTTTAAAGGGTGGTTTCAATTGTTAACTTAAAAGGCATATAACAACATCATTGTTTGATGCATTGTCAAATGAAATGAACAGGATTTTATCAGCACATTAATATTCAAGCAAAGTTTCAAAGATGCAACTGAATATGTGAAATCTAGTATGATCAGTTTCTGTAACTCTAAATGACAGCATATGTTTTTACATAACCTAATCAAAATTAATCCAATGAGCAGTTACGTAATAAAATGATTGACCAATAGGCAATGTCCACATGTCAGAAGGAAAAATCACATAATGGTCAAGAGCAAAGAAATAGGCTTCCAAATTTGATTTACTGGCTTCAAATAATTTGAAACTCTCTTTCCTAGCTATTTTCCTAGATATTTTTCTAAATATAGGATTTAATTATGATCTAATCTAATATTCTAAGTGTACATCTTCAATTGTTGAAAAAGGTTTTTCAGTAAGTATCATCCAATTTATCTTGCATTCTCTATAAGATTATTCGTTAAATCAAAATATACTTTGACCCACAGGTAATGC
The DNA here is from genome assembly GCA_039654915.1 of Aquilaria yunnanensis. Lineage (NCBI taxonomy): Eukaryota > Viridiplantae > Streptophyta > Magnoliopsida > Malvales > Thymelaeaceae > Aquilaria > Aquilaria yunnanensis. The sequence continues at coordinate 118,500,172 of CM077593.1, forward strand.
TTCCAAGTAGAACTAGTGGTAGTACCAAGAAGGAGATTGGTATGCCAATTTTCTATATAGTGAGATAGCATTCTAGTCCTGAATTCTTTTTGTAGGCCAACTTTTTTCCACAATGTTTGCACTTCCCCTTACTGTGACTCCTTTTCCAAGATGACCTCATAATTCTCCCAAACTTAAGCCGTTAGCTTCAATGATTTACGTTGTGCTTGTGTATCCTCGGCATTGGGTTGACGACTCGTCGGCGCCGATTAGGTTGACGAATCCTCGACGGGTGTCACCTTCACCTTTTCAACATCATCATCGAATAACTGATTGTCAAAACCAAAATTATAATTTGTCATATCGATTTGGTCATCTTTGTGCAACTCCTTGATGTAGATGCCTTTATAGGCCGGCCGAGATTGACAACGGAACAAGTCTTGGAGGCCTACTGTTCGGGATGAGGAAGTCTCTGCAAACTTCCCCTTTCCTCTTAAAGTCATAAGTGGAAAAATAATAGTAGTGATTAGGAAAAAAAAAGGAAAAGATTAGGAAGAAATAAGCAAAAATTGCTTGTGCAATAAGCAAAAATTCTTGAGAAATCAAAGGAGAATGTAGTAGAGCAAGAAGAGAGATTGCAAATTTGGTGTGAGGAGGGTTGGAAATGGCCTCCTTATTTATAAGGGAAAGTCAATTTTTTTTAGTCAAAAGAACCTTAAATTCTAGTTATGGGGCAAAAGTGAAATTTTGGAGCTAAAGTGAAGTTAGTAAACTGTTGGGGGGGCTTACATTGTAATTATGCCATTTTTTTTGAAAATAAGCCAAATGACCATTGGAATTTGATCGTTTGGCTTGAACCGAATAAACATGGGACCAATTGTGCCTGGTATACTGTTTGGGGTGGGTTGGGTCATTTTCGAACTTCCACTTTTCTCAATCCCATACATGACCCACGTGGTAGCGAGTCGTACTCAGGCCCGTGTTGAACCGAGCTTTTGACTGGGTTGTGCTGGGTTTGACCCGAGTAGGCCCAGACCACAGATTGTCCCAAGTCCCACCTCTATTCCCAGATCAATCGGCAACACAAAAAGACATTATAGGTAGAAGGCATGTGCTTGAGTGGCACCACATTTTAAAATATCAGACACCTAGAAGTGGTCAAATTGTGGCTGAAGTTCTTAAAAGTTTCATGTAACAGACACTTCACCCCCTTATTTTCCTATAGGTCTTTCTAACCCTTATAATATAATTTTTGTACTTGTAAAAAATTTTGAGTACCAAAAAGAAAAAAAGAAAGTCTAGATGATTGGATCCATGTATGTCTAACACATGGTACCTGCTTTACAAAGTTTTAATTGAATGAATAGAGCAGCCCAAGTCACCGGAAGTTTCAATTGATAATTAATTATTCATTTCATAAGGAAATTCAATCAAAAGGGTAATATATTACGTTAAGGGAAGAGTTGTGCATGCGACATCTATATGTATTAAAGAAAGAACAAATCAAATGAAGAACACCATTAAAAAAATCATGTATTGTGAAATACTCCCATTAATTACTTAGTCGATAATTATTTAGTTGAAAAAGGCCATTAAATAGATTATGTTTATCATTGAAGCTGTTCATGACAATTATATGCCATTATATCTGGCTTAGAAATATATTTGAAGATAGGGTTTCTATTAAGGGCTATCTGCATGGAGTAATGGACAATTATATGTGATGATCCATTCGTGATTTCTAAAAGGAATTACGAAATTATACTGTTTTGTAATGCACCTACCTTATTCCGTCTTATAGGTGAAAACTATAGTACAATACCGAAACGAAAAACGCGTTTAAGTTTTTGGGGTCACAAATTCTTGAGTCGATTTTACAATTTCTTATTTAAGGTTTCTAACCACCTTCCATCCTCGACTAACGTGCTTGCATTTCGCAATTTACAGATTGGTACCATATCTTTTTGCTTCTACTAGTAGAACTATTGTGTGTGTTGTGTAGGGGGTTTCTTTCATTTTCACTTTTCGATTTCTTATTTTAATTTGGCACTGCTCAATAAAATAAATTATAAAATCTAACAATGGATAATATAAAATAGGGATGCGGCTACTCCCCATGCATCTAATGCCACTTAACTATTACATTGATACGTGTAGCCAAATTGATAGCTTAAACTGCTAATTTTAATCCAGAGCTAAGATAGATGAACAGGTAAGATTTGCGAACATGGATTTCTTAATTTAAAAATATAAATTAATTGAAGTAAATCGGTTGGTTTGATTTTGTTGACCTTTCTGTCTCTTTGAATTAGTAGCATGTGGTAACTAGAAGCAGGGTATATATGAGGAATAATCAAAGAGAATGGGCATACTTATTCGCTTGAGAGACACACTCCCGAAGAACAACGATCAATCGAGTAAAGAGTAAATTTCTCTAATAAAAATAAGGCTTGTGGAATCATTCTTACCATTGTAGGACTTAGAAGCAAAGTACTCGAATAGTAGCAACAACATATGAACAATTAGTTGGAAATGTAATAATTTGAATATGGAGATAAAAAGCCGCTTGAATAGCTCTTGTAAGTGCACCAAATTTTACCGACAATGCTAAATAGCAATAGGAGAGTAAAAGTCTATCCTTTAATCATAGGAAGGCATTGATACCCATACAAACCCAGGCAGGAGATCCTTACCCAAAAGAATTGTGCCATGATCCATCAACAATAAAAATGTCAAGAGTTTGGGAAATTGGTAATAATTTCCACTACTAGAAAAAGCCGATGGCCGTCGCTACATAAGACATAGCGACTGCACACCATTGCTAAATGGTCCGTTGCTAATCTACTCGCCGCTAATTCATTAGCGACGGCTACCGTCACTAATTAGCAACAGCCAAAGGTTGCTATTGAGACCGTCACTAATTTTCCGCTAGTCAGTCGGCCGGCTAATTAGCGACCTTTTGCCGTCACTAGTTAGTGACGCGTAACCGTCGCTAGTTAGTGACGAGTAGCCGTCACTAGTTAGTAAAGTTAGTGACGCATAGTCGTCGCTAGTTAGTGACGATTAGCCGTCACTAATTAGTGACTTGTGACCTTCGCTAGTTAATGACACATATCCGTCACTAGTTAGTGACGCGTAGCCGTAGCTAATTAGTGACTTGTGACCATCGCTAGTTAGTGACGTGTCACCGTCGTTAATTGGCAAAACTAGTGACGCATAACCGTTGCTAGTTTGTGACACTTGACTGTCCCTACTTTCTGCGTATAATTTTCAAACTAAACCTATGCAATACGTGTCCATTCTATACAACCCGAGGACAAAACTTGTTTCTAGTTAGTGACGCTTATCCGTCGGTAATTAGTTACGTGTAATCGTCACTAGTTAGTGACGCGCACCCGTCACTAGTTAGTTTTTGTTCATTCTATACAACAAGATGGCATATAGCAATACATTGATCTTCAAGCATATAGCAGAGCACAACTACAGAGGCATGGCTAACAAAGCTGGCAATCCATCTGAGTTTACTGAACCATCATTCATTTGTGGATATTTGCAGGGCAAACCTGCGCTTTGGTTGCATCATCCATAGAAGACATACAATGCATTTCATTCCACAAGATGGTAGACAGAGGGAGGGACAGGCAATGTAACAAGCTATATGGTCCCTACCTAATAATCCAAGTCATTGTACATTTAAGACACAGCTTTTACTTATCAAGTAGGAAATTTAAAAGACAAGTTCATAATCACACAGAATGCTCCAAGTCTATGAGCTACACCATGCTACATTTTCCAATGTTCCTAGTACATCACAAAGCAAAGTCGATCTAAGCCTCAGGCTGCTCCTAAGAAGATTAGAGCAGATTCTGTATGTTTTTCTACAAGAGCAAAATCAAAACGATACAATCAGTTACAGATGAAGAGCAAAAAGAAAATGAATTGATATGGAAATGGATCCAGCCAACCTCGATTTTGAGCGGGGATGTGGTGGGTGCATATCTTTCCACAACCTTTCCTTCCTTATCAACCAAGAACTTTGTGAAATTCCATTTGATAGCATCTCCCAAGAACCCTCCTTTCTGAGTTTTTAGGAACTTGTAAAGAGGGGCTGAGTTCTTCCTGTTCACGTCCACCTTCAATTCAAATGTAACCATAAAGATATATTCATATATGCAAGCACATCTATATTCTCCAATTAATTATCTTCCTATTCACAATTCAATTACCACCTTATCAAAAATGGGAAATTCTACTTTGAACAACGTGCAGGCAGTTTCCTGAATCTCCTTATTGGTTCCAGGCTCTTGTCCACCAAACTGATTGCATGGAAATGCCAAGATCTCAAAACCTGCAAAGGTGCCATCCCAAGATCAAAGACCAGATAGCTTCACAGAAGCAGGTTCACATTAAGAATGCCACCTATTCAAGACCACCATACCCTTATTTTTGTACTTCTCATACAAGATGTTCAACTCCTTGTAGTTTGAGTTTGTTAACCCGCTGGTGAAGAAACAAAATCCAATTCTGATGGAGAAATCAGAACACGAATGAAGTGCCACAGCAGAAATCAATGGATAGAGGTCAAGAATTTTGATTAATGTGGCAGCTGGGGATCTTGACAGATGAAAGTCGGCACAGAGAAAAACAACGACGGTATAATATGAAACAGAAATCCATAAGGATTGTGTAATTCAAGTATCATAAACTCCCAGAGCCTACTTTGAAGCATCTACCAAGGGATCAAGCATGATTACATGAACAAGTCCGGCATCAAACTGAAAACAAGAGGAAAGAAGCAATGCTGTGATGATGAACATGCAAAAACAATGAGACTGGACACAGGCAAGGGTACCATTTTGAAGCAACATTTACAATCAGGAGAACCTTCCCCTTGTACTCATTCAGACTCACATCATTCCCACGAATATCCTGCAAATGAATCCGCAAATAATGTCAAATAAAAACTAACTATTTACACTAACCAAAAGAAAGAGTTAATGAGATTACAAAAAGCAGCAACTTATATATCACAGATCAAACTAGGAATTATCAAGGCACAACTCATATAGCATGTATGCACGAATAAGGAGTGGAAAGTTTCATACTGAAAATGATGCTGGCACAGAATCCTTAAACAGAAGCCTTATACTTCATAGGAATTGTAAAAAAAAAAAATATAACTTTTGAGGGACAAAGAGATCAATTTATTAATGAAGATGAAGATTAGGACAACAATCCACAAAGAACACAGACAAAAAGATACAAACTTACGGAAAAGCTAGTAGGGGGCCAGTATTCTTTTGAAAAAGTAGGGGAAAAAATTTGTCATATCTTGAACTACTAATCTCACTCTTGCTATCATCAAAAGGAGGGGGGCAAACCAACACCTTTATGTATAAATCTAAAAAATTAAGCCAACAACAGTATTGAATTGAAGCAAGAAAACAGCAAGCTTGAGAACAGATACTATAGAAATGAGTTACACAGCACAAATTACCAGGATAGAAGGCACAGAATTTGTCAAGAACAATGATGGATCAACACTCCGTATGTCTCTTGGACGAAGACCTGGAAAGAGCAGGCGTCTTAGGATCAACAATTAGTTCATTTGCAACTAAGCTAGGTAGGTTCAATTTTCTAGTTTCTCTAATTGCCCACTTAAGTTTTTCGAGACATCCTGAAGGATGTATAAACTTTGAAACCTCTCATTCCTGTTGCTAAACTTTGGTTGAAAAAGCGAAGGATTCCAGAGAGTACGTCTACAACCAAAATTAAGTAGAGGAAGCAAGTTATAACCAGCATTTCACTCACCGCTTGATTTCAGTAGCTGGCGCCTGTTTATCTTCCGCTTAGCTACCACACCAATTGACTTGACTTCGACCACCTTGTTAGGGGACGTGAAAGAATGCATAAATGAAAAAACGGTCTAAATGTCAATAAGGAATAACACATTGCTTTTTGGTGGAATTAAAAATGAACGTCGCTAGTATGAGCCTAACTTCTATTCATTTAGTGCAGTAGTTGCTCCCACTTCCAATAACAATACTAATAAATTAATGATCTAAAAATGATGATAAAATTTGTACATAGCGAAACAACGGGAACACAGGTTAGTTAGGCTTTGGCCTAATTGGCAAAGCAGGACACACCAAACAAGCTGAATGACAGATTCTTAGGGACTACAACCTTATCATTAGGAAATCCTCCCACATTATTTCAACAACAAAAGAACACGAACACTTCATCCGTGCATAAGGGAACGAGCAGGCAGATTTGATTATATGGATATGACTTTATGAACTACATAAATTCAAAAAGTTTCATTGCAAAAATAAGAATACGGACCTCATAGACCGGCTTGCAAATTCCAAGCGAAAGAGCGTCCCCAGAGAAGGCCGATGTCCTCTGCGACTGGATGGGGGACCCATTCCTATGCACCTTGGCATCATTGTCCTCACCAGCTACGGTTTCCAACTCACTCACACGATCCTCCTCCGTCGAAGATCTTGCAGCGCATTTGAGCTTGTAACATGCCTTCAATTCGACAGGAAGCAGAAGAGTCGGAAGCTTGGATTTCTGTACCGAAAGCAGAAGGCCTATCGCACCAACTTGTAGAGAATACTAACCAGTTGACAACACCAAAGATAGGGCTGAAACTAGCAACGCAGAAAAAGAACATGAAAATAAAATCTAAAGTGAAACCCTAAAACAAACAGACGATTCCAGGCGTTAAGCAAGAATAAAGTGAAAGGGAGATGTAGGTACCTGAAATTGTGGTGCCATTTCAACGGGTCGGGAAGAACGATTATGGAGCCGCCGCATCAGGGGAGCGAGGTCTGACGGTGATTTCACCCGGAGGAAGAGAAGACGGGAACTGAAGATCCAAGGGGTTTTGATTTAGGCTGGGGAAGGGGAGGAAGAGAAGACGGGGTGCGAAGGAAGAAGGGTTTCGATTTAGGCTGGTGAAGGGGATGAAGAGCAGAGGCTTCGACGTAGAGGAGTAGAGCTAGGTGCGAAATGGAGGAGAAACAGAAGGTGACTTAGTGATAACATATTATCTTAATCCATAATTAAATGATAACATATAACTAAATGATTAAGCATAATGTCACAATAAATCATTGGTCCATGAATTTAATTTTCATTAAATATACTTTTTTTTTTACTAAAAATTTTATTAAGACATTTGTATGCTGAATTAATCACATTACAATTTAATTATAAGTATACAATTAAACAATTGACATATAGAACGAGAACAGGTTTTCTTGAACTAGATTTAACATAAATAATAAGTAAAATAAAATCTGAATAAATATAGGTCACATGATAAAGATTAAATAATGTAAAACTTATGAAGGATATCAGTCGTTACTACAGTACATATTTTTAACTCACAAAATTTGTGGTAAAGTACATAACAATTTAACAAAAAAATAACTATCACATGTAAACTATTACTATTTTTTGGATTTGTAAATTTTAGCAACGGTTAACCGTTACTAAATTAAAGAATAATTTAGTAACCCATAACCCCTACTAAATATTTATCCGACTTTAAGGTACACAATAAAACTTCAGTATATATATTCAAAAAAAATTATTTATGTTACAATAAATGATAATTTAACATAAAAAATAATTATTACATGAGAAGTATTAATATTTTTGGCCCCTTTTTATTTTAGCGATGTCTAACCTTCACTATCTTAGCGACAGTAATCCGTTACTAATTTAGCGACAGTAATCAGTCACTAACGTAGCGACGGTAATACGTTACTAATTTAACGACGGTAATAAGTCACTAACTTAGCGACGGTAATCCGTCACTAAGTTAGTGACGGTAGGTTAAATTAACATTTACCCACTCATAACCCCTACTAAACTTTTATACGAATTTAAGGTACATATCTTTACTACAGTAAATATATTCAAAATAAATTAGTTATATATTAGTAGATAACAATTTACCATAACAAAAAACTATTATATAAGAACTATAACTTTTTTTTTGGAATTTTTCATTTTAGCGACGGCTAACCATCACTAGGGTAAATTAAAATTTACTAACTCATACAGTCAAACAAAATCTACTTATGTTAAAATAGTTGAAAATTTAGCAAAACAAATGAGAACCAGTATAATTTTTTAATATTTTATTAAGTTAGCGACGTATAACCGTCACTAACTTAGCGACGGTAAACAGTCACTAAGTTTAGCGATGGTTAACCGTCTCTAATTAGCGACGGTAAACCGTCACAAAATTTACTGACTACTGACCGTCACTAAATTAGTGAAGGTAAGCTGTCACTAACTTTAGTGACGATTAGCCGTCACTAATGAAGCCGTCACTAAGTTTAGCGACGGGAAGCCGTCACTAAGTTTAGCGACGCTTGACCGTCACTAATTTAGCGACGGTTGCCCGTCACTTAAATATTAGCGACTAACAGCCATCGCTAATGTTTCACCGGACTTTTAGCAACGATTAACCGCCGCTAATTAACGACGGTTTTTAGCCGTCACTAAATACGCTGTCGCTAAATCGGTTTTTTCTAGTAGTGTTCTGGTTACCTCATGAATGACAAAGTAATTTTGGGATGTTGAATAAAAGAGCGTAACAGTATGGTAGGTACTCCCTTGCAGTGATAACTTGTTGCAGAAAAACATCTCTTCTCACTATAATGAACTGAGTGCGGAAGAAAGCATTGTAAAAGATGCACTCATTCAAACCCAACCATATAGTACAAAGACAATAACCTAAATATGCAAGCCACTCAAATTGTCATTTTGGTTGAGGGGCCATGGTCATTGTAAGCCAAGCATCAAATGGTGTCAATTAGTGACTAACTAAGGTAGTACAGAAGTTACCCCAAACTTTCATAGTACTCGAACACTCGAGCACAGTTGTTTCCAGAGTAGCCAAACACCGAGCATATGTAGGGCTGGAAAGGCCAATGTCTATTGTTAGGTTATCAGCGCAGTAAGAGTGCATTGAATAAACATTTCCGTACAAAAAGTTTTAAGTTTTGATAGAATTAGAGAGCCCTATAGACGCTTGAGGACCTTAGAAAATCCGGATTGAAATTATAAAAAATGGCATCCTAATTATAATTGGGCAAAGCCTTGATTTTTTCGGATGCTCTACAGTGTAACCTTTTTTTTTTTTTTTTTGTAAAAAAGGGTCCTAGAATGATTCCCCATCCATCTAATAGCACCCATACTTCTGTTTCTGCCTGTGAGGGAAGAGTTAGAATCTATTTCCTCTGGAAATTTCCATCCTCCATATATAATGAATATTCCACCTCTCATTAGTGGTGTCAACAAGCTCAAACACGGTAAAAGTATGGTCATATGGCACTTGTGGTGTTAATGATGGTAGAATCTCTGGACCAATACAATACCAGCTGGAAAACCAAGGGCCTTCCAAAGCTCTAATAGATTGACCTCAATTAATTTGCCATTGTGTATAAGGAGAAAGTAAAATTGCGAGTTTGCGACCATAGAGAAGATTATGCCAAATAGCAAATGCATTAGGAGCACATTTGACCATTTAAATAGAATGAACGACTCCATAATTTGCTGCAGTTAATACGCGAAGTGCAGGCAAATGGGGACTTCCTTCCACTAAAGATTCACTAAAAGGTTTTCACTAGCAATGTTAGATTAAATAAACTCATATTCTTGATACCTACGCCTCATGCCCTTGGGGTCATTATAATTCCTTATTGTTGTTTGAGATGGAGACCTCATTTATTTTGGGAACTACACCACAACTATGTGCGTTTGTTTTGCATTAAATTTAATGTATTATTGTACATTATTCTTATATAAAGTAAATATTTTTCCAAATTGCCAATTTATTCAAACTTTTTAAAGAAGCATAAAATATAATTCTGAGATATTTTTGTAAAAATTAAGTATTTTTATATTAATTTTTAACTTAACTAATCTAAAACAAGAAAAATTAATAAAAAATGTTTAATTTTCACACCAATATTCTAAATTACTTTTTAAACTTCTTAAAGTATAAAGTTTCAATAAATTGATAATTTTATGAAATAATCATTTTATATAAAAATGAAATACAATAATACATTAAAATTCATGTACAATGACCTGGCCCAAAATTTTGACGGTTAAGACTTTGTCTTACGCTCGAATAATTAAAAAGACCTCCAATTCGATAATGTTACATTTTGATTCATCAACTCAACACAGTAACAACTACAAAATATGATAATTTTGACTTTTTAACTCGCCTCAATCAAACACATTCGTAGCAGTGAGTGGCTCTACATCAAAGCACACTCCAATGGTTTGAATTATTATTACTATCATAATTTATAGGTTTTATCAATCAATTAATGAAGCGAAGTGTACCGCTTGCTAAAAGTTTAGGGGACAAAGAAGGACCCAAAAAAAAAAAATATAGTTTTAGTTAAAGTTTAATGTTGATGGATCTCTTGTCGGAAAACCTGGACCTGGGACTCTATATGGGATTTTGAGGGATGACCACGATTCTTCCATAATTTTTATGTTTTCTAAAACCATTGAGTGATGGATTTAAATAAGGCGGAGGTTTTGGTGATTTGTGAGGCTGTTCGGATGGTGTCCAGCAATGTAACCTTATCTTTCTCAAATTTGCGAACCAAAAGTGATACTAAAATTACTAACTACGTTTCATATTTTTTACACCATTTAACTTTTTTATATAGTTTGACTTTAATTTATTCATATTAGTATTTGTTAGAAAAAATTTAAAAAATATATATTTAGAAGCTATATGTTTTAATTTATCTTTTATATATAAATTTTTTTCATTTATATATTAAAATATTAAAAATTAAAAATAATAAATTAATTACTGAAAATGAATTGTCCAAAAAATTTGGGATTGAGAGAGTATAATATTTTTTGTATCTAATTAAGAGAGTAGACTGTAGAGGCTCTAGTTTGCACTTTGCAGTATGACGTGATTCATATATCAAGAGTGAAGAATTCATAAGCTGGTCAGATGGATAAACTTAGTGTCAACTGGTCTTGTCCACAAAAATTATGGCCATAAACTCGGTTTTGTCTGATTGTCTGGTCTTGTTTTCTTACATGATCTGTGTCATATTTTCTTAGCATGCTGTTTTGCAACTTATGCTGTATTTCTATCGGTCATGGTGTTTTGTTTTTGTTTTGCTATTTCAGCTCTAACTTCTTCGATCCTAATAAAGCTTTCTCTTCTTCCAAAAAAATAATAAAAAAAAAGACACAAAAAAAGGGCTAGTACTTCTCTTTGCTTATCTGAACGAACTGCAACATGGTGGCTCCTTTTTCTTGTCGTATGTATTTTTTTTAAATATTATTTAGGTCACAGAACACAGTTACAATAAACAAATTTAGATTATCTATTGTTGTAGATTTTATGTGGAACCCATAACAATAATTATTTTAGACCCATAACAAAAAAAAAAAAGAGAACATGTAGGGGAGGGGAGATAAAATTCTATACATAATAAGTTTAATTTTTGTATGAAAGAATTTATATGTTCCTGATCTTCTTGATCTAACACTCAAATGATTTTCTTAATTACTATAATTAAGTAAGTTTATCGTTTTTTACAAAAATTAGATGGTTAGCTTGTTTAAGTCCCTAGCTTTATTGAGTTTGAGGTGATCAATATTTTTATACAAAGAATCAATTACTACTGGGTAAAAGGGTGGGGGTGATGAAATATATCAGTTCAACGGTCATCAAACCTGAATAGCCAAGAGACTCCGTTACTATGTACACCTGTAAACAATATGGCAAGCGACTTAAAAGTGAGCTGCTATCAATCTGACGTATACAGTTAATTGTGCTTTCGTTGAAAACGAACAAACGTGGCCATATGCTAACCACTCCATGCTCTTTCCCCCGACGACTCTACTTTTGTCGTTTACAACTTATTTAATGTACGCATTACTCATTTGTGGTAAATTACATCTTTGACCCCTAATCTTTTATTATTAGCTTGTTTTGAACCATAATCTCAAAACTTCACATAGGAGGTCCTTAACATTAATATTTGTACCACTTTAGAACTTTTACAGATAAAAAACATTAAAAATAACATAATTGGCCACATGGCACGTCACGTGGAGTGATTTGCCATAGTGGCACAAGAATTAATTTGCTGGTGATGACGTGGAAAGAAAAAAAAAGTAATAAAAAATAATAAAAATAGAAAAATAATTAAAAGTGAAAACAATAATTGCCGCCTTCCACTTCCTCCGTTCACTAACCTCTTCCTCCGCCAAGTCGCCCTACTGGCCCTTCCTCCATTTGCGCCCAAGCACAGGCCCCATACTCAAAATCGAGAAATCAGGGTTGGGGAACAAATTGAAGGATAGCAAATTCACCTTAGACTCAAAATTGTGAACAAATCAACAAACGCCAAGATTGGGGTGGGGGAAAACGAATCGGGGAAGGCGAACAAATCAACCGATTGTGGGAGGTCAGACAAAAGGGGACGAATGGTGGTGGATTCAATGGTGCGAACAAACCAACGAATGGTGGCGAATTTGATGAGGGACAGTGGTGTAGCTTATGGCAAAGCTGTAACTGTGAGCTAAGATTATTGGCGATGCTAGGGCTAGTGGCTAGAATTGTGTTAGGCAAGAGGAACAGTAGTCCATGGGTGGCAACAACAATTAAGGAAAAGTTAGAATTTTAGGGAAAGGAAGTGAAAAATTAGAAACCTAGACTGCTATTTTTCTTTTTATTCTTTTTTCTTCCTTTTCTACAACAGTGCCACCACAGCAAATCATCCATGCTGGCATGTCACATTGCCAGTTTTATCTTTTTTAATATTTTCTGTCCTCTAAAGATCTAAAATAGAACAAAAAAAAAATAAGGTTGAGGACTTTTCATACGAGATTTTGAGGTTTTGATCCAAAATAAGACAATAATAAAATATTATGGGATACAGATGCAATTTACCCAACTTATTTATGAATGCCTAATAAATAATATACCCCTAATTTTGTTCACATGGGCACTTAACCCTTTCAACTATGTCTCAAGATAACTCAGCTCCCAAACTTTGTAAGTTGGGACACATAACCCCCTCTCCTGACCACGTGCTATGACTCCATCACAAAAATGTTCTATTTTGTTTCACATGGACTTAAATGAAAATAATAATGAAAAGGGTGACTGAACTTGACGTTTGCTACACCATCCTCTAGGAAGTGTATATCCAAGCCTTCAAGCACTCGAAATTCTTAACAATCTCACACATATATGACGTCATATACCCGACTTAATCTTTCCGGTGTCAAGTTGAACACAGCTGCTCTTAGCCTCCCCTTCAACTTCAGCAACTCCAGGTGCGGGAACCGGTGCTGGGGCTGATTGGGCCTTGTCGTGTAATACAGCGCGATTGTTATGTGATTTCTCTTTAAGGAATTAAGCTCCCACCATCTCTTGCAAACCAACGACACTGCGTCACGATTCCTTGGATCCTCTATTTAAGGCATCACGCACCTTAAAACGGTATCCAACATCTTGCAATAGAACAATGATGAGCTCATATTATGAATCTTGCAATCACTCTTTTCCATCACTAATTATCACTCACTAATTTTTCACTATGAAACGACAGCGGAACCTCGATTTATTCAAAAGGTAGATAAATCCATGGCTAAACTAATCAGAAAGTATATTGAAATTGAAAAAAAAAATCAAAAATAAAAAACAAGTAAAAACACGAAGAAAAGCTTTATACTTATCTGATAGGTATTCAAAAAGGTTAATTGCATCTGTGGCCCTTAACCTTTTATTATTGTACTATTTTGGACGCTAACCTCAATTGCTTTTGTAGAAAGTTCCCAATCTCATTAAAGTGTTCTATTTTAAATCTTTTGTGGACGGAGCATATTAATATGGATAGAAAACACCATAGTGGCACAAGGTTGACAATAAATGGCCATCATGGTAGAATGAATCATAAAACACCTACCCACATGTCACCTGCTACAATAATGTGGAAATAAAAGTAAAAAATGAAAAAATAGATGAAAGCCCACGACAATTCCCTCTACAAATGTTTTTTACCGTATGCGCAATCCTAACGTCCGCCAATCCCCTCCGCTATAGTGATTATGTGGGCTCCAGTCACTTGAGTGTGATGTCGTAGGGTCGATTACCCTTGTCCAGATGAGCTTAATTAGATTAAAGTAGTAGGCCGGTGGGTAATTTATTAGGAAGGAGATCAAGGCCTCTAGTGGTCATGGCGTTCATGTGCATGTCGTCGAGTCAATCACCAAAACTCCCGATCTTCCCCTGTGACCCACTCCTCTACTCCTCATGCGGCTGCTACTCTCAGCCTTATGCGTGCATAAGGTTCTGCCCCTTTTGCTTCTTGTGGAACCTTTTTTAAACTTCAGACTTGTTAGCCCTCATTGAGTCTAACCTTTTGGTTGAGCACTTCCTAATCAATAGCATAATCAAGTACACCAAAAGTAGTTGATGGGTGTATGGAAGAAAATGGGCCTAAAGGTGGTTAAAAGTGAGCTATTGCTTATAGAGAAGTAGCTACTAGAAAGTGCACTACGCTAGGGTTGATTTTTTTTTTAAATAAAAGACTTTATTCAAAGGAAAAGAAACAAAGTAGCCCAAATACCAACAATGGAAACCATCCGACAACACAAAAACATAACTATGTAGAACTAAAACAGAATAACAAGAAACTAAAGCAAAGGAAGCCTACGACCAGAACACCAAGGGACAACTATTCAATCATACTTTTATTACCCAACACCAATTGAATGGCCTCCCTAAAAGCCAAAACTTAGCTTCATTGGAATCCACCACCCCCACAGATTTAGAAAATAGAGCAATACTACGAGCATAACAATCCATCAAAATTCCACCAATAACACGCAGCCTAGGCTTCCCAATGGCAGACCCATCAACATTGAACTTTAGATCCCCGACTTACAGATGAGACCAAGAGCTAGTTGTGGACAACTTCAGCCTCTGATCACCCATTGTAATCAGCTTAAGACACCTCAGGAAATCACGTACCGAATAAGAACAACTTGGCCAAACAGCTTTGCACCAATGTCCCATCCTAAAGTTTAACCAAGTCCACTACACAGTCGACAATAGGCCTCTTGTGGCTGAACACACAATCATTTCTGCTTTGCCAAATAGTCCATACTGTAATGAAGAAAACTTAAATTCACACTTCCTTACAAATTGCCACCCAACCTATATCACACCAATGAAAAAAAAAGAAAATGAACAAACAAGGCATAATCCAAGAGAACTTAGAACAACCAATCAACCTATCAGAACAAAAAGAGCACAAAGCATTTGACTCAACCATTATGTTTCTCTTCCATAAAGTTTCTCTAGTTGCCACCTTCCTTTGAAACAATTGCCAATAAAATAGTCTTACTTTCAGCAGTGTTTTGAACCTCCAAATAGAGTTCAAGATTGGAATTTGCTGAGCACTTCTTGTAGACATCAAAATTTAATTGGGTTAAATATATATTAAACCCAATTTAAATTATTTACCCCATTTTTAAATTGATGTCCAAAATTCAAAAGTCAATCAAATTTTAGAAACTACAAGTTCATAAACTTAATTTTTAAGGGCTCAAAAGCACACAACCGGAGGTCTCGAATGAATACCATCTTAGCCAAAATTTATTTTGGCAAATTGGGCCTCAAAGTCCAAAATGACTAAAGCCCATCATACCCATCATTTAACTCAAATATTCTAGAATATTCTAGAATTTTTCATTAATTATCCTTTTAAATCAAATAAATTGGATAATTAAGAAGAGATAATTATCATATTCATTTTCTTTTGAGATAAATACATGATAATTATCATATGTGGTTTTCTTGAACTAAACTACATATTGTCTACACCTATAAATAGCCCCCTAAGGCAAAAAAAATGAAGAAGCAAAATTAGAGAACAAGAAAAATCTCTCTACAAGAAGCTCTCTCCAGCTTGTCAAGTTGATCAAGCACAAACATCCGGCGATAAGAAAAATCAAGCCCAAGGAAGATCAAATCCTTATTTTAAGGCTAGATTTGAATAATACAGAATGGTACTGCATCAAGTTCAAGTTAAGATTCAGCGGAAGTGGTGAGAAACGCAAAGAACGCAGGATGACGCTGCATCAAGTTCAAGTTCAAATTCGATGGAAACAGCGAGAAATGTGAAGGATTCGTTTATGTGCTGCGTCAAGTCAAACCACAAGGAAAGCAGCAAGAAAGCGGCAAACATTGCCTAAAGCCCTCAAGTCCAAGGAGTATGATGAAAAAATCTAAAATCGAAAGAAGTGGTAGGAACCTCAGTTCATGTTTATGCAAGACAAACTTTGGAGTTCATGTTTGTGAAGAATCCATTCACGTCTCCACCAAAAGCTCGAAGTGTTAATCAGAGGATTGTGCACGTGAGAAGCACGCTAGAGAGTCGATCCAAAAAAATCTATGTTTTAAATTTCAATCTTTTAATTTGTGTTGCAATTAATTTGTGCGTACAAATTTCTGGCGACGCTACTGGGGATATTCTTTACCTTTCATCTCTCACATCAAGGAAGCTTTGAAGAAATTTAAGTAAGGATCATGGAAGCCCGAAGTATTGCTGTCAACACTTGGAAATCCGCAGCAAAGGAAAAAGAAGTCTCACCTGTCATTCATGCAAAAGCTCGTGCTGAAGGATCTCAATTGACTTCTCCGCTAAAGCAATTTTCTCGCAAAAGTAAGAAAGAAAGAATTGCTATAGAGAAGTAAACAGTTCAACTAACAAAAGGAAGATCCAATCCTTCAAGCCACTCCAACCACTCAAGTAGGAACAAGGAAGTAGAAGTTTCTGCCAAGAAGATAAATGTTTGCTCATCTTCCAATATAGCAATGAAGAAAGCCACCACAAGTGAAGAATCTATAACTGGATCTATGACATTCCAAAAAAAAAAGGGTGGGCAAATTAGTCTTCATCCTCAGAGTCGAAGTTGTTGGCCTTGGTAGCAGATTCTAGAAATCCTAAGGATTGTCTCGAACAAATGACATTTTCCATTGAAAGATTAACCGCCAAACTTGAAGAAAAAGACGCCCAAATTACGTTATTGATGAGTAAACTAAAAGCTCAACATTTTCCCGGGGAAGCAACTACAAGTGGCACAAAACAAGTTGTTGATCCTGTTGCTGAAAAGCTTGAGAACATGGAAAAGTAGCAAAAGCAAAGTCAATATGATCATACGGTCCTGCAAAGTGGTTTGAACAACACAACGCAAAGGTCTGTGGCCTCATTGTCCATGCAGCTATTGCAACACATGATCACGGATACCATTTGAGGTCAATCTAAAGTGGCTCCACAATTATCCCTAGTGTATGCAAAACTGTATTGAAGGAGGATCGATGAGCTAAAGATGCTGTTGAGCTATCAACCGTAAAAATTCCAACAATTTGATGGCAAGGGCAACCCAAAGCAACATGTAGCTCATTTCATTTAGACCTGCAACAATGCCAGGACCTATGCTGATCTCATGGTAAAGCAATTTATTCGATCACTGAAAGGAGCTGCTTTTGATTTGTACACGGATATCCTTACTGGATTCATTGATGAATGGTACTGACTTAAAAGAGAGTTCTTGTCATGCTTTTACAACACAAGAAGGACGATCAACCTCCCGGAGTTAGCAGCAATCAAACAAAAGAAGGATGAGCCAGTGACGAAGTACATAGAGCGATGGAGAACCAACGTCTTCTATTGCAAGGAGCGGATCAGTGATGCCTCCTCCATTGATATGTTTGTGCAAGGGATGTATTGGGGAATACTTTATAGCTTGAAGGGAAATATGTTGCACTCATTCAAAGAATTAGTGACAATGGCCCACAACTTGAAGATCCAGATTGCAAGGCATTGGAGCTATGTTCTGAGCAGTTCTTCTCAAAAGAAAGATGGCAAGAAAGACAAGGAAAAAAAGGTTATGAAGGTAAAGGAAACCACAACTGTAACTACTACTCCAGTAAAGATCTCTAAATGAAGCTCGAGTCTTCATACCAAATTTATGAAAGGCCAACTAGATGTGAAGAAAAGATTGTCATTCAATGAGCTTGAAGCAAAGCAATACCCATTTGCAGATTCTGAAGTGCCGACAATCTTGGACCAGTTGCTTGAAAGAAACTTGATAGAACTGCTAAACCCAAAGATACTGGAGGAGGTTGGGAAAGTCGACGACCCCAAGTATTTCTAATTCCACCATATCGTTGGCCATCCTGTTGAGAAATGCTTTGCGTTGAAGGATCTCATAATCCACATGGAAAAGGAAGGGCATATTAAATTCGATAATTTGCAGGAACCACTGGTTGCCAATGTTACCGAGATATGCTTTGGAGCAGTTTCCTCGAAATTCATGGAGCAACTTGAGGATGAAGTCAAGATCTCTACTCAAGACTTTATAGAGAAGGAAAATACACTTGAAGTACTCACACATGGCCCAAAAGATGTCCCAGTGAAATTTAAGGTCGATGACGAGGTAACAACTATTTATGCATACCCTAGGATGCCAAAATACTCTAAAGAACCAAATCTCCCAAGCTTCTATGAAGTCATGGTCGATGACTTAGATACATTGGAATCCTCTAAGTTAGAAGATGAAGTCGGTGATGGATGGTCAATGTTCATAAGTAAGAAAGAAAAGTATGCTTGGACAAGAAGGGTAAGCATCCCAAGTCCTTCAAGAATGTTCAACCCGATGAGTTACTGAGTGAAAAAGCCAACTGGGTGGGGAGATTTAACAAGTTCCAGTTTGTCGAATGAGCAAGATGATGAATGGATAATGGTAAGAGGTCAAAGACGAAGAAGGAATCAACCACTACACTATCCCTTGTTAGAAGCTCCAAAAGACAAAAGTCTGGAAAGGTTAAATAGGCATAACCCCACAAGAATGTATCCTCAAATGCCTAGGAAAGTTCGGAAACCATTACATCCAACAGATGTATAATCACCATAGGTGGTTAAAAGGTCCGTGACACTACTTGACTACTTCCCAAAGTCATACTTTACAAAACATAATGTGGAGGCTGCATGGCTACAATCTCTTTTGATGACGAAGACTTACAGTTGGGCCATCGTCGGCATAATCAACCTTTTTATGTAAGCAAATACATTCACAAACACCGTGTTAGGACGATCTTAATTGATGGTGGCTCCGCTGTGAATATCATGCCTATTTGAACCATGAAGAAGGTTGGGCTATCCGTAAAGGATATTTCAAGTAACAAGTTGATCATCTAAGGTTTTAACCAAAAAGGGGAATACTCTACAGAGAAAATTCAGCTTACAATGGAGATAGAAGAGTTAAAGACCTCTGTTTTGTTCCATGTTATTGACGCAAATACTTTATATGACTTGCTGCTTAGGTGAACCTAGATGCATGAAAATAGAGTTGTACCATCAACTTGGCACCAATGCTTCAAGTATGTTGATAGTGATGAAAGCATCAAGCATGTCATTGCAGAAACTGCCCCTTTCGACATCGAGGAAACTCATTTTGCTAATATCAAGTTCTACCTGGAGACCTGCCAAGATACGAAGCCCAAATCTTTCTCCATAATGCTTCATAAAGTAAAGAACACTAAAGTGAACATCACTACCGCAACCAGTGAACCTCATTTTTCTAAAAAAGATGCCAAAATGTTAAAAAAAGACTTGGTCCTATCAATTTTCTCACTCTTTAAATTGGCTGTGTTTGATGAACCTATAAAGAAAATGAAAGAATTTCAAAGCTTAAAAGCAAATGTATGGTTTGGTCCCAAGGTCAAGAAATTATTTTAAAATGCGGGATATAGCAAAGGTGAACCCCTGCAACTTGGTGATTTAGATGCAATCATTGGAAAAGGGTAGCCTGGAGAAAAGCATGGTTTAAGATATCAATCATCTAACCTTGCAAAAAATGCATCATGTAACCCGGTGATAATCTAAATTTACGAGTATAATGAAGACCAAGCAAAGCCACAAGACAACCAACAGGAAAAAGAAACCCATGAGAATGTTCGAGTCTTTGTATTAAAATGTTTGGGACCAAATTCCCCTACCAATAATATACAAATGACTTCTATTTTTGCATTATTTGGACCAAAACAAGCTAATCCGAAAGCACAAGAAAAGGCCAAACGCCAAAGGCGTCGCTATCAAGCATCTCACCAAGATGATGGTCCTTAAGATAAAGTAGCCTCTTGCAATAATGTGATACTTGAAGAGCGAGATCAAGACAAGCCAGGCATGGAGGAAGTACTCGAGAAAACTGAACCAAGCCCTACACCTAAAGCTTTTGAGGAAGGGGGGCAAGCAACCATTGATGACTTGAATGAACTAAGCTTGGTGATGCCGGATCATCCATAGCCGGTGTTTGTGAACACCCTGTTGAGTCCTGAAAAAGAGGCAAAGTACTTTGAGTTATTGAAAGAATACGAAGAGGTCTTTGCATGGTGTCACATCCCACACAGGCCCCAGCCTGTGCACTCTCAGTAACACTCGCCAAAATTACCCAAGATTCAATTGATTTCACCTAAGACCAGGTGTTAATAACTCCCTATTGTTTAAACCTTATTTTCTTAAACTGAGAGCTGGGATATGTCCCAGGAGGCTTAGGAATTATTTAGAACAGCAACCTGCAGCTTAAGTAGGCCCAACCCCTCACTTGCAACACAAGGCAAGGGTATAAATCAATAACTTGCAATACAAGCAAAGCATACACTTTTATCTGTTAAGTGTCTAGGATGTGTGCTTATCAAGTGTGCTACTTTCATGAATGACAACCAAGAAGCCCACATCTCTATAGTTTGAAAAATCAAGTTTCCATGCACATGTACATTCAGCCAATAATAAGTACTCAAGAGACTGCTTCATGAAACATAACCATAAGCTCATAATCTTAACATAACTTGGCACATAACATCCACCATATGTACATACAAACCATGTACAAACGAGGCTGTATATATACGCTCAAAATAGCCTAATGTCCAGCATCACTAGCTTGGATACAATCCAAGGATGTTATAACCCAAAGTAGCCAAGGTTAAGGTTACAAGCCATATACCCTAGTTTCTTAAAAGAAACCTAAGTGTACAGAACAGCAGCACACTCACAAAACCAACCCAAACATACAAACCGTAACCCGAGTCCAAATCCACACATCCTTCCTGTACCTAGACCGATCCCACAACTACAAAAGCCTGTAAACTTAGAACGTAAGTTTCAGCCTTAAGCCATAAGACTTGTAATGTAAGTATTCAAGCCAAGATTTAGTTGGCACATACCTCGAGCAAAAAGTGTACTAGCTAGCACACAAACTAGTAACTCAAGCAAACTACTCAAGCTGTATATCCTTTCCTGAAACAAAATGTATGGGCAATGAGTAACAATTACTCAGTAGGGTTTCACATACGACCATATAAGGTCTATTTAGTTAAGTCCAATGACTTAACCTCCACAAGCTTATTTATCCTGCAAGAAAGACATGAAAACATGGAAAGCACACAAAAAAATATACCAATACATATAATCATCAATATACGGATTAGCATGCACAAAGAATCACTCAAGCACACAATGGACACACACACACACCACAAAGACCATTTGGCCAAGTACCATAACATGTGCCATTGTGCACTTTTGCACACAAAACTCCACCATAAACTCCACTTCCTCTAGAGCTCCAAAATGTCTAGCAAAATGGCCACATTCACTAGCATTTCTAGCACATGTCCATAGTCAATTAGCTAATTAACGACCATAACCGAATTAATCTCAATAGCCCATCAAGTAACTAAGGTCATTTGGCAAATTTAACCATCACTTAGCTACTCTAAACACTTGAATCATGGTATACTACCAAGCAGTCAAGTAGTTAGTGAACCCTACCTCACAATCAAAGCTTGAGCTCTCGGTTGCTCGAGTAACTAAGGCCGAAGCTCAAATATATATTGCCTCCTTAATCCAAGCTTGATTTCTCGTCCAAGCTTCAACTCCTCAATAGGACAGTAAGAGCTCCAATTTTGCTCCCTCACGCCTTGAAGCTCCTTCGTTTTTCTCGGCCAACTACGCTATTCGTACCAGAGGAAACGCTGAAGCTCTGTTTCGTGTTTTTGTCTGATTTCCTTTTTTCGGCCAGCAACAAAACGAAAGCCAAGTAGAAAACGAAGGCAACCGAATTTAATGCTCCTGGCGCATTAATGAGCAAATGGCAACCGAATTCACACGTCCAGCGCCGCAGCAAAGAAAACAAATGAATTCTGGCGCATTAAACGAATTTGTACACCTATTCAACATTTTGGCTCAATGTCAACATTGGTCCCCAAGTACTCTACATGTGACGCTTTCCTCCCTTAAGTTTCCATACGCACACTTTAGCCATTAAAATGTAGGATTATTTCGGCTCTATTCTTAACTCATGGCTCAAATTGCCAAGCTTTCCTTAATATAGCCCAAAGTGGTAATTAACCCATGACCAAATTAATTTGGAAGAAGCCGCAATTCTTGACCGGCGAATTTGTTTTTGTCAACCAAAATTGGTCTAATTCTACCTTTGTCCATGCACTTATTTGTATGGTGCATTTTCACCCTTCAAGTTCCCATAATTTCATTTACATCCTCATCCTTACTTTCAATCAAGCCCCTCATGTTTTAAATTGGTGTTTCTTTTTATTCTTGGCCTAAGCCAAGCACTAAGGAAGTGAGCCTAACAATTCCTCCCTCCTTAAAGAATTTGGTCCTCCAAATTCTTCACTAACTTAGAGTATAACTGAGGGTACTTGGCGGCAATTCCCTGTTCCACTTCCCAGGTTGCCTCTTCGGGAGTATGGTTACTCCATTGAACTTTGATCATAGAAATCCACCTATTTCTTAATTTCCTGGTATCTCTGGCCAGGAACTGAATTGGCACTTCTTCATAAGTAAGATTAGGTGCCACAGTCACAGTTGTAGGTGTTTCTATCTGTTTGTAGCTTGGAACATACTTTTTGAGCAAGCTTACATGAAACACATTATGTATGTTACCAAGTTCTAGTGGCAAATCCAACTGATAAGCCACATTCCCCACTTTGGCCAGTATTTGATATGGCCCAACATATCTAGGTGCTAGTTTCCCCTTTTTCCCAAATCTGATTACTCCTTTCATAGGAGAAACTTTAAGCCATACCCAGTCTCCTTCCTGGAATTCCAGGTCTCTTCTCCTCTTCAGATTAGCATAGGCTTATTGCCTATCATTAGCAGTTTTGATTCTAGCTTGAATCAGTTTTATCTTCTCTGTAGTTTCCTTAATAATGTCTGGCCCCAAATCCAATTTATCCTCTGGCTGATGCCAGCAATGAGGAGTAATACATCTTCTGCCATACAAGGCCTCATAAGGAGCCATTCCTATCACTGAATGATAGCCATTATTATAGGAGAACTCTATTAGTGGGAGATGTACATCCCACTCACCCTGGAAGTCAATCACACAACATCTCAACATGTCTTCCAGAGTCTGTATAGTTCTTTCTGTCTGTCCATCAGTCTGTGGATGGTAAGCAGAACTAAACTTGAGCTTAGTGCCCAATGCCCAATGTAGGGATTTCCAGAACCTAGAAACAAACCTAGGATCCCTATCTGACACTATGTCATCAGGTATTCCATGCAATCTTACTATTTCTCTTATATAGAGTTGTGCTAGTTTATCCAAGGAATCAGTAAGATTCATGGGAAGGAAGTGAGCTGCTTTGGTCAATCTATCCACAATGACCCATATGGCATCATGCTTCCTTCTTGTCAATGGCATTCCTACTACAAAATCCATTGATATGGATCCCCATTTTCTCTCAGGTATGGGCAAACTTTGCAGTTTCCCTCCTGGTTTCTGGTGTTCCACCTTTACTTGTTGGCACACTTCACAACTAGCCACATGTGTGCTGATATCCTTCTTCATACATGGCCACCAAAAATATACTCTAAGAGTGTGATACATCTTTGTGGCCCCTGGGTGCATGCTCAACTTACTAGAGTAAGCTTCTTCCAGAATTTGAATCCTCAGGTTGTCCTTTTCAGGCACATATAACCTATTCTGGAAGTATAGCACCCCTTGTTTAAAGGAAAAACCTTGGTATAGTTCTCCCCTTTTCTGTCCAGATATCAATTCTATATTCTGATCATCAGTCTGAGCTTGTTTGATAAGCTCCCTCCATTCTGGTGTAATAGTGAGTACATTTAGTTGCTCGCCTTCCTTAGTTAGCCATTGATTAGCTAGGTAAGTAATACTCAGGCTCTCGGCCTTAGGTTCAACTTCACCACCTTTAAGTATCCCAGTGTAGCTTCTGCTCAAAGCATCTGCTACTACATTGGCTTTTCCAGCTGTGTATTCAATTACACAGTCAAAATCCTTCAAATACTCTAACCACCTTCTTTGTCTCATATTCAAGTCTTTCTGTGTAAAAAGGTACTTGAGACTTTTGTGGTCTGTGAAAACTTGGAATTTATTACCAAGAAGATAATGTCGCCATTGTTTAAGAGCAAAGACTAATGCTGCCAATTCCAGGTCATGTACTGGATATTTCTTCTCGTGGGGTCTTAATTGTCTGGATCCAAAAGCAATGGCTTGCTTTTCCTGCATTAAGACACAACCTAGTCCTACGTGAGATGCATCAGTATACACTTCATATTCCTTTTCAGGGTCTGGCAGGACTAGTATAGGAGCTGTAGTCAGTCTCCTTTTTAGCTCTTGAAAGCTTTCTTCACACTTTGTTTCCCAGATAAATTTCTGGTTCTTTCTGGTTAATTGAGTCATAGGTGCTGCTAAAACAGAAAATTTTGGCACAAATCTTCTGTAGTAGCCAGCCAACCCTAGGAAGCTCCTGACTTCCCTTACACACTGAGGCTGCTTCCAATCAAGGATTGATCTTACCTTTTCAGGATCTACAGCCAACCCTTGTTCATTTATTACATGACCCAAAAACCCAATCTCTTGAGTCCAGAATTTACATTTACTCAGCTTTCCATAAAGCTGATGTTCTTGGAGCAAGCCAAGCACTACTTTAAGATGTTCTTTATGAGTTTCCTCATTCTTGGAGTATACCAAGATGTCATCAATAAACACCACCACAAAGTGGTCTAGGTGTGCTCTGAACACCCTCTGCATTAAGTCCATAAAGAATGCAGGTGCATTAGTAAGCCCAAATGGCATTACTGTGTACTCAAAATGTCCATACCTAGTCCTGAAGGCGGTCTTAGGTATGTCCTCCTCCCTGACTCTTAGCTGGAAATATCCAGATCTCAAATCAATCTTGGAGAACACTTTTGCCCCTTTTAATTAGTCAAACAAATCTTCTATCCTTGGGAGGGGATATTTGTTCTTTATGGTTAATGCATTTAATTTTCTGTAATCTATACAGAGTCTAAGGGTTCCATCCTTCTTTTTCACAAATAACACAGGTGCTCCCCAAGGAGATACACTGGGTCTAATGAACCCTTTTTCTAGCAGTTCATCCAACTGCTTCCTGAGTTCTACCATCTCAGGCACTGCCATTCTATATGGAGCAGTAGATACTGATGCTGCTCCTGGTACTAGCTTTATTTCAAATTCCACCTCTCTCAAGGGTGGCAAACCAGGTAAGTCTGTAGGAAAGACCATTGGAAAATCTTGAACTATAGGTATCTTTCTAAGTTCATCTGACACTTCCTGGTCATTTAATTCCAGGCACTCCTGCTCACTTTCTGGAGTTATCATCTCCAGTACTTTTAAGTGGCAGTCCATAGCCAACTCTAAGGGCTTATCCAAATCATATACTGTTTCATCAGGCAATAACAATCGTCTGGCCTGACAGTCAATAATGACTCTATTCTCTCCTAACCAGTTCATGCCCAAGATCACATCATAGCCATGTGTCTCTAACACTATGAGGTTAGTTCTCAGTTTCAGCTTACCTATATGTATCTCACAGTTTTCAACCATGTAGTGGGCAAATAAAATTTCATTGCCAGCTGTTTTCACCAAGTACATGTTGGTCATGCGCTTTACTTCTAAATTCATGGTCTCAACCAAGCTAGTAGCTATTATAGACAATGAAGCTCCAGTATCAAATAGAACAGACACTAATTGGCCATTAAGATAAATTGTACCTTTCAAGGCCCTTCTGCTAGTCCTTTGCTGTCCATTGCCCTCAGTCTCGGGTGTCTCTTGTTCTTTCCTGGAAGGTTCCAGCTGAAACACCCTTCCTGGAAATGTACCAGGCCTTCTTTGCTCCTGAGGTACTCTAGGTGCTGATCTCCCTCCTTGGGTTGGCACCACCTGAGTCCTCAACTGGGGCATAGGCATCTGCCCTCTAGGTCCTCTGGGATTAAAAGTTCCCAGCATTTTCTTGTTGCCCTCTCCCCACTTTGGACAATCTCGCACCCAGTGATCTGGGGCTCCACATCTATGACAACCAGTGGAAGTCTTGAAGCATGGCTTATTGCCATGAAACTTCCCACAGGTGTTGCACCGAGGACCAAACTGCTGTGGTTGTGGTCCCCTTTCTTTCTTGTTTTCCCTCCTGCTTCCTCCTACATCTTTCTTTTCTCTCGGCCTTTTTAATTGTTGGCCTTTCTTTGTTCCACTTCCACTTCCAGGCCCACTTTTAAATTGTTCCTGGAATTCCTGCTCCAAAGCCAGGGCACTCTGCATGACAGAGTAGTAGTCCCTAGCCCCTACTGCCCTAAGAATCTGTCTCAGCTCAGGCCTTAAGCCTCTTATAAACCTCTTGGTTCTCAATTCTTTCTGTCCCTCATACTGTGGGGCATATCTGATCAAACTGTTAAATCTTTGTTCATATTCCAGAACAGTGAGATCCCCCTGTTCCAACTGATCAAACTCCACCTGTTTCTGATCTTTCTGAGCCTCACTGACATATTGCTGGTCGAAAACCTGCTTAAAATATGACCACCTCATAGATCTCCTCCTAGCTGGTGGTCTCCTCTGATTCCTTTCCTGATAGTTTCTTTGTACTGCCCTCCACCAAAGTTCAGCATTTCCTTCTAACCTGAAAGTGGCTAGCAGTACCTTCTGAGTAGAAGTAACTTCCATTCTTTCCAATATCTTCTCTATTTGATATACCCAGAATTCTGCCTCCTCTGGGTCACATCCTCCTCTGAAAATGGGAGGTTTTAGTGCCAGGAACCCCTCCAACTGGCCCTCCTTTAGTCCTCCTCTGCTGTGCCTTTTTCTATTCTCATCTCTGTTACTGGATTTATCTCTGGATGACCTGCTTCTCATTGTGGTCTCCTCAATAGAGGGTTCAGTCCCTCTGGAGTATATGTATGCATCTCTCTCCTCTATATCTGGGCTGTCATCCTCCTCTTCTTCCTCAATTCTGGGCTCCTGCTTCACCTCTGATCTCATTCTCCTGGCCCTTGGGTGCCTCCTTTCCTCATCTGCTTCCTCTTCCTCTTGATTCCCTCCAGCTCTACTGGATTGGTCATAACCCACTGGCTCTTTGCCAGGCCTCCTTCTTCTTCTTCTTCCTTCAGTCTCTGCTGGTTCTGACTCCTCCTGATTCTGGGCTTGGCCTCTAGCCAAGGTTTGCATTCCCAGCACTAGTTGGGTCACAGTGGCATGCAGTGATTCCATCATTACTTCCATTCTTTCTTGTCTATCTCTACTAGGTCCAAGTGCTTGGTACCTGGCAATTGGCTCTTCAGCCACATTATGTTCCATTTCTTCAACCTGAGTTTCAGGCATATTTTCCTGCAGTCCCTCTGCATGATGGGCTGCAGTTTCTTCTGCTTGTCTCAGGGAATCCCTGTCCCTGCCTCTGATTCTCATCCTGCACTTTAACATGCAGCTATTCACATATATCCAATAATACAAGTCTTATGCAATCCTATGTGGGAACAAGTCTAGGCTATACTTTAACCTTAAGCTCTGATACCAAACAAAGCCTGTCACATCCCACACAGGCCCCAGCCTGTGCACTCTCAGTAACACTCGCCAAAATTACCCAAGATTCAATTGATTTCACCTAAGACCAGGTGTTAATAACTCCCTATTGTTTAAACCTTATTTTCTTAAACTGAGAGCTGGGATATGTCCCAGGAGGCTTAGGAATTATTTAGAACAGCAACCTGCAGCTTAAGTAGGCCCAACCCCTCACTTGCAACACAAGGCAAGGGTATAAATCAATAACTTGCAATACAAGCAAAGCATACACTTTTATCTGTTAAGTGTCTAGGATGTGTGCTTATCAAGTGTGCTACTTTCATGAATGACAACCAAGAAGCCCACATCTCTATAGTTTGAAAAATCAAGTTTCCATGCACATGTACATTCAGCCAATAATAAGTACTCAAGAGACTGCTTCATGAAACATAACCATAAGCTCATAATCTTAACATAACTTGGCACATAACATCCACCATATGTACATACAAACCATGTACAAACGAGGCTGTATATATACGCTCAAAATAGCCTAATGTCCAGCATCACTAGCTTGGATACAATCCAAGGATGTTATAACCCAAAGTAGCCAAGGTTAAGGTTACAAGCCATATACCCTAGTTTCTTAAAAGAAACCTAAGTGTACAGAACAGCAGCACACTCACAAAACCAACCCAAACATACAAACCGTAACCCGAGTCCAAATCCACACATCCTTCCTGTACCTAGACCGATCCCACAACTACAAAAGCCTGTAAACTTAGAACGTAAGTTTCAGCCTTAAGCCATAAGACTTGTAATGTAAGTATTCAAGCCAAGATTTAGTTGGCACATACCTCGAGCAAAAAGTGTACTAGCTAGCACACAAACTAGTAACTCAAGCAAACTACTCAAGCTGTATATCCTTTCCTGAAACAAAATGTATGGGCAATGAGTAACAATTACTCAGTAGGGTTTCACATACGACCATATAAGGTCTATTTAGTTAAGTCCAATGACTTAACCTCCACAAGCTTATTTATCCTGCAAGAAAGACATGAAAACATGGAAAGCACACAAAAAAATATACCAATACATATAATCATCAATATACGGATTAGCATGCACAAAGAATCACTCAAGCACACAATGGACACACACACACACCACAAAGACCATTTGGCCAAGTACCATAACATGTGCCATTGTGCACTTTTGCACACAAAACTCCACCATAAACTCCACTTCCTCTAGAGCTCCAAAATGTCTAGCAAAATGGCCACATTCACTAGCATTTCTAGCACATGTCCATAGTCAATTAGCTAATTAACGACCATAACCGAATTAATCTCAATAGCCCATCAAGTAACTAAGGTCATTTGGCAAATTTAACCATCACTTAGCTACTCTAAACACTTGAATCATGGTATACTACCAAGCAGTCAAGTAGTTAGTGAACCCTACCTCACAATCAAAGCTTGAGCTCTCGGTTGCTCGAGTAACTAAGGCCGAAGCTCAAATATATATTGCCTCCTTAATCCAAGCTTGATTTCTCGTCCAAGCTTCAACTCCTCAATAGGACAGTAAGAGCTCCAATTTTGCTCCCTCACGCCTTGAAGCTCCTTCGTTTTTCTCGGCCAACTACGCTATTCGTACCAGAGGAAACGCTGAAGCTCTGTTTCGTGTTTTTGTCTGATTTCCTTTTTTCGGCCAGCAACAAAACGAAAGCCAAGTAGAAAACGAAGGCAACCGAATTTAATGCTCCTGGCGCATTAATGAGCAAATGGCAACCGAATTCACACGTCCAGCGCCGCAGCAAAGAAAACAAATGAATTCTGGCGCATTAAACGAATTTGTACACCTATTCAACATTTTGGCTCAATGTCAACATTGGTCCCCAAGTACTCTACATGTGACGCTTTCCTCCCTTAAGTTTCCATACGCACACTTTAGCCATTAAAATGTAGGATTATTTCGGCTCTATTCTTAACTCATGGCTCAAATTGCCAAGCTTTCCTTAATATAGCCCAAAGTGGTAATTAACCCATGACCAAATTAATTTGGAAGAAGCCGCAATTCTTGACCGGCGAATTTGTTTTTGTCAACCAAAATTGGTCTAATTCTACCTTTGTCCATGCACTTATTTGTATGGTGCATTTTCACCCTTCAAGTTCCCATAATTTCATTTACATCCTCATCCTTACTTTCAATCAAGCCCCTCATGTTTTAAATTGGTGTTTCTTTTTATTCTTGGCCTAAGCCAAGCACTAAGGAAGTGAGCCTAACAATTCCTCCCTCCTTAAAGAATTTGGTCCTCCAAATTCTTCACTAACTTAGAGTATAACTGAGGGTACTTGGCGGCAATTCCCTGTTCCACTTCCCAGGTTGCCTCTTCGGGAGTATGGTTACTCCATTGAACTTTGATCATAGAAATCCACCTATTTCTTAATTTCCTGGTATCTCTGGCCAGGAACTGAATTGGCACTTCTTCATAAGTAAGATTAGGTGCCACAGTCACAGTTGTAGGTGTTTCTATCTGTTTGTAGCTTGGAACATACTTTTTGAGCAAGCTTACATGAAACACATTATGTATGTTACCAAGTTCTAGTGGCAAATCCAACTGATAAGCCACATTCCCCACTTTGGCCAGTATTTGATATGGCCCAACATATCTAGGTGCTAGTTTCCCCTTTTTCCCAAATCTGATTACTCCTTTCATAGGAGAAACTTTAAGCCATACCCAGTCTCCTTCCTGGAATTCCAGGTCTCTTCTCCTCTTCAGATTAGCATAGGCTTATTGCCTATCATTAGCAGTTTTGATTCTAGCTTGAATCAGTTTTATCTTCTCTGTAGTTTCCTTAATAATGTCTGGCCCCAAATCCAATTTATCCTCTGGCTGATGCCAGCAATGAGGAGTAATACATCTTCTGCCATACAAGGCCTCATAAGGAGCCATTCCTATCACTGAATGATAGCCATTATTATAGGAGAACTCTATTAGTGGGAGATGTACATCCCACTCACCCTGGAAGTCAATCACACAACATCTCAACATGTCTTCCAGAGTCTGTATAGTTCTTTCTGTCTGTCCATCAGTCTGTGGATGGTAAGCAGAACTAAACTTGAGCTTAGTGCCCAATGCCCAATGTAGGGATTTCCAGAACCTAGAAACAAACCTAGGATCCCTATCTGACACTATGTCATCAGGTATTCCATGCAATCTTACTATTTCTCTTATATAGAGTTGTGCTAGTTTATCCAAGGAATCAGTAAGATTCATGGGAAGGAAGTGAGCTGCTTTGGTCAATCTATCCACAATGACCCATATGGCATCATGCTTCCTTCTTGTCAATGGCATTCCTACTACAAAATCCATTGATATGGATCCCCATTTTCTCTCAGGTATGGGCAAACTTTGCAGTTTCCCTCCTGGTTTCTGGTGTTCCACCTTTACTTGTTGGCACACTTCACAACTAGCCACATGTGTGCTGATATCCTTCTTCATACATGGCCACCAAAAATATACTCTAAGAGTGTGATACATCTTTGTGGCCCCTGGGTGCATGCTCAACTTACTAGAGTAAGCTTCTTCCAGAATTTGAATCCTCAGGTTGTCCTTTTCAGGCACATATAACCTATTCTGGAAGTATAGCACCCCTTGTTTAAAGGAAAAACCTTGGTATAGTTCTCCCCTTTTCTGTCCAGATATCAATTCTATATTCTGATCATCAGTCTGAGCTTGTTTGATAAGCTCCCTCCATTCTGGTGTAATAGTGAGTACATTTAGTTGCTCGCCTTCCTTAGTTAGCCATTGATTAGCTAGGTAAGTAATACTCAGGCTCTCGGCCTTAGGTTCAACTTCACCACCTTTAAGTATCCCAGTGTAGCTTCTGCTCAAAGCATCTGCTACTACATTGGCTTTTCCAGCTGTGTATTCAATTACACAGTCAAAATCCTTCAAATACTCTAACCACCTTCTTTGTCTCATATTCAAGTCTTTCTGTGTAAAAAGGTACTTGAGACTTTTGTGGTCTGTGAAAACTTGGAATTTATTACCAAGAAGATAATGTCGCCATTGTTTAAGAGCAAAGACTAATGCTGCCAATTCCAGGTCATGTACTGGATATTTCTTCTCGTGGGGTCTTAATTGTCTGGATCCAAAAGCAATGGCTTGCTTTTCCTGCATTAAGACACAACCTAGTCCTACGTGAGATGCATCAGTATACACTTCATATTCCTTTTCAGGGTCTGGCAGGACTAGTATAGGAGCTGTAGTCAGTCTCCTTTTTAGCTCTTGAAAGCTTTCTTCACACTTTGTTTCCCAGATAAATTTCTGGTTCTTTCTGGTTAATTGAGTCATAGGTGCTGCTAAAACAGAAAATTTTGGCACAAATCTTCTGTAGTAGCCAGCCAACCCTAGGAAGCTCCTGACTTCCCTTACACACTGAGGCTGCTTCCAATCAAGGATTGATCTTACCTTTTCAGGATCTACAGCCAACCCTTGTTCATTTATTACATGACCCAAAAACCCAATCTCTTGAGTCCAGAATTTACATTTACTCAGCTTTCCATAAAGCTGATGTTCTTGGAGCAAGCCAAGCACTACTTTAAGATGTTCTTTATGAGTTTCCTCATTCTTGGAGTATACCAAGATGTCATCAATAAACACCACCACAAAGTGGTCTAGGTGTGCTCTGAACACCCTCTGCATTAAGTCCATAAAGAATGCAGGTGCATTAGTAAGCCCAAATGGCATTACTGTGTACTCAAAATGTCCATACCTAGTCCTGAAGGCGGTCTTAGGTATGTCCTCCTCCCTGACTCTTAGCTGGAAATATCCAGATCTCAAATCAATCTTGGAGAACACTTTTGCCCCTTTTAATTAGTCAAACAAATCTTCTATCCTTGGGAGGGGATATTTGTTCTTTATGGTTAATGCATTTAATTTTCTGTAATCTATACAGAGTCTAAGGGTTCCATCCTTCTTTTTCACAAATAACACAGGTGCTCCCCAAGGAGATACACTGGGTCTAATGAACCCTTTTTCTAGCAGTTCATCCAACTGCTTCCTGAGTTCTACCATCTCAGGCACTGCCATTCTATATGGAGCAGTAGATACTGATGCTGCTCCTGGTACTAGCTTTATTTCAAATTCCACCTCTCTCAAGGGTGGCAAACCAGGTAAGTCTGTAGGAAAGACCATTGGAAAATCTTGAACTATAGGTATCTTTCTAAGTTCATCTGACACTTCCTGGTCATTTAATTCCAGGCACTCCTGCTCACTTTCTGGAGTTATCATCTCCAGTACTTTTAAGTGGCAGTCCATAGCCAACTCTAAGGGCTTATCCAAATCATATACTGTTTCATCAGGCAATAACAATCGTCTGGCCTGACAGTCAATAATGACTCTATTCTCTCCTAACCAGTTCATGCCCAAGATCACATCATAGCCATGTGTCTCTAACACTATGAGGTTAGTTCTCAGTTTCAGCTTACCTATATGTATCTCACAGTTTTCAACCATGTAGTGGGCAAATAAAATTTCATTGCCAGCTGTTTTCACCAAGTACATGTTGGTCATGCGCTTTACTTCTAAATTCATGGTCTCAACCAAGCTAGTAGCTATTATAGACAATGAAGCTCCAGTATCAAATAGAACAGACACTAATTGGCCATTAAGATAAATTGTACCTTTCAAGGCCCTTCTGCTAGTCCTTTGCTGTCCATTGCCCTCAGTCTCGGGTGTCTCTTGTTCTTTCCTGGAAGGTTCCAGCTGAAACACCCTTCCTGGAAATGTACCAGGCCTTCTTTGCTCCTGAGGTACTCTAGGTGCTGATCTCCCTCCTTGGGTTGGCACCACCTGAGTCCTCAACTGGGGCATAGGCATCTGCCCTCTAGGTCCTCTGGGATTAAAAGTTCCCAGCATTTTCTTGTTGCCCTCTCCCCACTTTGGACAATCTCGCACCCAGTGATCTGGGGCTCCACATCTATGACAACCAGTGGAAGTCTTGAAGCATGGCTTATTGCCATGAAACTTCCCACAGGTGTTGCACCGAGGACCAAACTGCTGTGGTTGTGGTCCCCTTTCTTTCTTGTTTTCCCTCCTGCTTCCTCCTACATCTTTCTTTTCTCTCGGCCTTTTTAATTGTTGGCCTTTCTTTGTTCCACTTCCACTTCCAGGCCCACTTTTAAATTGTTCCTGGAATTCCTGCTCCAAAGCCAGGGCACTCTGCATGACAGAGTAGTAGTCCCTAGCCCCTACTGCCCTAAGAATCTGTCTCAGCTCAGGCCTTAAGCCTCTTATAAACCTCTTGGTTCTCAATTCTTTCTGTCCCTCATACTGTGGGGCATATCTGATCAAACTGTTAAATCTTTGTTCATATTCCAGAACAGTGAGATCCCCCTGTTCCAACTGATCAAACTCCACCTGTTTCTGATCTTTCTGAGCCTCACTGACATATTGCTGGTCGAAAACCTGCTTAAAATATGACCACCTCATAGATCTCCTCCTAGCTGGTGGTCTCCTCTGATTCCTTTCCTGATAGTTTCTTTGTACTGCCCTCCACCAAAGTTCAGCATTTCCTTCTAACCTGAAAGTGGCTAGCAGTACCTTCTGAGTAGAAGTAACTTCCATTCTTTCCAATATCTTCTCTATTTGATATACCCAGAATTCTGCCTCCTCTGGGTCACATCCTCCTCTGAAAATGGGAGGTTTTAGTGCCAGGAACCCCTCCAACTGGCCCTCCTTTAGTCCTCCTCTGCTGTGCCTTTTTCTATTCTCATCTCTGTTACTGGATTTATCTCTGGATGACCTGCTTCTCATTGTGGTCTCCTCAATAGAGGGTTCAGTCCCTCTGGAGTATATGTATGCATCTCTCTCCTCTATATCTGGGCTGTCATCCTCCTCTTCTTCCTCAATTCTGGGCTCCTGCCTCACCTCTGATCTCATTCTCCTGGCCCTTGGGTGCCTCCTTTCCTCATCTGCTTCCTCTTCCTCTTGATTCCCTCCAGCTCTACTGGATTGGTCATAACCCACTGGCTCTTTGCCAGGCCTCCTTCTTCTTCTTCTTCCTTCAGTCTCTGCTGGTTCTGACTCCTCCTGATTCTGGGCTTGGCCTCTAGCCAAGGTTTGCATTCCCAGCACTAGTTGGGTCACAGTGGCATGCAGTGATTCCATCATTACTTCCATTCTTTCTTGTCTATCTCTACTAGGTCCAAGTGCTTGGTACCTGGCAATTGGCTCTTCAGCCACATTATGTTCCATTTCTTCAACCTGAGTTTCAGGCATATTTTCCTGCAGTCCCTCTGCATGATGGGCTGCAGTTTCTTCTGCTTGTCTCAGGGAATCCCTGTCCCTGCCTCTGATTCTCATCCTGCACTTTAACATGCAGCTATTCACATATATCCAATAATACAAGTCTTATGCAATCCTATGTGGGAACAAGTCTAGGCTATACTTTAACCTTAAGCTCTGATACCAAACAAAGCCTGTCACATCCCACACAGGCCCCAGCCTGTGCACTCTCAGTAACACTCGCCAAAATTACCCAAGATTCAATTGATTTCACCTAAGACCAAGTGTTAATAACTCCCTATTGTTTAAACCTTATTTTCTTAAACTGAGAGCTGGGATATGTCCCAGGAGGCTTAGGAATTATTTAGAACAGCAACCTGCAGCTTAAGTAGGCCCAACCCCTCACTTGCAACACAAGGCAAGGGTATAAATCAATAACTTGCAATACAAGCAAAGCATACACTTTTATCTGTTAAGTGTCTAGGATGTGTGCTTATCAAGTGTGCTACTTTCATGAATGACAACCAAGAAGCCCACATCTCTATAGTTTGAAAAATCAAGTTTCCATGCACATGTACATTCAGCCAATAATAAGTACTCAAGAGACTGCTTCATGAAACATAACCATAAGCTCATAATCTTAACATAACTTGGCACATAACATCCACCATATGTACATACAAACCATGTACAAACGAGGCTGTATATATACGCTCAAAATAGCCTAATGTCCAGCATCACTAGCTTGGATACAATCCAAGGATGTTATAACCCAAAGTAGCCAAGGTTAAGGTTACAAGCCATATACCCTAGTTTCTTAAAAGAAACCTAAGTGTACAGAACAGCAGCACACTCACAAAACCAACCCAAACATACAAACCGTAACCCGAGTCCAAATCCACACATCCTTCCTGTACCTAGACCGATCCCACAACTACAAAAGCCTGTAAACTTAGAACGTAAGTTTCAGCCTTAAGCCATAAGACTTGTAATGTAAGTATTCAAGCCAAGATTTAGTTGGCACATACCTCGAGCAAAAAGTGTACTAGCTAGCACACAAACTAGTAACTCAAGCAAACTACTCAAGCTGTATATCCTTTCCTGAAACAAAATGTATGGGCAATGAGTAACAATTACTCAGTAGGGTTTCACATACGACCATATAAGGTCTATTTAGTTAAGTCCAATGACTTAACCTCCACAAGCTTATTTATCCTGCAAGAAAGACATGAAAACATGGAAAGCACACAAAAAAATATACCAATACATATAATCATCAATATACGGATTAGCATGCACAAAGAATCACTCAAGCACACAATGGACACACACACACACCACAAAGACCATTTGGCCAAGTACCATAACATGTGCCATTGTGCACTTTTGCACACAAAACTCCACCATAAACTCCACTTCCTCTAGAGCTCCAAAATGTCTAGCAAAATGGCCACATTCACTAGCATTTCTAGCACATGTCCATAGTCAATTAGCTAATTAACGACCATAACCGAATTAATCTCAATAGCCCATCAAGTAACTAAGGTCATTTGGCAAATTTAACCATCACTTAGCTACTCTAAACACTTGAATCATGGTATACTACCAAGCAGTCAAGTAGTTAGTGAACCCTACCTCACAATCAAAGCTTGAGCTCTCGGTTGCTCGAGTAACTAAGGCCGAAGCTCAAATATATATTGCCTCCTTAATCCAAGCTTGATTTCTCGTCCAAGCTTCAACTCCTCAATAGGACAGTAAGAGCTCCAATTTTGCTCCCTCACGCCTTGAAGCTCCTTCGTTTTTCTCGGCCAACTACGCTATTCGTACCAGAGGAAACGCTGAAGCTCTGTTTCGTGTTTTTGTCTGATTTCCTTTTTTCGGCCAGCAACAAAACGAAAGCCAAGTAGAAAACGAAGGCAACCGAATTTAATGCTCCTGGCGCATTAATGAGCAAATGGCAACCGAATTCACACGTCCAGCGCCGCAGCAAAGAAAACAAATGAATTCTGGCGCATTAAACGAATTTGTACACCTATTCAACATTTTGGCTCAATGTCAACATTGGTCCCCAAGTACTCTACATGTGACGCTTTCCTCCCTTAAGTTTCCATACGCACACTTTAGCCATTAAAATGTAGGATTATTTCGGCTCTATTCTTAACTCATGGCTCAAATTGCCAAGCTTTCCTTAATATAGCCCAAAGTGGTAATTAACCCATGACCAAATTAATTTGGAAGAAGCCGCAATTCTTGACCGGCGAATTTGTTTTTGTCAACCAAAATTGGTCTAATTCTACCTTTGTCCATGCACTTATTTGTATGGTGCATTTTCACCCTTCAAGTTCCCATAATTTCATTTACATCCTCATCCTTACTTTCAATCAAGCCCCTCATGTTTTAAATTGGTGTTTCTTTTTATTCTTGGCCTAAGCCAAGCACTAAGGAAGTGAGCCTAACACATGGTCCTAAAAAGAGGTGCCCAGATTAGATCCAAAGATTGTTTTCCACCATCTTGCTATGAAGTGTGGATCCCGCTTTGTCAAACAAACTTAACAGAGATTTCGGCCAGAACTTATCCCACAAATTGAGGCTGAAGTAGATAAGCTTATTCATGTTGGTTTCATTCGAGAAGTTAAGTATCCCACATGGATTTCAAATATTTTGGTCATGGGGAAGAAGAATGGCCAAATCAGAATCTATATAGACTTTCAGGATCTGAATCTAGTTTGCCCAAAGGATGACTTCCCCTTGCCAATAACAAAATTAATGGTTGACGCAACGACAAGTCTTTCATGGACGGGTTCTCTGGTTACAACCAAATTCGCATGGATCCGAAAAACGAGGAGCTTACAGCCTTTCATACTCCAAATGGGATCTACTGCTACAAAGTCATGCCATTTGGACTCAAGAATACTGGTTCAACTTACCAATGAGAGATCCAATGAATCTTTGATGGCATGTTGGGCAAGAAAGTATAATACTATGTTGATGACTTAGTGGTGAAAATGAAGAACAAGTCATAGCACATAAAGGACTTGCGTGACGTCAATGACCAACTTTAAAACTATTAATTAAAGATGAATCCTCTCAAATGTGCTTTCGGCATTACTTCTGGAAAGTTCTTAAGATTCATTGTCCGTCATCGTGGCATCGAGGTGGACTGATCAAAGATGGATGCAATCTTGAAAATGCCTGAGCCAAGTAACACTCGTGAGCTTAAAAGCCTACAAGAAAGATTAGCATCCAAAAGGCAGTTTATCTCCAACCTAGCAGGACAATGCCACCCGTTTAGTATGCTCCTAAAAAAGGATATGTCTTTTATCTGTGATGATGCCTACAAAAATGCATTTCAAAACATAAAGGACTACTTACTTCCTCCACCTATTCTTGCTGCTCCAATTCAAGGAAAATCTCTATTTTTGTATATAGCTACCCAATAACACTCATTGAGGGCACTTCTCACTCAACAAAATGATAAAGGAAAGAAAATGCACTTTACTACTTGAGTCAAAACTAGTAGGGGCAGAGACTAACTATTCCCCTATCGAGAATATCTACCTTACACTGATTTTTACAGCAAAGAAGCTAAAGTATTACATGCTAGCCCATAAGTCCATCTTATGTCAAAGGCAAATCCGCTAAAGTATTTGATGTCAAAACCGGTGCTTTTGGGAAGATTAGCTAAATGGGCTCTTTTTTTGTCCGAATTTGACATAGTGTTCATCTCGCAAAAAAGCAATCAAAGGGTAACCATTGGCAAACTTCTTGGCTAACCACTTGATACCAACAGAATGGGAACTTCCAGAAGACTTGTCGAACGAGGAAGTCTTCTTTACACAAATCATCCCAACCTGGAAGATGATCTTTGATGGTGCATATCAGGAACATTGAGCGAGGGGAAGTGTGGTGTTTGTCTCTCCCTACATTGAAGTTTTGTCGTACTCTTTCCAGCTTTTCCAAGAAGTGCTCGAATAATGTAACGGAGTACCAAGCCTTGCTAATTGGATTGGAAGCAGCCATGGACACGTAAATCTAAGAATTTGAGATCTTTGGAGATTCTAAGCTGGTGGTCAATCAACTTCTCCAAGAATACAATGTTCGGAAGCCTGAGCTACTCCACTTATTCAAATATGCAAGGTATTTACTGGAGCGGTTAGATTAAGTAAGCATCCATAATGTTGCCCGGGGCACAATCTGCATGCTAATGATTTAGCTAACCTTGTAACCGTTCTAACAAATTCAACTGAGCAAGAAGCCTAGATCCAAGTACACAAGAAATGAATGGTACCATAAATGTTAGTTGAGAACGATGGGTGCAGTCATACTATCTCCATCATTGAACCAAAGGAAGATTGACAACAACCAAATGAGGATTGGCGACAACCATTGAACCTTCCTAAAGACCCTCGCCATTGAACTGATATTCACCGAAAAGCACCAAGGTTCATCCACTTCAAGGAAGTTCTTTATCACCACTCTATTAACGGAGTCCTCTTTAGATGCCTAAGTGATGAAAAAGCTGGCCAAGTTGTAGAAGAAGCTCATCAATCTAGACCAAAACTTTACCATCACATCAAAATTGGCCAACTATGGTTAAGGATTGCTAGCTACGCCAAGAGATGTCAAGCCTGCAAGTTCCATACCAACCTCATTCATCAACCTCTGGAGTTGTTACACCCCATAGTGGCTTATTGGTCTTTCAATGCTTGGGGGCTTGACATTGTGGGACCAATCACCCCTAGGTCATCTGCTAGGCACTCATTCATCTTAGCCACCACAGATTATTTCTTTAAATGGACAGAAGATGTCCCATTGAAAGAAGTCAAAAAGGAAAATATGGTGGATTTCATCAAAATAAATATCATTTACCGATATGAAGTTCCCCGTTACATCATCATTGACAACGGAAAACCATTCTACAATAAATTGATGGATAAACTTTGTGCCAAGTTTAAGTTTGTCCAACATAACTCATTTATGTACAATGCTACAGCAAATAGATTAACCGAAGCCTTCAATAAAATGTTGTGCAACCTTTTGAAAAAGGTCATCTTGAGATCAAAAAGAGATTGGCATGAGAAAGTTGGAGAAGCCCTTTGGGCATATTGGACGACACATCGGACCCCTACTCAAGCAACTCCATATTCCTTGGTCTATGGTGTGGAAGCAGTCATCTCATTGGAGTGCCAAATCCCTTTCTTGAGGATAGTTCTGCAAGAAGAATTGACCAACGAGGAAAGTTCCAAGTTGTGGCTAGAGAAGTTGGACGCTTTAGACGAGAAAAAACTTAAAGCTCAATAACACTTAGAATGCTATCAAGCTCGTATGGCAAAAGCTTTCAACAAGAAGGTGCACCTGAGGATTTTTTAAGTTGGAGACCTGGTGTTAGCCATTAGAAGACCAATCATTATAATGCAACACGCCAGAGGAAAGTTAGTGTCAAAGTGGGATAGCATGTACATGGTGATCGAAGTCTACATCAACGATGCTTACAAGATAGTGGACAAGGACAGTTTAAAAATCGACCCCTTCAATGGAAAGTTCTTGAAGAAGTTCTATACATGAAGATTTGAGGGCATGCTCATTGTCACAAAAGCCTAAACTGTATGACAAAAGAAACAAAAAAAAATAAAAAAAAAATGTAATACTCCTAACCCGCACGAGTATAAATTGTGGACGGTGAAATTTTTTAAAAAAATGTAATACTCCTACCCCACCCAAGTATAAACTATGTACGACAAAATCCTTAAAATAAAAAATGTAATACTCTTGGCCCGCACGAGCATAAATTGTGAATGGCTAAATCAAACAAAAATTTTCCTTTTGAGCTATGTTTGCTTGTCACTTAGTTCAAGTACATCCCTATTATTAAGGTTAGGATGTTATTTAAGGGTTAGAAATAAGTAAGACGATAAGATTCAAAAGTAAAAAAGCCATATTTATTCCATTCCAGAATCCTACTACAGCCTACCTAATCCTAAAACGGAAGGGAAAATAAAGTTACATGGAAATGGTGGCCTAACCCCCAGAAAAAATGTTTA